>OY728131.1:1589086495-1590336495 GCA_963277665.1 Viscum album
AATATATCTTCCATATTTCTCAATCAAAATTTGTTCTTATCTCCCTTTTTATTCTCCCCGTTATTCATAATGAATACAAAGGTAATGTAGAGGAAAACTCAATATTTCTTTTTAACTTTAAAATTTATTCTTCATCCTCTTAAAATCTGAATAATATCTTTTAGCCATTTGATTGAAGGATGATACCATGTGGTTTTCCTATAAAGGATCCTTACTCTATGTATATTTGGGAAAACCCAATATAGAAAATATATATATATATATATATAAACATCAATTATGACCATAAAATTCCATTCATGTGATAACGTACACATATATTCTTATTTCTAAAATTAGGGGTTGTATACAAATAGATTCTTCAAGAAACATTTAATCCAAGGCATCATAAAAACACATCAAAAAGTATAGGACATGTGACTCACCTTTTTTCTCATATGTTCATCAATCAAAATTTCCCATTAATAAAAATATTTTATATGGTCAAAAATAAGGATTTTAAGTATGATTGAGTACCATTTTCTACAAATTTTGTGGGGTTGTCCCAAAATTACAGGTTTTCCATATTCACATAGCTTGGGATATTTTAACAGATCTGTCTCTTTTTTTCTCCCCCTCAAGGTATTAAATTGGTACTTCCTCCCCATGGTAGTTATAAAACACTATGAATAACACCCCCTTTGTTTTTTTGTGAAAAATACTTAATTTACTCCTTTAATTCCCTATATGTTACAAAAATAATCAAAAGTTTAAAGGAATAAGGAGGGACCTATTTGTTTCTTAGATGTAACACTGAGTCTAAGAGTTTTATATCAACCTAGGTTTATCTTTTCTACCAAAATAATCATGACTTATCTTGTAAGCAACCATAACTAATTTCTTTTCCATCCTCATTTCTTGAAATACTTCTTTATTTTAAGTATTTTTCTTTACATCAGATATCAAGGAAACATCATTTCCTTTTGATTATGACATCCTTTTCATGGTCTCTTCTTGGATTTGAAGGATTATTATACAATATATTGTTTCATGCTCATACTATCCACACATTTTACATAGTTCTTCTTGAATTTTTGGATCTATATTTTTGGGAAGCTTATCATGAATATTGACTTCTTCATGTGTAACCACTTTTATTCCATAATATTTAGTGTTCATATATGATTTATCCATTTTATTGGTCATATCTAACTATTATATCCTAAATATCATGCATTCAATTTTTCCATGTTCAACATGCTTGGGAATTTCATTACATGGATTCTTAACAATATCAGCTTCTTATATTACCTTTTTATTTTCATTCCATTTATTATAGAAGTCATCCAAGTAGTATGACAATGCACTCCTCATATTTATGACCTCCTTGTTCACATATTTGACACATCTCTTCCAAGTATTCAAATCTATTTTAGGTGGATATATTTGGTGATGTTCTGGTCACATCTTTCTTTTCCTTAAAAATGTCTTCAAATTATCACCAAATATCCCCCTTGATTATTTCCTCTTTCATGGTAATTATATATTAAAATAAAAAATATATTATTTGTGTTTAAAACTTCAAAAACACTATTAAAACCCTCAAGAATTTTATTTTCTATATTTTTTATAATTTTATCAATAAAATGATTAATCTACATCTGCATTATAAGCCTTATTTTTTATAAGAGATAATGTTCTACTCAGAATTTTCTTCCCATCCTTTTATGTGTTTTATTTCCACTCAATAGATTTATTATTCTAAATAGTTCATGTCTTTCATTTATCATCTTTGATGTTAGAGACAATATATTTGAATTTTGAAATATTATGTGTGGATTTTTCTTCCCTATTGGAACACCTCATTTCAACAACTTGATAAGATTATCTTTTAATATTAGTATAGCTGGTAAAGGATTATCTAAATTTTTTCATCTCATTATGAACAAGAAGTCATATTGATTGTGTCTTGTCTAGTTCTTCTTCCCACGTAGCCAGTTTCTCCTCATGATCACTCACAATATTCTTATGATTTTATTATATAATCTTGTGCTTCTTGATCTCCTTAATATAGGTTTCCTCTTTTCTAATGAGCTCCTCCTTTTCTTAAGTGGTTATATTCTTCTCCTTGAGTGTTTTTCTCTTTTATATCTTTAGTTTCTTAATCAGCTCAACATATTTTCCCAATTTTTCTTTCAGCATCCATTAAAGTTCATTAATTTCTCTCCATAATTACTATAAGATGAATCAAAAACTTTATTAACATGGGAAAATAAATTTACTTCGTAATATAATTCATTGCTTGTTGAATCATCATTTTCCTTTTTACCCATAAAACTTCTTTTTATACTAAACTTTTACCCATTTTCAAATTTTGATATTTATCATACTCCTTTACTTATTTATATTATTCAACCTACTTCTTTGGGAAATATTTTAAAACATGAAAAATATCATCACAATTATAAAAATTTAGTAATTTCTTACCTTTTCATTTTTATTTTCCCTCCTTGTATCACTATGATAAAAGAGTAACAATTTGTTTGAAGTCATCATCATCTGATCCACTTGATCTTGAAACTCTTTCTTCTTCAACTTTTATATTTATCATAGATTTAAAGGTTATTTAATCTTTATATTTATTCTTGAAATTTTTTTCCTTTATTATTTCATAATATATGGGAATATTGTGAAGCTCATCCAATGATATATATTCTTAATATTCAAAGTATGAAATTTGGGATCAAATTTGTTAGTAAAATTCCTCGTAAGATTCTTAACAATAGTGGAGTCCTATATCTTCTCACTAAACCCCAAAATGTTACTTAAAATCTCATTGAATCATATAAAATAGTCAACAATTTTCTCATCATAAGAAATGTATGATTTAGTTTTATTTTAGAATTCATAATTCTGAAACATTGCATTTTCTCATTTTTTATGAATTTTTAATCCATTAAAATGTATCACTTATTTGTGAATTTTTTGTTTCATTTGAATCCATACGCTTAATTATAACACTCACATATAAAGTCAAACATATGTTCTCAAAGTCACATGATCTTAAGTCTTACAATCAGTATCAACATCATGTGCTCAATAGTGAAGTCATACAATTTTCTCAAAGACATGCATTGAAGTCGTACACTTCTCCAAAGTCTAAAGATCCTCTAAAAAAGTCATACACTCAATTCCTTTTCCATTTTTCTTCCAAATTTAATTTCATATGATTTTTTAAGTCATAAGAAATCCTAGAAGTCATACGATATGCTTCTAAACTCTTACAAAATACTCTAAGTCACACACTCTTATCCTTTACCATTTTCTTTCCTTATCTCAAAGTTATATAAACCACTTAAATTCTTATGATCAGTCCAAATTCATACGATCCAACAAAATTCTTATAATTAGGACTTTTAAATTTTTCTAGTTTTAGTTAAAGATTTCAAGACTTATTCAAATGAGTCTAGGACTTCTTCATCTCATCTCCAGAGAATCTCAACAACTCCAAAACCATTTCCAAATTATTATAGAAAATGTCTCTATATTATCCAACACTTTACCTTGATTTATTTTAAGGTCAGCACACTAACCATCACATTTAGTGGCTTCCTTGAATCTATTTGGTTGTGTTCTCCAAGGATGCAACACATCTCACCTTTATGAAATCTCATAAACATATTGAAAACAAATATAAATACAATCCAACTAGTAACAACAATATAATTTGAAATTAGTATGTTATATAATATGATATACACCTATGTTATTTACATACCCAACAATATTCCACTTTCACTAAAAACCCAGGAGGACTTAATGAAGAACTCCAAATCCAAAACTCATTTTGATACATTTAATCAAACTATCTTTATTTTGGAACTAACACTTTTTTCAAAACTTAATCCCCGTCTAAAGGACTATTTGTGTGGACCCATGGTTATTAATAGTGTTGAAAACAAATATGAAATACTTATTTCATAGAAGTAAGAAAATAGTAACCACTAGAAAATCATCAGTGCTACTTAAGCTACTAAAGGTTTTAAAGTGATCACAATCAAACATACTCATATCTCGTATAAACATGTACAAAAAAATATGTATCATTTAAATTATATTTGAACCAATATGATCTCTTTTTCCATGAAATATAGTAACCAATAGACATGGGAAAATTTCAATCTAGTATAGGCGTTGGTCATAAGCAAGGTAGTACCCTATGGGTGGGTGAATCAGGGTATGTTGATCTTTCTCAAGAAATACCTCATCAATAATATTGATCCATATTTATCAAGAAAACTCCTATAACTAATATTATATACAAAGTGATAAATCATTAAAATAGGGAAATATATAGATTTAACTTGGTTTACCCAAACTGGGATAATCCAAGGACCATGAAATGGTAATGTGTCGTGCACATGAAACACTCAGAGCACTATTTTTTGGATATAATTTATAGTGTCTTCATTTACTCTACAAGTTTAAGATCTACATAGAAATATATAACCCATTGATTTTAGAAACTCAAATAGATCACTACTTTCATGATTTTTATCATATTAATCTTTATAAATAACTAGTGAGTTTTCACTAAGGTACTGTTTCAATTCTTCTCCACTTTCATCCACTGATGAAGTCCATGAAACTCCATTGAGAACACCTCTTGAATATACTTTCTCACTTTCTATAATAATATTGAATTCCTTCTATTTTCCTCTAAATCTCACTTTTTTCTGTCTCTCTTTCCATTATCCTTTTTTCTAATTTTGATCAATAAATATATCTCATATTTCTATATAGAATCACTATGATTTCCTCCAACTAGACCATTAATCCACCTATAATAACTGGATATTTTTTTTTACAAATACCCTCTTTAATTCTGTGTCAAGATCCCCTCTTAAATCACTAGAATTTCCTCCTAAAAGATAAGATACTTAGTTTTGTAAGCATGTTGAGTCCACATTAGCATGGCTTAAGCCTCACCATCACGAAGTGAACTTTAGTTTCCTTTGAAAACTTGAACCCAAGAATCAATAATTCTATAGGGAAATATAACCCATCACATAGTGTACAATGTTTCCTTTAAAATTATAGGATCACATCCACAATACACATTGTATATTTGACTTTCGCACTATATAACAACTCATCCCTTCATGACATGGTTTCCTGTTCTATAAAAACACCAATATCTATATATCTATTTTCTATGTTGTGATACTCCATTCATGTCACAACCTTCGAATCAAAAGTGCTACCAAAATCTACTAAACCACCATCATAGTGTGGTCAAAACATTCACGGCATGATTTATTCTTTACCTAAAAATGGTAAAGTAAATATTCTTACAAACTACTATAATGATCTTATGAAATTTATAAATAATCCTATGAAATTCCCCCTTAAATAGTATAATAGAGATAGGGAATTTTCCATTTTTTCAACCAAAACACCCTTCATGGTGTGATGTGAATGTTCGTGGCATGAATATCAAATTATCTTAAGGCCTAAAACTCATGGAATCTTTTTGTAACACATTCCTCCCTAATGATACATCCTATATAAATCAGTTCTACTATCAAATCTAGGTCACACCATGACCAATAAACCAAGGAATGACTGTTATCCTTCTTCTAGTGACAAAGTAAAAATACTTCCACTTTACAATTACTCTTATAATCCTCCAAAATGAATCATGTGATTTTAAAAATGACTCTTATGGTCATTAAAATGACTCTTATTGATTTCATAATAGTATTTTTCTTTTCCACTTTTTTGTAAAAGCATGTTCATATCTTGACCTAGGTCTTCATGATGTGACTTCTATTCAATATACAAAACTATAGTAGATCATTCTAAAACTCCTTCAATATTTTATATAATATTATAATTTCATTTGGAAGACAAAAAATGCACCATTTTTAAAAACATAATCCAAAAAACACTTCCTGGGATTTTTTATAACAATCTCCTCCTTTAGGTTTGTTTAAAACCCTTCTAAAACATAATCCTTCTAAAGAACCAATGAAAACTTAACACCTTCACATTAAAGAATTTGATAACTAACCTGATATATGATATGAAATCTCTCACCTTTGAATATTTCATCAATTATTCACTAATCACAAACCATAATCCCACATGATCCAAGATCATTTTGAGAAACAAGAGTGAAATGAAAAGTTCCTCATGAAAAAATTTATGTGAATTCTGTGCTCCTAAATACACCTATAATATATTATTTTTCCAAAATTAACATTCAAGTACTCTCCCCATTTTATAATAGGAATAAAAAATTCTATAGACAACTTCTCCCCCTTAACTTGTGAATAAATTCTCCCCCTCTTCCAACAAACCCAAAGATAACTTCTCTAAAAGTTCACATAATAGAGTTAGATATTCAAACATTTAAAGAAAGAGATAGTTAACATACTTTTATATAAAATAAAATTCCATGGGGGAGTGGGGGTTCCTTATCTAAACCATCTAGTTGAATAGATACAATTGGACTCTAATATTTAACCATTTTTTTCAAAATCAACCTTGGATAGTGACTTCATAATGATATCTACAATTTCATCTTGTGTCGACACATACTCCAATTACACCGGATCTTGTTCAACCTTTTAATTGATGAAATGGTACTTTATCTCAATGTGATTTTTCCTTGAATTATGGAAAGTATTTTTGATAAGATTAATAGTACTTGAGTTATCACACCATATTGAAACATGAGATTTTATATCCACTCGGATATCCTCAAGTTTTTGCTTCATCCATAGTAGTTGAGTGTGTGTTTGAGTGGACACTATATATTCAGCCTTTATAGTGGTAAGTGATAGTTATTATTGATTCTTTCTCAACTAATAACTATATAAATTTCCCAAATATAAATCATTTCCTTGTGTAGACTTGTGATCATCCACTAAACATTCCACATCCACATCTATGTATCCCAACAACTCCTATAGCGCTATCCTATGATAAAAAATCCAAAATCCATCATGTTTTTTATGTATCAAAGAACTCTTTTCAATTATATCATGTGAGTCTCCTTGGTATAACTTTTTTTCAATGAAACTCGATAATTTTAAAATATAATATTTGTTTGTGTCACTATTAAGTATAGTATATTTCAAATTATTTTCATATACTTTGGTATATTGACCTCATTTCCATAATTATCTTTTGAAAACTTCATCTAGGTAGTTGTTAATTTTTTCATCAGATTTTAATCTTACATTAAAAATATCTAGATCACCTCTTTGTAAAAAAATTATTCAAAAATTATTGTGTCATACTTTCCTTGAGTCACCTATAAACCAAGGAAAAGGGTTAACTCACCAATCATTGACATCACAAACTTTCACCTCATATGTATTTAAACTGCTTGCATTGTGCTTCATTAAATCCTTTAAATATTATGTAATAAATATATATATTCATCAAAATCATTATATAATTTTCATTCTTGTTGTATATCTTGTGATCAAATCCTCCTCAATAGAAATCAATCTTTCTCAAGTATTAATCCGGCCATGAATAATAAGATGTTAGTGCTTTCATTATCCCATGTAAATATTTCATCAGCCAACACAATTTTATTTCATATTTATATTTAAGAAATATATCTTATTGTTCAATGTGTACCTACTCTTCAATAACTCCATTAATAAATACTAATTTTACATCAATTAAGTATACCTTGAAACCTATTTGAATTAATGTTTCTAGGAAGAGTTGAATGGTTTCTAATATGGCAGTGAGGGAAAATGTCTCATAAACTTAAATACATTTAATTTGGGAATACCCATTTCACACCATCTATGTTGTGTTATGATTCACCATTCCATATTCATTAATCTTATTTTGAAACACTCACTTGGTTCCAAATTTTTTTCAGCCTTGGAATAATTTATCACATTTCATTCTTCTTGGATTGATCAAAATATTTAGAAATTTATTTAACATAATTATAATCATTTGTGTACTCTTAAAAACACTTAGGATCTACTTCAAATAACAAATAGGTTTTTATAAAGTCATCATTATTCATGTTTTCATTGGATTTGTATAGTCACAATGATAGTATGTTATATTATTCCATACCTACTCCTTTCTTTCTCTATAGTTTTTTATTCTTTTGGGATTTCCTCATCATTTACATCTTCTTCCGAGTCTTCTATATCTTCATGTTCCCTTCCTATGATTCTCACTTTAGCATCACTCTCTTTAAATATTTCCTCACTCATATGTTATAAAAATTTCTTGTTTGATTTCAAATTCTACTCATTTTCTATAAACATAACATGTGGATTTCAATGATTTTTCAAATCCTTTAGTCATAGTACTTGTATGCCTTGATTTTTTATGAATATCCAAGAAAAACACTTTTTTATTCAAGCTTATGGTTCTTCTACTTATTGAGAATAAATCATTTAATTTCAAAGATTATAAATTTTGTCAATGTAAGTTTCTTCTAGCACCACATCTCATAGGTAATCTTCTCTTCATTCAACATAGAAAATCTTTTCTAGATATGTGCACTGATGTTTGTATGGGATCCTACTATTATTTCACTATTAGATCCTTTTTATGGGAATTATATTTCCATGTTATTGAAAATTTAGTTCCTCCTCTGAATGAATCTATTTTGTTGAGGATTCCTCACCATTGAGACTTTTTCTTATCTCATGATTATTGAGATATTTATCTACTAGATTATTAGTGAATTTTGTACCATTATCAGTTTGAAATTTTTAAATTTTCTTACAAATCATATTCTCTTCTAATATCCAGTATCATGTAATATATTTAAATACTCTGGATTTTTTAGAAATAACCATAATCCATGTTATACTATTGTAATCATTGATAAACATAACATAATATCTCTTACCATCCATTCCCTTGAGTGATATTGCTCTAAAAACATCCGCATGAACTGACTCAAGCAATATCACTAACTTTTTCTTCTTTATTTTGAAGTTCTTCTAAATAATATTCCCTTTTTGGAAAGTGTCACATGTGTGAGTAAGAATTTGAGAAATTTTAGGGACTTCACAATATCTTTTTGTAACATCCCGATTCCGGGTGCCACCACAGGTGCCCCGTACCCGGTTGGTCCCATGGTCTCAAGCATATTTCCCCAAATTACAAAGGATGTCGAATAGTAGCAAGGGCCTTGGGTGTGATAGTGAGGAAACTATTCCCTCATTGGAAGAGTAATGCAGTGGAAAGAAACAGATAATAATAGCAGAAGTAGTAATAACATGCAATAAGTAAACAGTGAAAGACTGGAAGTAATAAAAAAATGGAGCACATATACATAAATGATGCATGATACATATGTCTAGGAAATCATCTAAACAAGTCACAATGTTGGAATACAGTACTAAAATAAAGTACAAAGAAAAAAAATAAACTCCAGCAGCATCGCAAGCCTCAACTTGGTTCCATGCTCTCCAGCTCCACAGCAATCAAGTACCTGAAGTGGAAGGGTGATTGCCCTTATCTATACCTGTAGTAATATAATCTATTTGGGCCAAAAAGCATGACCCAAACAGGGAGTGAGACGAATACCAGTAGGCAACCACCCAAAGATCTGTGCCTAATAGTCAGTGAATATATATGGCAGGCAATAAGAAAAATGAAGCATTAAACAAGGAAGTACTCAAAAGTAAACAATCCTATAGTTTTGATTGCATTCATTTTCATATATCAATTAAAAATCTAAATCAAAAACAAGTAACTCTCTGGGAATTACTCACAACCTAACCCCTCTGGTTCAACCAATCTAACACAAGCAACCCTCTGGGAAGTACTCACATTCTAACCCCTCTGGTTTAGCTTTAGCAAAGACTCTATGAGGAAGCACTCACAGTAAATTCCCCATGTGGTCTCATATCGGTAACTATAGACACTCTGAGGAAGCACTCAATGTCCAATTCCCCTTGTGGTCTCACAATGTGGAACTATAGTCACTCTGAGGGAGCACAAATCCATCTCCCCTATGGTCTCTCAATGTAAAAGTAAATAGACACATTGGATAATCCCTCAGCGGTCATTCCCCCTATGGTCTACTATACCAGGTTCCCACAACCCTGTGTAAGTCAATCGTGCACAATAATGTTCAACAGCCAAATTAAACCTTAAGAACTACTTGGCTAACAGCTTTCAATAACTACTTGGCTAAACAGCTACAAGCATATAATAGCATTAGATAATATCACTCTATCCTAACAACAATAGGCATGGAAAATAATCCGCCTAACCGGCAAAGCTATACCAAATGGTCAATATAAAAACGAACATGGGAAACACATCTATAGAATGGAAAATAACACTATTCACAATCAAACAACCTCTACTCAGGAACACAAGGCATAGCAGGAATTAACAGGTCTAAAATCTTTAAATATGCAATACCCCATTCTAGGGTATTGGGAACTTTTTCACATAATATTCAAAGACTAACTATGCAAAGGCACAAACCACCAACCTCAACATTGTACGATCTATATAATCCATCATTGTCCCTTGAATCGACCTAGAACACGGTAGATCTAGAAAACCATCTAAAACGCACAACCAAGGATATCTCCTGAAAGGAGATAAATCAAGGAATGAGGATCTAGAAGAAGGAAGAAATCACCATGGTGAATCTAACGCAATTGACGGCGGTCGATTAGGAGAACGGATGAATGATCGGGGGCTCCGGGAAGAATCATGCTCCCCAATCACTCCTAAACGTGACATCGTTAGAAGAAGGGGTTTTTGTGAACGATACATGACCCCAGTCTGATATAACAATGAAAAAGAAAAGTACACAGCGTGTTCTTTAAAGGTACATGGCGTGTACTTGCCTTTACCGGCCCCCGCTTTAGGTGGTCTCTAGGTCACCCCACACGGCCATGTACTCTGTCATTACACGACCAGTACACGGTCACCCGTGGAAACCGGGTACACGGCATGTAATTATTAAATTTATAGATTCTCCTCTTTTTCTCAAAAACACTAAAAAAGAAAAACCCATACCTAAAAAGAAGTTCCAGGTTCTTACAAACTTTCCCCCTTAAAGAAATTTTTCCCCGAATTTCCTAGCAAGGCAGCATAGAAGAATAGTCCTTGAACATCTCTGACCACTGTGATCGTACTTCAACCTACTTATCCCAAGTCTCATCCTGTAATTTCTTGTGATTCCATAGAACTCATACCAGAGGAATATACCATCCATAGAGAACCTTCACACTACGATCAACAATTTGGATAGGATGCACCTTGAACAATACGTCAACATCCAAATCAACCTCCTTAGGTTGGAAAACATGAGATGGGTCCGAGAAGTAACGTCATAGCTAAGAAATGTATAAGGCATCGTGTATATCCCAATACCTCTGAAGTAACTAAAACTAATAGGCAATTGGCCCAACTTTCTTCAAAACCTCATAAGGTTTAACATATCTCGACGAAAGCTTTCCCTGTCTCCTAATCCTCCTGTGTCCCAACCTCGATGTGACACGTAGAAAAACATGACCTCTGACCTTGAAATCCAGAGGTCATCTCCATCGATCAACATAAGACTTCTGTCCTGATTGTTCAGTATCCATCCTCTTCCAAATCAACTCCACCTGCTATGTGGTATCCTGAACAAGATGAGTTCCCAGCATAGTTGTCTCTCCTGCCTCCATCCAAGATAAGTGTGATCTACATGTACTAATATACAAAGCCTCATAAGGTTCCAAATAAATAGTTGCTTGAAAACTATTATTGTAGGAAAAATCCACAAGAGGTATGTGCTTCTCCCAAGAACCTCCAAAATCCGGGACACATGCTTGAAGCATGTCCTCTAACACATGTATCGTACGCTCAGACTGGCCAACTATCTGGGGATGTTAAGTTGTACTCAAAAGTACCTTTTTAACCAAAGCCCTATATAGTCCCTGCCAGACCCGAGAAGTAAAACATGCATCCCTGTCTGAAACAATGGAGTGTGGAAACCCATGTAGATGTACAATTTATTGGATGTACAGCCTTCCCAGATCATTTATACTTAAGGTCTCCTTGATAGGAAATAAGTGATCAACCTTCGTGAGTTTGTCAACGACAACCCAAACTGTATCATTACCTCAAGGCGACCTCAGGTAAACCTGCCACGAAGTCCATTGTGATATCATTTCACTTCCACTCGGGAATAGGTAATTGCTGCAAAATCTATGCTGGTAGTTAATGCTCTGCCTTCACCTACTGACAGGTGGAACATCTCATGAAAAAACCAACAACATCTCTCTTCATACCTGGCCACCAATACTGACGGTGAATATCTCGATACATCTTGGTGATGCCAGGATGAACTGCCCAAACTGAGGAATGAAAGTCATGCATCATCTCCTCGTGTATGTCTGCTAAAACCCACATGCGCCCATGAAAATGCAAGATCACATCCCTACCTACAGTCCATCTAGGAATAGGGTCCTCTCCCGACACACCCTCCCATAGGACTAGGCCTTCAGAATCTGATAGTTTCCTTATTCAAAATAGATCAAGTAGAGTATAGGTAATAGACACAGAAGAAAGAAACATCTACCCTTGTCTCTTGTGCACCTCTAAATGCATCTCAGAGAATAGAGCCATAATCTTCCACTCACTGCTAGCCTCTTGAACTACCTATATCTAAGTCCTTCTACTCAACGCATCGGCCACTATGTTACCTTTTCCAAGCATATAGGCACGCTCAAAGTCAAAGGACTTAAGGTATTCAACCCACCTTTACTGTCTTAGATTCTGATCATAGTGAGTGAAGATATACTTGAGACATTTTTTATCAGTAAAAACCAAAAACTGTTCTCCCAAAAGATAATGTCTCCAATAGCATAAATCATGAACAACTGTATCCAACTCCAAATCATGCATCGGGTAATTCCTCTCATATATCCTCAACTGTCGAGACTCGTATGCAACAACTCCTTCCCCCTATATAAGCACAACTCCTAGCCCGATACCTATTTCATCACAGTAAACTGTATAACTATTGATCGGCTCTAAAAATACTAGTATCGGTGCAGAAGACAACCTCCCTTTAAGCTCATAAAATTATGACTCACAAGAATAGGTCTACAAATACTTCACACCCTTCTTAATCAGGCCTGTTAGTGGCACTACTAAGCATGAAAATTCCTAAATAAAACATCTATAGTATCTATCCATCCCTATAAAACTTTGTACCTCAAATATATTCTTTGGATACTCCCAAGAAAATACTACTCTCACATTCTCTGGGTCTACTGATACTCCTTTCTCTATGATAACATGACACCAGAAGTGAATATGGTCCATTAAAAAGTGGAATTTTGAGATCTTATCATATAACTGATGCTCTCTCAGTGTAATCAAAATGATCTCAATATGTTTTTAATGGTCGTGTAGATTGTGAGAGTATACCAAGATATCATCCATGAAGACTAACACAAAAGAATCCAAGTATCGATAGAACACTCGGTTCATCAAATCCATGAAAACTGCAGGCGCATTCATAAGGCCGAATGGCATAACCAGATACTCGTATAGACCATACCTAATATAAAAGGCTATAAGAGGTATAACTAGTGTTCTAACCCCTCTGCTTCAACTTTATAAAAGACTCTCTGAGGAAGCACTCACTGTTAATTCCCCTTGTGGTCTCTTATCGGTAACTATAGACACTCTGAGGAAGTACTCAACGTCTAATTCCCCATGTAGTCTCCCAACGTGGAACTACAGACACTCTAAGGGAGCACAAATTCAATCCCCTCTATGGTCTATCAATGTAAAAGTAAACACCCTCTGTAGAAGCCTTCAGCGTCCATTCCCCCTTTGGTCTACTACACCAGGTTCCCACATCCATGTGTAATTCAATCGTGCACAATGATGTTCAACAGCCAAAGTAAACCTTAATAACTACTTGGATAAAAAATTTCAAGAACTATTTGGATAAATAACTACAATTATATAACAGCATCAGATAATATCACTCCATCCTAATAACACTAGGCATGGAAAACAAGCAACCTAACCGGAAAATCTAGACCAAACAGTCAATATCAAAACGAACATGGGCAACACATCCATAGCATGGAAAATAACCCTATTCACAATCAAACAACCACTACTCAGGAACACAAGGCATAGAAGGTATTAATAGGGTTAAAATCACTAAACACGCAATACTCCGTTCTAGGGTATTGGGCACATTTGCACATAATATTCAAAGACTAACTAAAAAAAGGAACAAACCACTAACCTCAACATTGTATGATCGGTATACTCCGGATTCAGCCCTTGAATCGGCCTAGAATGTGATAGATCTACAAAAACATCTAAAAATTTCAACCAAGGATATCTCATGAAAGGATACGAATCAAGGAACGAGGATCTAGAAGAAGGAATAACTCACTGTGGTGATTCCAACACAATCGATGGCGGTCAATTTGGAGAACGAATGAACAATTAGGGGCTCTAAGAAGAATCGTTCTCCTTAGTCACTCTTGGACGAGACATCATTCTAAGAAGGGGTTTTTGTGAATGAGATGCGACCTTGGTCTGATATAACAATTAAAAAGAAAAGAACATAGTGTGTTCTTTAAAGGTACACAGTGTGTACTTTCCTTAACTGGCCCCCACTTAGGCAGTCTCTAGGTCACCCCACATGGCCATGTACTCAGCCGTTACATGGCCAGTACACGGTCACCCGTGGCAACTGGGTATACGGCATGTACTCCAAAGTACATGGCGTGTACTCCAAAGTACATGTAGTGTACTCCTTAAATTTAAAAATTCCCTTTTTCTCAAAAACACCAAAAAATAAAAATCCATACCTGAAAAGAAGGTTCAGGTTCTTACACTTTTATTCTTCACAAAGTATTCTAAGGGCTTTTGATCAAGTGTAAAAACCTCCTATGATGTAGATTATTCTCTTAAAACTTATATAGAAAGAACATATCTTCTTCTCCATCAATGAGATAGATATTCAACTTTATTTACTCTCCTTTTATCACAAATAAAAAATATATTCCTTTGATGATGCAAGAATTTTTGTTAAAGTTCGTCGCATGAATTGAGTCACACAACTAAATTACACTTAGTTGATTGTGAGTAAGGTATTCAACCACTAATATATCTATGCACCTCAAATATTTTCCTCTAAACATGGCCTTATAATATCTAATGATATTCAAAACTTCATTATTGAAAAAATAGGTGACACCTTTCTTTTCATACTTGATTCCAGTGACAAGATTCTGGTTTCCCATCATGTGGTAAGTATAATCATTGTCCAAAATCAATACTTTAGTTCAATACATAATTTTCAAATTAATTTTAGTGGTGTAGGACTTCTTAGATCTTCCCTTGTTGATCCATGTTCTTTTCCTTCCTCTAGGGTAGATTATATTTTTCCACCTCTAGATCCATTGGATCATCCTCAACTTTTAAGGATGTAAAATGATTAAAGATTTTCAATCCACTTGTTGAGACTTCTAGGTATTGAGATCTTATTTTTCTTCTCTCCATAGGTATAACACATTTACTACTTATGATCACTAAATATATTTGTGTCCATATCCTTCACACAAAAATAATCTTCTATTAATAACATACCAAGAGTGTGAAATTATTAACATCTATTTTTTGTTTATATTGAGCCCTAAAGTGACCTTTTCTTATAGAACATGTGTAATATTCATGCCCTATATTTCAAAAATAATAACACCAGATTATTGGTGTATTGTTCTATGTCTTTACTACACTATTTGAGGTTGTTTGTTTATTTTTTAATTTACCCAAATTAAATTTATTTTAGTGTGTTGGTTCTTGAGGTTTCACATCAACCACGACTAATCTTTTCTTTAATCAATATTCTAAATAAAATTTACATCATATTTGAATCACTACACATGTGGTAAAGTATCCACCATCATCACTGATCCCCAATGATTCTCCATATATTCTTTGATAACCCACACACTCTAACTCCCTGATGTCATACCAAGTGTTAAAATTCTTTCTTGATCATTGATATTTCAACACATAGTCACAATTAATCCTTTTAGATCATTAATATTTTTTACATGATATTTCACAAAATTGTTAAATGGTTCAATGATATGGTCCTACTCTTTAATTTTGATAATGTTCTTAACTTATTTCTCAAAGTTTCTATAATTTAGAGTTTTAATTTACTCTATATTAGCCTTTAAATCAGATTTTTCTTCTTCTTTATACTTTATAAATTTCTTATATTCATGTACCACTATGTTATAATTTTTTATTTTATACCTCAAATCATAAAATTCTTCAAGTTTATCTTCTAATTTAACCTTGAGGTTAACTCTTCCTTTAACTTTAGAATCTTCATCATCATTATCCTTTATTTTTGGTATATTTATTATATCCATAAAAACTTTCTCTTTGAGGTTTTTATAGTTCTTAACTTCCTCCACCTCAGTTTCTTTTAAGCTTGTGTCTTCTTAATAAAGGAAGTTATTCCTTTTAAAGAATTTATACTTTATATTCCTCTTTCATTTCACAAATTTAAATAAATTCTTCATGGGTTCTTCATATTATTCATTATCTCATAATTTATTTAAGAACTTTGTTGTGAGATTCCCAACCTTTCCACATCAAAAGTAATTAACTGGAATCTTACCTTTGAATTTTCCTTTTACCCATTTGAGGTTTAAGGAAAGGAAAGGAATAACCTCAAATATATCTCAATATTTGTGACCATATTCCAATGAAATATTCACCATTCACATGAATAACACCTATTTATAATTATACTTCATCAAAGACTCATTTCCATTATTCCTCATCTCATCAACAATGAGAGTGTTGTGAAGGATATCCAATATCACCTCCTTTTGGTATTTATCTTTGAGTACTAAGATCTTGATGTTGAAACTTAGTGGTAATGTTCTTAGGGTATTATTCATGATTTTAATATCATTAAGGTTTTTACCAAGTCTAGGAATATCCTCCATAATTTTTTTATCCAATCAAAGAATGTGTTGGAAAAATCATTTAGGTGATCTTTGGATCCTCATACTTGTTCCAGAGTAACAATTTAGTTTCATGTACCTTGTAGTTTCTTTTATATATGTTGAAGAGTTTTTTTCAAATGGAAAGTGAGTATTTACATGTTATCACATTTATATAAATAGAATAGTATAATACTCTCCTAATGCATTTACTTCTTTGACATCATAATCAAGTTCTCTTTGGTATTTCTATGATAAAGATCTACTCTCTATACTAGCTGAAATTCCATGAATGGATTTTCTTTGAAAATTTATTGACAAAGATAAAAAATTAGTGTTTCATATGATTATTCCATAGTTGTAAATTGATTTCATAAAATATTATAATCCTGTTATGGTTTATGACCACTGCAATAACTTTAGAGAGAGTAAAATCCACCACAAACCTTTGCCCCTGGTACCGCTCATTGCTCCCAGGAAAGGAACTACCCTGAGAGGACTAACCTTCACCAATGTTATTTCTATATTATTATCAGGAATACTCATCTCCCTAATAATATATATTAATTGATAAATAAGTAAAAGAGGGACATAAGAATATTATACTTAGTTCACACAAACTGGAATAATCCAAGGATCATGCAATGGTGATGTTTTTTTATCCTAAAAACTAAGTGAACTACATGTTGATTAAAATTTGTAATGACCACATTGACCATCCAATTTTATAACTCACACAAAAATATCAAACTCACTAGTCTCACAAACTCAAATAACTCTCTACTTCCATGATTGTTGTCTTCTTAATCTTTATGAACAACAAGCGAGTTTACACTAAATTGGTGTATTGATTCTAATCTACATTCATCCATTGATAAATTCCAAAAATATATATTGAGAATACAACCTATATTTTCTTCCACATTTTCTAGTAGTTGTCTATACTTACAAATATTTTCCATTAAATCACTAATTTTTATCTCTTTCTTTTTTCATGATACTTCATTCTTCTATTAATGAAGAAATATATCTCACATATATCTATATAATCATCATTATTCTCTCTAGATAGACCAATTATCCACCTTTTATAAGTAAGTAAAATTCATCAAAATACCCTCTTTAATTATAATTCAATATCCCCTCTTAACTCCCTTGAATTTCCTCCTGAATGAAAAGATATTTAATTTTACAATCATGTTAACTCAAATCCATAAAAGTGTGAGAATAACCACTATAGTGTTACCTTTATATTCATTTTAAACCTTGAACTTGAGTATAAGCACGTACTTAGTGCAACATTACCCATCGTGGTGTGTAAAATTTTTCCTTTGAAATTCCATGTTCACATCCACAAAACACATGGATTATTTTACATACACATCACGGCATGAATCATACCTTCATAGAATGATAAAATTTTCTAATAAAACACAAATTTCTATATAAAATTCTTCATGGAATAACTATACCTTTACAAACATCCTTTATATTTACAGTGCCACATAAATCCACTCAATCACCTTAATAGTGTGGTTAAAACTGTCATGGAAAAACTGATTTTTTTCCTTGAAATGGTAAAAAATAGCCTTAAAACTCACATAAATTTTCTTATTAAATACCTACATAATATTATGAAATTATATTAAAAAGTATTATATATGTAGAAACTCTTCCATTTTTCATCTGAAACACCCTTCATGGAGTGACGCAAACATCCACAGTGCGAACACCAAATCATTTTGAGGCCCAAAACTCATAGTCTCCTTTTTCAATATTTTCCTCCTCTTTAATACATACTATATAAATAAACTCAACTATATTATCTAGGCTGTGATGCAACCAATAGTATCATGGTTCAACTATTATCTTTATCTATGCAATTAATTAAAAATTCTTACAATTTCTAATGACTATTATGAACCTCTAAAATGACTCGTATGATTTTTGGAATGGGTGATTTTTTCTATGAGTATTGTTAGTGTCATTCACACTAGGACCCTCAAGTATTTTTGTCATGAGTTGATTAAATTGTTTTATTAATTAAATTACTTATTTATTTAGTTAGTTATTTAATTCAATAGTTGATCTAGGGTTTCCTAATTTATTTTTAATCTTCTATAATCATAGGGTCACCCTAGAGTTATAAATCTAATAATATCCATGGAGAGATCTTTGGGTATATTAAAATACCATGGAATTGAAGAATGTGACTCTTCGTTGATCACATCAATGAAAATGAACATGAATATATTTATCTATGATCGATCTAAACCTAAGGTATGACGTCGTGATTTCTTATGCTCAATTATTTATGAATTTTCATTGAAAAAATTATACTATATTAGGTTGAAAAATTTCTTCATGTAATTCATTGAATTTTAATTGTTTATGAATATTTGATTTACATCATTATTGAATCCCAAAAATCTCATGTCATGAATTCTTCGTATGTGGTGGATTTAATTTTTCCCTAACTTTCTTTTTCATTATGTGAGTTCATTGGTGGAATAATAAAGAATTATAATATGATTTTATATCTCTCTCATTATTCTCCATTTATCATCCCTATATTTCTCTCTCTTTCCTACCAATTCATGGATAATGGGTCATCATCCCAAGTAGTGTTTGATGGTAGTGAAGGCCAATGGTGGTAGCATGACATGGTGGAATCACATGGCTCGGGTGATGTGGTCATAGAGGTATGACGACTAAAGAAAGGTGGATTGAACAATGGTTTTAAGTTAGGGGTAATATAATATAATTTGGTGTCTTGGTGAGAGAAGTTGTTGGCTCGGTATGTGTATTAGTGAGAGAGGAGGATGTATGGAAGACAACAACAGTGTGTAGTAGTGGCTAACAGTCCAGATGATGGTAGAGGGTGAAGGAAAATGGCTAGGTGTCCAAGCCACACGAGACAAGATGAATCCACCCTAACCTAACCTGGGGTGGGATGGTGAATGTGCAGTGCTCATGGGAACCACACACTCATAAGAACATGAACACTAATCCCCAATGCACTTGGGGCCACTCTTACCCCCAGGGGTGTTTTTCATAGAATTTATTACGATTGTTTTTTTGGGAAAATAAATAGTCTATCTTGATAATTTTTCTATGTATATTTCAATTGTATAGTGTAATGGTCCATATAAATACATTTGATAGGTAATATGGTCATATTTCATATTTTTCTTAGTAATGATGACACAAGGTTCAAGTAAACCAATTGAAGAGTTCTCATCCTAAAGGTAGGGTCAGGTATTCCATTTGTAGACCTGAGTCATGGGATCTTCTATCTACTTATCGGTTTATATATAAGGTTAGGTATTCCCCCTATATACCCCAAGTGTGGTATCCTCTAATTTATCCTATAGGTAGGGCCCAATTTTCCCCTCACAAACCTGAGGTGTGGGATCATCTATCTATCGGTCAGTTTATAGTGGGTATAAGTTATTCCTTCTTATACATAAGTCACGGGATCATCTATATTATCCTATAAGTAGGGTTAAGTATTCCCCCTATTTACCCAAGGCATGGGATCCTCTATCTATGGGTCATACTCCCTTGACCAAGGTGTCTTTCACTAAGGTACAATTTTCCCACTATAGTTTTTATGAGGTGATTTTATTTACTCATACTTAGGTGGTTATGATAGTTGTGGTCAATATTCCCTTGATTGAGATATATTATCAAGAAAAGTGTGATTTCCCCTATGGGTTTCTAGAATGGTGACATGGATATAGTGGGCAGTATGATGTGATATTTCCTTAATTGGTGGTCTTACCTCAACAAGGAGTAAGTACCCATTTTTTTATTCCAAATGGTGATGTGAGAGTTATAGGGGTGGAGAAGATTGAATATTTGAGACTTGTGAATCTTTAAGTAATCACATGGTTTATTTTTATATATAAAATATTGATGACTATCGACTTCAGGATTTGTGGAATTTTTTTAGTACTTTAAGCATCCCTATTTTCTCATGAGATCCAGAACTTCATGGGTTGGTGCTCGGATGATTAATACATCTATGTTTCCCTAATAATTCTAGTTTTGGAGAATATTTTAATTACCTTTTCCTTTTTTTCTTCTGGTTACTCACTCATAATGATGGCTTGAGTTGATGGTTTGCTTTATTTTTTTCTTTGTGGTTTTCAAGATGTCATAATGAGTATGTTTATGCTCACCCATACATGGGACTTGTTCCCACACAAGTTGTGTCTATGAAGATGGCATATAGCTTCATATATGGTCTTAGTAGATTTAGAGATGGTGTGGCTTCTTTAGAGCTACCTTCTAGGGACATTTTTTGACACATGATGGAGATCACTGGTCTTTCATGGTGGTAGTAACCATTGCGGCTAGATATCATTCCAAGAGCACACATAGTAAGGAGTATCTTTATGTGTATTGTATCTATCAAATTCAGATGATTTCAAGATGTTCAGTTCCTTTTTATTTTCATTTATGGTGATTTACTTACACTTAATTTCTTATGCATGGGTCGTCTATAATTTAGTTGATTATATATATATATATATATATATCTTACTGGTGTTTTTGTTTGTTAATTCATTGAGGATATGTACTTTTTATAGGTTAATATAGGTTAAATCCTCCCATATTGTGAGACATACCTATTCAATGATAGTTACTATATCCTTTCCTATTGAAGTTGGGTATGGAGTGGTGCTTTCAGCCTACCGCCAGTCCAGGTAGGGGCCCAGTGGGTTGGGTTGTGTCAAAACATATGTTCAGGCGTAACCTAGTTCATCACAGCATGAATTCTATTTTTTATATAGAACTATAGTATCTCCTTCTAAAACTATTTAAAGATTTACTATCATCTTACAAATTCCTTTAGAAGTCATAGAAAACACCATTTTCAATAAACACAATACCAAAGATGCTTTAAGTGATTTTTCTAATAATAGACCATCTCAAAATTTATTGATTCTCCATAAAATACTTACTTAGTTGATTAATAAATCACATTTAATTCATCTAATAGATGAAAACATCACAAGTCACTCATCTAAGTAGTTGAACACATCGTTTTTAACTTAACTAAAAATTGACATCCATTTCCTCAGTCTAATTAAATCGAGGAACAGATGTATTTTATCATTATATGAGTGGAAAAATATCATCTTAGTTGATCTCAAATGGAAAAAATGATTATAAACATACCCAACCACTCTATGGTTAGCTAATAATCAATGATTATATAGGAAATATATTAAAGTATTAAGGTTCTCATTCAAGTTATCTCACCAACCTCAAGTAAAAAGGGATTAATAATAAGTATACACCCCTAAGTATATTGATAACTATCTAACATTCCATGGGATATATTTTAGTGGGTTCCTTCAAATAATATGTCTCCACTTATTATATCATTATTCCACTACTCATGCTAATATTAAAATTTCATTACACCCCATAATACTCTGTGATGATCATCGATTAAGGAAAAAAAAAAGTTGTGTTTTGAGGGGATATTATCATTATAATATTCATGTAAAGTAAATTTTATCACACATTAAAGAATAATAAATAGAGATCATGTTTATTATAGAATCATGATATATTATACAACCATTACATAAATATCATATGTATTATATACCAAGAGACTCAACATGTCCTTTATGATTCTATTGTGATAATGGTTTCATTAGTGGATCTGGTGTATTTTTATTTGTAGTCGCCCAACAGATCCTAACATCACACATCTCAATGATCTCTAATATGATATGGTATCTGTGAAAAAAATTAGTTCATTAGTGATAATGGGTTTCCTTGGCCCGATCAATGGCTCCATTATTGTCGTAATAAATTTTATTTCTCTCTTAATGCTAATAACTATATAATGTTTGAAAATGAACTTTATGATCTAAATACTCTCATTTATAGCATATGATATAGTCATGTACTCTATATCTATTATCAAGTCCCTTATAGTGTCTTGTTTGGAACTTTTCTAACTAATTTCTCCACCATTTATAAAAAACATGAAACCATATTGAGATCTCATATTTTCTCTATCGAATTAGAAACTTGCATATGTGTAACCAGTTACACAGATATCATTCTCTCCTATAATCATCAATAACATATTCTTAGTTATTATTAAGTATTTAAGGTTATAATTGTTGGTCCCACTAGTTTAAATTTTGGATTTGGTATCCTAGAACCAACTAATCTATACTTTAGATTACCTGTATATACATAGATTTTAATATTAATTAATTTCCTATCATATATTTATTTTTTCTACATGAATTTAATATAACAATGTCCTAGAGTATATGTTGCACTAAAAAGGTCATAGTAGTTCCTCACTATGATGAGAAACTTGAAGTGATATAATGATATTATTAAACTATATGTCATAAGGTCATATTACATCATCTAATAGGGCACAGATGATGTGGACTATCAATTGTTAGATACTCATAAGAGGATGCGACCTCATATCATGGGTTTGCACTTAGTAATATTCAATATAGAAGATTACGTGGATATATATTCTAGTAGGAAATAAATATGTTTACATTTCTTCAGACATTACTATGAAAATATGTGTAATGATCCTTAGACTTTAATATTATTATTAGTATATATCATGAGTCATGTACTTATATGTATTTTCATAAACTATGACAACATATGTTCATAGTGAAGTTGGGTACATTGGGTGTGTTATGATTGATATGTTATTAATTAATAATTAAAGGAATTATTTGTCTCTTCCATATTTTTGGAAGTTTATTTCTCGTTCCTTTAATTGAAATGAAACTTTATAACAAAATCCCATGACCATGGTGTATGGATAGGTTCATTTCAAGAAGTTAAATAAATACATATCAAGCGTATTGGTTGATGAAACGAGTATGCAACCTACTTGGTGAGATATTGAGACAAAGGGATAATATTATACAACGAGAATTCATATGTGTTTGTTGACATTATAGGATTAAATTCTTCCCTTTGGGTTTCTTTATGTGTTACTAGATGTTGATATTGGATATTAGGTGAACCTTCCTAATTCCATTGAGAAAGAATCTCCATGGGTCACATACTTAATGTTTCTATTGAACTCAATTAAATTCCATTTGAATTTAATTATTGAAATCAATATTATTCTCTAAGTCAATGAATAATATTTTATTCATTATTTATTAATCACATATATTCAGTCACTATTTTATTTTATTTTAATATTAAATAAAAATTTATTCACAAGACTGTAAATATTATATTTATTTATTTATTTATGGAATGAATAATATATATTATTTAAGGTTTAGTAAATACTAAGGAGGAAACATGTGATGATTTAATAGGTCAGGTGGGAATGATATATTAAATATAATTAAAATAAATATTAATTTATTTATTTAAGGAATTGTATTTATCTTATCTATCAGAAATTCATGCATCAAGGAATTATTATTATTATTATTATTATTAAATGTGGGAATTTATAAAGATTATGATAATAATTAAGGGCCTATGTGAACTTAATAATTCCATAAACTAGCTTTATAAACACTAGGTTATATCATTTCCTAGTGTTTGAAGAAAGTTGTTAGAATCATTCGTTGTGAAGAATATTCTCCTCCCTAGAGAATTATCACTCAATAAAGAATTTCTCTAGTGTTTTATATCAATCTTGAGAGAATCCCTTACACATTCATCCTTATCTTAATAACAAGATAATAAGAATCAATCCTTCTACCCTAAAGTATTGTGTGGAAATCAAAGGATGAATCACAAGATGATCGGTTCCACCGTACTAGCACCCAAAGTGTCATTGACACCACCTTGAGATCAATGGTGCATGTGTATATCACCACTAGAGGAATTCTATCCTAGAATCATCTCAATAAAATGAAGATGAAAACTGAATGAAAATTTGATCAATCAAAATATTCTTTGAAGAAAGAATCTCCATATTGAGTTATTTCTTATTATTGAATTAATTATAAATTTGACATGAAAAAATACTCTCTATAGTTCTGGGGTTATTTCATCAGGATTCTTTAAAAATAATCATGAGAAATATTTTTTTCATTATGTTCTTATGATTTATTCATTATATTAAATTAAAACAATTATTATCCATGAAATCGACTAACATCCGTTGCGCCTGAAACCTTCAAGTGTTATCAAAGTGGTAACATTCAAACTTATAATTATTTATTAAATATTGATCAATTTATGAATTTTTCATTAGTTTTAAATTTCCTAATATTAATTATTTAATATGAAATTCATGATTTATTATTCATTCACCTTCATATGACTAATAATAGGTTAAAAAATAGATGAAGAACATTATAATAACCCATCCAAATGTGTTGGGGATTATGGTTGGGTAAAAAAAATAAACGATATGTAGCTTGAAGGTAAACATCGTGTATCCATATTTATTACATCAGGATAGGCTTTAAATTTATTTGGATTCATTGTGTAATAAATGTAACATAACATCATTTAAATTTTTATTTTGACCAAACCATACTGGCACATGGATTACTGGATTGCACAGTGTGTATCTAGAGTACACACCATGTAGTCCATGTGTATTAATGGTGTAAATCGTGTAGTAAAATACATTTCATGTATTTATTACACCACATGTAGGACCAAAATTTGTGCAATAAAAATGTTACATAATGTATAGTTAGATTGTACACTTTAGGTGCCTCATAAATTCCTATGGTGAAATGCATGCCTAGTCCCTAGGTGTGTATCACATACAAACGGTGAGTAATATACATAGTGTATGGGTGGATTGTACATGGAATGTATCTCTTAACTATTTAAATGGAGATAAAAATTAATTAACTACTCCATTGAACCCAATAAAAATGTCTATGCGTGTCATTTTTTATATTACACACCATCTGATAGGTTTTATAAAATATTAAATGCTTAATTAATTTCTATGTAAAATTCAAAACTGCACTCTTTATATAGTCCTTACACACCATGTCCTCCATGTGCATTAAAATTAGTACATTCCATATAATAAAACACATTTCCATGTGAAATTTATCGATAGTACACGCCGTTTAATTACATAACATGTCATGTATGCTACATACTGTGTGGGTGTATAGTACATGACAAGGACCATGTTTAGTGGTTCAGATAGGTACATGTCGTGTTTCCTCCAAGTACACATTGTGTACTTAATTAATTTAAATAAAATTAATTTTTTTCATTTATTTAAAATTATTTTGAATGGGAATCTACAGGACTGTTTGGATGGAAATAAGATAAATGAAATAATTAATTAATAAGATAACTAATTAGGTTGAGTAATTTATCTTACTAAAGAACAATTGAAATGAATTTTATCTTGTCATTTTAAATTGTATTAGTTTCATGTATGTGACTCATAATGATCTCCAATGACCAATGTATATGTTGTATTTCTTTTAATTTAGTTGAATGGGTTTTATTACTATTAAATTAAAATGAAGGCATGTGTGTTTTCCCTTCCACCTTTATAGTATAGGACCTATATGTCCATGTTTTATTTTATCAAAACCCCCTTAACCATTCCATAGGTTCCCCTCATTGAAGTGTGACTATAATCATTTGTAGAGGATATATATTTAAGGATATGAGGCATTTTAAGGCTCTATCCAATGTGAAATCAACCCATAATATACAAAGGTGGATGGTGTAATGTTGTAACTCAATCTAATACTATCTTAAGGATTTTATTCCCCTGGGGTAATAGGTTGATCTATTTTTTACTCAATAAATAAACTATTAGAAATATCATGATAGTTTTATTTTATTTTTTCTATGTGTGTGGATAGTTTTATGAATTCTTTACCATGAACACATAAAATAATGAATTAAAAAACATGAAATATATAATTAAAATAAATTAAATTGTGTATAAGTTGATTTTATCAAAGGCATGGTTAATTAATTACAAAAATTATACATAATATTAACAATTCATGTATATACATGATTAATAAAATCCATTAATCAAATGTTAATTAATAATAAGTCTTCCATTACTTGATTAATAATAGAACCATATAATTAAGTGTTGGTATGACCCTTGTCAGG
This sequence comes from Viscum album, assembly GCA_963277665.1. Classification (NCBI taxonomy): domain Eukaryota; kingdom Viridiplantae; phylum Streptophyta; class Magnoliopsida; order Santalales; family Viscaceae; genus Viscum; species Viscum album. Next base: position 1,589,113,594 of record OY728131.1, read on the forward strand.
ACACGTACTTTTATCAGGGAGTTATTATAAAGATTTTGGTTTGAATTAACCAAATAAGAATCAAGAGAATGAGACCTTTCTAGACTTGATGTCATTTAGATATGAGTTTTGAGGAAATATGATTCATGGTTTTAGGATTGGGATTCCACCCAATGAATCAAGAATATGGAATCCAGCAGTTAGCAAGATATCCTACCAAAATACCTTTGAGTAATTAACCAGGACCTATCTTAGGTCATGAGAAGGGAAATATGGATCATTTGCACTAAAATATCTATATAATGGTACATTCCAAGTCTAATGGTGAGGGATATTTGGAGTTGATAAAATAGTGGGAAACTAATAAAACTAAATTATTTCATTTCATATATTTTATAACCAAGACAAATTATGTATTTCCAGTTTTATATTTTTATAGTAAAATGGAAATTTCATAAACCACATTATCCCAATGATAGATTTAAAAGAAAGAAAATATTCTTACAAGTAGTAACTTACAGGAATGGAAGAAGTCCTTGCAAATTATATTATGAAATTAATGGATGATTTATGTGCTTGAATCCCTAATTATTTATTCACCTATAAAGGATATGGGTGTTGAATAGATCATTGTCTATGAAAAAAAATGGATGATGTGTTATTTTTCCATTTTCTGATGCTTTCATCCATGCATGTCTAATGAACACATGAAATCTCATGAGAGCATGGATGATTATAGAATTCTCAAGAATATTTTTCATCTTTTTCAGAATAGAGTTAGACAAGAGTGATTTGAGATCTCCAAGGCACTATTAATTAGAATTCATGGAGAGGGAGAATCATTTGGACCTCACTTAGTTAAGATAATTGGCTATATTTAGTGTCTATACATTCTATAAATTTTTCACAAATCACATTCATTCATCACTTCCTTAGAGTTTCTCTAGATTTATTGTGAGTTTTAACATAAATAACACTGAGAATTATATCCCATATCTCCTCACCCTGATTCTACAAGTTGATAAGGACACCAAGCACAAAAATCTGTTTATCCTTATGGTGAATAATAGGAAATTCTAGTAAAAGATCTCCAAGAATTACTCCAAGTCTAAATATTATTCGCAATACCCTTATAAGAAGAAGAGGGTTAAGGGTTAAGTGAGGGGGTAGGATGTCATATGTTCTTCATATAGAAAAAAGGTCCACTGGACAAATTGTTCCATGAAAAAAAAGTAAGGTGAAACTTCAGGTGTGTTTTTTATTAAGTGAAATCTATCTATTTCTATAAATTGGGTATTATATATAGTTTTTGGTGCTCAATTTTTTATCTAATTACAATAACCTAGTATATTTATAAGATTTTCATGAGTTGAGGTGGATCTAAAAGCCTCTATCATAGCCAAACTCAATTCAATAGTTATTAGAGACTACCTCATCTAGTTTTTAAATTAAATAATCTTAGTTCTAAATAATTATTAGTATGTTTCTTTAGTTACAAAAAACATTATTTATATGTCTGGTCTTGATATGAATGAAATTATTTTCAAATTTGGGAATGAATTTTTATTCCTAAAAAATATGACATTAGTTATTGTAAGGAACTACTTAATAATGGTATTTATGTGTTTTATTACACAAAATATATAATATAAATTAATAATGAATCTAATTCTCATGACTCATATAACACCCAATAGTGGAATCGTTGACTAGGTCATATAATTGAAAAGAGATTAACAAAATTATACTAAGATAAATATTTATATTTTTTGGAACTAAAACTACTTTGGATATGTAACACATGTTTACAATGTAAATGGAAAAGGACCCATTTAGTGAAATAGTTGAAAGGTCAATAGAACTTCTTGAGTTATTTCATATAAATGTGTGCATAAAATTTTCATTTTAAGTAAGGGGTAGATACTAAAACTTTTTATTAATGACTTTAGTAGATACGGATATGACTATATAATGACGTATAAATAATATTCCTTTAAGAAATTCGAAGATTATAATAATGAAGTTGAGAATAAACTTGGTAAAAAAATAAATAAACTTCACTCAAACCATTATATAGAATATCTCAACCAAATATTCATTAATTATCTATGGGAGTTTGGGATATTATCCCAACTCACTCTTACTTATACACCATAATAGAATAGTGCAAGTGAAAGGAGGAACTGCACCTTTCATGACATGGTGTGATAAATTATGAGTCACACAAGTCTTTTATTATCCTTTTGGGGATACACATTGCATACAGTGTTGCATGCACTAAACTAAGTGCCATAAAAAGCAAAAAAAACATACCATACAAAATTCAATGTAGGTGGAAATTTGTGTCGTCCAACTTACATGAATGGGAATACAAAGCATTTATTAATGCCTCTTCAGGTTGAAAACTTGTACCTAGATGAACAAAGTATATCTTTATAGGATGCCCCAAGGAAAAAAGGGGTTATTTAATATAATACCCCTCATATAAATAGGTAATAGTGGAAAGACACACCATGTTTCTTGAGAGGGATAACACCTCCAAAAGTGATAGTGGGAGTCAGGTTAAATTTGATAAATTCATAGATCAAGATACACAAGATTTGTAATAAGAATGGATTTCACAAAGTCTCATAGAAGATGAAATTTATAGACACAAGTATAGTATATTATTAAAAGATAGGTTAGAGAACCATAAAGATATGGTTTTCTAGTCACTAAAGATAGTGACTCATTATTTGTTGATAATAATGATCCTACAACCTACAAGGAAGCACTGAGTAGGACAGAAGTTTCCAAATGGAAAGAGTCCATGAATTATAAAATTTATTTCATTTACCAAAACCATTTTTGGATATTTTATATATTCTCCAGCAGAGGTAAATCCCATTGGTTATAAATGTTCATTTAAAAATAAACTAGACATTTGTGGATAAGATAATACCTATAAGGAATGAGTAGTTGTAAAAGGGTTTAAACGGAATCAAGGAATAGACTATGATAAAAACATTTCATCAATTTATATGTTGAAATAAAATATGATTATACTTTCCATAGGATATTAACATGAATATGATATTTGGAAGATGGATTTAAAAATATATTTCCATAACGGAAACCCTAAATAATATTTCTATATGGCATAACCAGAAGGGTTTATAACTCTAAATAATTCCAATAAGTTATGTAAGTTGTGAAGATCCATTAATGGAATAAATAAAGAATCTAGATCATTGAAAATTCACTTTGATAAATCTATAATTAATTTTTTTTATAAATAAAAAATATCATCTTTATATCTATAAATTGTTTAGTGGGAGTGAAATCATTTTCTTGATAGTGTATGTTGATGACGTACTACTTATAGGAAATGAGATAATAGTATTATAGTTTGTTAAGACATGGTTAAATGCATGATTCTACAAGAAATACTTAGGTGAAGAAGCATATATTCTTGGGATCTAAATCCATTATGATTGATCTAAGAGGCTTCTTGGATTGAGCCAAGGTATATACATTGATGCGATACTGAAGATATTTGGTGTGGAACAATCCAAGATGAGATTGTTTCTAATATCACATGGTATTAATATTTCCAATAAAATATTTCCTTAGACACATAAGTAGATATAGATGTTGAAAAATATATCATACGCATTTTTGTTAGGGTTAGTCAAGTATGTTATGCCATGTACTTGGCTAGATGTCACCTTCACCTTAAGAGTGGTAGAAAAATATCAAGATGGCCTAAGAGACCACCATTATATGGTATTCAAGACTACCATAATGTACCTCGGGCATACTAAGGATATTTCCCTAATTTATAGATAATATTTGGAGGTATTTGTCAAGGGATATATAGATGCAAGTTTCCAAATAGATTAAGACGATATGAAATCATTTTCAGTATAAGTCTCCACTCTCAATAGAGGTGTTGTGAGATGGAAGAGCTCAAATAAAGCCATGTTTTTCAATTATATAGAAGATTATGAGTATATTACATCTTACGGTGTAGGTAAATATTTTATTTTTATATGGAACTTTTTTCAAGTGTTTGATGTGGTGCTTAGTAGTAAAGACCCCATCAAATTGTACTATGATAATACTATAGCAATATCTCTTCAAAAGGAGATAAGGTCACATCATTGGATGGAGGAAATACTTCAAAATTATAAAATATTTAGGTATTTTTCTTAGATAGTTGAAGTCACAATAACCATAGTTTCCATAGAATAAAACATGGAAGACTTATTGACTAAATCCCTATCTCCGCAGACTCATTGACTAAAAGTCGTTAGTTGTTGGTTCTAGTACATGTGGGAGTCTATTATATTTGGTTGTATAAACCCAATTAATTTAAACATTAAATTATCTATATATTAATATAATTTAATATTAATTAATTTCTTTTTACATATTTATTATTCTTTTATATTTCTTTAATTTTATAATGTCCTAGAGTATCTTTTATATTGAAAAGGCCATAAGAGTTTCTCACTATGATGAAAACCTTGAAGTTATATGATGTTATTCTTAAATTTTATGTACTATGGATGTATGATGTTATCTGATGGGAAACATATGATGTATACTATCAGGTTTTGGACACTCATAAGATGACAAGACTTCATCTCATGAATTTCGCACTTAGTAATCTCTAAGATGAGAGATTATGAGTAGAAACACACAAGTATAAAATCTATAAGTTTATGTTTTATTATATATTTATATATGAAAACATGTGTAATGATCCTTAGACATAGTATTATTATTAATACATATCACGAGTTGTGTACTTTGATTTATTTTTGTAAACCATGAGGATATATGTTCATAGTGAAGTTGGGTATGTTGGGTGTGTCATGAATGATATATTATTAATGAAGAAGTCAAGGAATGATTTTTCTATTCTATATTTATGGAATTTTATATCTCATACATTTGATTAAAATTAAATGATCAAACTAAATTCCATGTCCATGGTGTATATACAGTTTTTTTTTAATGAAGTTAAAGAAAGATGTATAAAGCATATAGGCTGATGACATGTGTACGCAACATTATTGATGAGATATTGAGACACATGGATTATATTACATAGTGAATATTCATATGTGGTGATCAAAGTTGTGATATTAAATTCTTCTTGGGTTCCTTTATTTTTCATTAGATATTAATATTAGACTTTAGGAAAACCCACCTAATGCTATTGAGGAATAAACCTGAAGAGTCGCACACTTAGTTTTTTTTTTTACTAATCTCAATTAATGTCCATTTGAATTTAATTATTTAAATAAATATTAGTCTCTATATCAAGGAATAAAATTTTATTTTGGGTTCATTGATCTTATATATTTGTCATTATTTTTTGGGAGTTGAATATTAAATAAATATTTATTCATAATACCATGAATATTATATTTATTAATTTATTTATTTAATGAATAATATTTATTATTTGTGATTTGATGAATATCAAGGAGGAAATGTGGACTGATTTAATGAGTCTAGTGGGAATTATATATCAAAATATCATTTTAATAAATATTAATTTATTTTTTAAAATAATTATATTTATTTTATCCATGAGACATGTGCATGTCAATGAAATAATAATATTATTATTATTATTATTATATGTGGGGTTCATTAAGGATTATGAGAATAATTAAGGGCATATCTGAAATTATTTATTCACTAACATGTATTTATAAATACTAGGTTATATCATTTCCTAGGGTTAGATAAAAGTCATGAGAATAATTCTTTGTGCATGGCATTCTCTTTCCAAGAGAATTTTATTTTTAAGTATAATTTCTCTAGGGTTTTCTTTCAAGATCGATGGAATATCTTCCACATTCCTCATCTCAAGAATGAGAAAATAAGAAACAATCCTTCCACCCTGAAGGATTATGTGGTGATCAAATAAAGAATTTCAAGATGATCAGTACCATCGCTCTAGAACTCAAAGTACCATCAATGATGCCTGGAGATCAAAGGATCATGTTTGGATCACCATTATAGGGATTCTATCCTTGTATTCTCTCAACACAATGATGGTTCAACTCAAACGGATGTTTGATCGGTCAATATATTCTTTAAAAAAAATCTCAAGACTAAGGTAATTATTATTATTAAATTAATTATAAATTTAACATGAAAAGATCCACTATAGTGTTCTGATATTCTTTCCTCATGATTATTAGGATATAATCATGAGACATGTCATTTTTTCATGTTCTTATGATTTATTCATTAGATTCAATGAAAATTAATTGTTGGGAATAGACTTGACCAACTTCCATTGTGCTTGGAGCCTCATTAAATACACTGAGAGGGGGTGAATATGGGTAGTATAGATTAAAATAATATCCCTCAATGATCTTGTTTAATAATTAAACAAAACACTCCTCTTACATTATCTCAAATAAATATATGATAAAATGAAAAGCTTGAAAGAGACACATTAATTTTACTTGGTTCAACCAAAATAGGTCTAATATAAATAGAATACAATAATGATCTGTTGATGTACCATAATCACTAAAGTGAGATATTGTTATGATGTTTGAAGAAGACTCACTATCCCCTATGATTTAAAACCAATTACACTTTTGATAACTCACTACTCTCTTGATTGAAAAGAGAACATTTCTCTTATATAAGAAACTTAATATGATATGTATCAGCTCTGAATTAACTTTCACAAGCATTAGTGTGACATGAATATTCCTTTTAATCAATGATATGAAATACAATTTATCAAAAAAAATACCTCATGGGTAATTCCTTCATGAACTGTCTCTTCCATTAATTTTCTTTCATGAACCGTTCCTTTGCAAACTTTCATGCATGTGATTCCATCCCAGACTACCTCTAAGAAAGTTACTATATTAACCACTTCATGTAAATTACTTGTGAACTTTTCCCTTTAGTAACTACCTCGAGATAAATGTTTCATAAATTTTATCCTTTACATACTTCCTTTCCTTCTAAAACTATTTTACTCCACATATTGCTTGATTTATGAATTGCTACTTTTTATGTGATTTCTTCATGGAATTCCCTATAGTGAATTAATATACATTCTAATATTCCACTCTCTAATTTTCATCTCTACATAAATAAATTATTAGGGTCCATTAGATATAAAAAATCATTATGAAAAATATATTAATCATAAGATTATTATTTAGGCCTTTGTGTAAAACCTTTCACATATAATTTTCTTATACATAATCATATAATATTTTTCATTTATAACCCATGTAAATTTCCACCATTCATCCATAAATTATGTGTCCATCATGTAGTTCCATTGTGAATGGGTAAACAACAATTTTATAACCTTCTTCATAACTCCTTTTTGGATTCATAAAACTAATACGTGAAATTCCTACTATCACATAACTCCTACATGGTATGGATATTTCATAACTCCTAAGTGGTTATGTAAATGTTATTTTAAAATTATTCTCCTTCAAGAAAAAACCATATTTCATAAAATTCCTTCCTCTTTCATTTTTAAGTAAAATTTCTCAGGACCTTCAAGTGTTTCTAGAACCACTTTTTTAACCCACTTTTTTCAACAAATACACTACTTTCTCAACAAAAAAAAATACAAAAAAAATCAAATGTGAAATTAAGGGGTTTCTACCAACAATGTCCCTCATTATGTTTGTTGAAAACACTTCAAAACTTTTTAACCAACTAGTTGACAAATCATGTTCACTTTTTCTTCTAAGACCATTTTTTTACTATTACTTTAGATAGTGATCAAAGACTTACTAAACACATACTCTAAGCCTATATGAGTCAATCTCAATATGAGAAATGAGATTAATATGAAAATTTAATCAACGAGTCACTTCATTTAGCAATTAATATCTACTTGATTATTTTAAATATTTCATCATAGTTTATCTTTGTAATATTTAGTCTAAATAAGAATAACTCTATCATCATCATGGTTAAATACCACACCCTCTCCCACACACACACACACACACACATATTTTATACCCCTGATTTAACATTGATGAGATCTCCCCCTTTCTCATGTTTACTTATCCCCTTATAGGTTTTGGAAAATTAATCCCCCTTTCATGAACAATATATCTCTCTCCACATTTTTTAACTAACCTAACAGTCCCTCCTTTATGGGATGTATGATAGATAATGATTATTATAACATGGTTAAATCTATAAAATATTGTGGGGAGTGGGGTCCAAATAAACACTTATTTAAATTTGGGGGGTTAAAAAGACTTCAAGAACTATTTAATGCCTCTCAAACACCTCCTTGGGTAAGGAATTTTTTATAATATCTATGAATTAAAGTTTAGTAAGCACATGCTACAATTTCACGAACTCAGGCTTAACTTTTTAGGACTTGATCTTATACTCAACAACCTTCTCTAGGATATTTAAATTTTCATATTTAATCATTTTAAATTTATCTATCAACTAAAACTAATCTTATTACTAACAATATATATATATAGTTTATAATCATATACCAATCCAATGGATTTATTTGTTTTGGCTCCCCATACATCTATTTTTTTAAGAGAAACTTTCAACTCTGCTTAGAGATCAACTCTCTAGTATACTTCCATCTCACCATCATGGTTATCTTCAGTATATTATGACTTGTATACAATAGATTTTAGAACTTATTCATTGAGGTCCTTTTAGTCCTTAATCTCTTCTTCTCCTATCTTTTTTTAAATATTATCCACTTTTTAAAGCGGGTTCTTATTCTTGAAGAATCTATTCATAATAACCCTTTTACCTTTCACATTAGTTGAAGTTTTTTTCATGGTAAATTCATCTTCATTATCATTTTATTGAAACTTATTTTTAAACTTTATTAAAATATTCCTAACCTTTACCAAGATTTACTCTTTGGCTCACCTCCTCATAGATTTATTTCCCCTAGGGATCATTTCCGATCAATAGAAAAGGAATCTTATAGGGAGAGTTCCCATGTGGTATTTATTTGAGTGCATAGAACTCCCCCTCACCTCGTGTGGGACTCGAGACCTATTTTAATAGTGTTCCATGTGTGGGTCATTGAATGAAACTTGTTATCCGGATAGGAGGGTTGTTAAACCCATTTCATGTACCTTATGAAGTGTTAAAAAACCCTATATCTAATAATCTCCCCCTTAGTGTTACCTAAGTAGTTCAAACCTTCCCCATGAACATTGATAATAACTAACAGGTCTTTAATCACTCCATAAAATATATTTTTTACTCTATATCAATGTCTTGTGACTTTATTTTCCTTATGGATCACTACCCATCACTATAAAGTGCTTATTTTAGGGGGAGGCGTGTCATATGATATTTATATGAGTGCATGGAACTTCCTATCACCCCATGTGGAACTTGATATCTAGCATTACAACATGACACATTTGGGTCATGATGTGATGCCTAAAGGCCGAATATAAGGTTTGTTAAACCCATGTCATGAACCTCAAATATCACTAAAAACCCAAGATCTAATCATTCTAAATAGAAATCTAGTTACACTCACAAGGATTAGATTGGAATATATTAGTCATACTAAGAGAATAGGAAACATCATGTTGAGTACGCACTATAACATACATGATAGATCCCATGGAATATGAATAGGTGATTATATCAATCATTTCTAACTACTTATAAGGATCATGAATCTTCTTAATATTCGGTTTATGTAACACTGGTGAAGACCCCTTTTTATCATTTTTATACTAAACCTCTTTAGAAATTTACCAATGCATGTGTCCTAACTCAGTCCAAGAAACCTATTAGATTTATCTCTATATATCTTCATGCCTAATTTGTAGGATGTTTCATCCATGTATTTAATAGAGAATAATTTAATCAACCACGTCATTATAAAATTTAGAGTTTGGGCTTTATTTATGATAAATAGTTTTTAATCCAAATATGAAGTCAGAAACACCATTACACTTCCACTAATTCACTTATATACGTAGAAATAATATACATTTATGATGAAACAAAACTCTTTGGTTACATTATAAAACTAGATATCCCAAATCTGAGAATATTTCTTTAGTCCATAAATAGAAATTTGCAACTTGTATACCTTATCAGACTCATTTAGCACTTCAAAACCATCATGTTGTATAATATACATTTCCTTGACTAAATTCCCACTAAGGATTGTTTTTTAACATCTATTTGATATATCTCATAATCAAAATGAGTTGTTATGAAAATAAACATCTAAATGGACTTAATCAATACTACTGGTGAAAAGGTTTCTTTGTAGTCAATATAATGAATTTTTTGTATCCCTTTGTAACAACGTGTGCATTATATATAGCCACTCTACCATCCATGTCAGTTTTATTATAGAAAACCCATATAAAACCTATGGTTCTCTCCCCTTTAGGTTTATCTACCAAGTTCCAAAAAAATATTGTACATAGAGTCCATCTCAAATTATATGAATTTTAATCTTTTCTCAGAATCATAACTCTAAATGAACTCCTAGTGGGTAGCAGGTTCATCTTCTATGAATATTACTTATTCATTATTCTCTAAAAGAAATAAATATCTCTCAAGTTCTTTATTAATCCAACCAGACCTTTGAGGTTCTTATGTAACTATAGTTGGTTCTTATTTAAAAACTATTTATGAAATTTACTAAACCTCCGTATTAGGAACACTTCCTTCTTGCTGGTTTTGAACTTCCATAAGTTCAAATTTCTTACCACTAAGCCTTTTATTTATGTGTTCCTTCTTAATTAAAATACCACATCAATCCACAAACACATTGTGTTTAGTTTTATTATATAAATAATAGCACAAAGTATGATATAGTGTAAATCCATGGTTTTTTTCATGTCTTGGACTATGATATATGATATCATACACCCAAACACAACAGAACCAAGTTTGAGCTGGAATTAAATTATTATAATGTAATTATGATATGCAGGATGTCACACCCTGGCCTTTATTATCCCTATTATTTTATTTATTTATTGGTTTTTTACCTTTCCCTCTAGTTTCATGAGTTTCAAGTTTAAATTTTCAAGATTGGGAAGTTTTTCTTTTTATCACACAGTTAGTGCACACAATTTAGGGAAAACCATATGACTACACTTATGTAGAGTCCTTTTTAGTTAATTTTTTTCATTCATCATTTTATTGTACGATTATCACTTGGTTAGATCAAAATCATGTGAGACCCATTAGAAACCATGTGAGTTCCTTTTTGCATAAGGGTGTTAGTGAATGACTTGTTCATGGTTTGTAGAAATTATGCACCAAGCATGAGAATGGATATAAAATTTAACAGATTTTTTGCACAAGTTTGGCACACATTTTTCCAAAACCATGTGGATAAATTGTGCATAGTGTCCATTTCATTAAAAATTGGAAATTTACCCTTGAGACCATGGTCAAATGTAAGCCTTAGGGGTTTCCTCTCCACCTCCCCCCCCCCCATTTTACCCCCCTTAGATCATTGATCTCTCATATTCACCTACTCTTACTTCTAGAAGCATATATTATTGATTCTATCAAGATTAAAGGTGTATTTTCCTAGGTAAACTCCTTCCAATATTGTTATCATTCATTATCTTGTTGTTTTTCCTCTATTTCCCTAACAAGCCCATGGAGACCAAGGGTTTCACCATAGATTATTTTTAATTGGGGTATTAGATGTTTTAGGGTTCCTTTATGATGCTTTGACATTATGTTTTTTAAAATAAATGATATTAGAGGTAGTTGGTCCCCTATATAGCTCTTTAAACTTAAAATTATTATTTCTTAATGTTTTAAATGCATGATATACATGTTTTAAAAATTCTATCAAGTATATATAGTATATTTTTTAAAATGAATGTTGTTTATCTTTGAATTTCATCAAATAAGAATGGAATTTCACTTTGTTTTTAAAGTATATAAATCTATTTTGGAAACCTATACACACCAAGTGTTCATATAAATGCTTGATTGACTCTTTAAAATTGATATTCAAGTTATACAGGATGTTAATGTTCCTAAACTAAAATAAATTAATTATTTAAATACATATATATGTTTATCGTCTATTAATTAGGGGAATAGACACTCAAACTATTTAGTCTTTAATAAATCCCATGCATTTGGTTTGAAAATGTATATTGTAACCCAAATTAATAACGAATGCTCATAAGGACTGGTTGTCATTTTCAATGTAGTTTTCTAAAAATAATAATTCCTTGAGAATATCCCCTTGTATTTATGGAAAGTGGATGTTTATTGATGTTATGTATATAATGGTGCATATTTAATGGGCTTATATACTTTAAATATGTTTTGATGGAACTGGGGCAGTTTCTTGTGAGGGAACTAGAATTGATGGTGTGACTTGTTTTGTTTTATATTATATATATATATATATATTGTATTTACTTGACTCTATTTATATGTCATGGGAAACCTTGGGTAGGTATTGGGAAATTTAGAAAAATTTGTTGTACTAGTTTAGTATCATTCTCTATCTAGTGTCCCTGAGTTAAATTATACTTTACTTATGGGATTTTCCCCTCAATTAGGATTGATAAGGAAATACTAGGTGTTAGGGTGGGTTTTCTTGTATCCAGCACTAGTTTTCCTCTATATTAGTCATATTGGTTTTTCCTAAGATTTTCCCCTAATCTTCTTATTTCCCTGATGACTACTTTTATAAGTATTATATTTTATAATACCTTGTAATACTATTTTTAAAATGGTATTTAGTATTACACTCTCATTTTTTCTTTTAAAGTTTTTCATTATAATTTATACCACTTATCTATTAAAAGGTTTGATGATGGTCTTTCAATTAATTAGTGTTTACTTTTGATTATAAAGGGAAATGGTTTTGAAAGATATTAACTTGTTACTTATTTTGGAAAGAAATGAAAAACTTTATTTTATAAGTATCTTCAAACTAGAATGAAATTGTGTTATCTTTAAATGTTATTTAAGAGATGAGGAGATCATACTTATTGGGAATATTTTTATCATTAATATCATGTTATAGGTCTAGAATAGGTTCTTCCTAGATACATATTTATTATCAGATTCTCATTTTTGGTTTAATGGTGGTCTCAGATGGAGATGTTCCACTTGGAATTAGAGATTGGTGGATGTGGTTTTGTTTTAATTTATTCTTTGGGTATCATTAATGTATCATACTTCTCGAATTCCTGATGCATGAACCTTATTTATATATTGATTATTTTCTCTTATGGTGGTTATTATTAATTTTTAGTTTATTAATATAGTGTGAGATGCTTATTTTTCCTTTTCCATGTTGATCTTTTTATATTTTATGGTTTCACACTCTGTTTTGTTCTCTTCCAAGGTATGAGAGGTCCATGCTAAGATTTTGGTGGAATATCTTTCTTGTATATTTATTCTTTGGGTGAAATAATTCCCACTAAATGTATTTATATTCCCCAACACTAGTTATCAGCTCATTGAGATCAAGAATTCCCCCAGTGCTATGTCACGGGCTAACTCAAGTTCCCAATTTAGGGGTGTTCTGGGTTGCTTCATGAAAAGATAGTATCAAATCCTATGTTCTTAAGAGTAAATATGTGAGGAAAAAGACTTAAACATTACATGTTTTAGTAACTTTAAACTATAATTAACTTCCTTAAATTTAAAAATATCTTTTAGGTTTATAGTTTTAGAGAGTTAGTTCATAACACTTACATAAAAACCCATATATTACAAATTGGAAACTTCTATTCAGTATCTATTTTTTCCACAAAAAAAACTTTTAAAAAGAATTATATTTTATTTTCATGACACATCTTCATAATTTTCATCTTGAATTAATCCTTTTCCCTAATCATCCTTAAAACCCTATGAAAAAAAATAAAATTTGGGATGAGCACAAAAATCTTAGTAAAGGATATAAAAAAGAAAGAAATTCATTAGTCCAGTGAAAAATATGAAAACTCATAAAATGATTACCTATATCACAATGTTCATTGATTGAATGAAATAAATAACTTCCAAATGAAAAAAACACACAATTTTTCTCAAATAAAATATTTAAAACTCATACCAAGAAAATATAAACCTTTTAGGAAACTTGGATCATTGCGTTCATAACTTATTTTAAACCAATGTCAGAAATAATTGGAGCCTCGTTAAATCCATAAGACAAAGCCTCTAGTAACTCCCTATTTATTACCTAACATAAAAGGGAACATTAACCAATTAATTATAGTAATATATAGGTTCACCCATCATATAATATATAATGGTCTCACTTGGTGCTATCTGGGCACACCCATCATATAAGCAATAACAGCCTCACCCAACGCTTTCTGGGCACACCGATAGTATAAGTTATTTAAGGATATAACATTTCTCATATATAATTCTTGTGTACCATATAATTAATAAAAAAATTATGATTTCACATTTTCATCATAAAACCTTTTAAAAAATCTTTTAAATCAGTATAAAAAAAATACTTTCAGACATCAAAATATCATTTTACTTTAAAAATCACTTTAAATACCGAAATACCTAGAAAAAGTGATAGAGGGTTTTTCTTTAAATAAAACATGAAATATTATAAAGTAATACTAACTTAAAATAAAGTTTATAGTGGTGGGAAAAAATTTGTTGTTTTATATGTTAAAATAGAACATTCCTTTTGTCTTTTGTAAAGTAAGTGAAAACATTCCATAAAATGATTATTTTTTTTAAAACATTTGAAATAAATTCAACAGAGACATAAAATGTACTTTATAATTATTTTATTCCCATAAAAATTCAATAATATTTTTTTTAAATTCGGAAATGGAATATAAAATATTTTTAAATGGGAAATTTAAAAGACCTTGAGTCTGACTCATCACGTATGTTCTTTATTTTCCTCGTCTTTGGAAATTCTCTCAAGGTTTACACCAAAATATTTGATAGGATGTTTTTATGATCAAAAAATCCTCTAGGATGTAATTAGGGATTTAATGAAGGTATTTGGTTAGGTATTTCTCAAACCAAATTTTTTTGAAGTGTGATGAAATTATAAAAAGAGGTGCCCATTTTTAAGAGAGGGGAGGCGCACCCTAGGAATTTCTTAAAATATTAAATTAATATCAATTAATTTTGATTTAAAATGGATTAAAATTTATAATATTAGAATATAAGATTAGGATGAGTCAAAATAATATCATATAAAAAAAATGGAATGTTTTTATCAAATTTGTAACCTTATCTTTTAGTTTTAACCCCATACTAACTCTAATCACACTCATAGTGATAACTAGGTTTTTCACTCCTTTAGGGTCAATATAGTTACCATAAATGAAAAATGGACCATAAATTGACCATGGTTGATATTTTAAACCATATAAAAATCACTTATCTAAATATAGTATTTTTATGAATTTTGTATCATTTAATAAAATATTATTTTCATAAAATATCAATAATGTCAATTTTAGAACTATTCATTTACTTTGAATTTTATAACATCAATAAAACAATTGAAATTTGAATAAAATATTTTAATACACACCTTATATGTTATGTTTACCTATAAAAATCTTATTCCACATTAATTCTTTCAAATTATACTAATTTTAATATTTTTAATATCATTTTATTTTTTTCAATTAATTGAAAAATTATTGTGTCAGTGTTGTGTAAGCATTTAAAGTAATTATTTCTTGAATAAAAATTAAAAATAAATTACCATTATGAAGATAAATATTTTATATTTAAAAATAATATTTATAAATTAACATATACTTGGGTTATCCTCATGTTAAAAATATTATAGTTATTAAAAATATGAGTGTAATATTTTTTACTTTTCTTTACATAAATTATTATAAAGGTTAAAATCTCATTAAATTGGAACAAAAGGTCATATAACTTAATATTTTATGATTATGGATGATATGGACTCATTATATAAAATTAATTCAATATTTGGGGTCATTTTTTAGTCCTTATCGTTTTATTTTTAACTTTAAATTTTCAATTTACCCTTTATCATAGCAACAAAATTACTAAGTTTACTATTCATATTAACCAAAAAATACAAGGGACATATTTAAAAAAAAATTACCCACTAATTCCAAATATTTAATCCAATTTTCCAAATACAAAATACATAATTGGTATAATTTAATTTAAAATTAAGCTGTAAAACACAGTGAAAAATGGTTTTTCAAAAAAATGAAATTTTAAGTATAAAAAGTTTTTATACTAAATTAAAGTATAAAATTCATTTAAAAAACATAATTAAATTATTTTAAATAAAAATAAACTAATTAAATTTTAAAAACTAATCCAAAATATAATTTTACCTTATAAGTATTCAAAAATAAATTATAATATTTAATAAAAATCAGTATTTTCACTATTCATTATTAAAATATTCTTTTCATAAATTTCTCAAAAATTCATCATAAGATATTTTTGAAATGATGAATTTAAAAAAAATTAATTTTTTAAAATTCAAATTCAATAATTTGAAAATTAAACTTTTAAATAAAAATTTGTAAGAAAAGTGTTTAATACAATTATTTCCTTTTGATTTATAAATTACTTAATGAATAAATATAACTATCTAATTTATAAATAATAATAAATATAAAAATTATTTATTCTATCATTACCTAGGTTTTTACATTCATCTCCACTTTTTTAAAATTTATCAACACAGATTTGTTCACTTGTTAAACAAGTGGGGATATCTTTCCCTCATATCATTTTCAAATTCCCATGTTGCTTCTTCAACCATATGGTTCTTAAAAAAAATATAACCTGATGAATTACATTATTCCACAATAATTACTATCTATATTAAAGAATATAATATTTTTTTCCTTATAAGAAATATTATATTCCAACTGAACTACTTTAGGGATCACAACATGAGATCCGACACATATTTGTTTAACATCAAAAACTGAAAAATGTTGTGTACCTAGGATAAACTAAGATGAAAATCAAATTGGTAGGTAACTAATCCAAATTTATCTAAGATTTTATATGTTCCAATGAAACATAGACTTACCTTCCCCATTTTTCCAAAATGTATAACACTTTTCTAAGAATATACTTTAAGAAAAATGTGATCACCTACCTCAAAAGAAAGATCATTTCTCTGGTTATCTGCATAACTTTTCTATCTGCTCTAAGTTGTCCTCATATGTTGTTGAATCACCTTTAACTTCTCAACCATTCACTTTTTAACTCTTATCCCATCAAATTCCTTCCTCCTTCTTCATCCCAAAAGGTTATAGTCTAATACCACTTTCCATATAATGCCTCAAAATGTGCCATTTGTATATTGAAATTAAAATTTTTTATTATAAGAAAAATCAACTAATGAAATATATTAATCCCAAATTCCTTGGTAATCCATTAAATAAGAATGAATCATATCTTCCAAGGCCTAAATTG
Organism: Viscum album; assembly: GCA_963277665.1. Taxonomy (NCBI): domain Eukaryota; kingdom Viridiplantae; phylum Streptophyta; class Magnoliopsida; order Santalales; family Viscaceae; genus Viscum; species Viscum album. The sequence continues at coordinate 1,589,131,012 of OY728131.1, forward strand.
TTCACTTGGACTATCCATTAGATTGAGGATGAGAATCTATATTGAAATTTAATTCATTACCCAACAACTACTGAAGACCATTCCAAAAATTAGAAGTGAATCTAGGATCAAAGTCAAATACAATGGAGAGAGGAACTCCATGTAACTTTATTATCTCCTTGAGATTCAATTGATAAATCTAATCTAATAACAATTTATCTTTAATGGTAAGTAAATGCACAAATTTAGTTAATCAATCAACAATAACTCAAATTGAATTATTACCTAGAGAAGTATTTGGTAATCCCACCATGAAATCTATAGATATATTTTCTCATTTCTAATTTTTAAATAGAAAAGGATGAATCATCCCTTTTGATAATTGTCATTATAATTTAACTTATTTACAATTTAAACATTTCATAGTAAATTTGGTAATATCTCTTTTGATGTCATCCCTCTAATAGTACTCCTAAAGGTCATTATACTCTTATTACTACCCAAATGAATAGAAAACAAGAAACTATGTGCTTCACTCAAAATTTCTCTCTTCAACAAGGTATCACAAGGAACACATATTATCTTTCTAAATATCAAGCACCTTTTTCAAAATTAAATTCAGGAAACTTACGCTTCTTAACCAATTCTACCTTTTCCTATAACCTACAGTCTTCTTTTTGAGCTTACTTAATTCTATCTATCAAAGTTGAATGCACTGAAACCTAAAACAAAATAGAAAAAGTTCCTTCATCTATGGATTTTAGTCCAAAATTCATCAAATAATTAACCAAAGGGTCATATTGTAACTGTAACATGGTTAATGTTTCATTATTTTTCTGACTCAAAACATCAACTACTTTGTTTTTCCTAGATGATAAAGAATCATGCACTCATAATCCTTGATCAGTTCCAACTAACTTCTCTATCTCATGTTAAACTCCTTATAAGTGAATATATGCTTTAAAACTTTATGATCAGTATATATTTCACACTTAGCTTCATAAAAATAATTCCTCCAAATTTTTAAATCAAAAACCACATCTGTTAATTATATATCATGTGTAGGAAAATTTAACTCATGAGGTTTTAGTTTTAATTAAGAATAATCAATTACCTAATCATTATACATCATAACACAACCAATTCCATTCAAAGAAGCATCAATATAGATGAAAAATTCACCATTTATGGAGGAAAATAAAAAATGGATCATTAAAAAATCTTATTTTTAGTTCCTAAAAAAATCATCACATTCTTTCATTCGAATGAATTTAACTCTTTTTGAGTTAACTTAGTTAGTGGGATAGAAAAATGAGCAAAGTTTTCAACAAAACTCTAATAGTAACTTTCTAAACCAAGAAAACTACAAATATATGTGACATTGGTAGGTATTTTACACTCTTAAACAACTATAAATTTAGCAATTTCGATAATTGTTCCATATTTAGAAATAATATAACCAAGGAAAGAAATTTATTGTAACCTAAATTCACACTTACTAAATTTTCTATATATATTCATTCCTTTTAAGGTTTTCAAAACAATACTTAGGAGTATTTTATGATCCTCGTGATTTTTATAATATACAAATATTTTATCAATAAAAAATAAAAAAACTTGTCTAAATATTCATGAAAATTCTATTCATGTGATCCATAAATATATTTGGGTCATTTAAAAATACAAAGGTCATAAATACAAACTCATAATGACCATATCCAGTCTAAAATGTTGTCTTTGGAATATCTTCCCCCTTCACCTTCCATTGATGGTACCCCAACCTAAGATAAATCTTCAAAAAGTAATACACTCCCTAGAGTCAATCAAACAAATCATTGATATGAGGTAAAGGGTAATTATTATTAATTGTGATATTATTCAAGGTTTTATAATCAATGCAAAGTCTCATTGAACCATATTTATTTTTAACAATAAAAATAGGAGGACCCCATGGTGAAGTGCTATGTCGAATGAAACCTTTATCTAGAAACTCCTATAATTTCTATTTCACTTTTAAAAGTTATACCTAAGTCATTCGATAAGAGGGTTTTGAAATAGGCTTAACACTTGGTATTAAGTCAACAGTAAAATTAAACTCTAGATCAAGAATAAAATCAGGAAATTCATCATGAAAAACATCTATATATTCATTTACAACTGGGATGTCACTAATTTAAAAAATTTATTTCTTTTTAACAACATGAGCTAGATAACTTTTACTATCATACCTAATCAATTTCTCATATTTATGGTAGGTTATCAAAGGTATGAAATCATTGAACAAAAAAAATTTGGATCTTAAATATATCTTAGAATGATAAACTAAAATCTAATACATACACAAAATAATATCAAACTCTACTATAGGAATTTTAAAAATATTTGTAGAAAATATCAACTCACCAATAATAATAGGAATATTTCTATAAAGCATGGTTTAAATAATATGTCCACTTAGAGTTTTCACCAAAATTTAAATTTTACTTTCATGAGGTGATATTTCTAATTTACTTGAAAATTTATCATAAATGAAGTAATGAGAAGATTCAGATTAAAACAAGGCATTGGAATAATTAGAATAAACAAGTATCATACCTATCACCACTTCATTTGATTCCCCAACTATAGTAATAGAAAATTATTTTTCCATAACTTTCTATTTCTGATCTTAATGATTTCAATTTAATGCAACTAACTTCAGACACATGTTAGCATAATGACCCAACTCATTTTAACTAAAATATCTCACCATTGGATTGTTATTTGTTACCCCATTCTTATATTGTTCAAAACTCTTTTCTTTATAGTCAAGATCCTTGTGATGAATCTTACCACAATGATAACACTTCCTAAATCATATCAAACATTCCTTGAAATTTTATTTACCGTACTTGGAACATGTTGGGGCTTACCTTTGGACTTCTTAGATTGCTTCTTCTCTATTGACTGGCACCTCAACTTTTACTTAATCCTATCATCATGTGGCACATAAGGGTCAGAAAACACTATCTCAACTTTCTCAAAATAATGCGCAACTTTTTCATAGATTTTAAATTCCCATGCATTAAAATCTATTTGTAAACTTGGTTTCAATCCTGATTAAAATCTATTAATTTTATAATAAGTGTCTTAAATAAAAATTTTCACATACCTGGAAAATATTATGAAGTTTAATTCATACATGGACACCTAATATTCATATTTTTACCTCAATTAAAATAATATTTTCTCCATTCTGAGTCAAACAACCTTAGAAAAATACTTCTCAAGGTAAATATTCTTAAAATAATCCCACTCCAAGGAATCAATCTCATCTCTCTCTGGTATTATTAACCAAATAACACCATCAATCAGCTTCACCTTCAAAATGATAAAGGGAAATGGTTAACTTTTTATATTCTAAACATCCCATGAATTAAAATATCTTTTCCAAATCATTGATCCATCATTTGACTACCACTAGATCTAAGGTTCCACTGAAATATATAGGGTGATATTTCAAGGAATCTTCCACTTCCATCATGTTTCTATTTGGTAAATTTGGATTTTATCTAGATTAAATACCACCATAATTTATAGCTTTCATCAACTGTGATGTCACAACAAAAAACTACTCAATTCTAATTGCATCCATTCTGGGTTGCTAATTTGGAAAGATATTTCCCTCTTGGTGTCATACTACTATAGACTCCATGTTTCCTCTATGGAAAAACATTATGAATAAACATATTTTAGATGAATAAATATGATAATGTTCAGATGATCTATCATTGTATCTTAATTATTAGGTAAAATCTCATAAGGGTATTCTATTATCATTATCCTAACCTTTAAAGTTATCTAAACCTTGTTCTGATACCAACTATAAGGACTGGACCTTAAACATTACATATTCTAGTGAATTTAAATTAGAATTAAATTTATTTAATTACCAAATATATTTTAGGTTTAGAGTTTTAGTGAGTTCTTTCATAACTCTTATATAAAAAAAACTCATATATTACAAAGTGGACACTTCTATTCAGTATCCATTTTTTCAAAAACAAAGCTTTTCAAAAGAATCATGTTTTCTTTTCATAACACATCTTCATAATTTTTATCCTTAACTCATCCTTCTCTATACTTATTCCTAAAACCTAGTGAGATTTATTTTAAAATGTGGTATGAACACAATTGACTTAGTAAGGGAAATAAAAATAAATAAATTGTTAATATAATGAAAAACACAAAAACTCATGAAATTTTTACATTTAACTCAATATTATTTTAGAGAATTAAATAAATCATTTCTAAATGAAAAATAAACACTTTTTTATCAAATAAAATATTTAAAACCCATATCAATAAAATAAAAACATTTTCATGCAACTTAAAGTATCACATTCATAACCCATTTTAAACTTGTGTCAGAAAAAACTGGAGCCTAGTTGAATCCATCAGAGAAACCCTTTGAAAACTCCTTCCTTCTTTCATAACATGAAAATTAACACTAAAAAAATTCATTTTTAGTGTTGTTTATGCATAACCATCATATAAGATATAATGGGATCACCTAGTTATATATAGGTGCACCCATCGTATAAGCAAAAACGAGATCACCTGATGCTATCTAAGTGCACTGATCATATAAGGTGTATTGGGATCACCTGTTTCTCTTATATAATTCTTAGTACCATATCATGAATAAAAAATTTATTCTTGCACATTTTCATCATAAAATATTTGAAAAACTCTTTTAAATCCATATTAAAAATACTTTCAGGTATCAAAATATCCATTTCCTTTAAAACCCCATTTTCAATACCAAAATACCCAAAAAAGGTAAATTGTGTTCTTATTTGAATAAAACATTAAATTTTGTAAAGGAATAAAAAATTCAAATAATGATTGTATGTAGCACCCAGAAAATTCTAAAAGTGTAACTTTTATTCGATAACGTGTATGATATGCAACACTAAGAATAGAAAGGCATACAACCTATCAATACTTTATGGTATATTTAATATTTTAAATATATTATATAGTTTAAAATTAATGAAATATTGAGTTATCTTGCATCGTACACAACAACGAGTTTTTTTGATAACTTGTGTTACACACAAGACCGAGTTTTAGTGAAAAACAATACATTATTAAAATATTATTATTTAATAAGATATAACCTATATATAAAATTATAGGTTATAAATAGTATTAACAAAATTATGAAAATATATTTTTTACACAAATATAAGATGAATTCACTAGTCACCAATTAATTAGAAATGAAAATATATACCAATTTAATATAAAGGAAATATTTTTATTTTATACTCCCAAGATAATTTTATCTTAATAAAATAAATTAATTAAAAATATTGAATGATATTAATAATATATATATTTTATATATTAAATAAAATATTTTTTATATTTATCCAATATATTTTACTAGCATAAGATAAGAATAAATCCAGTTTTACGCATAAAATTTGTATTTTTCTAAAGGCAGAGTTGCCATATTTAAATGGAGAACCTATTCGGTTCATTATAATCAATTTCACTTTGAAATTGGATATAAAAACATCTCAAATATTTGAACATTTTTACTTTAAAAACTTGCTTTGTCATCCCATTTATGGGATTAAATTCAAATTAATTTTTGTCACTTATGTGCTTTTAATTTTCAAAAATTGATTCCATATTTGAAATAATAATAATTTATAATTTCTAATAATTTCAAATGAGTTTTTCCCAAAAATATTAGTGGAAGTAATTAAAATTAATTACAGCAATTAAGAAAAAAAATAACTTAATAAAGGACTAAACCTTAAACTTAAGGGCCAAGATGACCTATAAACTTGTATAAAATAAATTTCATGATCATATTTTGACCATATCCTCCCTTTTATATAATTTTGTTCATTATTTATGGAACGTGGTGTAAGTTAGACCTCTCAATAGTGTTTAACTTTTTATATTTACAAGAATACCACTCCTCCTCTACAATAAAAAGGCACTCACCCCTCACGCTTATTCACACCTATGAATACCTTTATTATAAGGCCCCAGTATTAAAACATTACTTAATATTGATTTAAATAAATAATTAACATTGAGGATATTTTCAGGTTTAGAGTTTTAGAGAATTAGGCCATAACTATTACATTAAATCTCAAATATTACAAGGTAGACACTTCTACACTAACCAATTATTTTTCACAACAATAAAACTCATTAAATAAAACAAGAATTATTTTCTTTATAAAAATATTCTTGAATTATTCATTTCTCTTACCCTTCCTTATAACCTGTGAAAAAAATTTCAAAAACCTAGGATGAGTATAAAAAGCTCAGTAAGGGTTGTAAAATAATAAAATAAAACATTAGTCCATCAATACATGAAAATCAATTAAATCATACTTATAAAACATAATATCTTTAACATACCTCGCAGAATCTTAAGATTTATGAATAACACATAGAACTCATAAATCATAAAGGTAACTTGTGGCATCCATAACATACTTACATTGTAGCTTTCATAGCTACATAGGGAGTTACATTTGTAATACCCATCACAGTATATTCCCTAAATCTATTAGGAGAAACATTAATGTTTACCTCTTTCACGTTACCCAATGCATTGGAGAGCTATCTTGGGCTCACTCACCCTAGGTTTATCACAAAACCACCTATATTTGGTTTATCATATAACCATCTGTCAAATGTCCAATTACCATTACATAATCATAACACATAAAAGATTGAAATTGTCAACATTTCACTCATCAACCATAATGAATCAATTCAAGATATTGAAATATTCAATCCATTTCCAAAACCATTTAAAACATTTAATAAAGATATTTTTGAATCAAAGTGTCCCATACCACTTTGAAAATTTTAAAGGAATTAACATTTTAAAATATTAATGTCCATATAAATAAATCCTAAAAACCATTTTGAAAACATGGACATTAATAAGAAATATTTAGAAGAACAAATCTTTAAAACATTTATAACTGTGTTTTAGTTAAAGAGTCCCTTACCACTTGAGAAAATACTTGAATAAAAATAATTACAGAATAACATTAAACAAAGCTTACAATAACGTGATAACAAGGAGTTTCATGATATAATATTTAAAAGGTAATTATATACAATATATAAAGTGAATTGGTGTATAAAAATAAATAAGTATCAATGTAATGTAAATTGATACAAAATCCCTTACAAAGATCATATCCTTAGATTAAGGATAAATCAATGACATAATTATGTGTGAAAAATATAAGTACATCCAATATAAGTGGATAATAATTGTACTAAAATCATAGGTCATTCACACATATTCATATAATGACATAATCAAGAAGTATAAGTTTAACCTAAAGAATGGAAATTGGGTTAAGAAGTTCCCTTATGAAAATTCAGCAGCCTAACGACATCACTTAAAAATTCATAAAATGAGTTGATGAGAGAGAAAATGGTCTCTCATCATATGTATATAAAATTTACATCAATAATGATATATAACAATATATCCCAATATAAGAAAATATAAATTAAAATACATAACATAAAAGAAGTCTTTGACTAAAAGAGGAGGGTGAAAGATTCCCTTACCTTGCGTCTGACTCGTCACCTATGTTCCTTATTATTTTTGAATAATAAACTTAATTTAATATCTACTTTATTCAGAACATTTTTCAAGTTTATTATTCCTTTTATATCACTTAATACCACGTTATAAAAATTACATAATTGTTTAAGTTAATATCGGTTGTTTTGTCGATATTGGGTACTTGAGTAAAAAATGAAATTATTTTGATATAAATTGTACATGTAGTAAAAATTATATCATATAATGAATAGTATTCATGATTTAAATATAATATATATCCAGTATATATTTATTATAATAATCCATAACTTTTGGAGATAAGAAAAGAAATGAACCGTTCATGGAGACGGTAAGCCGTACGTACGCTTGAACGCTACTTTCATTTCTATTTCATATTAAAAGGAATGAAAAATTAATGATACTAGGTATATTATAATTACATTATAATATAATTTTTTATATATTTTACATAAGTTCATTAATTACATCCTTTATATGTTCCATGTATAGTATGAACGAGTCATATCACTTTGAGGGGGCGGTAGTCCGCACTTCCTCAAAATGAAATTATCATATTTATATAACATGAAAAACATAAAGGTATGTTATAAATGATAATTAAAGAAGAATATAGATAAAATAAATATAATATATATCACATATTAATAAATTTCCATCATAATGGACACCATGAGAGGTGGTAGGGGAAAATCGAACAATCATCGTTTCATGAGGTAGTAGTTCGTCGTACACAGAAATAATATGTTTGTATCCATTGGATGGAGGTTTGTGTAAGTTTAGTTAGAATAATTCATATAAAAAATCCTAGTATATTTAAGATACTTGTTTTTTTATAAAACAATTCAATAAATAGAGTTTAGGGGGTTGTAGAAGGAAATAAATGAAAGAAGCTTGAGAGAATACATTACCTCAAATTGGGTAACTCCTTTTGATTTAAGCTAAAAGGATTTCTTGAATTTCCATCTACCTAAGGTGAGGATTCTAGGAGGAATATAGGGATGTTGGGAGATTATTTGGGCAGATTTTTTATGATAAAAGGGGCTTGAGAGGTGTTATTAATGGTTACAGGTGATGCCCTTTTATAAGAGGGAGGAGAGGCACTTTAGGAAAGTTTGAAAGTATTATTATATTGTAAAATGATTTTCGGTTTCAAAATGTCCCAAAGTCATTTATTTAAAATATAATATGTTTTTTGGTCTAAAAAATCTCAACTAATAGGTTTTAGACAAGTCTAGTTCATAAATTTAACCTTATCTTTTAGCTTTAACCCTTAGTTAACTTATTTGACTCTTACCATGTCTTCTTATATATAAATACTATATGGTTAATATAGTTACTATAAAATTCCAATATAACATCAAATGGTTCATTAATCAAATTTTCAAAATTATCTAAGTTATTTTTTCAAATATTATATTTTTAGGAATATTATATCATTTAATAAAATAATATTCGTTTTAAAAAATCATTTATGTCAATTTTGACACTATTTAGTAATTGATTTTTGTTAAAGTCATAAAAACTTTATTACTTAGAACCAAAGGCATTAACTCATACCTAATATTTCAATTTAATATAAAAAATTAGTTTATGGCATCAAAATTTTCAAATTATATTTTTTTTAATATTTATAATATCATTTAATTGACTCCTTCATTAATAAGGAAAATATTGCATCATTATTGTGTCATAAATAAATTTCATTATTTAATGTATAAAAAGTAAAAAAAATACCATGATGTAGGAAATATTTTTTAGATTTATAATGACTATTTATAGTCAAATATATCAATTATATAACTCTACATTAAAATTGTTTTAGTAAAATAATACATGTTTATGATATTTTTATTTTTACTTTAAATAAAAAAATTTATTAATGTAATTATCTTACCCAAGTGGCTTCCAAAGGCCAAACGATCTACCCAAGGATTTTATTAGTCATCAATGAATCATAAAATAAGGATAGGATAAGTTTTAACGTAATTTTATATTATTATAATATTATTTTTACCTTGAATTACCCTATTTACATTTAACCGCGGTGAATAAAATTCAAAAGCGACTATTCACCAAAAATTATTTTGTTTCTATTAGACCAAATTTTTCACCCTGATTACAACCATGAATGTTGGATTTTTGAAATTCAAATCAAATAAGCATAAAAATTACATTTAAATGAAAGAGTTGGTTTTTATCTACAACGCGGTGCTTTTCACTATTCATCAAAAATTGAAAGTTTTCAGAAAAATACAAAAAAATCCCAAAGATAATTTTGATATTCTGAAATAAAAAATTGTGTCTATTTTTTCAAATTCAAAATATATAAGTTTCATTAATTAATTTAAAATAAATTTATGTTGTCAAAACTAGAAGGCATGTTTTAAAGAAGTAAAAACTACCAAAAGATTGACATGCGTTTATGTCCAATTTCAAAGTAAAATTACTTCCAATGACCAAAATTGGATTAAATGATAAAAATATAATCCAATTACACTTTAAAATAAATTAAAAGTACAATATAACTATATAAATAAATTATATTAAAAGGCGGTTTTGAATTAAAATGCACTATTTTTCACTATTCATTAAAAATGAACTTTATCATAAAAATACCAAAAATTTACTCAAAGTAAATTTTTATGTCCCGATTCTAAATAATAAATTTATTTTTTCAAATGTAACATATAAAAGTGACACAAACTAGATTTAAAAAGGGTTCTTCGTCAAATGGTGGTAAAATGACCTTTTCAAGAATATTAGATTATTTCATGCTTAAAATCAGATTCATTCTTATTTTAAGCCTCTAAAATTTATTGGATAAATGTAAAGACATTTAAAAAACATGTATAATCATAATATGGTTAGTTTTGTTCATTCCTTTCAATACAACGGTTAGGCGTTAACTACCATTTAAAAATAATATTATTATATTATTATTATTTTTTCAGTATGACTCAAACATAAGATTTCAAAGAAACCTATTGTTACGTGTCAGGTATTCCATCAAACATAGTATCCCCTTTAAAGTAAAATGAATATTTAATTCACAAATATTAATAAATAAGAAAATTTAATATTCTTTATTTACCTGAGATGTTACATTTATATCATCCAAAATCTATCCAAATAATCTCCCAAAATCCCTCCCCTCTTTTTAAAAGCATTTCCTTTGTCATAAATCCAACCAAGGAGTATTTTGGTATAAACCAAAGAAGTTACCCAAAAATGAGGTGACATTCTTCAATGTGTATTTATGTTCTATTTGTTTCTACATGCCTTAATTTATTTTTATTTCATGATTATATAATAAAATAAGTATCCTAAATATACTAATATTTTTTTATGTTAATGGTTATATATACACCTACGCACACTTCCATCAAATGGGTGACGAACTTACCGTTAGTGTATGGTGAACTACCGCCACATGAAACTATGTCATTCATTTTTCTTTTACCACCTCTCATGGTTGACATTATAATGGATACACTATTTTTATATTATATATATTATATTTATGTTGTCTTTATACTTATTTAATTTTTATATAACACTTACCTTCATTCTTTCCATTTTTTTTAAATACGATAACATTGTTTGTGGACATGTAGATTATCACCTCTTCAAAGCGATATGATATATTCACACTATACATGGAATGTATTAAGGGTAATTTTAATAAATATATGTGAAATATATTCCATATATATGATACTATTATTATAATATTTATATATATATCATTTACTTTTCATTATTTTAATATGATAAAGAAATGGAAATATCGTTAATGCGTACGTATGGCTTAATGTCTCCATGGATGGTCTATTTCATTTCCTATATCCAAATTTTATGGATTATTGTAAATAAATAAATAATGAATATATATGATATTTACATCATGGTTTATATTCTGGGGATAATTAAATCATGATCTAATTAATATGAACAATAAGTAACAAGTCAAAACATGCTCAAAAAACTAGGCAATTAACACTCGAAATAGTGAAAAATAATGAAAGGTTGTTAACAAATAGGTAATAATATATTATAAGAAGATTATATATGATGTTATAAATATAATTACAGTTCTGGTATAAGTTATAGATATGTTTAAAACAATTATACAAGATTTTAAAGTATGTTCACCCAAAAGGAAATGCAAGGTAAGGGATTTTTCATCTCACTCTTTACATTAGTGAGATAAATTTCATATTCAACACTAACTTATTTTGTGTGATTATATACTACCCATTTTGATATATTATATCATGAATTATTTTATATTCATGGTATTTGAGGTTCAACTTGAATTATTTCATTTAAGTGTATTTGAATTAAAAGTTACCAAGTGGTTAATAATTTCATAACTCGATTATTTTTCATTGGGTTATATTACTTCCTTGTTATAATTAATATTATATGATTATGTGTATAATAAATTTGAATCTATATTGATGTATTAATAATTATTAAATTTTTATTTATATTTGATATACATAATCAATTTATTTATTAATTCTCACTTCAATGTTATGATCATTTTAAGGGTTTATTTCACAATCTCATTCTAATCGAGATTTCTTATTCTTGAAATTCCACTAAAGGAATTTATATGAAAATTTTTAAATAAATCCTTTAATTTTATTCTCATCTGGTTATTCAGGACCTTTTTCAAGTAATAGTACCATTTTCCACTCGTTGGTATATAAAAAAATTTAGAAAATGTTTTTAAGAAAACCTAACTTCATTTCCCTCTTCAGTCGAAGAACCGATTTTCTTCTAAAAACCCTATTTACTAAAAAAATTTTAAAAAATGTTTTTAACCTTTCTAAAATGATTTATTAAAGAAATTTTTACCCTTTTGTCTTTTACAAATTTTTTCAAAGGAATATTCTGGTCTCTTTCTAAACAAGGAATTTTTCTAACCTTTTTACCGTGTAAAAGGAATTTTTATTACCTTGTATGGCATGTACGGATTTACCTGTCATCATTTATTCAAATCTTCATTTTAAATTTTAAAAGGATAATTTTAAAAAAATGTTTTTAAAAAGTAATTTTCAAAGAAATTTATTTCCAAACGTTTTTTCAAAATAAAAAAGATATTTTCCTCAATATTTTTTTTAAAAGTTATTTTTATATTATTTCCATTCATTAATGAAAAAACCCTTTATTTTACTCCACTTAGAATATGTTTCATTAATATTATCCTTATTACTCTTCTTTAAGGTTTATTATTGATTTGGAAAAGTATTGTATTGATATTCACATCCTTGATTCCTTTTTTATTACCCTTGAAATATTCAATTTAATATGATCATTAGACTTTGAATTTCCCTTAATTATCCATATCATTTATCATGGATATGTTTGTTTCCTAAAATGTATATAATTTTTACATATGGTGTTTAATTTGATAGTTATTTGATTATCTTGGAAAATATTTATAAATTTTTATTATTTAATCAATATGGATATTTGATAATGAATATTTTTTATTAATTAAATTTATTACTCGATATAAGGAATACTTTGGACATGCAGTGAAGGGTGGTCCCAGAATTTATATATCCCCTCAATGCATCAATAGGTTCTCATGAGACAATTTAGTTTCACAAATTAAACAAGTTTCTACCTATAGTTTTAAAATATCTAGAGGATAGATCTTGAAAGTATAGGTTATATTGTTCTTGAGACATGATGTTCTATAATTAAACATTTCCTTTATTTTTTATTCAGTATTTATTTTCCATGATATTATCACTATGACAATGTATATGGATGCATTTCATTTTCATTGTGTTGATTAAATATCATGTGTTTTTAGTTTCTTACCATGAAAAATTGGTTATGCCTTATTTAACTATTTAAATGGGATGTGTTTTCAGTCATTTACCTTACCATGTTGTTTATGCACTTTATTCTCAATTTATTGATTACATGAAATGTGTGATCTGATATTTACCTTTCCATGATGATTATTATCATTAATTAATTATTTCATCCACTATATTTACCCTTACTGATCATTTTAGCTCACCCTTATTATGTTTCTTTTCCCCAATATTCCCTGAAGTGTGCTAAGAAAGATATGCAAGGATACACTAAATGGAATAAAGTTATTATCCTCAAAAGAAAAAAAATCATGTTGTAATTTTTTTATTCATTTGTAATACAAGACTCGTGTATGTATCTATTTTACTAGGAATAATAAACTATTTGGTCCTTTAGAACACTATTTACTTGTATCTTATGAAAATTTAATGGTAGCATGACACCAACTCTAGGATTACTAAGGTCGGGTCTCTATAGTTGGTATCAAAGTAAGTTTAATTGCAACCGTGGGAACAAGATTTAGGAAAACATAGATTATAGAACATATATCTAAGGTATACTTTGAGGAAAATATATAAGAGTATCCTATAATTTTTGTAAGGTAGTGATTATGTGGGTCTTCCTAGAAATACATTCTTTTTTGGATAATACAAGTTGGTGTGGCTTAGGAATAGATGTACTTAGGGGTAACAAATCTGAAAAGGTGTGTTGGGTATGACTCGATCATAACCTGGTACACGAAAATGGGCCTTACTATGCACCTATTTTGACACTCCCAGGGTATATACTTAGGATACTTAACAATTTAATTACAAACCATTATAAGGGATTTGAATACATAATGAAAATAAATAAACTAGGTTAAACCTGAGGTGTCTTAGATAAAAAAAATAATGTGTCAAGATTTAGACACCCTAAAAATGATTATATGATTTTTCCACTATGATAATTGTTGCTCAAAATATGATTTTTAGTTTTAGTCAATGGTTGGAACCCAAAGGCATGAAGTACAAGGTGGTGATAATGAGAAACCAAATGGGATGTTTATAGGAGTGAAATATATCATGTTTATGTCTAATCAATTTTCCCAAAATATGATTAACAATATATACCTTACCCAACTCCAAAATTCACAAAAAAAGAGAAGGACGGAGGTTTATAAGAGCTCAAGTGGTGGATATCATAGAGAAAAGAAAGATCAATTTCCATCATGTAAAAAATGTGGAAGGATACACCCATTAAAGTGTCTTAATTGAATGGTGAAATTATTTATGTGTGGGAAAGGACATAAAGAAAATAATTTTTAATGAAAAATAAAGAGTGTGATGAAAGGAAATAAAACTCATCCTAAGGATCCATTTGTAGTTCATCTCCTTAAATTTGGGGAACCTGGGCATTACCCAAGTCAATTATCTCTTCTATAGGATAAACTCTAGACCAAGGAAAGACCTATGTGAAAATAAATGGATGAATTATTTATGTATTGAGGTTGTATTAAAAACATTTATTAAAATAATATTAGTGATTAACCTTATTTCAAGGATGTACATCATATTTATTATGGTTTTAGAAAAAGGAAAAATTATATGTTGGGTGGAAAACCATTAAATCTATAAAGGTAGTGGGTCTTGAACTCATGAAAAAATGATGATAAGGGTTTCACACCTACCACTATCCAACGTGATGACTTGGTTAATTTTTCATTGTTTTTAGTTAAAAAATTTGATGAATGGATATTAATGATGAACCAATAATGTTACTTTTTAGGTTTATTGATTAACATATTAATCATATTGGCTTTCTAGAATATTTATAGACCAATGGAAGTAATTTTTATTCTTTTATGGTCCTTACAATCCATTAATAGTGTATTTTACTGCTTTAGTCATCAAAGTTAATTTTTTTATATCCATTTATTGAAGTAAGGGATAAATTGGAATTTTATCTAAGCATAACCAAAAGGTAAAATTATTCATATAAAATTGAATTGTATCATGTAAGTAAATTCTTGTTCAATAAATGGATTATTCAATAATAGGAAAAGGATATTAAAATAAAAAAAATTAATACCTTGATTTTTTTTGAACCGATGGTCTTTTAAATCATAACAAATTTATAGATTTTAAGCCCTCAACCTTCCATTAATAATTAATTTTTTTTTTTGATTTATGACCTCAATCACTCCCTATAAATATTTACATTTTTCCTCCATGTACGTATCTTCAGTTGTCACTAATTTTATCTTACATAGAGACTTAGATATATGTTATTCCAGGTGACCTTTTCACTTACCATTCTCTCTTATAAAGAGGATATTTTATTAACTCTTCTATTGATGTGGGATTTCAATGAATGAATTTTCAAATATCAAACCCTATATTTCCAATATCGAGTTTAAATTTTGAGTATGCAATTTATTTAAGGTGGTGATAATGTAGAACCCGAAAATTCTAAAAGTGTAACTTTTATTCGATAACGTGTATGACACGCAACACCAAACGTAGAAAATAATATAACCTCTCGAGACTTTATAGAATATTTAATATTTTAAATATATTCTATAGATTTAAATTAATTCACTACTGATTTATCTTTCATCGCATGCAAAAATGAGTTTCTTTGATAGCTTGCATTACATGCAAGACCGTGTTTTAGTGAACAAAAATACATTATTATAATATTATTATGTAATAAGATATAACCTATCTATTAAATTAGTGGTTATGAATAGTATTAAATAAATTATGAAAATATATGTTTTACACAAATATAATATGAATTTATTGGTCACCAATTAATTAGAAACGAAAATATAAACCAATTAACTATAAAAGAAAATATTTTTATTTTATGCTCCCAAAGGAATTTTGTCTTAATAAATTAAATTAATTAAAATTATTGAATGATATTAATGGACTATATATGTTATATATTCAATAAAATATTTTTTATATTCTTACAATATATTTTATAGGTATAAGATAAGAATAAATTCAGTATTATGCTTAAAATTTGTATTTTTCTAAAGGTGGGTTTTCCACCTTTTAATGGAGAACCTATTTTAAATCCAATTTCTGAAATTTTTATAAATTATATATTTCAAAATTAACATTAGTTTTTAAGTCACAATATAAAAAATTTATTAGGTTGATTTTTTTTATTTTTCTGAAATATTTCATTTTTTGATGAATAATGAAAAATACTGAATTTTAATTCAATTTGGTTCATTATAATCAATTTCACTTTGAAATTGGATATAAAAACATCTCAAACTTTTAAACATTTTTACTTTAAAAACATGTTTTGTCGTCCTGTCTACGGGATTAAATTTAATCTAATTTCTACCAATTATGTGATTATGATATGGAAAAATGGATTCAATATTTTTAATAATAATAATTTATAATGTATAATATGTTAAAATTAGTTTTTTTAAAAAAATATTAGTGAAATTAGTTAAAATTAATTACTGTGATTAAGAGAAAAATTAGTTTATCAAAGGACTAAACCTTAAACTTAAGGACCAAAATGACCTATAAAAAATCCATTTTATGGCCATATTTTGACCATATCCTACCTTTTATATAATTTCATTTATTATTGTAGGGTCATTATTTAAGTGATACCTCTCAATAGTGTTTAACTTTATATATTTACAAGAATACCACTCGTCCTCTAATATAAAATGCACTCATCCCTCCCACTTATTCACACTTCTCAAGACCATTTTCTCTTCCAAAATCTACCCAAATAAGCTATTTAAATACCTAACCTAAACCTATAATCCTTAACTTGGTAATAAATCCAACCAAGGAGGTATTTTTTATAAACTAAAAGGAGTTACTCAAAAATTAGGTAACATTCTTCAATGTGCATTTATGTTCTATTTGTTTCTACACCCCTTAATTTCTTATTATTACCTAATTATATAATAAAATTAATATCCTAAATATACTTATATATTTTAATGTTAAGGTTTCATCATACACCTACACACACTTCCATAAAATGGGTAACGAACTTACCATTCGTGTATGGCAGACTACTGCCTCTTGAAATGATGTAGTTCGTTTTTCCTTTACCACCTCTCATAGTTGAGAATTTTGAGGGAATTTTTTTTATATGATATTTATTATATTAATTTTTTCTTTATACTTATCTAATTTTTATATAACACATACCTTCATGATTTCCATTTTGTGTAAATATGATAACATTGTTTGGGGATGTGTGGACTACCACCTCCTCAAAGCAATGTGATATGTTTATACTATACATGTAATGTATTAAGGATTATATTAATAAGAATATGTGACATATATGAAATATATATTATAATTTGATTATAATATATATATATATATATATCATTTACTTTTCATTCTTTTAAAACAAAAAATAAATGGAAGTAGTGTTCATGTGTACGTACAGTCTACCATCTCCATGAATAGTTCATTTCATTTCCTATCTCCAAATTTTATGGATTATTGTAAATACATATATAATGAATATATTTTACATTTAAATTATGTTTTAAATTCTGTATATGATGAAATAGTGATATAATTAATAGGAACAACAGGTAACAAGTCAAAACATACTCAAAAAACTAGGCAATTAACACCTGAAATAGTGAAAAATAATAAAAGGTTGTTAACAAATGTGTAATAAGATATTATAAGAATATTATATATGATATTATAAATACAATTAAGGTTTTATTATAAGTTATTTACATGTTTAAAACCATTATACAGGAGGATAAAGTATGTTCACCCAAAAGTAAATGCAAGGTAAGGGATTTTTATCTCACTTTTTATATTTGTGAGGTAAATGTCATATTCACCACTTAATTATTTTTTGTGGTGTATATACTGATAATTTTGATATATTATATCATAAATTATTTTATCTTCATGGTATTTTTCGGTTTAATTTTAATTATTTCTTCTATGGTGATTTTTATTAAAAGTTACCAAGTGGTAATGAATTTCATAACCTGGTTCCTTTTCACTGGGTTATATTACTTATTCATTATCATTAATATTATAAAATTATGTGTATAATGAATTTTAATATATATTTATGTATTTAAACTTCTTATATTTGGATTTAAAACTTATAAACATAATCAATTCATTTATTAATTCTCACTTCAATATTATGATCATTTTAACAGTTTATTTCACAATCTCATTCTAATCGAGATTGCTTATTATTAAAATCCCATTAAAAGAATTTATATGATAATTTTTCAATAAAACCTTTAATTTTATTATCCTATAGTTATTCATGAAGTTTTTCAATTAATATTACCATTTTTCCATTCTTTGGTACTAAAATTTTTTTAGAATTTTTTTTAAGAAAACCCAACTTCATTTCCCTCTTTAGTCGAAGAACCTGTTTTCTTCTAAAAACACTATTTTATAAAAAGGCTTTCAAAAATGTTTTTAACCTTTATAAAATGATTTATTAATTTAATGTTTACCCTTATTTTCTTTTACAAATGTTTTCAAAGGAATATTCTTTTCTCTTTCTGAATAAGGTATTTATCTAACCTTTTTACCATGAAAAAGGAATGTTCTTTTTACCTTGTATGGAATGTAAGGGTTTACACACCATAATTTATTCAAATCTTACTTTTAAAGTTTAAAATGTTACTTTTTAAAAAAATGAATATTTATTTTCAAAGAAAAGTATTTCTAAAATGTTTTCCAAAATAAAAATGATATTTTCCTCAAGAATAATTTTAAAATATATTTTTATAATATTTCCATTTATCAATGACAATAACCCTTTATTTTAATCAACTTGGGATGTTTTGTATTGATACCATCCTTATTATTCTTCTGTATAGTTTATGATTTTTTTTTCAAGGATAGTGTTGACATTCACTTCCTTGATTCCTTTGTTAGTCCCCTTGAAATATTCAATTTCCTATAATAATTAGACATTGAATTTCCCCTAACTGTCCATATCATTTATCATGGATATGTTTATTTCTTAAATATTAAATCATTTTTACATATGGTATTTAATTTGGTAGTTATTTGATTATATGGAGGAATATTGATAAATTTTTATTCTTTATTCAATATGAATATTTGGTAAGGCATATTGTTTATTAATTAAATTGATTGCTTGATATGAGAAATACTTTGGAAATGCAGTGATGGGTGGGGCCCAGACTTTATATTACCCCTCGATGCATCAAAAGGTTATTATGAGACAAATTAGTTATGAAAATTAAATAGGTTTATACATGTTGTCTTAAACTGTCAGTAGGATAGATCTTGACAGTATAGGTTTTCATGTGCCTAATACATGACGTCCGATAATTAAGCATTGACTTCATTTTGATTTAGTATTTATTATTTATGGGATTATCACTATGAAAAATTATATGGATTCATTTAATTTTGATTTTATTTATTAAATGGAATGTGTTTTCATTTTATTACCTTTCCATATTGATTATGCCTTATCCAGTTATTTAAATGGCATGTTTTTCAGTAATTTACATTTCCATATTGTTTACACACTTCCTTCTCAGTTTATTGATTTCATGGAATGTTTTTTCAGATATTTACTTTTCCATAATGATTATTCTTATTCATTGTTTATTTATTCCACTTTATTTACCTGTAATGATCATTTTATTTCACCCATATTATGTTTCATTTCCCCAGGATTCCCTGAAGTATTCTAAGAAATATATGCAAGGATACGCTAGATGGAATAAATTCATTATCCTTGAAAGAAAAAAAAATATTATGACTTTTCTATTCATTTTTACTTCATGAATTATGTATGTATCTAGTTTACCAAGACTAAAAAAATTTTTGGCACTTTGGGATGCGATTTACTTGTATCTTATGCCCATGTAATGGTATCATGAATATAATAACCCATAATTTACATATATAGATGTTACTTTAAAATTAAATAATATAAATTAAAAAATATAGAAAATCCACGATAGGACAGTATAGGTATAGTTTCTTTAGAAACTAGAAAATATAAACAACTAGTTCATAAGACATCTTTATTGTCTCCAACTTATTTTTTCATATCTTAACCCTTTTTTGATATATCATATTTAATACCCTTATTTATGTCCTGGGGAAAAGAAACATATGAAAGGGTGATATTAGATACTCAGTAATGGTAAAAAAGGGAGACATTAATCATATCATAATCATAATATATAATAACATAACATTTGAAAATCTTGTCATGCATGTGAAAGATCGTGATATATTGTCTTGGGATAAATCATAAAAGTTTATAAGAATAAATGAATGTAATACCAAAATTCATAACATAAGACATGAATTTTTTTGGCATACACATAATCATAGAAAATCATTTCATATTAATCAAGGAAAATTTATAATACCATCATAGTGGACAAAGTCCATTACTGAACTGAGTTCAATCCTCATTCCAGCCCTATACTACTGAACCAATATCATTTCCTATTCCATCCATGTCTATCTAATTGGATATAAATATTTACCCAATGAATTTTATGGAGATATAGGTCTCACCCATCTCATATTGAAATCATTCTTATGTGTTCCACAAAAACATAAATCATTCATCATAGCATAACCCAAGGAATAAAATGGGTTTCTTAAACATCATTCCATCATAAGATAATCCACGTAATGGATTTTATAAATAGAATTACATCATAAACACAATAAAACAATAGGAATAATAGTTATATTATACTTTATACATATCCTTATTAAATAATTTCATCTTATATGGAAAATAATTTTGATAAAACACTTTAAATTAATTCTTAAGGAAAATATTATTTCTCCTTCAAAACGTTTTTTTCTTAAAATACCACGCAGTTTTAAAAGAAATGAATTTCTTTGAAAATAACCTTGAAAACTTGTATGGTAAGTTTCATGGAAATAATTCATTATGAAAATGTAAAAATATGTTCATACCATATAAGTTAAAAGAAAACATTCTTCTCGTACTTTTATCAGAAAGTCAAAAAGTACCTCATAATGAAAACGACAAAAGATTCCTTTCATATAATTTAATAAAAATTCACCAATGGGTAAAATTAACTTTAAAAAAATTATATAAGAATATAAATAATATTTTATAATACATATTTAGGAAACATGGACATGGATGATAAATATACCCCAGTAAATACTTGCGTATAAACAATCTAGGATAATAATGAGATTTCAAAATTATCCCATACCTTAGGTCTGATTTCCTTTTTATGTATCTTAACCTAATATATAATGATTTAAATAATTTCATTGACTTATTTCAGAATTTTAGTCATTTTTATGATATCATATATGGGAATATTATCATCCATTTGTTAGTAACATTATTACTCGTCCATCGGGTGTTAACTTCTTTATTTTCTTATGCATATTTTGTCAGATAAGTTATTATTCATATTCTTAGATTATAGTTATATAATTTATAGAATTATATTAGTATAATATATATCATATTTATTTATTTCATTAATTTATATAATAACTCTTTAATGAAGATCAAGTAGAATGAATCACAGTGCATCGTGGAGACAATAGGTCATACATACGCACGAGCGACGATATCATTCTCATAATTGTTGAACGGTATTTAAGTGGATGGTGTATAATATTTTATAATAAATATAATTTTATAATAATCATATGTAGTTATTATTTCCATCATTATACCCATACAAGTAAGATGGTGGTGAAAAACATATTACACCACAGCATGGAGACGGCAAGCCATACGTACGCACGCGTGGTGATTTCATTTTTCATATAATGGATAGAAGAAGGAATATGGTTGTTTCATAATAATAATAACATATCAGTATATAATTGATATTTTAGTTATTAATTTATAATGAAACAACTCATGAAGAGGAAGTATAATAAGAAATAAGTTTCAAAGAATCAGTATAGGAGATTACCTCTTCTTCAATGTGATCCCTCTAAATCTCCTATTAAAGCAATAGAGTTGGTCTTTGAAGAAGTAAAGAACCTCTAGAATGTAACTGGGGAATTTGATAATGTAAATGGGTAGGGTATAGTCAAGCTTTAAGACTCAAAGTGAAGTGAAGAGGTGGGGGATGAGGTGCCCTTTTATAATTAATGTGAGGGGCACATTTGGGATCACCAAAAATATTAATTTATAATAAAATCGAACCACATTAAAAACCTTCAAAAATGTAAAAATTTAAAATATGAGATCTTATAGTGTTGTAATATCATCAAGAAATAAATTTTATACAAGTTTCTCTATCAATTTAAACCTTATTATTTTAATCAACCCTTATTTATTCTATTTAATTTTTAACTATGGTAATAAATATTTCGATATTAAAAGGGTGCAATATTTACTTATTTGATGTTAATTAGACCATAAATAAATGAATTATAACATTTTATATAATATCATAATTATTATATATTTTTAAAAAAAGTTTTATTATTTTTAAATAAATTAATAAAACATTATTTTGATAAACAATCAATAGTGTCAATTTTGACACTATTCAATTAATTGATTTTTAAAAAATTTAAGATAATAATTTCACATATAAAAAACTATTTTATTATATTAATAAGAGATAAATTTAATCTATAAAATTAATTTTACAAATTAATTATCCCAAATTATATTTATTTTAAAATTTTTAATAACATTTATTTTATATTTCCCTTAATAAAATAACTACTACAACAGTTTTGTGTAATTATTTAATACACTTATTTATTGAATAAAAATTACAAATAAAATAATAATATAAATATAAATATACTATATTTCATAATAATACTTTTATTTCAATATATCTTCTATAAAATATATTATTAAAAATGTTATAATTTTAAAACATGAATGTGACAAGTTTATTATCACTTTAAATAAAATAATATAAGTTTCATAATCTCTTATAAGGTTCTAAATGGTCAATAACTCAACCCTTGGATGGTTATGGTCTATATATACTCAAAAAATAATATTTTTTCAAGTATTTGGGTCTTTTAATGGTTATTATAATTTTAATAATAATTATTTTATTGATTTCTCATTAATTAAATAATTCATGCATCATCAAAGTATAAGTCTTTAAGGTAATTATTTATTTCCCAAAAATTAAAAATAAATTACCATGATAAAAAACATTTTATATTGAAAATTTTTATTTATAATCGAATTTATATTCTATATAACCTTATATTAAAAATTATTTAGTTATTAAAATTTAAGTGAGACATATTTAACTTTTCTTTAAATAAAATAAATTAAGTGTCTTAATCTCGTCCAAGTGGATTCTAATTAATACCATTTTGACCCAAGAATGATTTAGGTTAAAACAAAATCATCCAATGATATTAGGACAAGTGCTATGGTAATTTTATAATATTACTTTTACCCTTAATTACCCGATTTATCCTTTTACCATATTATTAAAAATTACTGAAGTTACTATTCATAATGCTCAAAAATAAAAGAAATCTATTTATATAATTTTTACCTACCGATTAAAAATATGTAATCTATTTTTCTAAATTCAAAACACGTAAGTTTTATTAATTAATTTAAAATTAATCTTGTCAGAAATAGAGAATGGGTTTTAAAAGATAAAACATTACAAAAGATTGAACTGTTTTTACATATGAATTCAATGTAAAATTAATGCCAATGACCTAAATTATAATAACTAATAAAAACATATTCTATTTATAATTTAAAACCATTAAATAATATAATTTTACTATATAAATTATTTTGATGAAAAAAGTTGTTTTCAATTAAAATTTAGTGTATTTTTACTATTTATCAAAACATGAAAGTTATAAGAAAAAATATCAAAAATTCATCAAAAGTAAATTTTTATATCCCTATTCTAGATAACATGTTATGTTTTCATATAAAAATTATTAATGTGTCAAAATTTTACTTTAAAAAGGGATCTCCATTAAAAGGCGGCAAAAATTACCCTTTTGAAAAATATAGGTTTTTATACATAAAATAGGGTTTATTCATACCCTATGAAAAAAATATCTATTAGATGAATATAAAAAATATTTTATTAAGTATATAACATATATATTTCATTAATTTCATTTAATAATAGTAAATAACTCAATTTATTAACAAAAAAATACAAATATAAAAATGATTTA
This sequence comes from Viscum album, assembly GCA_963277665.1. Classification (NCBI taxonomy): domain Eukaryota; kingdom Viridiplantae; phylum Streptophyta; class Magnoliopsida; order Santalales; family Viscaceae; genus Viscum; species Viscum album. The sequence continues at coordinate 1,589,155,636 of OY728131.1, forward strand.
TATTTTTTATAAATAATTGGTAGCCAATAAATTCACCATACATTTTCATAAGTTAGTTATATTTATTCTCACTAACTTAACAGCTAGTTTAAAATGATTATATTATATTAAGGGTGTCTCGCAGTTTGTTTAAACCCACGATTGTGTGCAATTAAAGGTATTAAATAATTAAACTTATTTAAATAAAATATTTCATAAAAACATTCATGTGTTACATTCTAACCCCCTTAAACTGAATTTATCAATTGAAATTATTTATTTGGAAACAAATAGATGAGGAAACTTCTACCTCATCACATCCTCAAGTTCCCATATAGCTTCCTTAAATTTTTGGTTCTACCATAAAACTTTAACCAAGTGAGTGGTCTTGTTTCATAGAACTTTTTCACTACAATAAAAAATCTCTTTCATTTGTTCTTCATAAGAAAGATATTTCTCTAGCAGTACAACTTCTGAGTTTAGTACATGTGAAGGATTAGGTATCTAATTTCTCAGGAGAGATACATGGAACACATCATGAACTTGAGAGAGATTCAGTGGAAGTATTAATAGATAATCTACCTTCCCAAAATGAACCATAGTTTTAAAAGGATTGATATAACTTGGGATCAGCTTTCCCTTATTTCCAAATTTCATTACTCTCTTCCAGGGAGATATTCATAGAAACACCTTATCACCCACTTTAAACTCTAGGCCTTTTCATCAGTTTTCAGTATAACTTTTTTCAACTATGAGATGCTCTTATGTGTTGTTGAATAGATCCTAACTTTTTTTGGAATTTCATCAAAAACACCAGGTCCTAATAGCTTTTTTTCCCCAACTTCATCCCAACAAGTTGGAGTTATGCACTTCTTTCCATAGAGGGATTCATAAGGATCCATTTGAATACTAGATTGAAAGTTATTTTTGTAATAAAATTCCATCAAAGGTAAGTGTTGATATCAACGACATTTGAAATTCATTGAGAAAGCTCTCAACATGTCTTCAAGAGTTTTAATTGTCCACTTAGACTGATTGTCTGTCTGAGGATGATAAGCAATGATAAAACATAACTCTGTATCCAAAGAATGTTAAATACTTCACCAGAACTTTGAGGAAAACCTTTAATCCTAATTAGATATAATGGAAAGTGATACTACATGAAATCTTACCACTTCCTTTATATATATCCTGGAAATATAATCAAGATAGAAATCCTCTCTATGAGTAATGAAGTGTTTCGAATTAGTAAGGTGATCAACTATAACCCATATAGCATTATGGCCTTTATATTTTTTTGAAAGTCCAATGATAAATTCCATAATGATGTTTTTCCATTTCTATTCTGGTATGGGTAATGGTTGTAACATCCCCTTAGACTTCTATCTCTCAACCTTAACTTGCTAAAAAACCAAGCACTAAGAGATATATTTGGCAACATATCTTTTCATATAATCCCGCTAGAATTACTCTTTCAGTTCCCTATACATATTTGTGCTTCCATGGTGAACATATAATGAAGAACTATGAGCCTCATCCAACATATCCTTCTTTAATTCCGGTATGGTAGGAATACAAACCTAGTTCCCAAACCTAATTATTCCATCCCAATCAAGGTTGAATTTAGGAACATTTCTCACCTTCTTTTATAGCTCTACATCTTCATTATGTGCCTTCTTAATATTCACTTTTATAGATTATTGAACATTCATTTTAGAAAGATTATATTTCTCCACTTACTTTAAAATTTCAAGGTCCATCCTTTGAAAATCTATAAATATTTGATCTTTTTTATCTTTATCATGGATAGGTTAGTATAGTCCTTTCGACTCAAAGCATATACCACCTTGTTCGCTTTCCTAGGGTGGTCATGTATTGAGCAGTTGTAATCTTTAATCAACTCCAGCTATCTTCTTTGGTTCATATTTAGCTCTTTTTGTGTAAAAATATACTTTAAACTTTTATTATCAGCATAAATATTACACCTTTCACCATAAAGAAAATGCCTCCATATCTTTAATACAAAGATCACCGCAGCTAACTCCAAATCATGAGTTGGGTAATTTTTTTCATGGATTTTTAATTTTAACAAGGCATAAGTTATCACCATATCATTTTTCATGAGAACACATCTCATCCCCTTCTTGTATGCATCACTATAGATTACAAACTTTTCTCTACTACAAGGTAGTGTAAGCATAAGTGCACTAGATAACCTTCTTTTTAGATCTTTGAAATTCTCTTTACATTCCTCCATCCACACAAACTTAACTCATTTCTGAGTCAATTTGGTGATTGTATTAGATAATCATGAAAAAACTTTCACAAAACTTCAATAATATATATCCAAAATAAGAAAAATTAGGATATTAGTTACTGTTTTTGGTCTCAGCCAACTTTCAATAACTTTTGTTTTTACTGGATCAACAGATATCCCCTCTCTTGAGATTATGTAACCCAAAAATGAAACTTTTTTAATCCAAAATTCACACTTGGTAAATTTTTCATAAAGATTATCCTTTCTCAGGGTCTTTAGTACAATTCTCAAGTGATATTTATGTTCTTCCTTACTCTTCAAATAGACAATAATTTCATCTATAAATACTAATAGAAAATTATCAAGATAGTCTCTAAGGATTCTATTCATTAGATTCATGAAGATAGTGGGGTCATTAGTAAGACCAAAAGGAATAATTATATATTCCTAGTGTCCATACCTTGTATGCAATGTCATATTTGGTATATCCTCCTTCTTGACCCCTAATTGATGATATCCTAAATGAAGATCAATCTTGGAAAAGTATTGAGCTTAGTATAGTTGGTTGAATAAGTCATCAATGCAGGGAAGAGGATATTTGTTTTTGATAGTGATATTTTTAAATTCTCGAAAATCAATTTAGAGTCTCATTGATCCATCTTTCTTCTTAACAAATGGAACAAGTTCTTCCTAAGGCGACGCACTAGGGAATATGAATCCCTTGTCATGATTCTCTTGGATTTGCTTCTTTAATTCCTACAACTCAATTGGGACCATTATATAAGGTGTATTTGAAATAGGTATAACACCCGATATGAGTTCTATTGAAAACTCAACCTCATGATTCAATGGAAGACCTAGAAATTATTCTAGAAATACATCATCAAAATCCTGTATAATGGGTGTATTATTAATTGTGAGTTTCTCCCCAACCATTTGATATTGATAACCTTCATTTATAGGAATCAAAACCCATAAGATGGAATAAATTTCTACTGGAAGGTCATATTCATCCTTACATCGATAGATGGTCATAAATTGATTCGGAATATGAAATGTGACTTCCCTTCCTTAGAAATTGATATATGTTCCATATAGAGAAAGTCAATCCATGCTAAGAATCACATAAAATTACACTATAGGAAGGATCATAATATTTGCAGGAAGTAAATTCTCATAAACTTCAACTGGAGAATAATTATAAACTTTTGATGAAACGGTCGTTCCATTAGTATTTGTCACAGCTAACTCAACATATAATTTTTTAGGTAATACAGAGATAACCTTATAAAATTCATTAGAAATAAAAGATTTTGTGGATATAGAATCAAATAAAACATTTTCTACTTTATATTGGATGGTAAGTGTACCTTTCACCAATTCATTATCATACTCCGTATCATTGGTAGTGATTGCATGTGACTTTACTTTATATTTTTTCTTAAGAGTTTGCTGAAATTTATCATCATCAATAACCCTTGGGTTAGGGAATTGATTGTAATAATGCCCCATTTCTATTCACTTGTAACATTGAAGTGTAGGAGGTTCATTTTGTGTAGAATTTTATTTATTCATATCGTTAGACATCTTTTTTTCATCACTTTAGCATTCCACTGCTCGATGACCTTATTTTCCACACTTAAAACATTTTCTATTCCATTTAAGACAATTTTCTATGTGTTTATTTTCACACTTTGAGAATAATGGAAAACTAATTTTCTTTTTAGTGTGTTCTTTAGATTTTCACTTGAATTCCATTTTTCTCTTCTTATAAAACCTATAGAATGATGGGTTACTCCAATATCCATCTCAACCTTGAGATCACATCAAACTATTTACTCATAGTAATTGAAGTCCCTTATGGCTAATCCCTTTAGAGACTTGGTTTTAAGCCACTAAATAATCAATCAATTTTACTCTAAGGTTGGATAATAATTCTCAAAGTGTACCTTGAAAGTCTTGTAAAATTTTATTTATAGGTACCAATGGATTCATCATCCTTTTTCTTAAGCTCAAGGAACTCCTTCTTTATCTTTTTGTGAAGAATACAAGGAAAGTACTTATTGAAAAACAAGTTCTTGAACTTATCCCATTCCATGTATTCAATTTCATCTCTTTACCTTGTATTCTTGATGAGGTTACACCATTGATCAGCTTCACCTTCCAAATGATAGACTACAAATATGAATTTATCATGTTCTGAATATTATAGAACTGAAAATATCTTTTCAGTGGTACTGATCCATTGTTCAGCCACTAATGGATCAGAAGACCCACTGAAAGAAGGTGAATGATGCCTCAGGAAGGACTCAACATAATGTTTTTCCATAATTTTCTTGTTTGGAAGTCCTGTATGATTCATAGCTAAAGAAATTTGTGTGAGCATAGCTAATATATTTTTCATTCTAGATCGCATAACATTTGGTTTCTTAGGAGGAAAATCATTACATTTCCCATCACATTCATCATTAACGTGGTTCCTCTGGGTTCTATCCATTGACTAAAACAAAGAATCATAGTATGAGAAACACTAATCATAATGGTAAAATCATATTATCAAGAATAAAATTTCAATTTTAGAAACTATAGGTTTTATACTAGGTTATTCATGATCATTTCTAAAACACTGGGATTGTAACCTATACTTCGACATATCCTTAAGGTTCTTTACTAAGGTTTTCTCATCCTACTTTCCAAAGGTTAAATATAACTTTACTCTGAAACCAACTATAAAGACCCATAATATTACGACCCGCATTCACCAAGATGAGAGAAGGTACAAAAAATTGTTGGACCCTTCCTTCATCAAGTTGAAGGATTTATAATGACCTCCAAGTCCCGCCTTCAATAGGTCCCGGAGTGGAAACTAGCACCAAGTGTATAGAATCACACGTAATATGAAAGTTATTACCCTTTTTATTTAGTAGGATCATGATATACGATGGTAAAAAACCCAAACAACTCCAAAACTAAAGGTAGAAGTAAATTAAACCAAAACTCCATTCCCATATGCATGTTTCGAATGAAGTGCTACAAGGTATAAGAAAACTCTAAAGGGAAGTACCAAAAGAAAAAAAAAGTAGCAACATAAATGGTCCTAGCGTCCAAGCTAATAGGGTCTTCCACAGTCCTCGAAGTCCTCCTGGAAACCTAAAAACGGTTTTATATACGTTGGGTGAGTATATAGGTATACCCAGTAGGGAAAACAAAAAGATTACATGCACAAGTGTGGAGGCATTCTAATACCCCTTGAGAAAAAGAGATAACCAAAGCACCTAGAAAGGAAAATATCCACCCAAACCTCACCAAGGCACACTCCAAAAATAACACAAATCAAGTAAAGTAATAGTAATAACACATCGATGTTTGGGTACCCCGCACCACTTTCCCACTGGTTATTGAAGACATCCTACGTGTCAGACCTCCAATATCATTCTCACTATAGTCCCACTGCCTCCCCAACAATAACATTTTGTGCCACCACAACCATAGTTCTGCCAACAAACACCTGGGCCACCACAACCACAAAAAACCACACCCGCAGACACCTAGTCCAAAACAACTACTTCCATGCCCGAAGACACCTATGCCTGAACAACTACTACCACGCCCGAAGACACCTAGTCCTCATCCCAAAGACACTTGGGAAACAACCTATCTGCATACACCTAGGCCAACCACCACAACATATCATGCCTGAATAATCTTGGGCTATAATGGACCTCAGGCTGTCATAGCCTTCCCAAAGAGTCTTAGACTACTTGTGAAAGGGAGAAGAAAAGGAGCTAATAACCAGCCACTCATAGGAGTGTTGGTAAAAACACCCTCCCCTGTTAAATGGGGGTGTTCGGCATGAAGTGCTCAACTTGGGTGGGGTGAGAATAAGAAACATAAGAAATAAATTATTCATATAGGTAAACAAGCACTCATTCCAACCTAGGGGTTCCAAAATCAGCCCATACAAAAACACCCTCATTACTATTCATTCATAAAAAAAAGTACAATAGCCACAACTAAGGCACAACTCAATCCTGGAAAAAAAATCCCCATGGAACCCATTCTTGTTATCATATTCAAGTAATTCCATTTAAATAATTCTTCACTACCAGGAAACTAACAGACATATCCACAAGCCAAGGAAGGAAAAATAGTTAAGTAACAATTTAAGCATTCACACTCAGTTCTCTTGTAAAGTCACAACAACAAAAGGGATCTGTGAGATCCCTCAAAGAACTAGAACCAACCCAAGCCCCAACATATGACCCCACACGGCCTTAGATCCACAAACCAACAACTGCACAATAGGGTATCCCATCCCCATCCACGTCACCCCACAAGAATCAAGTAGAACAACCACACATATTACCAAGACAAAGCAAGGGAGTTTTAATATTCAAACACACTATTCATTAAGTTCCTTCTTTCTGTTTGGTTAACCGGGGTGATCACACAAGTATTTTTGTTCACTGAACATCCATTTAATTAATCGATTTTACATGATTAACCAATATCTATGTTACACCTATTCAATAATCATCGAAGACAGGGGTTCATTAGTGCACAAAAAAAGACCACCAACAGCCACTATTTTCAGTGGACATAAGCCCATACAATTCACGACATATAAGTAAAGATAAAAGAGTATAGAAACATCATCAAACACACACCTTCATTCTTTAAAAACCATTTATTATCTTCATTAAGGTTTGGTTTCATCCATCCCCGAAGGAAACATTATCATACCCACCCCTCATGATACATAGTAAAGAGAGATGAAGGAAGAACCCTACTTGGATGATCAAAAATCAAAGTTTTTCTCCTCTTACCAAGAACTGGGGATGCGCAACTTATAGGGAAAGGACTCTGAGGACTCCAAGAGTGAGTAGGAAAGGCTCTAGCATAGGTGCACCACTAGCCTCGGGAAGGGGGAATCCAAATGCACCAAGGAAAGGAAAATAGACCAGTCAAGAAGAATAAAGAATCCTCTTTCTATAAAAAGAAAGATCCTGGAGTTACGGAATATAAAATCTTGAACAGATTTAAAGGCGGTTTGTGGTTTCACTACACGGTCGGATGGTTACACGTGATGGACTTAATTGATATTTAATAATTCTCATTAGAGAGGTGGCCATAATGGATGTGATTTTAAAAGTTTCCTTTAAATAGATGAAAATGTGTAACAAGGGTGGAACTTGAAATTACGGGAAAAAAGGGTGACACTGAGGAAAAATCCACATGCTTTAGTAACCCCAAGGTTCACCCAACTCTTAATGGATTTTAGATATCATTTATGGGATTTAAAAGGCTTTTAAAGGGGTATTAAAACACTTTTACATCAAAATATATGTTACGAGGGAGGAACTGGAAAAAGTTGAAAACTAGAAAAAAAAAACAAAGGGTGACACCTTTTGGTGAGACACTGTAAGAGGTGCCACCATAAGTGGTGCCACCATTTAGGTGTGCGACCATGATGGTGCGACTGCTATGGTGCCACTGTCACGGTGACACCGTGTCAGTGTGTGACTGTAAGTGGTGCCACTGTTTCGGTGTGTGACTGTAAGTGGTGCCACCGTTTCCGTGTGTGACCGTAAGCGGTTCCACCATTTCGGTGTGCGATTGTAAGCGGTGCCACCATTTTGGTGTGTGATCGTAAATAGTGCCACCATTTTGGTGTGCGACCATGATGGTGAGACCGCTACGGTTCCACCGTCAAGGTGCCACCATCACGGTACCGCTGTGACCAGTGTGACCGCTATGATTCCACCTTCATAGTGCCACCACCATGGTGCCACCGCCATGGTGCCACCATCCCGGTGTCGCTGTGACTGGTGTCGTTGTGACTAGTGCCACCTTTTTAGTGGAACTGTTTTGTGGAATCGAGTTTTTGGAAAACTCATTAATGAGTCATTTTCAAGGCCATTACATTAGATACCTCTCAAACTATTCTCTCCCTCGAGAATCGAAACTAGACTGGAAAAAAAGAGTGGGGTCCGAACAACCACCTCGAAAGATACCTCTCAGGAGTAAACCTCCTCGACATCTAGGAACACCTCTCCCTTAATCAACCACACAAACCTATAAAGGTCATATCATCTAGTCATATGGATTAAAGAGTCCCTTCCTCCATGTCAAGATATTATCTTCTTTGGGCGGAACTGACACGCCCACATGAGTTTAATCACATCCACCTTAATGTGTCTTGATTAGGGATGAGTTCCTCCCCTCCCCACAGTCATGACTCTTCACACACATTCAGGGAACAAGGAAAACAACCCATTTCATAGTTAACAAGGTCAATCACTACATCACAAACAAGTACAAAAAAAAGAACAAATCTCAAAACAGTTATGGGTATTAGGCACGCATCTCTGCCTCCCGTTCACAGGTACTCTCCTCAAGGCCACCATTCCTCCATAATACACGAACCAAGGTAATGGTTCATCCATGAAGCATTGTCTCCCCATGATCCTCGATCCTCACTGGTTTCTCCACAAACATCGCATCGTCTTCAATATCTAGCTTCCCCCAGTTGAGGATATGTGAATCATCACGTAGATACCGACGGAGCTGAGACTCATGGAAGATTTCATGCACCCTCTGTAGTGGCAGTGGTAGATCCATATGACAAGACACTTTTCCAACCCGCCAAAACACCTCAAAGGGTCCGATGAACCTAGGAGAAAGCTTACTCCCCCTGTCGAACCTCTATTGCCCACACTGAGGGTAGACCTTCAAGAACACGTGGTCCCAGACCTCAAAATCCAAGGGTCTCCTCCTATGATCGGCATAAGACTTATGTCGGTCCTAAGCCACCTTTATCCTCTTCTGTATAATCTAAACCTTCTTCATCATGCTCTTCACTACCTATGGGCCAAGAACACCTACTTCCCCGACCTCTGCCCAGCACACAGGTGAGCGACATGGCCTCCCGTACAAGGATTCAAACAGATCCATGCCAATAGTATAGTGATAGATATTATTGTAAGAAAACTATACTAGAGTCAATTGTTGTACCCACGATCCCCCAAAGTCCAAAACACATGCCCGTATCATATCCTCCAATTTCTGGATGGTCTGCTCTGTCTTCCCATCTTTCTGGGGGTGGAAAACAATGATGAGGCATAGCTAGGTGCCAAAAACATGTTGAAATCCATTCTAGACTCGTAAGTTAAACCAGGTATCCCAATCCGAGACTATAGACCTTGGAACTCCATGAAACTGCACCACCTCGTCCACGTACCTATGTACTAAGGCATCCACCGCACTCGACTCCTTGATTTCTAGGAAGTGATATGATTTTGTCAACCGATCCACCACTATCCAGATAGCATCGCAACCCCCTTGAACTCAAGGTAGTCCTGTGACGAAATCCGTCAATATGTCATCCCAGATCCACTCGGGGACATCTAAAGGTTGTAACATACCTCCTGGGTTGTGGTGTTCATCCTTCACCTACTAACACATGACGCACTTTTCCACAAACTCTGCCACTGCCCACTTCACCCTGGGACACCAAAATTGACCCCTCAAACCCCAATACATCTTGGAAACTTCTGGGTGTACCTCCAAGGGTGAGTTGTGAAACTCACCAAGAGCTCTCTTGCGCATTTCCACCGGGACGAACAACTTTCCATGAAATAGTATCTGATTCTACCCATCTTCTGACCATCCTCCCAGAGCATAATCCTAGCTAACACAATCGTGCATCACTTTAGCCTCTAAGTACCCCCACTGAGACTCCTCCACTTACTGCAATAGAGAGGACTGCACTGTCATCTGGAATAGATAGCCTATGCCATCCTCCAACCATACATCTAGGTGTAGGGTAGCCAACTCCTCCATCACCTTCATAGCATCTTCTGATTCTCGAACCACATCCTTCAGTGAATTCCTGCTCAAGGAATCAGCCACCACATTCCCCTTTCCTAAGGTGTAGGAAATTTTGAAGTTGTAGTCCTGAAGAAACTTCATCCGCCTCTGCTGCCACAAGTTCAGGTCCTGGTGGGGGAGAAGATATACCTTAATATTTTGTAATCTGTGAAGACCACAAAGTGTTCCCCAATGAGGTAATGCTGCCACAACTTTAGTGTGAACACGACTACTACAAGCTCCAGATTGTGGGTGGCATAGTTATTCTCATGGGTACACAATTTCTTAGACCCATAAGATATCACCCCCTATTGTTGCATCAGTATACACACGAATCCTTGGCATGAAGCATCACAGAACACCTCAAACATCACCCCTTATTCTGGAAACCTCAGTACTGGTGCACTAACCAACTTACCCTTCGGATAAATGAAGGATTCTTGGCACATCTCACACAATACAAAAGCCCTGTCTTTCTTGGTCAAGGCTGTCAAAGGTGTTGCAATTTAGGAGACGTTGGGCATGAATAACTGATAGTAACCTACTAGACCTAGGAAACTATAAACCTTTTCCATGTTCTTGGGTACTTCCCAAGAAACAACCGCTTCAACCTTCAACGGGTCCACTTCTATTCCCTGCTCGGACACCACGTGTTTAAGGAATTTCACCTCTTGTGTCCAGAACTTGCACTTAAACAACTTCCCGTAGAGCTAGTGTCATCGGATGACCTATAAAACCATTCTAAAATGATAAACATAATACTCCTATGATCTTGAGTAGATTAAAATGTTTTCAATAAACACGACTATGAACTGGTACAGATATTCCCAGAAGACAGATTTTATGATTCCCATGAACACGACTGGTGCATTCGTAACACCGAATGGCATGACCAAAAACTCAAAGTGCCCATATCTGCACCTGAAGGCAGTCTTCAAGAGATCACCCTCCTTCACCCTCAACTAGTGATATCCTGACCACATATCAATCTTGGAGAACCATCCTGCCCCCTTCAAATGATCAAAAAGGTCTTCGATCCTCGGGAGGGGGTAACGGTTCTTGACCATCACCTAGTTCAGCCTTCGGTAGTCTATACACCACCTGAGACCACCATTTTCCTTATTTGTGAACAAGACCAGAGCACCCCATGGAGACGTTCTTGGTCGAAAAAAACCCTTCTTCATCAATTCTTCAATATGAATTTGTAACTCCCACAACTCAGAAGGCACCATTCAATAGGGAGCCATCGAAATCGGACCGGCACCAGGTTGCAAGTCTATCCCAACTCGACATCACGTTGAGAGGGTAGAGTCACCACCTCTCCAGGGAAGATGTCCATGAACTCACATATGATCCCTGAGACTTCCACCATCTATGTATCTACTGACTCCACTAATAGCTCGGCTAATAAGAAAAGGAGGGGCTCCACTCGCCAGCTTCCCTCCTAGAAACCTATCTCATCGACAAAATCTATATGTTGGCTGCCCATATCTGAAAACATGACCCTTATCCAGAAGCATTCGATAACGGAACACATAGAAAACAGCTAGTCGATGCCTAAAATGACATCATATGGCTGTATCTGTAGGAAAAGAAGGTCCCTAATAGACTGATGTGGCCCCAATATCAGTCTGCATCCCCGTAAAACATGAGACAAGATGGTCTGACCTCCAACTGGCATACTCAAAACCAGGGGCACGAAAAGTCTCTCTATGTCTGGACCCAGAGAATTGTCTAGATTGGGTGTAATAAAGGAGTGTGAAGCTCGTGAATCAAACAAGGCATAGAAAAGAGTGCTAAACAAGATTATCATACCTCGAATGAATTTTGGACCTACTAGAACTGCTACCTCTACAGTGTGAAACTTCCCACACCCAGCTTCTCTACCCCTCAACTATCGGCTACCACCTTGACCAGGCCCTAGTCAAGGCCCCTGAGGAGCACCCTGAGGTCGGACTGTAACGCCCCGGTTCCGGGTGCCACTCAACGGGTGCCCTGAACCCAGCCCTCCACGTGACCTCAAACGCATTTCCCCAAATTCCAGAGGTTGCCGAATAGCAGCCAAGGCCCAGGCCTGATAGTGGGGAAACTATGCCCTCATTCGTCAAAGTGTAGCGCAGCGGAATACAAAATAAACATACAGAAACAGCAGAAACAGTAAACCATACACAAATGAAATAAACAAATGCAGTAGATAATACCAACCAGTATATAAATAATGGTGCAACATGCTTCAAATTCTAAGAAAGCATCCAGAACATGTTACACAATAGTACAGTACAATACAGGGTACAACTAAGAAAAAAGAAACAGCCGGCAGCATCGTGAGCCTGAGCTCAGTCCCGTGCTCCCCTACTCCTCAGCAACAATCACGTACCTGTATAAGGGCCATTTCCCTTATCTACACCTGCAGAAACGTAATCTATTTCGTCTAAAAATCATAACCGAAACAGGTTGTGAGAAATGAATCCCAGTAGGCACCCACCAAAGGCATGTGCCCAACTCTATGTAAAACATGAAACAACAGTGTGCAAAAGTAAAATGTAATAAAAGTAATATGTACTAAAAGTAACTAACTTAACCAATTATATTTCCATTTTAATATCCTTTTAATCATTTAATTTAAAAATATCACCACATTGAATATTCTAGCTAAACAGCTAATGTCCTCAGACACGTAAACCCCTACCCTCATGTAAAGAGTATCCAACACAAGAATCTTCCCATAGGCATACAGATATTTCCCACAGGCGTAAGAAGTGTCGCCCACAGGCACATAATTAGCTTCCCACAGGCACGGAAGAAGTTTCCCACAGGCTAAGTAGTAAAATTCCCACAGGATAATCACAACACTGCCCTCAGGCTAACCAGGTAACTGAGCCATGCCTAACATGTAAATAAACATTCACAAGAAATTCCTCTCAAGGAAATTCTACAATCATTACTTTAGATTCATACCCTCGGTATCTTGTCCAAACAGCTAAACAGAGGAACGGACCCCCGGGGTGGTCCTGGATCCAAGCAATGATCCCAACCAGCATTTTATTATCATAATTAATTACCTATTCAATTCTAGGTAATTAAAATAGATATGGCCTCATCCACAAGACACCCCAACATGGATTCACGGCACTAAAAATGAACAAAACGCACAATAGTTGGAAAATAATCACTAAGCCACCTACTTTATACACCAACGAGAAGTATACACGATCGTCGTTCCCAGAAACGCCCAAGAACGATGTAGATCTGATGAAGAAGAAAACCCATTCAAATGTAAATAACTTTACCTCGGGAAATAATTGGTAAGAACAGCTTAAGGATTGTGGAGGTCTTACCCGTGCGGTTCCAATGAGATCGTCCGAGGCGGAAACAGATTCTGGACGTGCACTCGGAGGATCTCTGAAGGTTCGTCCGTCCCCTCTCATTCCTTCTTCCCATTCTAAACCTTCCCTATGAACAGGGGAGGCTACTGCCCATTTTAAGTGAAAAAAACAGAGTACATGGCGTGTACTTCCAAGTACATGGCGTGTACTTCCCATTTTTTAACTGTTCCTTTGGCGGCTTCCCACCAGCGCGGCACTGTTCACCTGCCGACATCACTACATGGCGTGTCCTCATGAGTACACGGTGTGTGGTGCCCCACAGCTGGCCACCTCCTTACTTTTCACCTGCTGACTGACTACACGGCGTGTAGTTGATTCCTACACCCTTCATCACTGGCATGGCCACATGCCCTATGTACTCATTCCACACGGCCATAAGTACACGACGTGTGGAAAAGTACACAGCGTGTACTTCCAAAATTTGGGATTTTTCCCCATTTTCCATATTTTCTCAAAAACACTTAAGAAAAGGGAAAAAGAAGAAGCCCATACCTCAAAACTAAGAATCGGGTTCTTACAAACTTCCCCCCTTATAGCAATTCGTCCCCAAATTGCCCTTCCAAGGGTGGAGAAGATATAGCCGTGAACAACTTCGGCCACTGAGCCCGTACATTGGTTTCCCGCTCCCAAGTTTTGTCCTTCACTCGGCCATGCTTCCATAGCACCCGTACGAGAGGAACTGACCGGCCTCGGAGAACCTCCGTGCTTCTATCAACGATACGAATCGGATGCTCCTCAAGGGACGCATCTTCCTCAAGCTCGACCTCCTCTGGATGAAAGGTGTGAGGTGGGTCTGAATGATAGTGGCGCAACTGAGACACATGGAAGATGTCGTGCATGGCTCGGTACCGCTGTGGTAACTGCAACCGATAGGAAACCATCCTGACTCTCTCCAGAATCTAAAATTTTCCCACATACCTCGGTGAAAGTTTACCCTGTCTCCTGATCTGTCTGTGTCCCAGCCTTGGTGAAACATGCAAGAAAACCTAATCCCTGACCACAAACTCCGAAGGTCGTCTGCGGCGATCAGCATATGATTTCTGACAAGACTGTGTGGTAGCCATCTATTTCTGAATCAACTGGACCTACTCAGAAGTCTCATGTACAAGACGTGGTCCTAGTAAAGCTACCTCACCTGCCTCTGACCAGCACAAAGGTGATCGGCATGGTCTACCATATAAATCCTTGTAAGGTGACATATCGATAGTTACCTGAAAACTGTTATTGTAGGCAAACTTGACTAGGGGTATGTGCTTCTCCCAAGATCCCCCAAAGTCTAGGACACATGCACGCAGCATGTCCTCAAGAACCTATATCGTACGCTCTGACTGGCCATCTGTCTGAGGGTGGTATGTTGTGATCAGAAGCACCTGTGTACCCAGTGACCTCTAAAAACTCTGCCAAAAATGATACATAAAGTGGGAATCCCTATCTGAAACAATAGAACGAGGGGCCCCATGAAGACGGGCGATCTCTCGGATATACAGCCTTCTGAGCTCGTTGACACTGAAGGTCTCCTTAATCGGAAAAAAGTGAGCTACCTTCGTGAGTCTGTCCACAACAACCCACATGGTAGTATTTCCTCTAGGTGACCTCAGCAACCCTGTCATGAAGTCCATTGCAACATCATCCCATTTCCACTCTGGAATGGGTAATTGTTGTAACAGCCCAGCTGGTCTCTGATGCTCTGCCTTCACCTGCTGAAAGGTGGAACACTTCGTAACAAAACCAGCAACTTCTATCTTCATACCTGGCCACCAGTATTGACGTCTCAAGTCTCAGTACATCTTGGTAACCCCGGGATGAACTGCCCATGTTGAAGCATGAAACTCCCGCATCAGTTCCTTGCGTATATCCCCTGGAACCCACACTCATCCATGGAAACGCAAAACTTCGTCATCGCCTATCGTCCAATCAGGATGAGGGTCTACACTTGCCACCGACTCCTATAGAACTAGGCCTTCTGAATCAGATAGTTGTCTCATCCTCACTCTGTCCAGGAGGGTAGAAGTCACAGCTAAAGATGAAAGATAAGTCTGCCCCTGACTGTCGTGCACCTCTAGATGCATCTTAGAGAACAAGGCCATAAGCTTCCACTCACCACTGGCCTCCTACACTGCCTGTATCTGAGTCTTTCTGCTCAGTGCATCAGCTACTACATTACCTTTCCCAGGTGTATAGGCAAGCACAAAATCAAAGGACTGTAGGTATTCGACCCACCTTCTCTGCCTCAGATTCAAGTTATGCTGAGTAAAGATATACTTGAGACTTTTATGGTCGGTGAAAACCACAAAATGTTCTCCCAATAGATAATGTCTTCAACAGCGTAACGCATGAACAATTGCAGCCAACTCGAGATCATGTGTCGGTTAATTCCTCTCATGTGGCCTCAACTGTCGAGACTCGTACGCAAAAACTCGGTCACCCTGCATCAACACAGCTCCCAGCCCAATACCTGATGCATCACAGTAAACTGTATAGCTCTTCCCCTGCTCTGGGAGTATTAGGATCGGTGCTGATGTCAACCTTACCTTTAGATCCTGAAAGGCTATCTCGCAAGCTTCTGTCCAAACGAACTTCACACCCTTCTTAGTCAAACACGTCAACGGTGCTGCTAAGCAGGAGAAGTCTTGGATGAAACGTCTGTAGTAACCATCCAGCCCTAAGAAACTATGTATCTCAAACACGTTCTTAGGCTGCTCCCAGGAAACTATTGCTCTCACCTTCTCTGGTTCCATGGCAACATCTACCTTTGAGATGATATCACCCAGGAAGTGAATCTGGTCCATCCAAAAGTGGCACTTTGAGAGCTTAGCATATAGCCGATGCTCTCTCAATGTACTCAATACGATCTCAAGATGGGTGGCATGGTCATGTCGAGTGTGAGAGTACACCAAGATGTCATCCACGAATACTACCACAAAAGAATCAAGATACTGATGGAACACATGATTCATCAGATCCATGAAAACTGCTGGCTCGTTTGTGAGTCCGCACGGCATAACCAAGTACTCGTATATACCATATCTTCTCCAAAAAGCTGTAAGTGGTATATCCAATGGTCTCATGCGTAGCTAATGATATCTGGATCTCAAGTCAATCTTCGAGAACACTCGTTCTCCACGAAGCTGATCAAAAAGATCATATATCCTCGGAAAAGGATATCTATTCTTGACCGTCGACTGGTTCAGCTTCCGATAATCCACGCAAAGTCTGAGGGTACTGTCCGCCTTCTTCACAAAAAGGACTGGAAAAACCCCACGGAGAAGTACTGGGTTAGATTAAACCCTTCTCTTGTAACTCCTCTAACTATCTCTTGAGCTCCTGAAACTCAGGTGTGGCCATCCTATAAGGATGGATGGACACCGGTGCTGCTCCTGGAACAAGCTTGATAGATAAATCCACCTCACGCTCTGGAGGTAGACCTGAAAAGTCATCCAGGAAGACATCCCTGAAACGATCAACCACTGGAGGGAAATCCATCTGACAAGTCTCCTGATCATCCAGATATAATCTCGCAATCTGGGCTGTGACTCCACCTCACCCATGATGCTCTGGTCCAGCTCAACTTACTCCAACATACCATTCTCCCTTGTATAGAAACTCTCCACCCTCTGGTGACGTGAAACGCACCCTATGACGATAGTAGTCTACGAAGGCTCGAAAGGGAACCAACCAGTCCATCCTAAGAATGATTTCATAAGCTGTAATCTCTAAGACATAGAGGTCCCAAAGGAAGTGACACCCACCAACCTCAAGGGGGTACTCCTTGAACTGACGCACACCAGCCGTTCTAGTTCCCAACGGAGTGTCTAGCGTCATGATATCAGAAGAAAGGGAAACACAGAGCCCAAGGCTCTCCACAATGGGTACAGATATGAAACTATGTGTAGCACCCGTATCGAAAAGTACTGAAGATAAGACAGAAGCTACTAGAATAGTACCTCTGACTGTAGAAGGTCTGGGATCCAGCTCCTGCTGGGTCTGTTGTACTGCATATGTCTGCCCAGTGTCGGGGCCCTGCGACACAGCCTGGCTACCCTGAGTTGTCCCACCCTGCTGCCTCTGAGATCCTAGTGTCTGGCTACCATGTCCATGACCACCATCTCTGCTTGCACGCCCTGACATATTCCAGTTCCCCGACTAGTAAGAAGTTGTTGGTCCTTCTCCCACACGCGGAGTCTGCACAGAACCCCTCTCACTAGCCATCGGTGGAAACGCCCTGCAAAATCACTACAGATGGCCCATCCTACCACAAGCTCGGCACTCCACTGGGTCTCGTGGACACTGTGGCCTCTTGTGCCCCTCTCTACCACACTGGTAGCACATGACCTGTCCACCTGAAGCATTTTCTGACTGGTACTGCCACCCTGAGAGAAGTTCATCTGTCTCTTCCTCTTACCAGTAGAAATAGTACCAGTAACTGGGGCTGAAATGCCCTAGTCCACACCACTAGATTCCCAAAGGTTCCTCTCTATAATCAGCACCTAGTTTACAATAGCATGTACTGAAGGCAACCTGAAAACATTCACTAGCGCTCAGATGTCATAACGAAGACCATCCTCAAAGCGCCTGGCTCTCAATGTATTATCACCCACCAGAACGGGTGCAAAGCGCTGAAGCTTGGTAAAGTGATCAGAATAATCCATCACCGACATAGCACCCTGCTACAGATTCATGAACTCTAGAGCTCTATCTACCCTCAGCGTCTCTGGAAAGAATAATTCATAGAAGACTGTCTGAAAATCTTCTCACGCCATGTCCTTGTGATGCTATGACTGGGTGTAACATCCCACCACCTCTTGGCGGAATCACGTAGCATATAAGTCACGAGCTTGACCCTCCGCCCTGGAGGCGTCTCAAGATGCTCGAAGATAGTCTGCATCGACCCCAGCCAAGACTCCGCAACCTATGGTCCTCCATCCCCTGAAAACGTAGGCGGATACTGCTACTGGAAGATACGAGTCAGCTCGGCCATAGATGTGGCAGCCTGCGGTGCTCCATGAAAGGCCTGTATGAACCGCATAAAGCCTTCATGGAACTGCGCCTCTACACCTATGTCTGGTACAACGGCTGGCGCCGCATCTGACTCTGCTGGAGGATCCACTGGTAGCCCATGGCCCACCATCTCTGGAGTATAGTCGTTTCCGCTCTCTTGGAGAACAACGTGTGGTCGTCTAGGCGGCATGACACTACAAGGTCAAAACACGCCTTAGATCAAGATTTATCCAAAACATAAAACGAAGGAACCACAAAGGGAACAAGAGGAAGATGGAATTTCAAGATTTTCAAAAAAAGACTACACATCATGTACAATGACTACACGGCATGTACTTTACTTACCTTCTCCTTCCCGGGTCCTTCAACACGGCTAATCCACACGGCTCACATTGAACAAAAACTACACGACATGTATAATATCTACACAGTGTGTACGGTTTTATTTTCCAACTGCCCGTGTCGTTTGTGACACGGTCGACTACTCGGCTTGACACTACATGGCCTGTTACACCCTCACACGGCGTGTACACTACCCCGTTTCCCAGTCACACGGTTAATTCCACACGGTCTGTCCTCGGACAAGACTACACGGCATGTCCCACAGGTACACGGCATGTTCAAGGAGAGGTGACATCGACCCGTGTTGTTAGTTACACGGCCGAGTCCCCAGGCAACACTACACAACGTGTACATAATTGACACGGCGTGTTTGTCTTATGGTCTACTCAGTCTGTGTTGTTATTTACATGGCTGAATCCCAGGTCGGACTACATGGCGTGTTCCATAGTGGACACGGCGTGTATGTCGTATGGTTTCCTCCTCCCGTGTTGTTAGTTACATGGCGGACACCGGGTCAACACTACACGGCGTGTACATAAGCTACACGGCGTGTTCGCCCCAAGATCATCCCTTCCCCGTGTCGTCGCCCACACGGTTTGTAACACGGAAAGATACCACACGGCATGTACTTAGGGTACACGGCGTGTACTCAAAAAGTTTATTTTTCTTCCCGAACAGAAGGCCATACACGGCGTGTTGAGGTACTGCATGGCGTGTATACTGGGTTTCCTAATAGTATGCCTCAGAAACTTCCCTAGAACCCAAAAATACCTAAAAAACACCTAAGTGTCAAATTCCGACCCGTGAGGGCTCATACTCCCCACGAATCAAAGTTTGACATCTTATCTGTGTTATAACTAAATAAATAGCTAATGATCCACAAAATTACGGTCAATGGGGGCCCATACTCCCCAAAAACCAAATTTTGGCATCCATTATTTTAACCGGCTCATACAAAAATACCCTATCACATAGTAGGTATTTATCAAGCAGCTATCACAACAGAATGCTTTACTAGCACAAAAACAATCACAACAACATGCTTTTTCTAATGCACCTACATGGCATAGAACTATGCATGACATGTGATTTCTAGCATGTGCCTATATGATGCATGAGATGGCATACCCTCATCTCATCAGGTTGCAACTAAATAGAACCCACAGATAAAATATAAACAGCAAAATCCAAGTGCATCACCCAACGGTGAAATAAAATCAACTGTAAAATTTTCCAAATCAAAAGAATTGCAAAAATACGAGGTAGACTGGATTTTCCCTGTACACGGGTTAGCTATGCCTGGGCACAGCTTATTACCAACTACCATTCTGTCATATCCCTGACTAAGGCTCCAAATCATAAGTCAATGAAAAGAACCCCTCTGATACCACTTTGTAACGTCCCAGTTCTGGGTGCCACTCAACAGGTGCCCCGAACCTGGTCCTCCACGTGACCTCAAGCGCATTTCCCCAAATGTCAGAGGCTGTCGACTAGCAGCAAGGGCCCAGGTCTGATAGTGGGGAAACTATGCCCTCATTTGTCAAAG
This sequence comes from Viscum album, assembly GCA_963277665.1. NCBI lineage: Eukaryota > Viridiplantae > Streptophyta > Magnoliopsida > Santalales > Viscaceae > Viscum > Viscum album. The sequence goes on from OY728131.1 coordinate 1,589,176,013, forward strand.
TGTAGCGCAGCGGAATACAAAATAAATATACAGCAACAGCGGAAACAGTAAACCATACAAAACTGAAATAAACAATTGCAATAGATAATACCAACCAGTATATAAATAATGGTGCAACATGCCTCAAATTCTAATAAAGAAACCAGAACATGTTACACAACAGTACAGTACAATACAGGGTACAACAAAGCAAAAAGAAACAACCGGTATCATCACGAGCCTGAGCTCGGTCCCATGCCCCCCTACTCCTCAGCAACAATCATGTACATGTATAAGGGCCCTTGCCCTTATCTACACCTTCAGAAACGTAATCTGTTTGGGCCAAAAAGCATGAACCAAACAGGGTGTGAGAAATAAATCCCAATAGGCACCCACAAAAGGCCCATACTCAACTGTGTGTAAAACATGCAACAACAGTGTGTAGTAGTAAAATACAATAAAAGTAAGCAGTACTAAAAGTAACTAACTTAACCAATTATATTGCCATTTTAATATCCTTTTAATCATTTAATTTAAAAATATCACCACGGTGAATATTCTAGGTAAACAGCTAATGTCTTTAGACACGTAAACCCCTACCCTTAGGTAAAGAGTATCCAACACAAGAATCTGTCCACAGGCATATGGATATTGCCCATAGGCGTAAGAAGTGTTTCCCATAGGCACATAATCAGCTTCCCACAGGCACGGAAGAAGTTGCCCACAGGCTAAGTAGTAAAATGCCCACAGGATAATCACAACACTACCCTCAGGCTAAATAGGTAATAGGGCCATTCCCAACATGTAAATAAACATTCACAAGCAATTCCTCTCAAGGAAATTCTATAATCATTACTTTAGAGGCATACCCTCGGGTATCCTGGCCAAACGGCTAAACAAAGGAACGCACCCCCTGGGTGGTCCTGGATCCAAGAAATGATCACAACTAGCATTTTATTATCATAATTAATTACCTATTCAATTCTAGGTAATTAAAATAGCTATAGCCTCAGCCACACGACATCCCAACATGGGTTCGCGGCACTAAAATGCACAAAACGCACAACATTTGGAAAATAATCACTAAGCCACCTACCTTATACACCAACGAGTGGTATACACGATCGTCGATCCCAGAAACGCCCAAGAACAACATAGATCTGACAAAGAATAAAACCCATTAAAACATAAATAACTTTCCCTCGGGAAAGAATTGGTAAGAATGGATTAAGGAGGGTGGAGGTCTTACCCTTGCGGTTCCAACGAGATCGTCCAAGGCGAAAACGGATTTCGGACGTGCGCTCGGTGGATCTCCAAAGGTTCGGTCGTCCCCTCCTGTTCCTTCTTCCCGTTCTAAACCTTCCCTGTGAACAGGGGAGGATATTTAAGTGAAAAAAAAAGTACACGGCGTGTGCTTCCCATTTTTTAACTGTTCCTCTGGCGGCTTCCCGCCAGCGTGGCACAGTTCACCGGCCGACATCACTACACGGCGTGTCCTCATGAGTACATGGCGTGTGCTACCCCACAGTTGGCCACCACCTTACTTTTCGCTTTCCGACTGTCTACACGGCGTGTAAGGGACCACTACATAGCATGTATTCAGTTCCTACACCCTTCATCAAAGGCATGGCCACACGCCCTGTGTACTCATTCCACATGAACAGAAGTACACATCATGTGGAAAAGTACACGGTGTGTACTTCCAAAATTTTGGATTTTTCTCTATTTTCCATATTTTCTCAAAAACACTTAAGGAAAAGGAAAAGGAAGAAGCTCGTACCTCAAAACTAAGAACCGGGTTCTTACACGGACTCCTCCTGCAACATCTGATCTTGGAAGAGTGGGAGCTTGTTTTCTCTACTGTTGCTACTGAAAAGGCCTTGCTGGAAATTGCTACTACTGAGGTGGGTGTTGAACCTGCCCACCCCCACTATACTGCACTCGGTCTGGGCACTGATTCTGAAGATGCCCATAGCTACCACAGATGAAGCATCTCGGTCCTGAGCCTGCAAAGAAGGGTTGAGGACCGATAGATCAAAACTGGAACAACTGGGGCATGCTCCCCACTGGCCGAAACCTAGAAGGCCCTGATGTTGGAGGCCTACTGATGATGAGCTTTTCCTTTGACAATCCCAACTGGATCCCCTCTTGTGTCACACCTTCCATCATTTTCATCATCTACACCACTTCGGCCTTCTTATAGACCTCCAAGTATGTCGGTAGAGTTAAGGGAGAAACAGCATACTGAAGAGAAGTTCAGAGTGCCTCCTCTAAACGTCTCTCCTAAGACTCCTCATCTAGAAAGAGATCTAGATCAAACAAAAGGAGATCCTTGAACTTGATCCCCAACTCCCTCACTAACATACTACCTTACTAAAGGGAGATTAGCTCCTGCATCTTCTCCGCCTTCATCATGGAAGAGAGGAATTCCACCCAGAACTCCCTCTCGAAGTCAGTCCACGAAACCTCAGCCTCCCTCTTCTCCCCAAGATAGAGATTCCACCTCTGATGCGTCACTCCCCACATCTATCTTATAGCCAGAGGAACCGAGTAATCCGGCGAATCCCAGATCAAGCTGAAATCTATCACCAAATCCTTGAGCTATCTCTCTATCTCCATGTTCGAGACACTACCCTCATACTTCCTGAGGTTCTGTCGCTGAAAGGCATAAATCATCCTCTACCACTGGTCAACCTACTCCTCTCTATCATCCCTCTACTAATCGTACAAATCAACCTCCTGGGCCTCAATATCCTGCACTACCCGTGGTCACTTTCCACACTACTCGTGGGTGATCGAAGCCCAGGAGGCTGATTTGGCTGATCAGCAGAGGGATGATCAAGAAGAGGAGGATAAACAATGGTATAGGATGTTTCATGCCTTTCAGCGGAAGACCCTCATGAAGTATGAGGGAAGTGTCTTGAACATGGAGACAGAGAGCTGGCTCGAGGATCTGGTGATAGCTTTCAGCTTGATCTAGGCTCCGACGGAGTACTGGGTTCTTCTAGCTATAAGATAGATGTGGAGAGCGGTGCGTCAATGGTGGACTATCTATCTTGGGGAGTATATGGAGGCTGAGGTTTTGTGAACTGACTTTGAGAGGTAGTTCCGAGAAGAATTCCTCTCTTCCACGATGAATGTGGAGAAGAGGTAGGAGCTACTCTCCTTTCAGTAGGAGAGCATGTCAGTGAGGGAGTTGGAGATCAAGTTCAAGGATCTCCTTCTCTTTGCTCCGGACCACTTTCCGGATGAGGAGTCTCAGTAAAGTCATTTATAGTAGGCACTCTGACCTTCTCTTTAGTATTCTATTACTCCCTTCACTCTACTGAAATACTTGTAGGTCTAGAAGAAGGACAAAGTAGTGGAGAGGATGCATATACTGGGAGGTGTTCCATGAGAGGGGAGATAGTTGGTCTCATCAAAGGGGAAGGCAGTCATCAGCAGGCCTCTAGCATCAGGTCCTTCTAGATTTCAGCCAGTAGGGAGCAGGCCCCAGCAGTTCTAGTTTCGATCTCTTGGTCCTTTATTCTTGTTTGTGGGATGAGGAACAAGATACTTCATCTATGTTAGTCATGGGAATCTTCAGAATCAGTGCCTGAAATGAGTGCAGTATAGTGGGGGTGGGTAGGTTCAACGCCCACCTCAGTAGCAGCAGTTTCTAGCTAGGCCTTTTCAGCAGCAGTGGTAGGGACAGTGAGCTCCCGCTCCTCTGAGAGAAGATGTTTCAGGAGGAGGTCGGCCTTAGGGCACTCCTCAGGGTCCTTGACTGGGGAGTGGATGGGGAGGCGGCCGACAGCCGAGGGGCAGAGGAGCTGGGCATGGGCAGTTTCACACTGCAGAGTCAGTAGTTCTAGTAGGGCCAGAAGTCGTTTGAGGTATGATCGTCTTGTTTAGCACTCTTTCATGTGCCTTGTTTGATTCAGGATCTTCACACTCCTTTGTTTCACCCATTCTAGGTCATGCTCTGGGTCTAGAAATAGAGAGACTTCCCATGCCCCTGGTTTTTAGTATATCAGTTAGAGGTCATAACAGTTTCTCTCATGTTTTATGGGGATGCAGATTGATGTTGGGGCCACATCGGTCCATTGGGGACCTTCTTTTGCTGTAGATGCAGCCATATGATGTCATTTTAGGCATCGACTAGTTATTCTATGTGTGTGTCATTATCGAATGCTTCTGGATAAGGGTTGTGTTTTCAGATATGGGCGGCCAGCCTGTAGATTTTGTCAATGAGTGGGGTTTCCAGGAGGGCAGCTGGTGAGTGGAGCCCCTTTTTCCCTTGTTAGCTGAGCTATCAGTGGAGTCAGTGGATACAAAGATGGTGTAAGTCATAGGTATCATCAGTGAGTTCAAGGACATCTTCCCTAGAATGGTGGTGACTCTACCCCCCCTTGACGTGATGTTGAGTTCAGGATAGACTAGCAACCTGGTGTCCATCCAATTTCGATGGATCCCTATCAAATGGCACCTTCTGAGTTGTGGGAGTTATGGATTTAGATTGATGAACTAATGAAGAAGGGTTTTATTCGACCAAGTGAATCACCATGGGGTGCTCCAGTCTTGTTCTCAAAGACGGCATATGGTGGTCTCAGGATGTGTATAGACTACCAGAGGCCGAACCAGGTGATTGTCAAGAACCCTTACCCTCTCCCAAGGATCAAAGACCTTTTTCGTCTTTTAAAGGGGGAAGGATAGTTATCCAAGATTGATCTTCAGTCAGGATATCACCAGTTGAGGGTAAAAAAGGGTGACATCTTGAAGACTGCCTTCAGGTGAAAATATAGGCACTTTGAGTTTGTGGTAATTCCATTTGGTGCTACGAATAAACCATCCGTGTTCATGGGACTCATGAACTCCATCTTTTAGGAATATATAGATCGGTTTGTAGTCATGTTTATTGACGACATTTTAATCTACTCAATATCATATGAGTATCAAGATGATCATCTAAGAATGGTTTTAGAGGTCCTCCGACGGCACCATCTCTACAGGAAGTTGTTCAAGTGAAAGTTCTGGACACGAGAGGTGCACTTCCTTAGACATGTGGTGTCCGAGTAAGGAATAGCAGTGGACCAATTGAAGTTCTAAGTAGTTTTTTCTTGGGAAGCACCCAAGAATGTGGCAGAGGTTCATAGTTTCCTAGGTCAAGCAGGTTACTACCGAAGATTCGTTCCCAACTTCTCCCGATTTGCATCACCTTTGATATCCTTGACCAAGAAAGACCAGGCTTTTGTATGGAGTGAGTAGTGACAGGCAGCCTTCAGTTATCTGAAAAGGAATTTGTTTAGTTCCTCTATGTTGAGGTTTCCAGAAGAAGGGGTGATGCTTGAGGTGTTATGTGATGATTTAGGCCAAGGCTTGGGGTGTGTGCTAATGCAACAGCAGGGGTGATCTCTTATGGGTCTATGAAGTTACATCCCCATGAGCATAACTATGCGACTCACGATATAGAGATTGTAACAGTTATGTTCACACTAAAGTTGTGGCAGCATTACCTCATTGAGGAATGCTTTGTGGTCTTCATGGATCACAAAATCTTGAGGTATATCTTCTCCTAGTGAGACATGAACTTGCGGCAGCAGAGGTGGATGGAGTTTTTTCAGGAGTACGACTTCGAAATTTCCTACACCTCAGGAAAGGGGAACATGGTGGCCGATGCCTTGAGAAGGAATTTGAAGAAGGATGTGGTTCAAGTATCGGCATATTCTTAGAAGGAGATGGAGGAGTTGGCTTCCCTACACGAGGATTCAAGGGTGGAGGATGGTAGAGGTTGTTTGTTCTAGATGAAAGTACATTCCTCTTTGTTGCAGTAGGTTGAGGAGTCTCAATGGGGGGACTTAGAGGCTAAAGTGATGCATGATCGTGTTAGCCAGGGTGATGCTCCGGGAGGATGGTCAGAATATAGGTATAATCAGATGTTGTTTCATGGAAATTTTTTCATCCTGGTGGAAATGTGCAAGAGAGTTCTTGGGGAGTTCCACAACTCACCCTTGGTGGTACACCCAGGGGTTTAAAAGTTGTATCGGGGTTTGAGGGGTCAGTTTTGGTGTCCTGGGGTGAAGCGAGCAGTGGCAGAGTTTGTGGAAAAGTACCTCATGTGTCAGTAGGTGAAGGCTAAACACCACATCACATGAGGTCTTTTACAACATTTATATGTCCCTGAGTGGAAGTGGGATGAAATCTTGATGGATTTCATCACGGTACTACCCAGAGTTCAAGGGGGTTGCGATGCTATCTGGATAGTGGAGGACCAGCTGACGAAATCAGCTCACTTCCTAGAAATCAAGGAGTCGAGTGTGGTGGATGCCTTAGCACAGAGGTATGTGGACTAGTTGGTGTGGTTACATGGAGTTCCAAGTACCATAGTCTCAGATTGGGATACCTGATTTACATAATGGTTCTGGAAAGGATTGTAACGTGATTTTGGCACCCAGCTATGCCTCAGTACTGCTTTCCACCCTCAAACAGATGGGCAGATAGAGCAAACCATCCAAATATTGGAGGATATGCTACGACATGTGTTTTTGACTTTGGGGAATCATGGGTATGACACTTTTCTCATGTAGAGTTTTCCTACAACAATATCTATCACTCTATCATGGGCATGGATCCGTTTGGAGCCTTGTACGAGAGGTCGTGTTGCTAACCTGTGTGTTGGGAAGAGGTCAGGGAAGTAGGTGTTCTTGCCCGGGAGGTAGTGCAGAGTATGATGGAGAAGGTTCAGCTTATACAGGAGAGGATTAAGGTAGCTCAGGACTGGAAGAAGTCATATGTCGGTCATAGGAGGATACCCTTGGAGTTCGAGGTTGGGGACCATGTGTTCTTGAAGGTATCCCCTTGGCATGGTAAACGGAGGTTCAGTAGGGGGGTAAGCTTTATCCCAGGTTTTCGGACCCTTTGAGGTGTTACGGTGGGTCAGTGAAGTGGCTTGTCATCTGGTGCTACCACCACTGCTATAAAGGGTGCATGACGTCCTCAATGTGTCTCATCTCCTTAAGTATCTACACAATGATTCACACATCCTCGACTGGGGGAAGCTGGATATCGAGGACGACGTGATGTTTTTGGAGTGACCAGTGAGAATCAAGGATCGTAAGGAGAAGGTTCTTCATGGATGAACCATTCCCTTGGTTCGTGTGTTATGGAGGCATGGTGGCCTCGAGGAGAGTACCTAGGAATGGGAGGCATATATGTGCACCCAGTACCCAGATTTGTTTTGAGTTTTTTTCTATTTTGTTTTGTACTTGTTTGTGATGTAGTTCTTGACCTTGTTAACTATGAAATGGATTGTTTCCCTTGTTCCCTGAATGTGTGTGGAGAGTCCTGACTATGGGGAGGAGAGAACCTGATCCATAATCAAGACGCATTAAGTTGGATGTGATTAAACTTGTTCAGGCGAGTCAGTGCCACCCAAATAGGATAGTATCTTGACATGGAGAAAGGGACTCCTTGATCCATATGATTGGATAGTATGACCTTTACATGTTTGTGTGGTTTCTTAAGGGATAGGTGTTATTAGATGTCTAAGATTTTTACTCCTAAGAGGTATCTTTCGAGGTGGTTGTTCGGACCCCTCTCTTTTCTTCTAGTTTAGTTTCGATTCTCGAGGGAGATAATAGTTTGAGATTTATCTGATGTAATGGCCTGGACAGTGACTCATTAAGGAGTTTTTCAAAAAATTGATTCCACCAAATGGTTCCACAGAAATGGTGGCACTAGTCATGGAAGCACCGGTCACGGCGGCACCATGAGGGTGTCACTGTGGCGGTGGAACTGTGGTGGTGGCACCATATCATTCACACCAGTCATGGTGGTACCGTGATGGTGGAACTGTAGCGGTAGCACCATCACGGTCGCACACTGAAACGGTGGCACCGCTTACAGTCGCACACTAAAACGGTGGAACTGCTTATGGTGTTCCACCGAACCGGTGGTACCATAGTGGTAGCACCATCACAGTCGCACACCAAAATGGTGTCACCACTTATAGTGGAACTGTTATAGTGTCTCACCAAATGGTGCCACCCTTTGTTTTTTTCCAGTTTCTGACTTTTTCCAATTTTTCCCCTACAGCATATCTTTTGACGTAAAAGTGTTTTAATACCCCTTTCAAAGCCTTTTAAATCCAATAAATGTTATCTAAAATCCCCCAAGATTTGGATGACCCTTGGGGTTACCAAATCATGTGGATTTTTCCTCGGTGTCACCCCTTTTTTCTATACTTTCCAGTTCTGCCCCTGTTACATGTTTTCTTCTATTTAAAGGAAACCCTTTAACTCACAGTTGTTATGACCACATCTCCTATGATAATTATTAAATAACAATTGATTACATCATGTATAACCATCCAATCGCGTATTCAAACAACGATCCACCTTTAAAGTTTTTCAAGATTTCATATTCCATAACTCAAGGATCTTTCTTTTTATAGCATGGGGATTCTTTCTTCTTCTTGACTGGTCTCATTTCCTTTACTTGGTGAGTTTGTATTCCCCCTTCCCGAGGCTAGTGGTGCACCTATCATGAATCCTTTCCTACTCAATCTTGGAGTCCTCGGAGTTCTTCCCCTGCAAGTAGCGCATCCCCAGTTCTTGGTGCAAGGAGAAAATCTTCGATCGTTGATCATCCAAGTAGGGTTATTCCTTCATATCTCTTTACTGTGTATCATGCAGGGTAGGAATGATAATTTTTCCTTTAGGTATGGATGAAACTAATCCTTAACGAAGATAATAAATGGTTTTTAAAGAATGAAGGGGTGTGTTTTATGATGTTTCTATACTCTTTTATCTTTACTTATATGTCGTGAATTGTATGGGCTTATGTCCACTGAAAATAGTAGTTGTTGGTTGTCCTTTTTTGCGCACTAATGAACCCATGTCTTCTATGATGATTGAATAGGTGTAACATGGAAATTGGTTAATCACATAAACTCAGTTGATTAAATGGATGTACAGTGAAAAAAATCCTTGTGTGATCACCCTGATTAACCAAACGAAAAGAAGGAACTTAATGAATGGTCTGTTTGAATCTAAAAACACCCTTGCTCTATCTTGGTAATATGTGTGGTTGTTCTGATTGATGCCTGTGGGGTGACGTGGATAGGGATGGGATCCCCTATTGCGTAGTTGTTGGTTTGTGGATCTAAGTCTATGTGGGCCTATATATTGGGGATTGGGTTGGTTCCAGTACTTCGAGGGATCTCACGGATCCCTTTTGTTGTTGTGACTTTACAAGAGAACTGGTTGTGAATGCTTAAATTGTTGCTTGACTATTTTTCTTTCCTTGGCTTGTGGTTATTTCTGTTAGTTGACCAGTAGTAAATAATTATTTAAATAGAATCACTTGAATATGATAACAAGAATGGTTTCCATGGGGAATTGTTTTTTTAGGAATGATTTGTGCCTTAGTTGTGGCAGTTGTGCTTTTTTTATGAATGAATAGTAACAAGGGTGTTTTTGTATGGGCTGATTTTGGAACCCCAAGGTTGGGATGAGTGCTTGTTTACCTATATGTATAATTTAGTTCTTATTTTTCTTATTCGCGCCCCACCCAAGTTGATCACTTTATGCCAAAAACCCCTATTTCATGGGAGAGGGTGTTTTTCACAACACTCCTATGAGTGGGTGGTTATTAGCTCCTTTTATGATCCCTTTATCGAGTAGCCCAAGACTCTTCGGGTAGGATATGATGGCCTGATGTCCATTATATCCCAAGATTCTTCGGATAGGGTATTTTGTGGTGGTTAGCCCAGGTTTTTGCAGGTAGGTTGTTTCCCAAGTGTATTCGGGATGAGGCTCAGGTGTCTTTAGGCGTGGTAGTAGTTGTTCAGGCCTAGGTGTCTTCAGGCTTGGTAGTAGTTATTCTATCACAGGTGTTTGTGGGCATGGTTACGTGTTGTTGTGGTGTCCTGGTTTTTTTTAGGCGGAGCTGTGGTTGTGGTGGCCCAAAAGGTTGTTGTTGGGGCAGTAGTGGGACTCTGGTGAGAATGAAAGGGGAGGTCTGACGCGTGGGATGTCTTCAATAACCAATGGGAAAGTGGTGCGGGGTACCCAAACATTGATGTGTTGTTACTATTAATTTAATTGAATTGTGTTATTTGGGGAGTGTGCCTTGGTGAGGTTTGGGTGGATAGGTTCTTTTTTAGGTTCTTTGGTTATCTCCTTTTCTTGCAGGGCATTAGAATGCCTCCCCGCTTGTGCAAGAGAGCTTTTGGTTTTCCCTAATGAGTATACATGTATACTCACCCTATGTATATAAAACTATTTTCAGGTTTCTAGGAGGACTTCGAGGACCGTACCATACCCTATTATCTTGAACGTCGGGACCGTTAACGTTGATACTTTTCTTTTCTTTTGGTACTTCTCTTTAGAGTTTTCTTGTACCTTGTAGCACTTTATTTGTTACATGCATATGGGAATAGATTTTTTGTTTACCTTACTTCTACCTTTAGTTTTGGAGTTATTTGGATTTTTTTACCATCTTATCTCCTGATCCTACTAAATAAAAATGGTAATGCCTTCCATATTACATGTGATTTTATACCCTTGGTGATAGTCTCCACTCCAGGGCCAATTAAAGGCGGGACTCGGGGGGTCATTATCTCTCCTTAAACTTGAGGAAGGAAGGGTCTGGAAGTTTGTTATCCCTTCTCTCATCTTGGTGAAGGTAGGTCGTGATAGTAAACAAGGGATATATTAATCATATAATAATCATAAGACATAAGAATATAACATTTTAAAATCTTGTCCTACATATGAAAGATTGTGAATCATGTCATGGGATAAATCATAAAAGATTATAAGAATAAATGAATGTAATCCCAAAATTCATAACATAAGAAATGAATTTTTTTTGCATACATGTAAGCATAGAAAATAATTTCATATTAGTCATGGCTCATTTCCAAGACTATCATAGTGGGCAAATTCCATTACTAAACCGAGTTCACTCCTCATTCCATCCCTATATTATTGAATCGGGATCATTTCTCATTCCATCCATGTCTATCTCATGAGATATAAATCTTACCCAATTCATTGGAGGGAGATATAGGTCTCACCCATCTCATAATTAAATCATTATTAAATGTTCCACAAAAACATAAACCATTCATCATAGCATAACCTAAGTAATAAAATGGGTTTCTTAAACATCATTTCATCATAAGATAATCCATGTAAAATAAATGGATTTAATAAATATCATTCCAACATAAACATAATCAAACCATAGGAATAATAGGGATATTATACTTGATACATATCTTTATTAAATAATGTCATCTTAGATGGAAAATAATTTTGATAAAATAATTGAAATTAATTCTTGAGTAAAATATCCTTTCTCCTTCAAAATGTTTTCTTTTTATTAAAATGTCATGCAATTTTAAAAGAAAATAATTTCTTGGAAAATAACCTTGAAACTTTTTAAGGTAAGTTTCATTGAAATAAGGTGTTATGAAAATTTAAAACTCCATTCATGTTGTATAAGTTAAAAGAAAACATTCTACTTATACTTTTTTCAGAAAGTGAAAAAGTACCTCGTAATGAAAATGACAAAATATTCCTTTCATACTATTTAATAAAAATTAACCAATGGGTAAAATTGAATTTAAAAAAAATTGTATAATAATAGAAATAATATTTTATAATAAATATTTAGGAAACATGGACATGGATGATAAATATATCTTAGTAAATACTTACGTATAAATAATCTTGTATAATAATGAGATTTCAAAATTATCCCTTACCTTAGGTCCAATTTCCTTTGTATATATCTGAACCTCCAGTATAATTATTTAAATAATTTAATTGACTTATTTAAGAATCATATTCATTTTTAAGATATCATATATTATCATATTATCATCCTTTTTTTAGTAACATTATTACTCGTCCATCGGGTATTAACTTCTTTATTTTCTTATGCATGTTTTGTCAGATAAGTTATTGTCCCTATTCCTAGGTTATAGTTGTATCATTTAAATAATGATATTAGTATAATATATATCATATTTCTTCATTATATTCATTTATATTATCATTATTTAATGAATATCATGTATAATTAATCCCATCACATTGTGGAGATGGTAGGCCATACGTACGCACGAGCGATGATATCATTCCCATAATTATTGAATGGTATTGAAGTGGATGGTGTATAATATTTTAGAATAAATATAATTTTATAATAATCATATTTAGTTATTATTTCCATCATTATACCCATCCAAGTAAGATGGTGGTGAAAAACAGATTACACCACGACGTGGAGACGGCAATTCATACGTACGCACGTGTGGTGATTTTATTTTTCATAGGATGGATAGAAGATGGAATATGGTTGTTTAATAATCATAATAACATATTAGTATATAATTGATACTATATTTATTACTTTATAATTAAAAAACTCATGAATAGGAAGTAGAAAAATAAATAAGTTTGAAATAATCGATATAGGAGATTACCTCTTCTTTGACGCGCACCCTATAAATCTCCTCTTAAAGCACTAGAGTTAGTATTTGAAGAATAAAAAAACCTATAGGATGTAACTATGGAATTTTATAAGGGAAATGGGCAGGTTATGGCCGATCTTGAAGGATCAAAGTGAAGTTAAGAGGTGAGAGAGGAGGTGCCCATTTATAATTAAGGTGAGGGTCACTTTTGGGATCTCCAAAAATATTAATTTATAATAAAATAAAACACCATAAGAACCCTAAAAAATGTCACAATTTAGAATATTAGATGAGATAGGTTTATAATCTCATCAAAAAATAAATTTTATACAAGTTTTACTATCAATTTAAGGCTTATTAGTTTAATTAACACTTAGTTATTCTATGTAATTTTTAACTAAGGTAACAAATATTTCAATTTTAAAAGGGTAAAATATTTAATTATTTGATGTTAATTAGAACATAAATAAATACCTTATAACATTTTATATAATATAATAATTATTATACATTTTTAAAAAATGTTTTATTATTTTTAAATAATTTAATAAAACATTATTTTGATAAACAATCAATAGTGTCAATTTTGACACTATTCAATTTATTGATTTTAAAAAATATTAAGATAATAATTTAAGTTAGAAACAACTATTTTATTATATTAATAAGAGGTAAATTTCATCTATAAAATTATGTGGACATATTAATTATCCCAAATTATATTTATTTTAATATTTTTAATAACATTTATTTGATATTTCCCTTAATAAAATAACTACTACAAATGTTTTGTGTAATTATTTAATACAATTATTTTTTGAATAAAAATTAAAAATAAAATGATATGATGAAGATAAATCTACTATATTTCATAATAATACTTGTATTGAAATATATATTCTTTAAAATCCCTTATTAAAAATGTTATACTTTTTAAAACATGAATGTGATAAGTTTATTATCACTTTAAATAAAATAATATAAGTGTCATAATCTATTATATACAGATTTAGATGGTCAATAACTTGACCCTTGGATGTTTATGGCCGAGATATAATCTAAAAACAAGATTTTTTCAAGTATCTGGGTCTTTTAATGGTTATTATAAATTTAATAATAAATATTCTATTGATTTCTCATAAATTAAATAATGTTTGCATCATTAAAGTATAAGTCCTTAAGGTAATTATTTATTTCCTAAAAATTAAAAAAAAATTACCATGATAAAGAAAAACATTTTAGATTTAAAATGATTATTTATAATCAAATTTATCTTCTTTATAAACTTATATTAAAAATAATTTAGTTATTAAAATTTGAGTGAGATATATTTAACTTTTCTTTAAATAAAATTAATTAAATATTCTAATCTCATCCAAGTGGATTAAAATGGATACCATTTCAACCCAAGGATTATTTAGGTCTAAAAAAACTCATCCAATCATATTATGACAAGTTTTATGATAATTTTATAATATTATTTTTACCCTTAAGTACTTAATTTACTCTTTTACCGTATTAATAAAAATTACCGAAGTTACTATTCATATTTCCCAAAAATAAAAGAAATATATTTACATAATTTAGAAATAATTATTCCAAATATGGAATAAATTTTTTAGAATTCTAAATAAAAAATTTTTTGTAATTAATTTAAAATTAACCACATTGTCGGAAAGAGAGAATGAGTTTTAAAAGTTAAAACGTTACAAAAGATTGAAATGTTTTTACATCTAAATTAAATATAAAATTAATAACAATGAACTAAATTATAATAAATGATAAAAATATATTCTATTTATACTTTAAAACCATTCAATAATATAATTTTACAATATAAATTATTTTGATGAATAAATTAATTTTCAATTAAAATTTAGTGTGTTTTTACTATTCATCAAAACTTAAAAGTTATTAGAAAAATTATCAAAAAATCATCCAAGGTGAATTTTTATATCCCAATTCCAAATAACATGTTTATTTTGTCATATAAAAATTATTAATGTGTCAAGATTTTACTTTGAAAAGGGTTCTCCATTAAAAGGCGGTAAAAATTACCCTTTTGAAAAATATAGGTTTTTATACATAAAATAGGGTTTATTCATACCCAATGACAAATATATATATTATATGAATATCAAAAATACTTTATTAAGTATATAACATATATATTTCATTAATTTCATTTAATAATAGTAAATCACTCAATTAATTAACATAAAAGCACAAATATAAAATTGATTTATATTTTTCATAAATAATTGGTATCCAATGAATTCACCATAAATTTTTATAAGTTAGTTGTATTTATTCCTGATAACCTAACGACTATGTTAAAATGTTAATTTTGTATTAAGGTCATCTCACGGTTTGTATAAACTCGTGATTGCGTGAAATGCAAGCTATTGAAGAATTAAAATTATTTTAAGAAAATATTTATAAAAAACATCTGAGTGTTACAATGACATCGGCTCCAAGATTGTTGGGGCTGATTCACAACATTATAGCATCAAGAAAATTCATTATCACTATATATGTTAAAATAGAAAATTACTTTTTTCTTTTGTAAAGAAATTAAAAACAATCCGTATAAATATTCCTTTTTTGAAAACCTTTGAAAGAAATTCAAAAGAGACATAAAATTTCCTTTATAATTATTTTAGGTATCTATAATTAATTCATAAAACAATTTTAAAATATAGTCATTAAAGACAAAAGAAAGTACCTTACCTCCAGCCTGACTCATCGTGTATGTTCTTTATCTTCCTCTTCTTCAAACAATCTCTTAAGGTTGACACCAAAAGCTTCTAGGTTGATTTTTTAATTTTACCAAATACTATAGGATGTTAATATGGATGTAAGGAATTTTTTGGGTATGTATTGGTTGATCCAAATGGTTTTTTAAGTGTGATTAAATGATAAGAAAAGGTTCTCTTTTATAAGAGAGGAAAGGGGCACTCATGGAATTTCATAAAATATTAAATTAATATAAATTAATTTTGATGTCCAAATGCCTCCAAATTGATAATATTAGAAGATAATATTATTATGAGTAAAACTAATCTAATACAATAAAAAAATCAAGTTTTTATCAAATTTTTACCCTTATCATTTGGTTTTAACCCCCATTAACCCTTTTCACACTTACCGTGATAAAAAGGTTTTTCACTCATTGAGGGTCAAGATAGTAACCATAAATGGAAAAAAACCCATAAATGACCCATGGTTGACATTTTAAATCATATCCTAATAATGGGGCCAAAATATAGGTTTTTTAGGAATTTTATATCATTTAATAAAATATTTTTTTCATAAAATATCAATAATGTCAATTTTATAACTATTTATTTACTTAGATTTTTATAACTTGAAGAAAATAAATAAAATTTTAATAAAATATTTCAATAAACCCATTAAATTATATGTTTATTTGTAAAATTTATGGTTATTATTAATTATTTCAAATTATACTACATTTAATATTTTTTATATCATTTGTTTTATTTTTTCATTAATTGAATAATTACTACATCGCAATGTGTAATAATTTAAAGTAATTATTTATTCATTAAAAATTAAAAATAAATTACCATGATAAAGATATATATTTTATATTTAAAAATAATATTTATAAACAAACACATCATATGGTTATCCTCATGTTAAAAATATTATAGTTATTAAAAATAAGAGTGAAATTTTTTACTTTTCTTTACATCAAATATTATAAAGGTAAAATCTTATAAAATGGAAAAAACATCATATAACTGAAACTTGGATGATTATGGATGAAATAGACTCATAAAATTAAATTAATTAAGTTTTAGGGTCTTTTTATATAGTCCTTATAATTTTATTTTCAACTACAATTAAACAATTTACCCTTTACTGTGGTAATAAAATTACTAAAGTTACTATTCATATTTATAAAAATAAAAGGGACTATTTACCAAATTTAGACCCACTAATTCTAAATATTTAACCCATTTTTCAAAATTCAAAACATATAAGTGGTATAATTTAATTTAAAATTAAACTGGTAAAATGTAATGAAAAAAAGGTTTTTCATAAAAATGCCCTTTTAATTACAAAATTTTTTTATATTAAATTCATGCATAAAATTCATTTCAAAAACCATAATTGGATTTTTTTTAAATAAAAAACTAATCCAAAATAAAATTTTACATTGTAAGTACTCAAAATAAAAATAAAATTTTGAATAAAAATAAGTATTTTTTACTATTCCTTGAAAAATTATTATTTTCATAAAATTCTCAAAAATCCATCCTAAGATAATTTTGACATGATGAATTAAAAAACTCATTTTGTAAAATAAAAAATGTATAATTTGAAATTAAACTTTTAAATAAAACCTTATTAGAAAATAATTTGACATTGTTATTTCCTTTTTTATTTATAATTTATTTAATAAATGAATATAACTATCTAATTTATAAATACTAATAAACATAAAAATGATTTATTATATCATTACCTAGTTTTTTATAGCCTAATTTCTAGAGTTCCCCTTGTTATTTGGGGAGTCTAGTAGCATACATATAGGATCATGATAATTAAAGTGATTGGTCATAAGTGGGTGACTAATCACCACTTTTTAGGACAACACTTGAGTTACTAGGGCTATCTAGGATGAGTATCTCTCAAACTTGAGCATGATTATTGAATATTTTCAAGGTTTTTAGTTTATATTGTAGTATTTTTGTATTATATTAAGTATTTATGAGTTTTTATTAAGAAATTTTGGATTTATATGGGAATTTGGGAAGGAATACAGGGTTGAAAATTTATTACACATGGTTTGGAAAATTTTAAATAGACCATATGAACCAATAAGTAAACCTTTCAGTTAACTTTTCATAGTTGGCACACGGTTCTCCAAACAGTGTCTATAGTAGTTATTTCCCCTGATTTTTTTTATATTGGTATGTTATGGTTTTAAATCATCCTTATTTATTTTCAGTATTGACTTATGATTAATTGGGGAGTTTATTATGAGTTAATAATGGTATTTTGGGTAGTTTGATTTTAATATTCATAATGAAAACTTTGGATTTGTCTTAATATAGAGTTGAAATTTATGAAAATAGAAAATTTTGTTAAATTTATTGAGATTAAAATGAAATATGGATTATAAAAATGTCTTTTTTTGATTAAATGTAAATGTTTAAAGAATATTTAAATGAGTTTTTATTACGAAGTGTCTAAAAAAGTGGATTTTGGGGGGGAAAATAGGATTATAAAAGGCGGTTTTCAATTGTATTTTAAAGTGTGTTAAAGAGGGTGATTTAAAATGATGATAATCTATTTTAAAATAGTATTATAAAAATATCAAGGATTTAACTTTGTTTCTATTTTGGAATTTGAAATTGAATTAATAATTTGGATTTTATTTTCTAAGGTTATGAATTAAGGTTTGTATGGATTTTGATTCATAATTATTTTCATTTTAGAGTATACCCCCAATGATTATGGATGGATTCTTATGAGGGATTTTTGGATGGTTCAGCATATGTGGGCCCACTGTTTGATCAAATTCTTTCCAAGTTGATCGTTCCACATACTTCGGTCATGTAGTGTGGTTGTAACAAAGTAATATTTTATTATATATCTTTCTTTTAAATAAATCTAATGTGTTCGATAACTCATTTCACACACAACACTGAACTAAAACAAGAAATGAAATATTAGATGAATATTATTAAGAATGTAACACCCCCATGTTTTTCTAAAAAAAATAGAAATGCATGGAACTTTTTTTTAAGTAGATATTTTTAACTAGACTTTAAAACATAACTTTTCCACTTATATGTTTTGAATTTCAAGAAACTGTCATCTACAATTGTGTTCAGTATGTTATTTGGAGTCTATTGGAACCAACTTGTTTTTTTTGTGAATAGTAATATACCCTTATGAATAGTAATATTAATGGTAATATGACCATAATTAATAGTAAATTTTATTATTATTTTATTTTCTTAATGATTTAAGATAATAACATCTTGGTTAATTTTTCATCCTGATATAGAAGTAATTATAGAATTAGAATTGTTAATTTTTGAATTAAGTATGATTTTATATAAAAATTAAATTAATAATATTTAGAAAATTATTTCCAAAAAATGGACTTCATTTTTGAATTCTACACATTGAAAAATGTTTAGGGTAAAGTTTTGGGTTTTTTCTGAACTTCTTGATTTTTCGGTGAATAGTGAAATACGATAAAATACTGTATAATCAAATTACCAGTAAAATAAACTATTTATGAAATCATAAGTAATTCAAGGCCACTTGGTTTGAACTCAAATTCCATTATTACTATTTGAGTTCACATTAACTGAGACTATTCATAATCTTGGGAAAAAATGTTATATTAATGATTAAAATAATGAAAAATACCCCCTCCCCTCCACTATAAATACGACCCTCACTCCCCTATTCTTCCCACACCTCTCAAGCCTTGATTCATGCCTAAGTTCTGCCCAATACTACTCCCAAGGCTCTTCCCCACGTCCTAGAGCTACTGGTCTCACCAAAATACCAAAACCAAATCCCTTAAGAAGGATCTCAAGGATAAGAGATCAAGAGGTAAACACCCTCTTTTATTTTCTTTCTTTTCTTTCATTTTATGTTATTATCTTCCTTTCACTTTTGATTTATATTGGGATATTTCATTCCATATCCCCCCTTACTATTCATATTATTTATGAGTGATGATATATTCCCTTTCTCTCATCAAACTATTTTTATGAAATTTTAAGAGATGTCGTTAGGCTGCCGAGTTTTCGTGAGAAATTTCTCAAGTTTTCTTTTATTTCATGATTCCTTTTTCTTCTTTCCTCACCCCATTTTATCCAAGAGGCATGAAATCTCCATAATCATGTATATTCTTGATGTTCTCATGTTCATTTAAAATTCATCATCATTTTTCTTCTCCTCACCCACTTATTCAAAGAATTAAAAATATTGTCTATGATGTGTCGAATTACCGACATCGTGGACGATGTGATTTCATTTTTCTTTAAATCCTTAAATTCTGTTCATGAAACCATTTTTATGGTTGAACCAGGTTATAATATATGTATTATGTCTCATCAATGGTTCTATAATTCGTTTTAACACATGGTTTTAATTTATAAAATGAAATGAGGTCGTTATTATCAAAGAACCACTAAAATGATCTAAACGAACATCATTAATGTTTTAACTTATGAATCATCCTCATATTAAACATCAAAATGATAAATGGTATAAATTATGGTACTGGAAATATTTAAATACCTTCCCATTCAAATTATATAATTTCACTTCCAATCAACAAGAACATCCACCATGAACCAGTCATGGAAATTATGTCAAGAACTCACCCAAAAACAGTGCAAGGAGCAAAATACTAACAATTAAAGGGTGAAATGATGTTATGAAATGATAATATAAGATGTTATAAACATGAACATATTTATTTAAAATACTAATAACACTCTTTTAACCATTATACAGAAGGTTTAAACAAGTTGTAAGTAAGACAAACCCGAGGTAAGGGAATTCTTAACCTGATTTCCATTCTTTGGGTTCACCTTCTACTTCTTCATTTATGTGCTATTTAAATTGTTTTTGTGATGGGTTATATTTATATTTTGTTTTATTATATGTATTTACAGTATATATACATACTTCATCCACTCTATTAAGTCTCTCTTCAATTTTATGATATTTATAAGGGACTTTTCTTTAAAAATCATCTTTTTAAATTCGGTTTTACGAAATTCCAAAGTAATGTTTTTATGGAATTATTCATGTTGTATGATTATGTTTTTGTTCTTGGGAATTATTTATGATGAAGGTTGGGACCTATATTTACCTCCAATGCATTTGGTATGATTAAGTTGGAGGTCGGCCGTATGGTTACTCCAAGTGTAACTGTAATGGTTACACAAAGTAAGATAGTTGTGAGGGTTACAAATTATAAGGTAGCCAAGAATGGTTACAAGATTATGTAAGTAATGCCCCAAGATACCTTTATGATTATATTTATGTTCTCATGTTTGTGTGTATCTTGTGTAAATCTCATGTTACACAAAGTAAGTATATATGGGTGATAAGAATGTCTTTTGAAAATGATTTCATACGTTGCCAGTAATCATAGACTAATGTGATCTTCCCTTCTTTTCCATCCCTTACTGAGCTTTTGTGCTCATCCCAAGTTTTTAAATTATTTTCATAGGTTTATGGATGTGTAATACAAGGAAGTAATCCATGTTAAATGTTGAAGAATTGTCAAGGAGACTTGTTTTAAGTTTTAATGTTTTATATTTTGAAAAAAAAAGGAAACTATTTTTATGGTATCCACTCTATAATAATATGTAATGTTATGAATGTATTGTCCTAATTCTCTAAAGCTATAAACTTTAAAAGATCCTTAATGTAAAAGGAAGTGTTTTCTTGACTAAATTCAAGATTATGTATGTAATAAGGTCGGGTCCTTATAGTTGGTATCAGAGGATGGTTTAGATAAGTTTAGGGGATAGGGTGATGTTAAAAGAATACCGTAAATTATTTTTACTCTATGATTAATTTGAAATGTTATAGCATTTAAAGATTACCATGTTGCTTCATCTAAGACATCTTTGTTCAGAATGGTTGTTCGTAGAAGGAACAGGGATGTTGAAGAGGATAGGTACCGATATAATGACATCCTTCTGGGACTACATCCTGGAATGGTAGGGATTGGAACCGAGCAGTTTGTGACAGTAATGGATCAGCTAACGCGATAAATAAATGGTGGTGGCATCCATGCAAGAGAACCAATAGAGGTACCATAATAGAACATAACAGTAGTGGAACATTTAATGAGACAACATCCTTCTGCATTCAATGGATCTTCTGAACCAGTAGCAGCTGAAGAATGGATCAAATCCCTTGAAAAGATATTCGATGTTATGGGACGTTCAGAAAATCAAAAGGTAAGTCTTTCCATTTATCGTTTTGAAGGGGAATCTGATCAGTGGTGGTCAATGGTAAGGAATATCAGGGGTAGAGAGGATTTTGATGCCTTAGAGTGGGATGAATTTAAAAGTATTTTCCTTGAAAAATATTTTCCAAAGGTGGTGCAACATAGAATGGAGAAGCAATTCCTTGAATTGAAATAGAAGGAGGAAGATTCAGTGGCTGTGTATGAAGTGAACTTCAACCGAATGGAAAGGTATGATCCAAATCTTATTCTGGATCTTGATAGAAAAATCAACCGCTTTTACTCAGGACTGAATCCAAGGTATCGAAGGGCATTGGCCTCCTGTGAATTCAAAAGTTATGAGAAACTTGTTCGATGTGCTGAGAGGGTAGAGATGGAGTTTTCTGATGATCACATGCATTTTAGAAACAAAGATAAGAAGAGGTCCAGTTGGAAAGCAATGGGTAAGAATTAACCAAAGAAATATGATGGTAAGAAAATCCAATTTCTAGTTTGTGAAAAGTGTGGCAAGAAACACCATGGGTAATGTCTTAGAAAAACTGGGAAGTGTTTTAAATGTGGTGAGTTTGGACATATGGATCGAGATTGCAATGAAAATGATCATAAGAGTAATCCTGAAAATCAGACTGTAAAGTGTTTTAAATGTGGTGAGATGGGTCATTATGCAAATGTCTGCCCAAAGAGAGATCTGAATGATGCAAAAAAATCTATACTAAAAGCAGAAAGGTATAGTGAGATCCTTTGAGACTACGTCAGCAGATGTTAGGCCATCCAATGAAGTTGTATCAGGTACATTGTTTGTTCACTCATATTTTGCTAAAGTTTTGTTTGATATGGGGTCTACACATTCCTTCATATCTAAGAAATTTTCTGGTAAATTGGAAATATCACCTCAAAAAATGAGACCCGAACTTGTTGGTAAAACACCAGGGGGAAATGTTATATCAAAGAGGAATTATAAGAATCTTTCTATTATAGTCTGTGGAAAGACTTTACCTGAAAACCTTGTTGTTTTACCCTTAGTCGAGTTTGATTTTATTCTGGGGATGGACTAGATTTCTGATTATCATGCTAAGATTGACTGTAGAGATAAAGAAGTTGTTTTTCAGAAAAAGTTTCAGTTTGTATACAAGAATGGACCCATACAATTGATAACATATCAGGAAGTTAAGAAACTATTGAAAGATGGAAATGAAAGTTATCTTGCTCATATTGTTGAAAACAAAGGAACTATTCAAATTAATGATGTATCAGTGGTAAATGAGTACCTTGATGTTTTTCCTGATGAGTTACCCAGTGTCATACCTTATTGAGATGTCGAATTAACAATTTACTTAGTTCCTGATGCTAAGCCAATTTCAAAACCCCCATATCGTATGGCTCCAATAGAACTTCTTGAATTAAAAAATCAGTTGCAAGATTTGCTGGAAAAAGGTTTCATTCATCCTAGAACTTCACCATGGGGAGCCCCTTTTTTGTTTGTTAAAAAGAAATATGGTTCCATGAGACTTTTCATTGATTATATATCTTTGAATAACATCACTATTAAAAACAAGTATCATTTTTCTCATATCAATAACTTGTTTGATCAGCTCCAGGTAGCTCAGTACTTTTCTAATATTGACTTGAGATCCAGATACCATCAGCTAAAGGTGAAGTATGATGACATCTAGAAAAAATCCTTTCGTACTAGATATGGGCATTATGAATTTGTTTTTATGCCATTTGGATTAACTAATGCACCTGTTGTATTCATGAATCTTATGAATATAGTATTTCATGATTTTTTGGATAATTTTGTGGTTGTATTTATTGATGACATTTTGGTATTTTCTAAAAATAAAGAGGAGTATGAAAAACATCTAAGTGTTATTTTACAAACCTTGAAAGAAAAGAAACTGTATGGAAAGTTCATCAAGTGTGATTTTTGGTTGCAACAGATTTCTTTTCTTGGGCACATTGTAAATAAGGATGGAATAACAGTTGACCCTACTAAAACAAAAGTAGTAGATGAATGGCAAAGACCCACAAATGTTACATAGATCCGTAGTTTTCTTGGGTTAATAGGTTATTACAGACGGTTTATTAAGAACTTTTCATGGTTATCTATCCCGATAACTAAGTTAACACAGAAAGGGGTTCAATTTGTTTAGACAAAGGAATGTGATGTTTGTTTTCAGGAACTGAAAAAGAGATTGGTGAATGCTCCAGTTTTGGCCTTACCTTCCTAAAATGGTGAGTTTTTCATCTACAGTGATGCTTATTTGAAGGGACTTGGTAGTGTTTTGATGTAGAATGATTAGGTAATTTCCTATGCTTTGAGAAAACTTAAAACTCATGAGCTAAATTATTCCACACATGATTTGGAATTGGAAACTGTGGTTTTTTCTTTGAAAATTTAGAGGCATCATCTATATGGAACCAAATGCCAAATATATACTGACCATAAAAGTCTAAAGTATATATTCACTTAGAAGGAATTAAACATGAGGTAGATAAGATGGATAGAACTGATAAAGGATTATGACTGCACGATCAATTACCATCCTAGGAAAGCAAACAAAGTAGCGGATGCCTTAAGTTGGAAACATCATGCATCATTAACCATGTTACATTTGGAACATGATCCCTTGATTAATGATTTGATGAATTTTGGATTAGAAGTTGTTGGTGTAGGTAATACCTCTGTTTTGTTTCAGGTTTCAGTGCAGTCTTCGTTGTCAGACAGAATTAAGCAAGCGTAGAAGGAAGACTGTGAGCTACAGAAAAAGGTAGAATTGGTTAAAATGGGTAAGTTTCCAGAATTTAACCTTGAAAAAGATTTTGTTTTAAGATTTGGAAAAAGGTTGTGTGTGCCTAGTGATTCTCAGTTGAAGAAATATTTGTTGTTCGAAGCTGATAGTTCTCCTTTTTCTATTTATCCTGGAAGTACTAATATGTAAAGAGACCTTCGGGGGTATTATTGGTAAGGTGGAATGAAAAGTGATATTACTGATTTTACCATGAAATTTTTGACACGTCAACAGGTTAAAGCAGAGCAGCAGTTACCGAAGGGGATGCTTCAGCCTTTTCCAGTTCCAGAGTGAAAATGGGAGAATGTATCCATGGACTTTGTGGTGGTACTACCAAATACTTCTTGAGGTAACAATACGATTTGGGTTATTATTGATCGGCTAACAAAGTCTGCACATTTTATTTATATTCCAGATACAATGACTTTGGATTAAATTTCTTGATTGTACCTCAAAGAGATTTTCAGGTTACATAGAGTTCCTCTTTCCATTGTATCTGACCGAGATCTTAGGTTCACTTATAACTTTTGGAAGGGACTTCAAAAGTTGTTGGGAATAGAGTTAAATTTCAGTATAGCTTTTCATCCTCAATCATATGGGAAATCATAATGAATGATTCAAACTTTAGAGGATATGCTTTGATCTTGTTCAATAGACTATAAGGGAATTTGGGATCATCATATTTCTTTAGTTGAGTATTCTTATAATAATAGTTTTCATTCTCGTATTCAGATGGCTCATTTTGAGGACTTGTATGGGAAGCGGTGTCGGACTCTAGCATTTTGGGATGAAGTCGGTGAAAGAAAGTTGATGGGGCCAGAATTAGTTGAAGAAGTGGCTGAGAAAGTGAGGATGATCCAGCAGTATATGAGAATAGCTCAGAGCAGGCAGAAAAGTTATGCAGATAACAGAAGGAAAGACTTCTCTTTCGAGGTAGGTGACCATGTTTTCTTTAAAATCTATCCCTGGAAAAGTGTGATGCATTTTGGTAAGAAAGGGAAGCTAAGTCCACGGTTCATCGGTCCTTTTGAAATCTTGGAGAAAGTTGGAACAGTTGCATACCACATAGATTTGCCTCTGATTTTGTTTTAGGTACACAATGTTTTTCATGTTTTGATGTTGAGGAAGTATGTTCCAGATTCATCACTTGTCTTGATCCCATAAGCAGTACAGCTGAAAGAGAACCTTTCTTATTAAGAGAAACCAGTTTAGATTCTTGATCGAACAGAACAGGTAATGCGGAATAAGGTAATCCACCTGATAAAGGTTTTGTGGAGAAACCACATGGTTGAAAAAGCAACATGGGAGTCCGAAAATGCTATGAGGGAAAAGTACCCTTATCCCTCAGTTGTTTAAAAATTAAATAAAATTGCGAGGATGCAATTTCTAGAAGGTGGGGATAATGTAACACCCCATGTTTTTCTAAAAATAAATAGAAATGCATGGAACTTTGTTTTAAGTAGATATTTTTAACTAGCCTTTAAAACATAACTTTTCCACTTCTATGTTTTGAATTTCAAGAAACTGTCATCTACAATTGTGTTCAGTATGTTATTTAGAGTCTATTAGAACCAACTTGTTTTTTTGGTGAATGGTAACATACCCTTATGAATAGTAATATGAATAGTAATATGACCATAATTAATAGTAAATTTTATTATTATTTTATTTTCTTAAGGCTTTAATATAATAACATCTTGGTTAATTTTTCATCGTGATATAGAAGTAGTTATAGAATTAGAATTGTTAATTTTTGAATTAAGTATGATTTTATTTACAAATTAAATTAATAATATTTAAAAAATTATTTTCAGAAAATGGACTTCATTTTTTAATTCTATACGTCGAAAAATGGTTAGGGTAAATTTTTGGGTTTTTTCTGAAATTCTTGATTTTTCGGTGAATAGTGAAATACGATAAAATACCGTATAATCAAATTATCAGTAAAATACACTATTTATGACATAATAAGTGATGAAAGGAAACTTTTTTCAAACTCACATTCCATTATTACTATTTTAGGTCACATGAACTAAGACTATTCATAATCTTGGGCAAAAATATTATATTAATGATTAAAATAATGAAAAATACCCCCTCTCATCCACTATAAATACCACCCTCACTCCCCTCTACTTCCCACGCCTCTCAAGACTTAAGACATGCCTAAGTTATACCAAATACTCCTCCCAAGTCTCTTCCCCACGTCCTAGTGCTTCTGTTCTCACCAAAAGACCAAAACCAAAGCCCTTAAGAAGGATCTCAAGGAGAAGATATCAAGAGGTAAACATCCTCTTTTATTTTCTTTCTTTTCTTTCATTTTATGTTATTCCCTTCCTTTCCCTTTTGATTTATGTTTGGATATTTAATTACATATCCCCCATTAATTTCCATATTATTTATTAGTTATGATATATTCTCTTTCTCTCATCAAACTATTTTTATGAAATTTTAAGAGACGCCATTAGGCTACCGAATTTTCGTGAGAAATTTCTCAAGTTTTCTTTTATTTCATGATTCCTTTTTCTTCTTTCCTAACCCCATATTATACAAGAGGCATGAAATATATAGAATCATGTATATTCTATATTTTCTCATGTTCATGGAAAATTCATCATCATTGTTCTTCTCCCTCCCACTTATTCAAAGAATTAAAAACATTGTCCATGATGCGTCGAATTACCGACATCGTGGACGATGTGATTTCATTTTTATTTAAATACTTAAAGTATGGTTATGAAACAATTTTTATGGTTTATACAGGTTATAATATATGTATTATGTCTCATCAATGGTTCTGTAATTCGTTTTAACACGTGGTTTTAATTTATAAAACGAAATGAGGTCGTTATTATCAAAGAACCACT
The DNA here is from genome assembly GCA_963277665.1 of Viscum album. Lineage (NCBI taxonomy): Eukaryota > Viridiplantae > Streptophyta > Magnoliopsida > Santalales > Viscaceae > Viscum > Viscum album. The sequence continues at coordinate 1,589,203,103 of OY728131.1, forward strand.
AAAATGATCTAAACGAACATCATTAATGTTTTAACTTATGAATCATCCTCATATTAAAAATCAAAATGATAAATGGTATAAATTATGGTACTTGAAATATTTAAATACCTTTCCATTATAATTCTGGAATTTCACTTCCAATCGACAAGAACATCCACCATGAACCAATCATGGAAATCATGTAAAGAACTCACCCAAAAACAGTGCAAGGAGCAAAATACTAACAATTAAAGGGTGAAATGATATTATTAAATGATAATAAAAGATTTTATAAACATGAACATATTTATTTAAAATACTAATAACACTTTTTTAACCATTATACAGGAGGTTTAAACAAGTTGGAAGTAAGAAAAACCCGAGGTAAGGGAATTCTTAACCTGATTTCCATTCTTTGGGTTCACCTTCCACTTCATCATTTATGTGCTATTTAAATTGTTTTTTTGATGTTTTATATTTATATTATGTTTTATTATGTATATTTACAATATATATACATACTCCATCCACTCTATTAAGTCTCTCTTCAATTGTATGATATTTATAAGGGTATTTTCTTTAAAAATCCTCCTTTTAAATTCGGTTTTACGAAATTCCAAAGTAATGTTCTTATGGAATTATTCATGTTGTATGATTATGTTTTGGTTCTTGGGAATTATTTATGATTAAGGGTGGGACCTATATTTCCCTCCAATTCATTGGGTATGAGTAAGTTGGAGTTAGGCTGTATGGTTACTTCAAGTTTAACTGTGATGGTTACACAAAGTAAGATAGCCGTGAGGGTTACAAATTATAAGGTAGCCAAGAATGGTTACAAGATTATGTAAGTAATGCCCCAATATACCTTTATGATTATATTTATGTTCTCATGTTTGTGTGGATCTTGTTTAAATCTCATGTTACACAAAGTAAGTATATATGGGTGACAAGAATGTCTTTTGAAAATGCTTTTATACGTTACAAGTAATCATGGACTAATGTGATCTTTCCATCTTTTCCATCCCTTACTGAGATTTTGTGCTCATACCAAGTTTTTAAATGATTTTAATAGGTTGATGGATGTGTAATACAAGGAAGGAATCCATGTTAAATGTTGAAGAATTTTCAAGGAGTCCTGTTTTAAGTTTTAATGTTTTATATTTTGAAAAAAAATGGAAACTGTTTTTATGGTATCCACTCTATAATAATGTGTAATGTTATTAATTTATTATCCTAATTCTCTAAAGATATAAACTTGAAAATATCCTTAATGTAAAAGGAAGTGTTTTCTTGACTAAATTCAAGATTATGTATGTAATAAGGTTGGGTCCTTATAAAGAAAATTTAAGAATAATAAACCTGTATTAAATAAAAATATTATAATCAATTATAAATTCATACAAAATAATATTAGGTATACTTAAAGTATTTAAAGGACATTTTTCAATAAAAGCATTTTTTATTTCTATATTTTATTTTCATTTAAAAGATAAATTTTATAATTTTATAATTTTAATATTATAAAATAATCATTTTATTTTAATTCATAAATTCAAAATTTTATTAGGGTTAATTTTTTATATTTTTCTAAAATAATTGGTTTTTATATGAATAGTAAAAAAATACTGATTTTGTTAATAGAGTCACTTTTAAAAAATTATAATAATACAATAATTAAATAAAAGTATTTAAAAAAAATTATATCAAAATATATACTTTTAAAGTAAAATAAGTCATTTCAAAATACTATGTCTAATTTATAAAACCCATGTTTAACGTTTTGGAAATTTAAGTAATATTTTACTTTAAAAACTTTTTTTATTCGCTTATATTAAAAATTGGCTTTCATAAATTGTATAAATTAAATATAAAAAATATACTTCATATTTTAGATCAGAATTTTCATATTATTTAACAAGTTAAATTTCATTTTTAGGTATAATAGTATGATTACTAAGATTAAAGTCAATAACTATGATAGTGGTGAAATGGTTATTTTCAATGAATTGTCTTATTAATGTTGTGTAATTATTATATAATAAATTAAATTGATATATTTTATATAAATAATCTCATATTATGTTTAAACATATATAAAAATATATTATTACTCATTTAATTGGTAATTAATGTTATATAAGATTAATATTATTTAATTGTTGAAATATTGTTTTTCTACAAAAATAGTTTTTCTATATATTATATATTTTAATTTTAAAATTAATTTTCACATGTTTATAAATTAATTTAGATTAAATTTATTCTAAATTCAGGTTTATAATATAAAAAATTAAGAGGTTTTATCTTATGTTTTTAGTAAAAATTTAATTACTTAAGTAAAAACTAGTCACCAATGTAAAAACCAAAAAGGTGAAAGTTAGAAACCTAATGGTAAAAGATTAAAAACGTATTCAAAACATGGAAAAAAATGGATGTTGGAGGTATTATAAATATTAAATCATTTCCCAATCAATTATTTTCCATTTTGTATCCTTTTACCATGTAATAGTATCATAGCGTTATTGAAAAATAATGAGTAATTATGAAAATTCTATTTTTTCACTTATAAAAGGAGATCACTTCAACCACATTTCTACAACCATCGTAAAGATTTAGATTAACTAAATATATACCCCAATATCTCCTAAACTCTCTATTCATATTATATAATCCTTATTATTTCTAAAATACCAAGCTAAGGAGCCTTAAGGTGTTACCCAAAGAAGAACATCCAAAGGGAGAGGTAATGTTCTCAATCAAGCTCTTTTAATTCTTTTTTTATTATACCCTCTAAAAAATATTATATCTATGAAAGTATGATAAAATAAGTTTTATTAATATTATTAAATGTTATTATACTAATTTAATTTCCCTTTTTTAACTTCCTCCAAATCCATTCTAATAATGAAGACATTGTAATGTGTATGTGTGGACTACCATCACCATGAACGGTATGCTTAATTTTTAATATCTACCATATATGGATGATTCTAAAATACTATTTAAAGGATTAATAATATATTTATATCATTATTAATATTATTAAATTATAAAATATTTTCTATATTCCTCCTAATCTATGGAAAATGAACACATCTCTTGTGCATACGTACGGACTACCACCTCAACGAATATGATGTATTTTGCTTTTCACTCTAGTATTTTCATATTTATACAACTCTATTATAATAAAACTAACCACATTAAAATTTTATAAATAATATCATTATTATTTTTTAACAATTATATTATAATAAAGGAATTACTTTCTTAACTATACTCACCCATAGATTATGGTTTGTTCTTATTTGGGTCGGTTTAACCACCTACATGAAAAATGTTATAAATTCCTATCATGGGTAAATAAGGAAAGATAAATAATGGTGATATTAGAAAATGATAATTAATTAATTATTATTATTGTTTCTGAAATGGTAATGGTAATATCTAACACATTATTGAGATACCACCTCTCGTTCGTTAAAATTACGGAAGCATGCTCGTCAATGAAAATCATAACTAAATAACTTATCAAATGAAATTAGAAAATTATAAATAATTATAAAATATATTTTCTATTGAATATTAGGATCTTGAATTTATGAAATTTGAATCTATAAAAAATAATTTACATTGTCATTATGAAACTAGTACTAAACAAAACAATTGAAGCTTATAGCATCCAATGATGAAAATAAAATATAATTAATTGATATATTTTTAATAAATGGAAATAAATTAAGTTTATAAAATTATATAGTATGAATATTTTTCTAAAATAGGTTATTAAGATATTTATTTTTTATACAAGGGGTAAAATCACTTTCATGTAATTAGGGAATTAAGGTAAGGGTTTTTGGTTAACTCAATTTATATTCATTGAGTTATGATTATTCATATTAAATTTATTCTTATAAGTTGGGTATGTTCTGCAAAATGATTTCATTATGATAAATTACTCTTTATTTTCTTGTTATTTGAATTTCGATAACATATACCCCTTTAAAACATTATCTACTTCATGAATTATAGTGTTTTTAAGGGTGTTTCATCTCAATTTACTTCCTTTGACACATGTTTTATTTTATACATATAATTTAATTTAAATTGAGTGAATATTTATTATTTGATATATAATATCTTGAATTATATTTTATTCATGGTATTTTAATTTCAATTTTAATCTCCCTCTTTCAATGGGTTTTTACTAAAACATTTCTAAATACATAAGGGTTTTTGCATCTCAATTTTGCTTCATTGATATATGATGTATATTCACCATTTGTTTACTTTTTGTGATGTATATATTGGATATGGATTTCATTTATCATAATTTTTCCTGAAATATAATGGATTTAAAAATCCATCTCATGTTTTACCATTAATTGGTTTTCAATTCAAAATATATTGATGATGTAAGGGTTTCTTTGTCTCAATTTTAAAATCCATGGGAAATGTTTGATATTGTGCATCATGTTTTCTTATATATGGTGTATTAAATATCCTATTCATTTCATGTATGATAAATATATTCCATTTCATGATATTTTAATTTCCATTCCATGATCTCCGTATCATGTTATTTTGATTCTTACATTGCTAAATCCATAAGGTATTTTGGTAACTCTAATCTCCTTTCTCGAGTTATAATTCCTCTTCATGAAGATATTTATTTAATGTTTTTTTTATTCCATAATAAGATTTTATTTCATGGTGATTTTTATTCCTATATAGAGGGTGATTAATTTTAAATTCAAACCTTTTACCTTGATGATTTATTTCTCAAAAATTATATCATTGTTAAGAATAATTCACATCCTCTTTAACGATGGTTTCTCCACCATGTCCATATTATCCCCTTACCACCATTGTTATCCTTTATATTTGGAAACCCAATTATTTGATATATATTGTGACCTTTACATTTCACTTTTCCTATTTTTAAAATGAAATTTTATTATCCCTTTTTATGATGTGTGTTTCAATAAATATATTTTAAATTATTAAAATAGTTTTCCTTCTATGATCGTTTTTTTTGTCTTTCACTCAACATTTCCTTGAAATAACATTTTTATCTTTTCAATGATCTATTAATTAGGGTTATTTTTTAAATTAAAACTTTTCAAAAGCTTTCACTTCACCATTTTGAAAATGACTCATAACTCCTTCTATGACAATGTTAAAAAAATTATAAAAAATATTTTATGGTATCACTTCCTTTTTCCACTTTATCTAAAAAATATTTATTTCCTTGGAAATTACTTTTCATGAATTACCCTCTAAATTCTCTTATACTATTTTTGTGGATTAAACTCAAGGAAATACATTACTACTATTATCTTACCTAATCATTCAATGTGTATAAATATGATTTTTCTTCTAATGTATTTCCTTTATGAACACACTATATTTCCTTCCATTGATTGAAGTGTGTTCACCTAGATTTCAAATGTTAATTGATTGGGAAAATTATTGAATAAACCATATAACTTTTATCTATATGGTTTAAATACTCTATACTTTATCACCTTAATTAAAGGTTATGTACCTATAAAGTTACTAATTATCTTTTGATACCCATTTATTTTCTATAGGTTTGTTAAGTTATGATTACTGATTGAATTATGAATGATTTATTTATATTATTCCATTTTAAAGGTATATGAAACCTATTTTCTTTCCATGGGTTCTTCATGATATGATGAATGATTTATTTCAAGTGGCACACATATGTATGGATGATTGATGAGTGGTGTCCTATATTTCTCACCAATTCATTGATTAAAAGATTATATCTCATGAGGCATGTATAAATAGGTGTAATTAAGTTTTCCTTCCAAGCATGAGTGTGAGAAGTGACTCAGAAAAGAATGACTATGAGTATTGAATCATGAAGTTGATGACACCCTATGATTATATTTATGACAATGTTATTTATTATTCTATGTGGCAATGGCATGATTCATTTCTTTTCCATATGCCTATGATTATGCTCTATGGATCATGATTTCTCACACTTCTTTCATGGTATATGTTTTTTCATTTTATAATACATGTCCTTATATCATGACTTATGGACAAATATTATTAATCTATATTATTTTTAGTAATATATTTCTCCCCTTCTCATGTTTTCTCATATGCTTGTGATTTAACCCCTGATGACATGCTAATAATTTTTCCCTTACTGAGTGTTTGATCTCACCCCTTTATTATGTTTCCATTCCCTAGGTTATAAAGATGAGTTTAAATTATGATAAGTATATAAGGGAGTCCAGTATAATTTGATTATAGATAAATGTTCAAAAAGTATTATAAAATAAGATGCTTATGTTGTTAACTCTCAAAGACACTAAACCTTTCTATTCTTAGGATTGGTTGTTTATTTGTGAGATATAATGTTTAACTTATGGAAATGGTGTAAAATAAAGATATTTTTATCTTGGTTATTCTCACATTGTATCCAATCATGTGTTTTAAAAAGTTTTTTTAGCACTGAAAATGAGAGTGTAGGTCTAGGGTGCCTCAGTTGGTATCAGGGTAGGGTTTAGTTATTTTTTATGATTTGTTTAGTTATTTTTAAGGTTTATCTTAGTTATTTTGGGGGATTAGGATAATATAACCTTAGTGAAAACATTAGGGATAAGTCTAAGTATAGTATAGAATACTATAATTTTGGAAAGTTTTTGAGTATGTGATTTTCCTATAAATTACATCCCAATCTGGATATTGGAATGTGGATGTGGTTGTGGCACAGATGTGCCTAGGTGTAATCACTATAAAAATGGTTGAGTATCAACTCAACCTTCACTCTGTGCATTATGAGCAGGATTAATACTTCACACCTATATATTCACACTCATATGATATTCTTTGTTTGATCACTACCCTTTATAAATCATTATGAAGGATTTAAATAGAATGTGATTATGTAACTAGTTAGGCTAGGAAACCTAATAGGAAATTGACCATGGACAACCAATGTTAAACTGAAGGAGTGATAAGTTGATATAATTTTATCATAGTTGAATTGAAAGTAACATAGTTTGAAATGAATGCATCATTATATAATACATTTTAGGATTGATTTTTCATATTTATATGATCATTTAATCTTATTTTATTGTACATTATCATAACCATTTTATTTTTAGTATTTGGTTAGAAATAGGATCATAAAAATGAAGTTGTGCAAATTATGTCCCTAGAAAGTCCTATAATCTAACTAAGGAATCATATTTGTAATAAATGGTTGTGACCAATGAAAAACTTAACATATGTTTATTAAGAGGTAAAAGATGAGTTTTCTACTCTTACCTAGGATAGTGATGTTAGTATCTTAGTATAAATTTTATCTTGAGACATTCCATTCTTATATAAACTCTTATATATTTTTATTATAAATTGGTTATTGAAATTTTGATGGTGTAATTTATTAATGGGGGAGAATGTAACATACCAAGATTTTACTATATATCATTTCTTTAAATAAATATAATGTAGTTGAAAACTTTTTCCACATGCAATGTCAAAATAAAATGAGTTGCAATATATTATATGAATATTATTAAGAAAATTTAATAATAATTAAACCACTTGTAAATAACAAGATTATAATAAATTAAAAATTCATAGAAATAGTATTAAGAACACTTACAATTTTAAATGATCATTTTTCAATAAAATAAGTTTTTCATTATATATTATATTTTCATTTAAATGATAAATTTATAAATTTTATAAATTTAATTTTTTTAAAATAAATTTATTTTTTGAATTCAGAAATTCAAAATTATCTTAGGGAGATTTTTTTATATTTTTCTAAAATAATTGATATCTAAGTGAATAGTGAAAATGGTGATTTTTCTAATACCATCACTTTTATAAAATTATCATAATATAATATTGAATTAAAAGTTTTTAAAACATTTTTTATATAGAAGTATATATTTATAAAGTAAAATAAATCATTTAAAAATACTATGTTGAATTTATAAAACCCATGTTTAATTGGGTACATCAATGATTTTAGCCTCATATAATCAATATTATTGGGTGTGTAAAATGATATTCAATATGATTGACTATGCTAAATGCATTGTGAGACTATTTCCTTAAAACTTTATTTGTTATAGAAATCAATTCTATTATTCTAACAGGTATATGATATCAACTGTATGATTTACAAGTGTCGTAAATATATAGTAGTTCAAAAAGATAAAAGAATTGAAGTTAGAATTTTTTTTTTCTAGTAATAGATAAAAGGATTTGTTGCATTGATAACTTTAATGATTCATGATTGATAAACTCATAATAAGATGTGTATTTTATCTCATTTATCTCTTGAGAATAGCATGTAAACAATAGTTATTTAAATGAAATGAGATGGGTATTTTTAATACACATGATTTATGATTTGTCTAATTTTATAACATACTTTAAGGGGGGATTAAAATGGTCTGTTATGGTTAGGTAATTTATCCTATTATAATTTATATAAATGTTTTGGAAATATAATTGAATTTAAAGAACATTTACCTAATATTTTCAATGTGTTGGGAATATATATGAACTGGGAATATAATGTCGAGGTTCTAAAGTGTTGTACAGATAATATTAGTTGTTAAAAGTTCAAATTGGAATAAGAAAAGTTTATTGAAAATTTCAACAAAATTTCTTTAATAATCCAATAAATTTAATTAAAAATTAGGGATGTCAAGAAGGAATACTAATAATTCAATATGATTGGATTATCCAAGATATACCATAAAGAGTTTGTGCAACTCTCTAGAATGTCCATGTTAGTTATAAATGTTATAAAAAAATAATTATTTTATTTTAAAGGGTATATGATATCGAATGTATGTTTTAGGAAGTGGTTTAAACATACATAAGTTCAAAATTAAAGGAATAATTGATTGAGCATGTATTTTATATTTGTGAGATGAAGAAAATAGTTACTACGTCGAGGATTTGAGTGTAAATTATTTTATCAAGATCAAATAAATCTAAGTAAAATGTGTATATATTCATCTCATTTCCCTTATGTGATGAGAGAAGTTGTTCAATTAAAAAAAATTGTGAAAAAGTATGATATGATTAATAGTATGCACATGGTTTATGATTCATCAATTTCTATAACATGTTTTGAGAATAATATATAGAAAAAATTATTTTTCCAAGATAAAATGTTTATTCAACTATTTGTTAGAATATATTGGAATGTGTTCCTATTAACCATTCATGGTATATTTTAATAAAGTCTTATTTTCAAATAAAAATGTTCCAAACATATATAATACTATATAATATATATCTTTTTTGTTAAATTTTCATACTAAAAGGAAATAAATTTTATTTCTTATCATGAAAGGGTTTTGGTATCTAATAAGGATATTCTGAAAAATATAATTTCAAAGAGGATAGCGGAAGTATGCTTGGAATTAAAGAATTTCAAAGTTAAAAAATAAATAATTACACCAATATATGTTTAAAGTGAATTTTACTTAATATCCTAAGATATTTAGGATGTATTAGTAAATAATGATATAAGTGGTTACATTATTTTTTGGAAAAAATTGATGGAGTAAGGTTCTAGTGATGATGGTTATGCACTTAGAAATAGTTCTAAGTAGATAATAGAAGTTTACATCATAACATTTGATGTTATGAGGCTAATAATTTTGAATATTTTCAAGGGGTTTCATGGTTAGGAATATGATTCCCATGTATCACCATTATTAAAACTAAATTTCTTTATAGATGTTTCTCACTAAAATGTTTAGCGGCAGGGTTTTATTAGATGGTTACATAGAGATGTGACATGGATTACATATGTTGTAATGTGTTAACAAAACCCAAAAATTTTAGCAAACATAAGGTTGATCTAGTAGTTTATTATAAATTATATGATAAGTTGGTGCTTATGTTGGTTTTGTAAAAAAATATTAAAGAGTTTAAGAATAGTAAAATGTATAATATTAAAGGTAACCTCTATTTAATAATTATTTCATGTTGAATATATAAATTTATATATAGATATACATTTCATAAAGTTCAATGATAATTTAACTCTCAAAATATGACTTTGAGTTATCCCAAATTGATGTTTATTGTAGAGTATTATTGGTTGTGAAGAAATTTTGAGGTTAGAATGAGTGGGATTCTTTTATAAAGATACAAAATATACTCATTAGGCACAAAAAAAATTATAGTATTGTTTGTGAGTTTTGGATGACCTGCCAAGTATACCACATGGAGTGTCATACAGAGATGTGTTTGGTATACTAGGGGTGCATGGATCATATTTTCATCTACACTACCTGAGGTTGGAGAGATACCTAGAATGAACCTTTATAATTTGACACCATACTTATTCAAGTATATATATTGACTTAGCTAGTACAGGGGTGGAAAGGTATATTGGTGATCATTTCATCTGTTGGATATTAACTAAGATGGGATTTTTCCTTTCGTGTAATGAGTATGTCATCAGGGCCATCGATTGAGATAGATTATGGGAGTGTATAGCCACACCTATATATTATATATATCTATCTGGATAAGAGACATGTGATGTGATTTTCTAGAAGTATGGATGGAATGTGAAGTATTCATCAATCAATTCATTATACACTCTGAGAATTGAGAATAAATGAGTTGGATATATGGGATTGACATGTTCCATATCTCATGGTCATTAAATGTCTTAAACAAAAGGGAAATATTATAATTCATGTATGTGTACGATATAGACTAGTGGAAATAGGTATAGAGATACATGTGTTTGATGGAGATCACACCAGATCCCAAAATAGATTAAGTAGCATTTATTATTTTATAGAGTCCACTCTTTGCTTATATATATGGATTCAAAAATTCACATTTATTATTGACACTGTAAAGGTCTGTGGGTCACACTTTATTGTTAACTAAATGAGGATTGAGTTTGAATCAAAGAGCTACTCTAAAAGTGTTAGAATTGATCCAAAAGTGTTTTGGATGGGTATTCATAAGGTATTTCATATGATGTGTGAAGATCTTAAGGATTGTAGAACAACTAAGAAGTTGGGGTGAATCGGTTTTTATCTTTTTAGAAATTTCCATCTTTAAGAAACTTAACCCCTGCAAATTGTTAGAGTTATTTCCTAATCACCTTTTAGTAAACTCACATTCATGAAAAAGTAGGAAATTAAGAAAAACACCCATGAATTAAAATGTTCTACCTCAGTGTGAGAACCTATATCTTTTTTGTGACTACTCCCATGGGTCCATGGAAATTCACTATTATCAAGAAGCAAATACAAATTTTGTATCAACTCCAATTGGAAAATTTCTATCTCCTGTTAAAAAAGATTATACTAAATCCCATCAGTTGACAAATTTTTCTTAAAAAATTTGAGCCACAAAAAAAATATGTAACCTTGTGAAATCTGCTCCAACAAAGGTTCATCTAAAAAACTCTGTGATACTACTAATTTTTGTTTCCTCTATCCAGTAATTTTCGTCTGGTGTGTTTGCATCTGGTGGCCTCTATTTGATGTACCTTTACTAAAATTAGAGTTGTTGCAAAAAATGAATTCTACTCAATTAATAAAAACTTTTTACCTTTTATAAACTCTACTCAATTACTCAGTCTGATATTTCTCAGACTAATACTCTCTATTTAGTATTCTAAAATTAGTCTTTGTCCAATACTCTGATAAAAAACTTTCCTCTGCCCAGAAATTTTATTCAACATAAAAATGGAATTTAGTTAGAAAATAAACTCTAACAAAATTTGTTCAATGCATAAAATTTTTTCAATGAATAGTTCCTCTCACACACATATACCATTGTAATTTTCACCTCTATTTATAGGTACTCCCGAAATAGCAAAGTAGGGAAACCAAATTTCCTTACCTAATCACTGAAATTCATAAATCTGAATTTTATGATCATTTTAATCTCATTGATATTCTTCTTAAATATTTTGGAGTCTTCTCAAATATTCTAAAAAAATCTCCAATTATTAAGATATTACAACTTTCTTGACTTTCCTCATATATGAAACTTCACAAAGTTATGTAAAATTTCTGTTTGGAAATTTTTTTTCTGGAACTTCTCCTTTTAGAAGACTATTGTCAGAACTTTCTTCTTCTATACATTACTATTGAACCAATTGTAAAACAAGAGGATTTTCTTCCTTAGTAAAATATTTTCAAACCATGTGAAATAATATTATTTTGTTCATTTCTTTAATCTAACTAAGGATGGTTGACTATATTGTTTAAACTTCTAAAGAATTCATTTTACAACAATGACTGTCCGGTAGAACCTTTTTTATATGATCAAATTTTATATGGTGAAGCAACATTAAACTTCCTCACACATCTTTTTTTAGAATAGTTTGTCTAATACATTATGTCTAGAACCTCATATGAACTCTCCCTTTGTTTTTTCAAAACACAGCTGCATTCATGATCATATAAAAAAACCTACCTTATTCGCCTGACTGAAAACCATCATATTCATTTTCTCCCTTTTTTCACAAACTTTGTGAGTTGCAAAAACTCAAACTTTCCACCAAAATATTCATTTAAACATTGTGACTGAAAGGTTGTGTCTGTTGAGAAAGTTTTAACTTTATCAAAATTTAGCAAGTTCACACTTCCAGTTTTCTTACAATTTCTCTTTCTGGAGATATGTGTTCAGAAATTTGAGTATAGAAAGTTAAAATTTGAATAAAACTCCATCTAAAGTTGTTAATTATAGTAATATTCATCTGAATATTTTCATCCTCTATGTAACTTCTTAAGGTCTGTATCTGGAGATGTGTGTAAGATCCCAGTTTTTGGAAGGCTATGTTTTCGTTATGTTTTGGTTGAATCCCTTGTTTCGGGCTTCAAGGGATGTATTCTGAAAGTATGAGAGGCCTTGGGGGTGTTCCAGGGGCTCGGGGCATGAAAGAAATAAAATCTGGGCAAGGCAGTCCAGGGCGCACGGCCTACACACGGCCAGGGAAAACTGTGCAGCCTGCCCAAGTAAACCATGCAACCCTTCTCCTCCAGGTAGTAGCATGCGCACAGTTTGCGCACGGTTTGGAAAATCATGCGGCTAAACCGTGCGGCCACTTAAAGTTGGGAAAAATTACAAGTTTTCCACTCCGGGATTTTAAACCCTAACTCGGTATTTCCTCTTCATTCTTCCCTCTTCACCCTAGGAACGAACCAAATCACCCAAGAGCTCCAAGAGATCGATCTCCCTCGTTTCTAAGGCATTTTTGGGGCCGTTGGTTGCGAACCAAAGCTCCGAGTAAGGATAATCTCATCCTCGTTTCTCTTTTTGGTTTAGGGTCTGTATCTTCTCTCCCTCTTGTTCTGAAGCTCTAAAACCCTATCTTTTGGGTGAGTTCTAGGTTAAATCTTCAAAGGTTGGTCAGATCGAGGTCTAAGGACTCAATTGAGAGTGCGTTCAACCACGGTTTCGAGGTAGGTGGTCTACAAGTGATATCCCATAGTTATTTGGGCATTTGTGCATGTTTAGTTATGTTCTTGTTTCTCCTTGGTTATGTTTTGAATAACCTTGGCATGTTTGGTAATAATGATGATTAAAATGGTAAATGGGAACCCTCACAATCCCCATGAGATGTGTCGAGATTGACTTGACCTAATATAGGGCCATCCATGGGATGTGCCGGCTTTTCCTAGATTTAGGGATTGTTATTAAACAAGTGACCTTGTTGTAGTGAATTTTAGAGCCCTTGATAAACATGTTGGCATGAATGGTTGAATCATGGAAATAATGAACGGTTTAAATGGGTTAATGTGTAAACTGATTAAAGACCATAATGGATAGGTTATAGGTATAGTATTGAATGCTTAGTGAGATAGGCATAACACATGGGAATTGGGTGAATGGTTAAATGATGTGAAATGGTGATGTGTTAATGGGTTAAGGCATAATGTGAATTCCCAAGTGGGTTGTGATGAAGAGTGTTGCTGAAGGTCAATGGTTTGGATGGTTGATGGTTACTTATATATATATAAGCATGTACGCATGGCTTGGTATAGTGGGGTATGACTTGAGGGTCTACGCCCATGAGTTGAGCTAAGACTGAGGTTCTAAACTCAACCCTAAATGCACGGGTTAGGAAAGGGGATTGAGGGTCTATTATCCTAATGGTTTCATCCACCCAGACTGAGGCTTTGAGGTGAGGTTATGGTTTTTATGAGGGTGTTAGTCCTAGTGAGATAGTATAACGATGTGCTTACCCTCTTGCATGTGATTGTTGGCCTTAGACCCATGTAACATAAGGTATGTGATTAACCCATGGAAAGGTGATGAAATGGTAAATGATGATAATTGGTATGAAATGAATGGTAATGGAAGTGGAAATGGCTTTGGCTCTGAATCAGTTAATGGAACCTAAAATAATTACTTTGTAATTATCATTCATATTCCTTTTGCATGCACTACCTATTTATACTGGATATTTTGTAGACACCATTGGTGGTAGCCTACTGAGTTATGCTCACACCCTGCTCGGGCCGCCATTGGGTACCCGACCAGACTTGATTTTTTCAGGTCAGGAGAAGGGAAAGGGTCCTTGCTAGATAGTTGAGTGGGCATGGGTATCACTTGGTGGAGGATCCGGACTTGGATTTGGGAACGTTTGGGGGATTGTGTCCATTGTCCTTATTTTGGGTTTTTCTTCACTATTTCACTTGTAGTATGACATGACATGACATATTTATTATTTGAAATGGTTGATATACATGTACCTTGTTTATTGGTTATTGTTTTCGCTATTTGGTTTATTTCTGTTATGGCTTACTCTGATAAAAGGGGGTATAGTCTCCCCACTTGACCTCATAGACCCCCGCTTCTAGTCAACAGCCTTTGGAGTATAGGGAGGCACGCTTAAGGTCATGTAACCACCCGGATTGGAGCACCGGTTTAGTGGCTTCTGGGTCGGGGACGTTACATAGTGGTATCAGATGAGGTATTTATTCTCCTTCTCTAGGGTCTTGTTATTTGGGATTGATATCCAAGGGTTAAGACGTGTCGGGCCTTGGTAATGAGCTCATGCTTGGGAGTAGCTAACCCATGTACGAGGGAAAACCCAAGTCACCCTAGGTGGGAAATGTTGTTCTTGGCTGTGTGATGTTGTAGTTGATGATATTTCATCATTGGGTGATGCACATGTGGTTTGATGTGACTGTTTTATGATATTTAGCTCGTGGCCTTAACGGCACAAGTATTTGTATTCATACATCATTGTAGGCACCTAGGGAGATAGGTGACATGTATTGTGTTATGCACATGCACGGGGTGGGTGTGTGACGAAGGAAAGTAGGGTGCATCATGCATTTCATGAAACCAAGAAATAATGGGAAGAATGAAATAAAATAAGTGGTTAATTGATGTTTAATGAAATATAAGGGCTTGAAATGAAGTGGAAAGTGTTTTTGTAAAATGTTGTGTGAGTTTGGTGATAGTGCATGGTTGTTTACCCTAGGTGGACCATGGCCTGTGGTAGGGATGGTCGGGGCGGTGAGTTTGAGGTGTTAATATCGTTGAATTATTACATGAAAATGGGTTGTTGTAGCTAGTAAAGAGATTTTGATGAGGTCGTGAAAGTTTTATGGTATGCGTTCTAAATATCGTGCTTGGCATTGTAGAGAAATGCCACCACGACGTCGGTTACCAGATGGGCAATGGGAGGATGTTGCTAAGAACACTCCTCTGGTAGAAGAGCAAGAAAACGTGTTGATCAATGAAGGTAGAGAAGACAAGTTCCGGGAGAACTTGGCTCGCCTTATGCAGATGATGGATCAGGACCCAGGGCGGGTTGCACTGAGTATGTTTGAGCTAACCAGGGAGTTCCAACTGCAACACCCTCTGAACTTCACCGGAGAGGGTGGGCCAGAGGAAGCAGAATTCTGGTTAGAGTATGTCCAGATGATACTGGATCATCTGGAGAACCCTATTAAAAAGCGAGTAAAGCTGGCTATTTATATGTTGTGAGGCCAGGCTAGGCGTTGGTGGGACATTCAGGCTCAAATCGAGCAGGTTGAGGGAATGTCATGGAAGGTTTTTCAAGAAAAGTTTCTAGAGCATTTCTACCTAGAGACTTTGAGGCAGGAGCGAGCTGCAGAGTTTATGAGTCTGACTCAGGGATCGCTATCGGTGATGGACTATGCTAGTCGCTTCACTGATTTGAGACGCTTTGTCCCAGTGTTAGCAGGGGATGAGGCAGCAGTAGCAAAGCGTTTCCAGGATGGGGCATGTGTAGAGGTTCTGCAGGAACCCTCGGCAGGCGGGTGAGCATGATGGTGAAAAGCATGTGTCGGGTACGGTAAGGGGACCAGTTGCCCCGTATCAGGCAGGCAGTTGGAGCTCCATGAGTCGTACTAGCAAGGGCAGTGGATGTGGAACTCCAGGGCAAGATCACTGACACCAACAGGGCAGTGTAGCACAGAGTACTCAGTCTGGAGCCTAGGGTAGAGGGGCAGGGCTGCTTCAGGCAGTTCAGTTTGCACCTGGTGATGGCGAGGCTGGACCATCGACTGTTTGAGGTACGATCCTTGTAGCTTATAATTTTTCTAGTGCGTTGTTTGACACAGGTACCACACACTCTTTTGTCTCTGCTCAAATCTTGGTAGCGCTGGGTTTACCTATGGAGAGAGTGTGTGGAGTTATGTCAATTGAAACTCCATTGGGGGTGCGGGTTGAGGATATCAAGCAGTGCAAGGGATGTGCCTTGAAAGTTGGTGGGTATCGTTTTCTGTGGGATTTGTTCATTCTCGAGATGTCAGAGTTTGACATAATCTTGGGAATGGATTGTTTGGTGTTGTATCGGGCGCACATAGACTGTTATCATCACAGAGTATTGTTCAGGTCACTTGAGGGTGACACTTATGTCCACTGTGGCGAATGGGATATTCGAGCAGGTTGTACAGGACTGTTTGGTCAGTGGTTGAGTGGACTCATGGCTTGAGTGGCATGTCTCATGCTTGATGACAATGAAAGAGGGGAGCATTCTGTTTTCACTCCTGTGGTGGATCGATTTTAGGACGTGTTTCCTGAGGATTTCTCGGGGTTACCCCCCCCCCCCTGAGAGGGATGTTGAGTTCACGATCGAGTTGCTACCGGGAGCAGAGCCAGTTTCTATTCCGACATATCAAATGGCACCGGTAGAACTCTAGGAACTTAAGGTTCAGCTTGAGGAGTTGGAGCGTAAGGGGTTTATCCATCCTAGTACGTCTCCTTAGGGATCTCCCGTGCTTTTTGCAAAGAAGGTTGATGGGTCGTTAAGGTTGTTTGTTAACTATCGAAAGTTAAATCAGATGACGGTGAAAAATCGGTACCCTCTTCCCAGAATTAATGACCTATTTGATCAGTTGAGGGGTGAATCAGTGTTTTCTAAGATTTATCTGAGGTCGGGTTATCACCAGTTGAGGGTGAGGTCTTTCGACATACCACGGACAGCTTTCCGGAGTCGGTATGGGTTGTTTGAGTTTGTGGTAATGCCTTTCGGCTTGACTAATGCAGTAGCAGTGTTTATGAATTTGATGAACCAAATCTTTAATACCTGTCTAGATCAGTTCATGGTTGTCTTTGTTGATGATATCTTAGTGTACTAGAAAACTCACGACGATCATGCCCAACATCTTGACATCGTCTTGGGTACGCTAAGAGAGAACTGGCTATACACCAAGCTATCAAAGTGTCAATTCTAGATAGGTGAGGTGCATTTTCTGGGTCACATCATCTCGGAGGTAGGTGTATCAGTGGATCCATGGAAAGTGAAGGCATTTGTATCTTGGGAGCAGCCCAAGAGTGTTTCTGATGTTCGGAGTTTTTTGGGTTTGGCTGGGTATTACTGAAGGTTCATTCAGGATTTCTCTCACTTGGAAGCACCACTCCTGGGCTTGACCAAGAAAGGAATCAGGTTTGAGTGGTCTGAGGCCTGTGATAATTCCTTTCAAGAGTTGAAGAAGCGGTTGACGACCGCACCTATCTTGATCTTACCTGAGCCAGGTGAGAAGTACATCGTGTTTTGTGATGTGTCCGGAGTCAGACTTGGGGCTGTGTTGATGCAGGATGAGCGGGTTGTGGCTTATGGGTCGAGGCAGTTGAGACCCCATGAGCAGAACTATCCCACTCATGATCTTGAGTTGGCTGCAGTGGTGTATGCCTTGAAGTTCTGGAGGCACTATCTATTGGGAGAACAGTTTATTGTGTTTACAGACCATAAGAGTTTAAATTACATCATCTCACAGTAGGACCTGAACCTTCGGCAGTGAAGATGGGTTGAATATCTCCAGTATTTTGACCTTGAGTTGGTGTGCATGATGGGAAAGGGAAACAGTGTTGCTAATGCTCTGAGCAGAAAGGTTCAGAATCAGGTGGTTCAGGAGTCCAGCACCGAGTGGAAGGTGATGGCTTTGTTTGCAGAAATGCACCTGGAGGTGCAGGAGGAGAGTGGTCATGGCACTCTTGCTTCCTTAGAGATGGAGTCTACGCTTTTGAGTCGAGTTAAGGAAGGTCAGCTTGATGATCCTGAGTGTTTTATCATGAAGAAAAATATTAAAGGTGGGGAGCTACCTTCTGGCGGGACCATCGGCGTGGACGGTGTTGTTCGTGTTCGTGATCGTGTGGTTATGCCAAAGTGTATGCGGGAAGAGTTGATGTGTGAGTTCCATGCATCAAAGTGGGCAGTGCATCCTGGTTTGATCAAGATGTATTGTGATCTCCGGAGGCAATTTTGGTGGCCTGGAATGAAGAAGGAAGTTGCGGGCTTTGTGGCACGGTGCCTTACCTGTCAGCAGGTGAAGGCCGAGCATCAACGCCCAGGTGGTTTGTTGCATCCATTGCCCATTATGGAATGGAAGTGGGATGATATAACAATGGATTTTGTCGTGGGTCTTCCAAGGACACCACGGAAGAATGATGCAATCTTGGTGTTTTTGGATCAGTTAACGAAAGTGGCTCATTTCTTACTGATTCAGGATACCTTTATAGTCAACCAGTTGGGTGTGATGTATGTTCGGGAAATAGTGCAGTTTCATGGGGTCCTGCGGACCATAGTTTCGGACCAAGATCCGCATTTCAAATCGCATTTTTGGAAAGGGTTGCAGAAGGCACTTGGTACGCAGGTGTTTTTGAGTACGGCTTTCCATGCGCAGATGGACAGGTAGTCGGAATGTATGATACAAGTGTTGGAAGACATATTAAGAGCGTGTGTCTTGGACTTTGATGGTTCTTGGGAGAGGCACCTATCCTTAGTTGAGTTTTTCTACAACAACAGTTTTTAGGCTACGATTCAGATGGCACCATTTGAGGAACTCTACGGGAGGCCATGTAGATCTTCATTGTGTTGGCTAGAGGCTGGTGAATCTGAGTTACTGGGGCCAAGTCTCATGCAGGAGACTTCAGAGAAAGTTAAGTTGATCAAGAAGTGGATGGATATGGCTCAAAGTAGGCAGAAGTCATATGCATATTGGAGGCGTAGGCCTCTTGAGTTTGCGGTGGGTGATAAAGTGTTCCTTCAGGTGTCGCCGAGGTTGGGTCACCGTCGGATTCAAAAGCAGGGTAAGTTGGCACCCAGGTATGTGGGACCTTTTGAGATTATGGAGAGGATCGGACCAGTGGCTTACTGATTGGATCTTCCACAACAGTATAGTGGGATTCATGATGTGTTTCATGTGTCGCAGCTTTGACGATATCACCCTGACCCATCTCACGTGGTTGATGTTGAGGATGTGGAGCTTGAAGCTGATGCGTCCTTTGAGGGGCATCCAGTTCGTGTGGTGGATCATAGTGAAAAGGTCTTGCGAGGAAAGTTTGTTCCATTAGTGTGAGTATTATGGCAGCATGGGAAATTTCAGGAAAAACTTGGGAGCTGGAATCGGATATACAGGCTTAGTGGCCCGAACTCTTCTCTTCGATGGAGCAATGAGGCTTGGGAACTTAGATCGAGGACGAGACGTTATAAGGTGGGGAGGTTGTAAGATCCCAGTTTTTGGAAGGGTATGTTTTCATTATGTTTTGGTTAAATCCCTTATTTTGGGCTTCAAGGGATGTCTTCTAAAAGTATGAGAGGCCTTGGGGGTGTTCTGGGGGCTCGGGGCATGAAAGAAAGAAAATCTGGGCAAGGTAAGCCAAGGCGCATGGCCAGGGAAAACCGTGTGGCCTACCCAGGTAAATCGTGAAACCCTTCTCCTCCGGGCAGTAGCATGTTCATGGTTTGCGCACGGTTTGGTAAACCATACGGCTAAACCGTGCAGCCACTTAAATTTGGGAAAAATTACAAGTTTGTCACTCCGGGATTTTAAACCTCAACTCAGGATTTCCTCTCCATTCCTCCCTCTTCACCCTAGGAACAAACCAAATCTCCCAAGAGCTCCAAGAGGTCAATCTCCCTCGTTTCTAAGGTGTTTTTGGTGTCGTTGGTTGCGGATCAAATCTTCGGGTAAGGCTAATCTCATCCTTGTTTCTCTTTTTGGGTTAGGGTTTGTATCTTCTCTACCTCTTGTTCGGAATCTCTATAACCCTATCTTTTGAGTGAGTTCTAGGTTAAAGATCCAAAGGTTGGTTGGATCGAGGTCTAAGGACTCGATTGAGAGTGCGTTCAACTGCGGTTTCGAGGTAGGTGGTCTACAAGTGATATCCCATAGTTATTTGGGCATTTGTGTATGTTTAGTTATGTTCTTGTTTCTCCTTGGTTATGTTTTGAAAAACCTTGTCATGTTTGGTAATAATGATGTTTAAAATGGCAAATGGGAACACTCACGATCCCCGTGGGATGTGTAAGGATTGACTTGACCTAATCTAGGGTCATCCATGGGATGTGCCAGATTTTCCTGGATTTAGGGATTGTTATTAAACAAGTGACCTTGTTGTGGTGAATTGTAGAGCCCTTGATAAACATGTTGGCATAAATGGTTGAATCATGGAAATGATGAACGGGTTAAATGGGTTAATGTGTAAACTGATTAAAGACCATAATGGATAGGTTATGGGTCTAGTGTTGAATGCTTATTAAGATAGGTATAACACATGGGAATTGGGTGAATGGTTAAATGATGTGAAATGGTAATGTGTTAATGGGTTAAGGCATAATGTGAATTCCTAAGTGGGTTGTGATGAAGAGTGTTGCCGAAGGGCAATGGTTTGGATGGTTGATGGTTACTTATATATATAAGCATGTGCACATGGCTTGGTAGAGTGGGGTATGACTTGAGGATCTATGCCCACGGGTTGATCTAAGACTGAGGTTCTAAACTCCACCCTAAATTCATAGGTTAGGAAAGGGGACTGAGGGTCTATTCTCCTAACGGTTGCATCCACCCAGACTGAGGCTTCGAGGTGAGGTTATGGTTTCTATGAGGGGGTTAGTCCTAGTGAGATAGGATAACGATGTGTTTACCCTCTTGCATGTGATTGTTGGCCTTAGACCCATGTAACATAAGGTATGTGATTAACCCATGGAAAGGTGATGAAATGGTAAATGATGATAATTGGTATAAAATGAATGGTAATGGAAGTGGCAATGGCTTTGGCTCTGAACCGGTTAATGGAACCTAAAATAATTACTTGGAAATTATCATTCATATTCATTTTACATGCACTACCTGTTTATACTGGATATTTTGTAGACATCGTTGGTGGTGGCCTACTGAGTTGTACTCACACCCTGCTCGGGCCACCGTTGGGTGCCTGAGCAGACTCCATATTTTCAGGTCATGAGAAGGGAAAGTGTTCTTACTATATAGTTGAGTGGGAATGGGTATCACTTGGTGGAGGATCCGGACTTGGAGTCGAGACCGTTTGGGGGATTGTGGCCATTGTCCTTATTTTGGTTTTTTTTCACTCTTGCACTTGTAGTATGACATGACATATTTATTGTTGGAAATGGTTGATATACATGTTCCTTGTTTATTGGTTATTGTTTCTGCTATTTGATTTATTTCTATGGATTACTCTGATAAAAAGGGGGTATAGTCTCCCCACTTGACCCCATAGACCCCTGCTACTAGTCGAAAGCCTTTGGCGTATGGGGAGGCACGCTTAAGGTCATGTAACCACCCGGCTCGGAGCATCGGTTTAGTGGCTTCCAGGTCGGGGAAGTTACAATGTGTCTGAAACTCTGTGTCTGAGAAACAAGGTTTGGAACACTATATCTAGATTATTCTAATGATGTGTGTCTGATGCCTTTGTACAAAAAAAATCATATAAACTTAGACTTTCTAACTAAATCTTTGACTGATGGTTTGTTTGATGTATTTTCTGGTAAGTAACTTTTAAATTCTTCAAACTTCTAGTTTTATAACGACCTATGCATCTGGTGCTTCTCTATCTGATAAGATGTATCCAAAAAACTTCAACTTCCCTTTTCAACAAAATATTATATCATGATATTTTTCATAACATAAGGAACTTTGAGATCAATATAGCATCATCTAACTTGTGGTTAGAAATTTAAGCACTTTATAACTTTATGACTTCTCTTTATTCAACAACTTTGCTAAACACTTTCTGTGTCCACGCTTCCAACAGCTTCTCAACAAACTTTCTTAGGAAACCTTCACCTGATTTACAAAAAAAACTTTAAAAACAATATTTATCAAAAAAAAACTTTGTTAAAACATAAAAAAGTATCTTCAATCTCCCAATTTGGATTTTTTAACAACATTCATTAACAATTTTTCAACTCGTCATTTTTCAACACTCAAACTTTTACATAACTCGTTTTTATAAGAACTCAAGTTTTTCAAATTTTACCAAAACATGTCCTTTCTCAGAAGATAGATTGGTGACACCACCATACTGGATAAAGTAATGTTTTTGAAGTAATTTTATCCCTTAGCAATAATCAAATTTTCAACCACGTTAAGATAAACTCCCACTAACTTTGATCTTTTCTATTTTTTAAAACTCAATTTTTTACTATCCTTATTTTTTTTCTCCACCCAATTTTATAATAACTACAACTTTAGATTCATTACAAAAAGAAATGTACAAATTTATTATAAATTTGTTACTTTTTATCCCCCTCTATCAACACAATCCAAAGCACAATGGGTGACCACATTTAGAACATTAGGAATTAATTAATGGAGGCTAAGCATGAAGCTATAGCCTCAATTCCATACATCTCTATTTTGACATTACTTTCATGAAAACATTAGAAATCTGATATTTTTTAGAAATATTTTCCAGAAAAACTTCTCCACCATAAAATTTATCTTTTATTAAGTTAAACTTAATATCAATGTTATTTAATCTTGAGTTTTGGATTGTATTTTTAGAAAGATCAAATATAATCTAATTACCACAAAGTATCTTTAATGGTCTGTAAACTTCTACTTTAAAATTTTCTAGCTAAACACTCATCCACAAAATTTGAGTAAAATCCAGGGTAGCTATAACATATTCTTATTATTCTATTCTAAAAGTTACTATTCCAACTCACACAAAATTCACCCAAGAAAAATTTTCCTCTTAGAGTTGATTTTTTGTCATTGAAATCTCTAGCCCAATCATAATCAATATATCCATGAAATTTAATTTCACAACTAATTTTTTACAATAGACCATGTGAAGTTGCTCCTTTAACATATCTTAGAATTCTATTTGCTTTCAACATATGGGATTCTTTCAGATTACTCTTATATATGGCACAAAAATTCACAACATAAATAATATCAAATCTTGAAATTGTTATATAAAGAAAACTTCCAATCAATTTTTAAAATTCTTTCTCATTTATATTTTCCTATATTCAACTTTACTCATATTCATCCCAATTTTAATGAGAGTAGAAACTTATTTGGATTCTACCATGCCAAAAAAATTAAGTACTCTTTGGTGTACTTTTCTTGAGATAGGAAAATGTATGTTTTATTTTATTGAACTTGTAAAACTAGGAAGAAAGTTAATTCTCCTAACATTGATATTTCAAAAAATATATTCATTTCTTTAGAAAACTTTTTAAAAACATTTTCCACATCCACATCAAAAATTATATCATTCAAATAAACAATTGTAATTAGGATTCTAGAGTTTACTTATTTCACATATAAATTTTTTTCAACCTTACCTTTAAAAAATTGGCTTTTTCGATAAATTATAAAGTTTTGAATACCGGGAACATGGAGCTTGTTTTAACCTGTACAAAACTTTCCTCATCTTACAAACCTTTATTACATATTTATCACATAAAAACCCACAAGTTTTCTAAATTTAAACTTATTCTTCAATATCTTTATTTAAGAAAGATGACTTTACATATATCTGATAAACTTTATAATAATGATGTATATCCAAAACTAATAACATTATAATAGTTTCTAATCTTGCAGAAGGAGAAAATTTTTCTTCAAAATCCATAACTTCCACCTATGAATAGAATTTTTAAATAATTTGAACCTTATTTCATAAAATTTTTCCATGCTTATTTAACTTGTTTATATAAACCCATTTGGTTCCAATAACATTTTTATCTACTATATGTGGAATAAGTTCCCATGATTCATTTTTTCAATTTTATCCAACTCTTTATTCATTTCGTTCAACCATTATTTGTTTACTTCTTCTAAAACTGACTTTGGTTTAATTTTTGAAATGATTATTGTCTGATTTTTTAATATCAATATTTTTTCTTATTTGTATTGGGGACTTTTGATTCCCATGAATATTTTTAGTTTCAACCTATTTTTTAAAGTAAAAAATTTCAAATTTTCTCTTCCGTCTCCAATTTCCTCACCACATGATTCCTATGAGTCTTAATTTATCTATTTTGGATCACTTTCACTTTCTTTGGAAATCATCGGTTTTTCTTCCTCAATATTTTCAACATCCATTGTTAAGGAATTTGAATTTTTAATAAATCTCACATCATAGGAATACACAAAATTTTGTAGATGTTTATTCTAATATTTTTAACTTCTTATGTTGGGTAAATATCCCATGAAAGTTTCTTACTCATCTTTTTCATCAAATTTCACAAGATCTATATTTTTTATTTTTGGTAAACAGGGACTTCCAAACACTTTGAAATATTTCACTAAAGGTTTTTTGTTATACTACATTTCATAGGAAATCTTGTTCAATTAGAATCTTAATAAACTTCTATTTTTCACATGCACAACAGTTTTAACAACTTCTCTCCAATGGAACATTGAAATTTTGTACTCCGCCGACATGCTTCTTCTCATTTCCACTAAAGTTATATTTTTCCTTTCTATTACTCCATTTTGTTGAGGGGTTTATGGAGAACTATATTGATGTTTGATTACATTATTTTTCAAATAATATTCAAATTAATTTCATGTGAATTCTGTATCATTATCAGTTCTCAACTACTTTATATAAGCACCCATTTCTCTCTCAACATATCTTCTGAAATATTTGAACTTTTCTACAGCCTTTGGTTTATATTTCATAAACATTAAGTTATCCATACTAGTGAAATCATAAATAAAAGTGATGAAGTTAAAATCACCTTTTGTTGATCTATGTCTCATTGACCCACAAAGATCTGAGTGAATAATTCTGAAAGATCTAGTATAATGAATTTATACTTTCTTTTAGATTTTACAAACCATATTTAATTTCTAAAAATTTATAATAACTTCATCTTCTCTTATTTTCAATGTTGGAAAATTTCTTACAACATAAACTTTATAAAGTTTGTTCATACTTTTCTACCCAAGATTCCTAAGTCTATAATGCCACAACTTGTTATCATATTCATCACTTAAGTAATGTGAGTTATCAAGTTATCTAATCTGAAAGATATTTCCACTCATTATTTCTCCTCTTGTAATAATTTTTCCATATTTTTCACTTCTGATGATATAGTAATATTTTATTAATATCACTTTTTTTATATAATCAAATAGTTGAATCACACTAATAAGGTTGTTCTTGATCCCGTCAACAAAAATAACTTCCTTAGATTTTAATTTTTGAGCTTCTATCTCAATGATTCTTATTTATATGATTTTCAAGGAAGTATCATTTCCAAAAGTAACTACTCCCCCATCACAATTTTCAACATCTTTCAATATTTTTATATATCCCATCTTGTGTGAGTAAAAACCACTATCAATAATCTATGGTTTTTTTGTTTTTTTGCTTACTTTTAGAGATATCTTGACAACAAAATCACTTTATTCAAATTTTTTATTTTCAGCCTCTTTTTATTTTCTAGCATGGGAACTTTTCCCTAGAAGTGTAGTCATACATTCTTCAAAAAAGTGACCTGGTTGATCACATCTTCTACAAACTTCCTCCAGATGGTAAAATTGATTTTTCATTGAAGATTTTATAACATATTGAGATTTAACTTTTCTTACTTATTATGGATTAGGAAAGTTACTCATTATTATTCCATCACTGCTTCCACTCTATTTATACCACTTTCCTGTAAGTGACATATTATGCCATCAATTTTAAGCTATGTGCCCATATTTTTACTTTAAAATATGTTTTTATTCATGATTATTAAAAATGAATTTTCATCACTTTTAGAAATTAAATATAAAAAATAGATTTCATATTTCTGATCAGAATATTCATATTAGTTAATAAGGTCAATTTATTTTTTATTCATAAAATTATGATTACTAATATTAAAGTTAATGACCGTAATAATGGTAAAAGGGTTATTTTCAAATAATTGTGTTATTAATGTTGTTTAATCTTTATGTATTAAATTAAACAGGTCAATTTTATATAATGACTTTGCTATGATGTTTTCACATATATAAAAAATATATTATAACTCATTTAATTGGTAATTAAATTTATATGAGATTATGAATACTTAATGATTAAACATCGTTTTTCTACAAAAACAGTTTTTCTATATATTATTTGTTTTAATTTAAAAATTAATTTTCACATATTTAGAAATTGATTTATATTAAATGGAGACTAAATTTAGGTTTGTAACATAAAAAATTTATAAGAATATTTATCTTATATTTTTATTAAAAATTTAATTACTTAGGTAAAAACTAATTACCAAGGTAAAAACCAAAAAGATAAAAATAAAAAAACCTAATGGTAGAAGACTAAAAACATGTTTAAAACATAAAACTAAATTAATGGTGGATTTTTTATCAACCTAACTCATCCCCCACTTAATTATTTTCCATTTTGGATCCTTTTACCTTGGAATAGTTCCATGAAATTATTGAAAAGAAATGAGTAATTATGAAAATTCTATTTTTCTTCACTTATAAAAGATCACTTCCGCCATATTTATACACCCATTAAAAAGATTTATATCATACAAAACTCTACCATAGTCTCTTATTAACTAAATATTCACATCATAGAATCCTTAGTGTTACCAAAAGACTAAGCTAATGATCCTTAAGTTGTTACCCAAGGGAGAACATCCAAATGGAGAGGTAATGTTATCAACCGAGCTCTTTAAATTCTTTTCTTATGCTACCATCTCAAAAATATTTTCTACAAGAAAGTATGATAACATAATTATTATTAATATGATGATTTTTTATTATACTAATGTAATATCCCTTTTCCATCTTCCTCCAAAACAATTCAAAAAATGAAGGTGTCTTCATATGTACATGCAGGCTACGACCAGTGTGAATGAAGCGCTTGATTTTTCATCACCTCCATACATGAATGATTCTAAAATACTATTTAATTAATTAATATGATATTTATAAAATTATTAATATTATTAAATTATAAAACATTCCCTATCTTCATCCAAGTCTATGTGAAATAAATGTGTCGCTCGTGTGTACAAGTGGATTACCATATCCACAAAAGTGGCGTATTTTGTTTTTCATTGTAGTATTTTATTAATTAACCAAATATATTATAACATAATTCATAACTATAAAAAATATAAATAATACTATTATTATTCTATAATAATGATATTTTTACAAAGGAATCACTTTCTTAACCATATACACCCATAGATTATGGATTTTTCTTTTTTGGGTTGGTTTAACCACCTACATGAACAATGCTATAAATTTCTATCATGTGTTACTAAAGAAACATAAATAGTAGTGATATTTAAAAATAATAATTAAATAATTTTTTTTAATGTAATGGTAATGGTAATATATTAACCATTATTAAGAAATCACCCCTTATTCATTAAAATTAATTGAATAAGCTCACCATTGACTTCATAACCAAAAATCATAACTAGAATACTCATTAAATGAAATTATAAAAATATAAATAATTATAAAATATCTATTATAGTACCTATAATTATCTTAGAATGATGAAATTTGAATCTATAAATGAGAATCGACACTTCTATTATGAAACTAGTACTAAATAAAACAATCAAAGCTAATAACACCTGATGATAAAAATAAAATATAACTATATAATATATTTGTAATAAATGATTATAAATTAAATTTTAAAAAATTTATAGATTTTTATAAGGTTTTAAAATAAGTTATGTATATAGTTATATTTATTATGTATGAGGTTAAAGAGCTTTCATGGAATTCGGGAATTAAAGTAAGGTTTTTTTTCAACACAATTTTTGTTTATTGAATTATGATTGTTCTTATTAAAAATTATTCTTATAATTTGGTTTTGTTGTAACACCCCTAAATTTTAAAGTAATAACATTGTATTTGATAGCATGTATCACGCACATCACCAAGCACGTAAGGGAATATAATACCCTGAGACTTTGCAATATATTTACTATTTGAAATAAATAAAATCTATAATATATTTTGAAATTCAAATGATACTGAGTTATCATTCATCACACGAAATAATGAGTTTCTTCAATGGCATGTGTTACACGCAAGACTGAGTTTTACCGAATAACAATATATCATAAAATATTGTTATTTAATACAATAAGAAATAAATTAGCCATTAAATTAGTAGTTATAAAAATGGTTAAACGTATTTTTAAAATATATGGTTTAAATAAATATAAAACAAATAAATATATTAAAAATTAATTAGAAATTAATATAAGAACCAACTGAATATAAAGGGAATGTTTTTATAAAAAACTATTTTTATGCCCACAAAGTCATTTTACCCTAATAAGTTAAATTAATTACGGTTATTGAGTGATATTAATGTAATATATATATTATATTCAATCAAATATTTTTTATATTCATCCAATATATTTGATAGACATAAGACAAAGACAAACCAATTTTACGCATAAAATACTATATTTTTATAATGGCAATTTTACCTCCTTTTAATAGAGAACCTATTTCAATTACAATTTTGTGAATTTTTATAAATATGATATGTAAAAATAAACTTAATATTTTAAATATAAACATAAAAATTAGGTTAGGGTGAATTTTTTTTATTTTTCTATGAATTTTCATTTTTTAATGAATAGTGAAAATAATGAATTTTAACTCAAAACTGCTTTTTCGTATAATTTATTTATAAGGTTAAATTATATATTAAATTGGTTTTAAAGATTAATTAGATAATTTTTTTATCAATTAATCTAATTTAGGTCATTGGAATAAATTTCACTTTGAAATTGATTATAAAAACATAGGAAAATTTTGAACGTTTTTACTTTAAAAATCTGTATTGTTGTATCGTCTGTAGGATTAAATTTAAATTAATTTTTACCAATTCTATAATTGGAATTCAGATAAATTTATTAAATATTTTGAATAATAATAATTTATAATGTATAATAAGTTTAACTTAGTTTCTGACCAAAAATATTAGTGAAAGTAATTAAAATTAATTATAGTGATTAAGGTGAATTTAATCTTAATAAGGGACTAAACCTTAAACTTAAGAGCCAAACTAGCCTAGAAAATTTCCCAAAATCCATTTTATAGACATTTATAGACCCTATACTTTATTTTATTTACTTTTTTTCTTTATTGGATCTACTTTCTATTGGACTCCTCATGTATTAATCATGTTTTAATGATCACAAATACTATTCAGTCTATAAACCATGTTAACTCTATGTAATCTATCTCACATAAAATGTATAGTTGTTTAGTAAAAGCCATCCAAAGCTATTAAGTGTTATACACTCAGTTTGGTTACTATACACTATCTTTTTATTCACTTTATAATGATTTTTCTGACAAATGATTAAGTTTAATTCATTCCATAAATATCACTAATTAAGTCTGAATACATATATTTGACTAAGTCTGAGACACTGTGACCATGACACCATGACCATGAGACATCGTGAACAAGCAGACACTGTGAACAAGTAGACATCGTGACATCCAGACACCGTGAACAAGAAAATTCCGTGAACAAGCAGACACTGTGACATCCAGACACCGTGAACAAGTAGACACCGTGAACAAGCAGAAACCGTGACATCTAGACACCGTGACATCCAGAAACCATGAACCAAACACCGTAAACAAGACACTGTGACATCAAGACACCGTGAACCAGACACCGTGACATCAATACACCGTGAACAAGACACTGTGAACCAGACACCGTGATATCAAGACACCATGACCAACCCAGACACCGTGTGAAGGAGACGCCATTTTCATGACATACTGTGACACCATTTCTTAATATGTTTTGTTGTCTTTCAATTTAATCTCTAACAGTCATATTTGAATATTTTAATGCACTGACATAATTAATATTTCTTTTGTAGACAAGTACGAGGTACGAGGTGCAGAATACATGCAACTTGTTGGCTCAAACACATTAACTCCAAGATAAAAGAGTAATGTGTCCCAGAAACAAAAAAAAGTGTGGTGTGATACTAAAAATCAGAACAAGCTGGTGGGCATGATCATGACAATGAATAATACACTTAGAGAATTCTTGAAGAAATAATTTCCTCATGAAACTCAACGCTACTGAAGAACACACGAAGCATAATGGAATCCCGAGAACATCTTCGCACTGTCAAACATCACGAAGAACACAAGTCAGATCTTTCTGAATTGCAACACTTTTTTTCCATACAAGTACTTGAGTTCTGCATCTTCTTCATCTTAAGAATTCTAGAGCTGTAAATACTAACACTCATAGAACTTCTAAACCTATCTCAATATTTTTGCTCTGTTGTGTATCATTTTATTAACTTTCGAGCAGTGTGTGTATATGTATAACAACACACTCTATCTCCTGCATTAAACTGAAGGATACAAGATATCCTTTCTCAAACATCTTTTTACACTTGTGTATACCCACTAATAAGTGTGGAAGAGGTCCCTGTGTGGCCTAGTTGTTTGTACCCACGAAGAACTGTGGAAGAGGTCTCTGTGTGACCTAAACAGTTCTATGCACTGATGTTAACCCTGATCTAGGGTGTGGATCAAGTTTATTTATATAAACTTCTTGGTGGAAGGTGATCACCAAGTGGATTGGATTAGGTCTCGGCTTGAGACTGAACCACTTGTTTCATGTCCACTGTGCTACTTAATTTAGTCTTCTCTATTTTATTGTTTTACTGTATAATTCAGATATCACTAAATTCACTTTGATAATTACTCTTGTAAAGAAGTTATAATTGTCTTGTCTTAGTATAATAGCTTCAAAAGTAATATTAATAACTGACATTAAGATTATTGAGAACTAATCAATCTTCTAAGAAGTTATTTAAATAGTCAAACTCTTATAACAGTATAACCTTGATTAAATGGGATATTTTAATCTTTTGGGGAAACCTTTTAGAAATAATTTTTAACCAAAAATTTTTATAAATACTCAATTCACCCCTCCCCCCCCCTCTTGAGTAATCTACTCCGACCAACATTTGGTATTAGTGATTGTTTATTAAGACTATGTTTAACCTTATTCAACTATGATTATAGTTGTACTTTGAAGATCTGTAAATTTCTGTTAATTATAAATTTCTAGCTCTTTCAAAGTATTTTTGTATTATGGATAATATATTAGAAGGTGTTTCAACCAACAAACCACTATTCTTTAATGTAACCAACTATGCTCAATGGAAAATTAAAATGAAAATTCATTTAGAGAGTATGGGTTTTGAAATTTGGTCTTCCATTATAGATGAATATAAGATTCATAATAATTATAGAATCACATGGGATGAACCTATCAAAACCGCCTACAATAACAATTGTAAAGCTATGAATGCTTTATACTGCTCCTTAGGAGATGATGAATTCAATATAATTTCTGCTTGTAAAACTGCCCATGAAATTTGGGATACCCTGTCTGTCTCACATGAAGGAACATCTAGTGTACAAGAAATGAGACTTAATACTTATACTATTAAATATGATAACTTTAAAATGAAACCTGATGAGCCTATCTCCAACATGTATCTTAGGTTCAATGAGATTATCAACACAATGATTTCTCTTAGAAGAGAAGTCACTGCCAAGGAACAGATCATGAGAATTCTCAAATGTCTTCCTGATAGATGGAGAAGAACCTCTGTCTCTATTAGAGAATCATGCAACATCAACAAGATACCTGTAAAAGAACTCATTGGTAAACTGATGGTGTATTAAGAGGAACTGAAATTCAATAAGGAAGAGGAGGATGAACCAAAGAGGAAATCTGTTGCATTCAAGACCACCACCTCTAAACACAAAGACAAAGGGAAATTGGAATCTTATGTAGAAAGTTACAGTAGTGAAAAATCATCACGTAACAGTGATGAGGAGATAGCTCAATTAGCTAGAAGATTCAAGAAATTTTACAATAAGAAGAACTTTTTTTGAAATCCTAACTTCAAGTAAAAATATGACCAAAAAGGAAGTTGGAAGAAGGATTGGAAAAGAAGTGACAATACTGATGAGATTTTCTGCTATGAATGTAAGCGCAAAGGACATATCAAGGATGGATATCCAAAGATCAAGTACAAAAAGAGATATGGGTACAAGGACGTGAAGTATAAAAAGGCAATGAAAGCAACCTGTAGTGATTCTGAGGATAGTTCAAGCGACTCAGAAACATCACATGATGAACAGGATAAAAAATCCAATATTTGTTTTATGACAAACACATCTGAGGTAACACTGGATTCTCCTATACATAATTCATACTATTTTGAAGATGAGAGTGACTCTGAAAATATGACTAATAAAGAAATGTTTGAATACTATAACATGATTGAAGAAACATGCAATGAACTAAAAGACAAATATAAATCATTGAAGAAACAGTATGCTCTCACTATGACTGTTAAATCTGAACTCACAACTAAAAAAGAGAAAAATGCTCAAATGCTCAAAGAGAACAATGAATTAAAAATGTCTAATGAGCAATTGAAGAATAACCTAGAAAAGTTTACCGATTGGAAAAATACCCTTACTCAAATGCTAGTAAAAAAAATTCCCCTAAATACAACACTGGCATTGGTTATGAACCTAGAAAAATAAATCTTGGTAGAACAAATTTTGTTTCTAAATCTAGGACATATAGTTTTACTCCCAGTTCTGGACACAAATCAACTAATTCAATTTATGATACACCTTATACTGTTTCATGTTTTTCTGGACCAAATAGATTTTATTTTTCAAATAATTTACTTAATGCTTATAGGAAACCTATGAGGCAGATATGGGTTCCTGAAGCACTTCTTACTAATATTACTTTACCCAAACAAGTATGGGTACCAGAATATGTTTTTGCTTAATCCTTTTATAGGAAAGCTTCTTAAAGAGTTCATGTAAAAGTTTATGGTACTTGGATAGTGTGTTTTTAAGACACATGATAGGAGACTACTCATGCTTCAAGAACCAAATAAAAATAGATGGAGGATATGTCACATTTGGTAACAATGTCAAAGGAAAGATTATTGGACTTGTCCAAATCAGTAACTCTAACTCAGTTTTAATTTCTAAAGTACTGTTTGTTGATGGATTAAAATATAATATGATTAGTATCTCATAATTATATGATGATGGATTTCATGTTAGATTTGAAAATGATGCTTTCAATGTCTTTAATTCTAAAGATGAATTTGTATTTTCTGCATTAAGAAATGAAAATGTTTACTCTGTTAACTTAGACTTCTTAGCTTCTCAAAATGCTTCTTGCTTAAGTGTATTTCATAAAGAGTTTTGGCTCTGGCATAGGAGACTAGGACACTATAATATTCACTCCCTTAAAAATCTAACTAGAAAAATATTAGTTAAAGACTTACCCAAACTTGAGTTTCCAAATGAAAAAGTGTGTAATCCCAATAAAAAGGGAAAACAACACAAAATTTCCTTCAAACCAAAGAAAGAAGTATCAACTTATCAACCTCTCAAACTGGTTCACATGGATTTGTTTGGACCATCTAGAGTTTCTAGTTTAAATGGGAAGCACTATGTTTATGTTCTTGTAGATGACTTTTCTAGATATACTTGGACCTTCTTTATGGATCAAAAAAGTGAAGCTTGGTTTTATTTTACTAAATATTCCAAGTCTGTGGAAAATCTTAGTGGACTTAGAATTAAATCCTTAAGAAGTGATCATAGCCGTGAGTTTGAAAATCAAGAGTTTGAGTCCTTTTTCTCACAAAATGGTTATAATCACAATTTCTTTGCCCCTAGAACACCTCAACAAAATGGATTTGTATAAAGAAGAAATAGAACCCTACAAGAGATTTCTAGAACAATGCTTAGTGAATATGACCTACCTATTTATTTTTGGGCTGAAGATTTCAATACATCATGCTAAATAATCAATAGAGTTTTGATCAGACCTATTTTTAAAAGGAATTATTATGATTTATGGAACAATCGAAAACCCAAGGTTAACTACTTCAAAGTTTTTGGTTGCAAAGTCTATATTCTTAATACTAAAGATAATCTTGAAAAATTTGCATCCAAGAGTGATGAAGGTATATTTTTAGGATATTCCATGTTCAGTAAAGCCTATAGAGTGTTCAATAAAAGAACTAAATGTGTGAAAGAATCTGTCCATGTCAAATTTGATGAAGCGGATCCACATGAGCCTAAAACCATTCTAGATAATCTGGAGGATGATGTATCAAATATAAACATTAATCCAAAATCCTAAAACCATTCTGTGAAAGAATCTGTGAAAACTTCTAGTTCTGGAAATTCCTTAGACTCAAGTCACAGTGAACCTGAACCTATTGATGAACCTGAAATCACTAGCCCCTCCTTTTCTAGAGATGTTAGAACTCTTAAGAACCATCCTTTAGATGTTGTTGTAGGAGACCTATAAAAAGGAACTCAAACTAGAGCTTCTCTTAGAAATCAGGTTGAACATCAAGTCTTCTTGTCACAACTTGAACCTAAAAATATTAATGATGCTATCAATGATGGATTTTGGGTGATGGCTATGCAAGAAGAACTTAATCAGTTTGAAAGGAACAAAGTTTGGAAACTTTTTGAAAGACCTAAGGACGCATTCACCATAGGCACTAAATGGGTGTTTAGAAGTAAGGTAGATGAAGCCGGTAACATAGTTAGAAACAAGGCTAGATTGGTTTCACAAGGTTATAGTCAAGAAGAAGGAATTGACTATGAGGAGACCTTTGCACCATTAGCTAGGCTTGAAGCCATCAAAATATTGTTTGCTTATGCTACACATCTGAATTTCAAACTATATCAAATGGATGTTAAGAGTGAATTATTAAATGGGTATATAGCTGAGGATGTCTTTGTTGAAAAAACCCCTGGTTTTACAAACCCCCATTTTCCGAATCATATTTTTTAATTATCAAAATACTTATATGGTTTAAAACAAGCTCCAAGAGCTTGGTATGATCGGTTGAGTACTTTTCTTATTTCCAAAGGTTTTACAAAAGGAATAGCTAATCCTAACCTGTTTATAAAACAAATTTCTAATGATGTTTTAGTTATTCGAATCTATGTAGATGACATTATCTTTGGATCTTCAAGAAATTCTTTATGTGTTTATTTTTCTAAAATGATGCAAAATGAATTTGAAATGAGTTTAATGAGTGAACTAAAATTATTTCTTGGATTTAAAATCTTTAAAAATAATGATGGTATTATTTTAACTCAAAGTAAATATACTAGATATCTTCTAAAATGTTTTGTATTGGATAGAACTAAAAGTAATAACACTCCCTTGAGTACCACTTGTAAGTTAGATATTGATGAAGAGGGAAAATTTGTTGATCAAACCACTTATAGAGGAATGATTGGAAGTTTTCTCTACTTAATTGATATTTGACCTAACATTATGTTTAGTGTGTGTATGTGTGCTAGTTTTCAAGCAAATCCTAATGAATTTTATTTAAATGTTGTAAAGAGAATTTTCAAATACCTCAAGCATACACCTAATCTAGGACTATTCTATCCTAGAGGACAATCATTTGAATTAGTTAGTTATTCTGATGTTGACTTTGGTGGTTGAAAGTTAGATAGAAAAAACACCTCTGGAACATGTCACTTTTTAGGCAAGTCACTAGTATCATGGTGTAGTAAGAAACAAAATTCTATTGCATTATCTAATGCAGAAGCTGAATACATAGCTGCTGGAAGTTGTTGTGCACAAATCTTGTGAATGAAACACACATTACTAGATTATGGATATCAATTCATGCATGTACCTATAAATTGTGATAACGCAAGTGCTATTAACATTTTGAAAAATCCTGTTTCACATTCTAGGACAAAGCATATTGACATAAGACATCACTTTTTGAGAGAACATTATCAAAAGGGTGATATCACTTTAGAATTCATTAGTACTGAGTATCAGATTGCTTATATACTTACCAAACCACTAAATTCTTAAGGAATAGAATACGTCATACATGAATTAGGCATGATAAATCTTAAGTAATTGTCTTACTATTTTATATCTTATTGTTTCATGTTTACTATCTCACCGTAAAGTTCATGTTTACTGTCTCACCGTAAAGTTCATGTTTACTGTATCACTGTAAAGTTAATGTTTACTGTCTCACCGTAAAGTTCATGTTTACTATCTCACCATAAAGTTCATGATTACTGTCTCACCGTAAAGTTCATGTTTACTGTCACGAACCGTCCTCGGGGCCCGTGCCATGACTACCCCAAGCCCGCCTTCCATAGGCCAGGGGTTGGCGACTAGCACCAAGGCGTAATTCCTGGTAAAAGGGAAGGCATTGCCTTTGTAAAGTAAACAAACACCACAGAGCAAGCAAGCAGTAAAAGTAAACACTAAGTAAAAACTGGGTACAACAGTAAGTGTGGAAAAGTAAGTGGGCCAGTATACAAACCCAAACTGAAAATAAGTACAACCAGAAGGAAAAACAGCAACTGAAAAGTAAAGTTGCAACGTTGAGCTATCCACTGGAAATCCCACCTGAAGGGTGAGTACAGATAGCCTCCACAGCTCATTGGGTCCAGTCGTCCGCTCCGAGAACGTCCCACCCAGTGGTCCACCTCCAGGTACCGTCCTGCTCCGTAAGCCTCAACCACGATCAGCGATGTCCGTCGTCTGCAACCAACACAACGTAGTGCGGGCATAGCCCGTGCAGGGGTGAGTATAAGCTACTCAGTAGGGACCTAGAGACCCCTGAAGGTCTCCCAGAATCCACAAAGGATAATCCACAAAGGAAAGATACAATCACGAAGTAACATTTGACACTGCTTAGGTATATGCCCACACATATACCTAATTCATCAATTCCAGTACGCTCCAACTTCCGAGCCCATGTACAACCCAGTCCACAAAGAAAAGCAAAACGTAAATCCACACAGGATAGCACAACACAATCCACATAGGAAAGAAAAACAGGATTCAGCTCACACAGGTATACTTCTTCATATGACGATAGAGATGATCAGATATAGCCACTGATTCATCTAAGCCGTCGGACCCACAAAGGATCGATAGGTACTAACCCCCACAATGACCCACAAAGGATCTGACCCACAAAGGATCGATAGGTAAATAACCCCCGAAATGACCCACAAAGGATCTGACCCACAAAGGATCAATAGGTAACTAACCATCGCAATGACCCACAAAATATCTGACCCACAAAGGATCGATAGGTAACTAACCCCCGCAAAGACCCACACAGGATCGGACCCACACAGGATCTGTAGGCGCTGGCCCACACAGAACCGCTGAGCGCTGACCCACATAGGATCGGACTCACACAGGATCAGTAGCACTGATCCAAGTAGGATCACTGAGTGTTGTAGTCGTCGTCGTCGAATCCACTGAGGATCTCTGTACAGTCATCGTCGTCGTCGTCGCAGTTGCAGCCAGCTCTAGGTTTCCCGCACACAGTAAGCTCGTTCGGGAGGGTCCGCTCCACGAGCCGAGAGGCTGATACATCAACTGACACATAGTCCAGAGGTGATGTATCCAAAATTTCTGTATCGTCAACAGGAACTCAACGTCGCAGACGGCGCGTCAATCGAACGCCCGGTCTGAGAGTTATTGATTTTTTCGTTCCAGGGGCCCGGTTGGTTTTTAAGGCAAAACCAACCCGACCATACTCCAACGGCGTCAAAAATTCGAGCGGAGTAATCCAAAAGATCCTTCTCACTTAGAGTAATCCATCAAAGTCGACGGCACGTCAATCGGACGTCCGGAGCTTAAGTTATAAGCGTTTCTGCTCCGAGGGCCCGGTTGGTTTCATGTACGAACCAACCCGGTCAAACCCAAAGTATTCTGAAACCTTGAGTGTAATATGTTGAAACTACATTCTCGATCCAAGGATCACATCGCCACTGACGGTGCGTCGATCGGAGGTCCGTAGCCCAAGATATGGGCAAAAGACCGAAAGAGGCCCGAAAACAGGGGGTCTGGGCCCGGACCGACCCGGCCCAACCCCCCTGGGTCGGCCCGAACCGGGTCGGACCGAACTGGGTCCGGATTCGACACGGATGGCGCGACTCGACCCGGCCGGCGCGGCCCGGCCCGGCCCGGCCTGGGCACGACCCGGCTGGCGCTGGCCGGGTGGCCAGTGGGTCGGCTCGGCCGTTACGGCCGAGCGAAGCGGGGGGGGGGGGGGGCGCTGCCCCCGCGTGAAGGACCCGCGGCCCCGCGTGGGGCCACCCTTGCCAGAGGACGCGGCCGGCTGCCGCGTCCCATCCCCCTCCGGTCCCGCACGGTCACGGGATCGCGCCCTACCGTCGCGGCTTCAGTCGCGGAGGCTCCTTCCGGCGGCGCGCCGGGTGCCGCCGCCGCCTGCCGCCGTGCCGGCGGCTGCTCCACGGACCACCGGACGAGTTCTGGTGGTCGGAACTGCCTGTCGTCTTCGCCAATGGCCCTCTCGGGGTCCGTCCTTCACTGCGAGGACCTCACATCGCCTGTGCGGCTTACTTTGTCGTCGCCCGCCAATCCGCACACCAAGAACGAAAGGATGGTGGGTTCGGACTTGTTTGTTGGTCCGCACCCACCACGTTAGTGGTTTTAAAAGTATCACAAAAAATATTTAAACGAACCGCAGATATAATCACATAGATTAAAAATAAAAACAATCCCTACCTCAACGTTGTTGTCAAACCTGAGTTCGTCGCGGAATTAACCGTCGCGGAAGAAGAGGATCGTCGCATCGCGGAAGGGGCATCGCTGTCGTCGCGGTACACGGCGTTGCGTAGACAAACTCCAAGGATTAAAATCACACAGATTTAATTGCACCATTTAAACCCATGTTGAGGATATAATTCACAAAGTAATTAAAAGAACCGCAATCTCCTACCTCAATCGGTTGTTGATCGAAGATTGTCGCGGGGAAGGAACGTCGCGGAAGAAACGTCATGGAAGGAGGATCGTCGGCGTCGCGGTACAGGGTGTCGCACCGTCGATCTCCGAGGGTTCGGTGTTCTTCGTCCCCCTTTGTTGGAGGCCGGAATTCTTCGTTGGCGATGATACGTTCTTCGCGTTCTTCGCATTCTTCGCGTTTTTCGCGTTCTTCGTGTTCTTCAACGAAGGAGGATGAAGATCTTCAAGCTTTAGAGTATCTCCAAATCCTCTCAACAAGCCACCCTCAAGTGAAATAAGTGTTGGTATTATTTTATTCCCGATGCCAACAATTAGAAATTCAAAGTTAAGAAACGAACAATTAATTCGACGAATTAATTGTAACGACTTAACTGCCCAATTAATAGGGGTGTTTAGTATTTAAGAAAACGCACCAGTTGACTTTATTTAAAAGAGGTTTTTGTGGGTGCGTTACTTACAGGGAAAGAAATGGTGGGGATCGTGCGGGCCCCACCTCACAAATATCCTACCAAGTGGGTAGGATATCATGGGTCCCACATTATCCGCTTAACCTGGCTTAAGTGGCTTTAAGTGAAATAAAATAAAGTGTCGCGCCACCTTTATTTTATTTCTTAACTTAACCCCAAAAATTAAAAACCACACCCAAGAAAACACAACTCCGGAAAAGGCGTTTATAAGAAAATACTGGCGCTGCGATTCCATTGGTGCCCTCAGAATTTGATTTCGATCACCGATTCAAAAGTTAGAAAAACCCGCTTGTTCGTTCACTGAACGTACCCGAGCTAAACTTTGGAAAATGATTCCGGGCACACTGGGCCTCGGAATCAGGTGCCGTCAGAAACTGCGTTCTTGTAAAATTCCCAAGAAAATTAAGAAAAAAATTTCTTTGAATTTTTCGGGTATTTACATCACTCCCAACTCAGGGCTTTACGTCCCCATAAAGATACATCATAAACTAGGGAAACAAAAGTGGGTACAGAGCACGCATCTGAGCCTCCCGCTCCCAAGTGCTCTCCTAGATATTCCCGTGCTTCCATCTGATGCGCACTAGAGGAATCTACCATCCACGTAGGACCTTCTCCCGTCGATCCTCGATCTCCACCAGAACCTCTACAAAAGTCGCCCCATCATCAACATCCAGCTCCCCATGGTCAATGATATGCATCAAGTCGTGCACGTATCCCCTCAGCTGAGATACGTGGAAGACGTCGTGCACCTGGTGTAACTGAGGTGGTAGAGCCAGGCGATGGGCCACCTCGCCAATCCTGCTGAGGACCTGGAACGGTCTGATGAAGCGTGGAGACAACTTTCTGCCTCGGCCAAATCTCTGTAATCCATGTCGAGGTGAGACATGTAAGAAGACGTGGTCGCCATCCTCGAACTCTAGTGGCCTCCTCCTCCTGTCAGCATAGGACTTCTGCTGGCTCTGAGTTGTCCTCATCTGCTCCTGGATGATCTGGACCTTCTCTATCGTGGCCTAGACCATCTCCGGTCCCACAAGTGCTGACTCACCAGGGTCTGTCCAGCACAAAGAAGATCTGCAAGGTCGGTTGTACAACGCCTCATATGGTTCCATCCCGATGGTAGAGTGGTAGCTGTTGTTGTACGCGAACTCCACCAAGGGTAGGTGGTCCTCCCAGCTGCGACCAAAGTCGAGGACACATGCGCGGAGCATGTCCTTGAGAGTCTGTATGGTTCTCTCCATCTGACCATCTTTCTGAGGGTGAAAGGCGGTGCTCAGATGTAGCTGCATCCCGAACGCCTCCTGCAACCCCTTCCAAAGCCAGGAAGTAAAGCGAGCATCTCGATCGGAGACGATAGATGATGGAACACCGTGAAGTCGTACAATCTTCTGAATGTAGAGACGCCCCAAGCTTTCCACTGAGCCCTGCTCTCTAATGGGTAAGAAGTGAGCTGACTTGGTGAGTCGGTCGACAATCACCCAAATGGAGTCGTGACCTCTGGAAGTGCGTGGAAGTCCAGTAACGAAGTCCATAGATATCCCGTCCCACTTCCACTCCAGGACCTCCAAGGGCTGTACCAAGCCTGCTGGTACCTGATGCTCTGCCTTCACCTGCTGGAAGGTGAGGCATTGAGAAATTAACTCTACCACAGCCTTCTTCATGCCCGGCCACCAGTGCTGTCGTCTGAGGTTCTGGTACATCTTCGCCACTCTAGGATGTACCGCCAAGGGAGAAGTGTGAAACTCTCTCAGCACCTCCTCCCATAAAGAAACTGGTACCAAGGTACATCCTCTGAAAAGAACGTCGTGCTCTGCTCCAAAGGAGAAACCATCAGGTGCCTGTCCTGAGGATATCTGTGCACGCCGCGTCTCACAGTCAGCGTCCCCATGTTGTGCCTCTCTGACCCACTACAGTAGTAGAGGAGTGACTGTGAGTGACTGAAGGAAGGTTGCTCCATCTCTATCCACGAATGATATCTGCAAAGCGGCTAGCTGCTCTGTCGCCTCCTCAAGTAGCTGAATTCCCATCCTCCTGCTAAGAGCATCGGCTACTACGTTCCCCTTCTCAGGAGTATAGACTATCTCAAAGTCATAGTCCTGGAGTAACTCGAGCCATAGCCGCTATCTCAGGTTCAAGTCTTTCTGAGAGAAGATTTACCTGAGACTCTGATGGTCAGAATAGACTGTAAAGCACTCGCCCATCAGATATTGTCGCCATGTCTTCATAGCGAAGACCAATGCTGCTAACTCCAGGTCATGGGTAGCATAGTTCTGCTCATGCAGCCTCAACTGACGTGATCCATAGGCGATCACCGCCCACTCCTGCATCAGGACACACCCAAGTCTGGTCCCTGATGCATCGTAGTAGACTACGTATCCTACTCCCTCCTCCGGGAGCCTCAAGATAGGGGCGTTGTTCAATCTCTGTCTCAGCTCTTGGAAGCTCTGCTGATATCTGTCTGACCACACGAAGGGTTTCCCATTCTTCGTCAAAGCTAAGAGTGGTGCCTCAACTCTGGAAAAGTCTGGAACAAATCTCCAGTAGTAT
Source organism: Viscum album (assembly GCA_963277665.1). NCBI lineage: Eukaryota > Viridiplantae > Streptophyta > Magnoliopsida > Santalales > Viscaceae > Viscum > Viscum album. The sequence goes on from OY728131.1 coordinate 1,589,245,732, forward strand.
CCAACTAGTCCCAAGAAACTCCGCACCTCCGTCATGCTCCTGGGTGGCTCCCAAGCTAGCACTGCCTCGATCTTCGCAGGATCCACTGCAACTCCTGCCTCATAGATGATGTGCCCCAAGAAGTGGACCTCATGTATCCAGAACTGACACTTCGAGATCTTTCCATAAAGCTGGTGCTCTCGGAGTGTGTCCAGTACAACCCGTAAGTGGTAGGCGTGCTCCTCCTCAGACGTCGAGTATATCAAAATGTCGTCAATGAAGACCACGACAAATCGATTGAGGTAAGGCTAAAAGATCCTGTTCATGAGGCCCATGAACACTGTCGGAGCATTGGTTATGCCGAATGGCATAACCAAGAACTCATAGTGTCCATAGCGACATCTAAAGGTCGTCTTCTGCACGTCCTCATCCTGAACTCTGAGTTGATGATAGTCTGACCTGAGGTCTATCTTTGAGAACCACTGTGCTCCCTTGAGCTGATCGAAGAGGTCATCAATACTCGGTAGCGGATACTTGTTCCTCACTGTCACCTAGTTCAGGCGACGATAGTAGACACACAGTCGCAAGCTTCCGTCTGCCTTCTTGGCGAACAATATCAGGGAAGCCTAGGTGAAACACTGGGTCAGATGAATCCCTTGCCCTGCAAGTCCTCCAACTGTACCTGTAGCTCTCGAAGCTCGGCGGGAGACATCCGATATGCTGGGGTGGATATCGGGGCTGTCCCGGGGTACAGATCAATATAAAAGTCTACCTCTCTACGAGGAGGTAGTCCTAGAACGTCGTTAGGGAAAACGTCCGCATACTGATCCACCACTGCAGGAAAACTAGGACTCTGCACGTTAACTGCTCCTAGGATGAGGTTATCCAACAGATGAGTGATGGGTTGTCCTCTCCTCTTCATAAGTCCATCCTGTGTTGCGAAGGCTCCCTTCTCATCGGTGAAGGTGAACCTGCTCCCATCGGTGCGTACACATCGCACCTTGCACCTAATACAGTCAATCTGTGCATGGACTGTAGATAACCAATTCATGCCCAAGATGACGTCGTAAGGCCTCGACGCTGCTACAAGAAGATCTCAGCCGAAGCTCTCGCCTCCTAGAGTAAGCTCACACTGCCAACACCAGTGCGTAATCATCAAGTCTGCTCCCATGGGAGTCTCTAGCTGTAAGGATCGAGCCAACAGCTCTGTAGGAATCTACGAGATCCGAACAAGGGTAGGGGATATGAAAGAGTGACTCGCTCCTGTGTCTATAAGAACTGCAGCAAGGGTGGAATAGACACAGATAGTACCTTGAATCATCTCGGACGCGCCGTGGTTGTAGGCCTCTACTGCCTGGAGCTGTGCCTGTCTCTGCCCACCAGCTCCATGGGGTCGGGGTGGACCTCCTGGTGGTGGTGGTGGTAGAGCCTCAAAGCGTCGCCCACCACCTACTGTTCGGCCAGCTCCTTTGCCTCGTCCACCTGCTCCCTTCGGACCGCCACAGTCGACCCTCTACCTCTGCCTGGGTGGCCCCTCAACCGTATGCTTCTCCTCGGCACGGCGGGTTGGGCAGTCACGAGCCATGTGGCCCTGCCCGCCGCATGCGTAGCACTGTCTGCCTCTCGAAAGACTGGCTCCGTGCTATGTTCCCCGCACTACTGAGCCAGTGTCCTGAGGTCTTCTGCCTGAGGGTCTGTTCTTCCTGGACCCATGAGTCATCCGTCGACTACCTACTGCAGAAGACTCTGCTACATGCCGCCCTGCGGTAGGTCTCGCTACTGAAGAAGTCTCAGCAAGAAAGCTCTCGATCAAAAGGGCTCACTCCAGTACTCCTGCCTGAGTCGGAATGCTGAGGGAGATCAGCGATGCTCTGATCTCATGCCTCAATCCCTGCTCAAAGGTCCGGGCCCAGAATAATGGGTCCCGTACCATGTCTGTCGAGTAGCGCGAGAGATCGGTAAATCTCGCCGAGTACTGGGCGACCGTCAAGCTACCCTGCCGCAGCTGAAGTAGCTCCTGGATGCACACCGCACGGAGGGTGGCTGGGACGAACTCTGAGCGGAAGAGGCTCTCAAAGTATGTCCAGAGGAGAGATACCTCATCGTGCACCTAGAGCATCAAGCTCCACCACCGGCCCGTTGCCGCGTGCAGTAGGCTCGCTGCGAGGATCACCATGAGGTCTGCTGGTGTCCTCACTAACCTGAAAACTCGTACCACTTCCTTCAGTCAATCCTCGGCTGCCTGGAGGTCCGTCTCCCCGTGGAACCTGTGCGGTCGCTGGTGCTGGAACTCGTGCAGTACACTAAGGCGACGTGCATCGTCAGCGGCTGGGGCTGGAAGCATCAATGGCTCGGTGGGTAAAGGTATCGCAGGTGCCTCAGCTGTCAAAGGGCCCTGTACCGAGGCTTCGTCGCTCGGTGGGATGTCGTCGCGCACAACTCTCGGAACCCTAGCTGGCTGCCGTCGTGGGGCCATCCTGAAAAGGAACAGGTGCGCCACGGTCAAAACAGTATACCTGGTGAGCTGACACAAAGTAATCACAAAGAAAACTTGAAACACATATGCAATCAATGTTTTCGTGCATTAAGTCGGAAATCAGAAGTCAGGGTCCTGGTGTACGGATACGTTGGCCGCCACACCAACACTGGACTCCCTGGACTGATAACCACACCCAATACGCTTAACACTATTGCTTCACATAGAAAAAGATCAGAGTCCAAAGTTCTACGGTAGAACCGAACTCCTCTGATACCAATTGTCACGACCCGTCCTCAGGGCCCGTGCTGTGACTACGCCAAGCCCGCCTTCCATAGGCCAGGGGCTGGCGACTAGCACCAAGGAATAATTCCCGGTAAAAGGGAAGGAATTGCCTTTGTAAAGTAAACAAACACCACAGAGCAAGAAAGCAGTAAAAGTAAACACTAAGTAAAAACTGGGTACAACAGTAAGTGTGGAAAAGTAAGTGGGCCAGTATACAAACCCAAACTGAAAGTAAAGTACAACTGGAAGGAAAAATAGCAACTGAAAATTAAATCCACAACGTCGAGCTGTCCACTGAAAATCCCACCTGAAGGGTGAGTACAGATAGCCTCCACAACTCCTTGGGTATAGTCGTCCGCTCCGAGAACGTCCCGCCCAGTGGTCCACCTCCAGGTACCGTCCTGCTCTGCAAGCCTCAACCACGATCAGTGATGTCCGTCATCTGCAACCAACACAATGTAGTGTGGGCATAGCCCGTGCAGGAGTGAGTATAAGCTACTCAGTAGGGACCCCGAGACCCCCAAAAGTCTCCCAGAATCCACAAAGGATAATCCACAAAGGAAAGATACAATCACGAAGTAACATTCGACACTGCTTAGGTATATGCCCACACATATACCTAAGTCATCAATTCCAGTACGCTCCAACTTCCGAGCCCATGTACAACCCAGTCCACACAGGAAAGCAAAACGTAAATCCACACAGGATAGCACAACACAATCCACATAGGAAAGCAAAACAGGATTCATCTCACACAGGTATACTTCTTCGTATGACGATAGAGATGATAAGATATAGCCACTGATTCATCTAAGCCGTTGGAACCACAAAGGATTGATAGGTACTAACCCCCGCAATGACCCACAAAGGATCGATAGGTAACTAACCCCCGCAATGACCCACAAAGGATCTGACCCACAAAGGATCGATAGGTCACTAACCCCCGCAAAGACCCACACAGGATCAGAACCACACAGGATCTGTAGGCGCTGGCACACACAGGACCGCTGAGCGCTGACCCACACAGGATCGGACCCACACAGGATTGGTAGCACTGATCCACGTAGGATCACTAAGTGTTGTAGTCGTCGCCGTCGAATCCACTGAGGATCTTTGTACAGTCGTCGTCGTCGTCATCGCAGTCGCAGCCAGCTCTAGGGTTCCCGCACACAGCAAGCTCGTTCGGGAGGGTCCGCTCCACGAGCCGAGAGGCTGATATGTCAACTGAAACATAGTCCAGAGTTGATGTATCCAAAAGTTTCGTATCGTCAACAGGAACTCAACGTCGTAGACGGCGCGTCAATCGGACGCCCAATCTGAGAGTTATTAGCTTTTTCGTTCCAGGGGCCCGGTTGGTTTATAAGGAAAAACCAACCCAACCGTACTCCAACTACGTCCAAACCTTGAGCGAAGTAAGTCAAAAGATTCGTCTCACTTATAGGAATCCATAAAATTCGACGGCACGTCAATCAGACGTCCGGAGCTTAAGTTATAAGTGTTTCTGCTCCGAGGGCCCGGTTGGTTTCGTGTACGAACCAACCCGACCGAACCCAAAGTATTCATAAACCCTAAGTGTAATATGTTGAAACAACCGTCTTGATCCAAGGATCGCATCGCCGCTGACGGTGCATCGATTAGAGGTCTGTATCCCAAGATATGGGAAAAAGATCGAAAGAGGCCCGAAAACGGGGGGTCTGGGCCCGGGCCGACCCGGCCCAACCCCCCCTGGGTCAGCCCGAACCGGGTCGACTCGACTTGCGTCCAGGTCCGACCTGGATGGCGTGACCCGGCCCGGCCTGGCCCGGCCTGGGCGCGACCCACCTGGCGCTGGCCGGGTGGCCAGCGGGTCGGCTCGGCCGTTACAGCCGAGCGAAGCGGGGGGGCGCGTTACCCCCGCATGAAGGAGTCGCGGCCTTGCATGGGTCCTCCCTTGCCAGTGGACGCGGCCGGCTGCCACGTCCCGTACCCCTCTGGTCCCGTGCGGTCACGGGACCGTGCCCTGCCGTCGCGGCTAAAGACGCGGCGGCTCCTTTTGGCGGCACGCCGGCGGGCTGCTACGCGGACCACCGGACGAGTTCCGGTGGTCGGAACTGCGTGCCGTCTTCGCCAATGGCCCTCCCGGGGTCCGTCCTTCACTGCGAGGACCTCACATCGCCTGTGCAGCTTACTTTGTTGTCGCCTGCCAATCCGCACACCAAGAACGAAAGGATGGTGGGTTCGGACTTGTTTGTTGGTCCGCACCCACCGCGTTATTAGTTTTAAAAGTCTCACAACAAATATTTAAACGAACCACAGATATAATCACATAGATTAAAAAGAACAACAACCCCTACCTCAACGTTGTCGTTGAACGTGAGTTCGTCGCAGAATTAACTGTCGCGGAAGAAGAGGATCGTCGCGTCGCGGAAGGGGCGTCACTGTCGTCGCGGTACACGGCGTTGCGTAGACAAACTCCGAGGATTAAAATCACACATATTTAATTGCACCATTTAAACCCATGTTGAGGATATAATTCACAGAGGAATTAAAAGAACCGCAATCCCATACCTCAATCAGTTGTTGATCGAAGATTGTCGCGGGGAAGAAACGTTGCGGAAGGAGGATCATCGGCGTCGCGGTACACGGCGTCGCGCTGTCGATCTCCGAGGGTTCAGTGTTCTTCATCGCCCTTCGTCAGAGGCCGGCGTTCTTCGTTGGCGACGATGCGTTCTTCGCATTCTTCGCGTTCTTCGCGTTCTTCGCATTCTTCGCGTTCTTCGCGTTCTTCAATGAAGGAGGATGAAGATCTTCAAGCTTTAGATTATCTCCAAATCCTCTCAACAAGCCACCCTTAAGTGAAATAAGTGTTGGTCTTATTTTATTCCAGATGCCAACAATTAGAAATTCAAAGTTAAGAAACGAACAATTAATTCGATGAATTAATTGTAACGACTTAACTGCCCAATTAATAGGGGCGTTTAGTATTTAAGAAAACTCACCGATTGACTTTATTTAAAAGAGGTTTTCGCGGGTGCGTTACTTAGAGGGAAAGAAACAGTGGGGCTCATGCGGTCCCCACATCACAAATATCCTACCAAGTGGGTAGGATATCGTGGGTCCCACATTATCCGCTTAACCTGGCTTAAGTGGCTTTAAGTGAAATAAAATAAAGTGTCACGCCACCTTTATTTTATTTCTTAACTTAACCCCAAAAATTAAAAACCACACCCGAGCAAACGCAACTCTGGAAAAGGTGTTTCTAAGAAAATACCGACACTGTGATTCCATTGGTACCCTCGGAATTTGATTCCGAGCACCGGTTCAAAAGTTAGAAAAACCCGCTCGTTCGTTCACTGAACGTACCCGAGCTAAACTTCGGAAAATGATTCCTGGCACACCGGGCCTCGAAATCAGGTGCCGTTAGAAACTGCGTTCTTGTAAAATTCCCAAGAAAATTAAGAAAAAAATTTCCTTGAAGTTTTCAGGTCTTTACATTTACTATCTCACCATAAAGTTCAATCCCTATCTCACCGTAAAGCTCAGTCACTATCTCACCATAATATTCACTCATTGTCTCACCATAAAGACCCGATATGGTCTCACCGTAACAATTATTTATGATTGTTATTTATGAGTTAAAAACTGTATTGCAGTAATTATTCATTTCACCTTTTTATTTTCCCGCGCATTTACTTTTGAGACATTTGGTATTCCTAAATGATAAAATAAATTAAGTGTTCCTTGTCCTTCACTCGATCTTTCTTCTATTCACTCAATTTGTAACCCTTCTCCAACCCTTCAATCCTTCTCTCTCTCGAACCTTCAGTGAATTCCTAGGATGAAACTCCCTTCATCTTTGACTCCTGATAAACGTAGCTCAAAGAAGAAGAAAATCGCACCCAATCTGGCACCCGAAGGTCCTCTAAATCTAAATCTGGTGAACTGAGTAGTAGTACCTAAGAAAGAGGTATGCCCTAAGTGGATTCTATCAAGTAAGTCTATGGTTTTGAAAGTTTTAAAAGATCAAGGCTGGTTAGAATGGTTTTCTAAGGAAGATAAACTTATCTACCCTAAGTTAGTGGCTCAATTTTATCAGTATGTTCAGTTCTCCTTTGATTCTGAAGATGGTTATACTGTGAGAAGCTGGATAAATGGATAGAAGTGCTCATTCTCTTCGATTTTATGGGATTCATGCCTTAGGATACCTCATAAAGGCATCTGTGAGGACTATCAAAGAGTACCTCCACCTTCTAGTGAATTCTTTATTTTGGAAGATGCTTTGAAAAGCTTAATCGGAAATGGCACTAAGAGGGGATCCATTACTGATGAACTGGATGGAGAATCTAGACTTTTTTATGTTTATACAGAACTTGATTAGCCCCAAAAAAGTTGATTTTATTGTACTAAAATATCAGGATGTGTTTCTGATTCATCTTATGAAAAATGGGTATAAGATCAACCTTTGTAAGTATATCATACACCATATGTGTGAGCTGATCAAAACCAAATCCAAGTCAACCTCCCTATTTTATTCTCGGATTATCTTAGCCATGCTTCATTCCAAAGGTATGGTTGGACCTAATGAGAAAGTTATCAAGGATTGTGAGTACTGCCTTTCAAAATTCATTATCAAAAGGATGAAAATAAATTGTAATCCTTGGAAAAAGGCATGGGTGGAAGATAATGATAGGATTTATAAAAAGTTCAATCCAGTAGAACATCCCTCAAGACCAAAAGATATTTCTGATCCCGGTTTGGAACCAGATGAGGTTATGTATTATTATAAAGAAGAAGAAGAAGAGGCTATTGTGCCTCCTAGGGAAACTATTTCTGATAAAGAAGACAGTACTCTTGTCCCTCATGTAGTAAGTGAAAAAGAAGTCCCTGCTTCTAAAGATGTTGTTAATATGGAAGATAAACCTAAGGTTGAAATAGAATCTGCTGTCAAATAAACAGAAAAGAATGCTATGGAAGAACCTATAGAAGAATAATTACCTACTATGCAAGAATCTAACCTTGAAGAACTCCCAGTAGAACAATCTGTTCCTGAAGTTATTCCTTCGGTTGAGGAAAGGCTGGAGCTAGATTTTCAGTTGTCTAGATAGGAAATGATAGAGGATCTAAGAGATGAATTTTTGGAATTAGATCAAGACCCTAATTCTCTTAGTCCTAAGAAGGATGCAACTGTTGAGGGGAAGAAAACCCCAAATCTGGAATCTTTTAAAGTACCAAACCCAATTGATTCAAGACCTGTAGACACTTGGTATATGTTCCCCAGTTTTTAGTGAGTAAAGATGATCTGAAAGAATTTGGAGCTACCCTTTTGTCTGGATTTGAAAAACTCCTGAATTCCCAACCTTCTCTTGTAACACATCTAAGTGAGAAAGATGCCTCACTGTTGTTGGAAAAAATTATTTGGAATATCCAACCCAAAATGCTTCATGAGATTCAGGAAGTCAGAGTTGAAAACAGACTACTTAGTAATGAAGTGAAGACCCTAAGAGTTATGATGGAAGACATCTATAAAGAGATTCATTCGAGATCAGAGCTTGTTTCTCATCCTGTGGAACCTGTTATTCCTCAAACCCCACAGAATGTTGTCTCTCAGATTCAACCTCATTTAGCTTCCTTAGATGAAAAGGTCACTGAAAAAAAACAAACAAATTGTGAAAGAAATGTGAGAACTTGTTGTTAATATTAACAAGCTCACTGATGAGTATACGGGGTGCCTTAAAAAAGTGCTAAATCAACTAAAATATCTTACCTCAGCTGTAAATGCTTCTAAGGCATCTGGACAATCATCTCAACCTTCCTTAGAGAGTGACCTACTTAGAATAGTGGTCAAAGAAGAACTCTAGACTGTTCTTAGTAGTTTCAATAAATATTCTCTATATGAAGTTATCAAGAACAGTGACAGAGTTCTTGATCTGGACTAAATCCATTCAAAAATTGATAATGATGCTCAGCAAGAAATTTCCAAGAAAGTGGATTTATACTTCAACCGAATCTTCTCAAAGACTGAAATGACCAATTATTTTAAATATCTTGTAGAAAATCTGAGGATTCCTCCAGTTATGCAAGATTTCAATACTCAAGTTCAAAAGCTCACAGAGTTCACTCGTTTGTTGGATAAGTTTATGGAAAATAAGGATGACTTTGAGAAAGCTATGCAGTATGGTGGAGAGATCATTGCAGATTTTATTAAGCTTCTGAGGCCCTATATTCATGTGCAGAGTACAACCATTTTTTCTCCTACGGCTGAACCTATGAGACCTGGTTTGCCTACATTCACCTCTTCCCTAGCCTCCACTTCTATGTCAGTCAGTCAGGCACTGAGTCAGATCAGGCATGTGATCCTTGATCAACAACTTCCTCGGTCTTCTCCTGCACCTACTCTGGATCCCTTTATCTTTGAAGGCATTCATTTACCTTCTCTATCAACCAGCTCACTCCCTTCTTCTACTTCAAATTCTACTCCTATGTATTCCTCTTTTGTTGTTGCTACTAAAGGAAAAGAGAAGACCAGCCCGTGAATAAGGACAATGCTTACTCTATTTTGATGGGAATCTTGTTACATTTGTTTTACTTTTTGTAATAACCCTATTTATTTTCTCTAATACATTATGTACTTTGCTTCTCTCTCATGTATTTCTTTTTCTTGCTACTTTTTGATAATCCCAAAAGAGGGAGAAATATATGGGAAACAAATATGAGAAATATATGAGAAACAAATATGAGAAATATATGGGGAAAAAATATGAGAAATATATGGGAAAATATATGAACAATATATGGGAGAAACATATGAGTAATATATATGAGAAATATAGGAGAAGAGAACACTCACTCTACATATGTACATTCGAACTATGTTGTTAGAACACATATACACTCTAAATTTACATGGTTTGTGATCATCAAAAAGGGGGAGATTGTTGGACTCCTCATGTATTAATCATGTTTTAATGATCACAAATACTATTCATTCTATAAACCATGTTAACTCTATGTAATCTATCTCACATAAAATGTAAAATTGTTTAGTAAAAGCTATCCAAAGCTCTTAAGTGTTATACACTCAGTTTGGTTACTATAAACTATCTTTTGATTCACTTTATAATGATTTTTCTAAAAAATGATTAAGTTTAATTCATTCCATAAATATCACTGCTTAAGTCTGAATATAGATATTTGCCTAAGTCTGAGACACCGTGACCATGACACCGTGACCATGAGACACCGTGAACAAGCAGACACCGTGAACAAGCAGACACTATGAACAAGCAGACACCGTGAACAAGCAGACACCGTGAACAAGCAGACATCGTGAACAAGCAGACACCATGACATCCAGACACCGTGACACCCAGACACCGTGAACAAGCAGACACTGTGACATCCAGACATCGTGACATCCAGACACCGTAAACCAGACACTATGAACAAGACATTGTGACATCAAGACACTGTGAATAAGACATCGTGAACCAGACACTGTGAATCAGACACCATGAACCAGACATCGTGAACAAGACATTGTGATATCAAGACACCGTGAACAAGACACCGTGAACCAGACACCGTGATATCAAGACACTGTGACCAACCCATACACCATGTGAAAAAGACAGCATTTTCATGACATATTGTGACACCATTTCTTAATATGTTTTGTTGTCTTTCAATTAATCTCTAATGGTAATATTTGAAGATTTTAATGCACTGACATAATTAATATTTCTTTTATAGACAAGTATGAGGTACAAGGTGAAGAATACATGTAACCTGTCAGCTCAAACACATGCACTCCAGGATAAAAGAGTAATGCGGCCCAGAAACAAAAAAAAAAGAAGTGTGGCATGATACTAAAAAGTAGAACAAGCTAGTGGGAGTGAGTACAAAAATGAATAATACACTTAGATAATTCTTGAATAAATAATTTCCTCATGCAACTCGATGCTTGTGAAGAACACACGAAGCATACTAGAATCTTGAGAACATATTTGCACTTTCAAACATCACGAAGAACACAATCCGGATCTATCTGACTTGCGACACTCTGTTTTCTATAAGAGGACTTGAGTTCTGCATCTGCTTCATCTCAATAATTCCAAAGCTATAAATACTAACACTCAGAGCACTTCTAAACCTATCTCAATATTTCTACTCTGTTTTATATCATTTTATTAACTTTTGAGCAGTGTGTGTATCTGTATAACAGCACAATCTGTCTCCTGCATTAAACTAAAGGATACAAGATATCCTTTCTCAAACATATTTTTAAACTTGTTTATACCCATGGATAAGTGTGGAAGAGGTCATTGTGTGTCTTGGTTGTTTGTACCCATGAATAACTATGGAAGAGGTCCTTGTGTGACCTAGACAGTCCTGTGTACTGTTGTTAACCCCGATCTAGGGTGTGGATTAAGTTTATTTATATAAACTGCTTGGTGGAAGGTGATCACCAAGTGTAGTGGATTAGGTCTCGACTTGAGACTGAACCACTTGTTTCATATTTGTTGTGCTAGTTAATTTAGCCTTCTCTATTTTACTATTTTACTGTATAATTCAGATATCACTAAATTCACTTTGATAGTTTCTCTTGGAAAGAAGTTATAATTGTCTTGTCTTAGTAGAATATCTTCAAAAGTAATATTAATAACCGGAATTAAGATTACTGAGAACTAATAAATATTCTAAGAAGTTATTTAAACAGTCAAACTCTTATAATAGTATAACCTTGATTAACTAGGCTATTTTTAATATTTTGGGTAAACCTTTTAGAAATACTTTTTAACCAGAAATTTTTATACATACTCAATTCACCCTCCCCCCCCCCCATCTTGAGTAATCTACTTAGACCAACACTTTCAATGGGAAAAACATGGGTGGAATTTCCTTTTCCAAATTTTACAAGAGTGTCACTCCTCCTCCACTATAAAAAGGCCTCTTCTCCTCCCACTTCATCAAACCTCTCAATACATTTTGGATTGATCAAGATATACCCAAATAGATCCTAAAAATTCCTCCCATAAATATTTAATCCTCTCCTTGGGAAGAAATCCATCCAAGGAATCCCTTTGGTGAAAACCAAAAGGAGTTACCCAAAGAAGAGGTAACATCTTTCCTTGAGCTCTTTAGTTTCATTTCCATTCCCCACCCCCTAAAATATCATTATTAAATTCATATATAAAGACCCAGTATCCTAAATATATTGAGATTTTTTTATATTAAGATTTATACCTACACTTACACACACCTCTATCTAATGGGTAACGAACATACAGTATATGTGTACGGCGGACTACCGCCTCATGAAATGATGATTGTTCGTTTTTCCTTTACCACCTTTCATGGTTGGGAATTATGATAGAAAATCAGTTTATATATGATATATATGATATTTATAATTTATTTATTCTTCTTTGATTTTTATTATAACACATACCACTATGCACTTCATTTTGTGGGAATACGATAACATCGTTTGTGGAAGTGTGGACTACCATCCCTTCAAAGCTATGTGATTTGTTCACACTATACATGGAACATATAAAGGGTGGTTTTAATAAAACTATGTGATATATATGAAATTAATATTATAATTTAATTATAATATATATATGTATCATTTAATTATCACTCTTTTAATATGATAAAGTAATGAAAGTAACGTTCATGCATACGTACGACCTACCGTCTCCATGAACGGTGTATTTCATTTCCTATCTATAAACTTTATAGGTTATTATGAATATATATATAATAAATATATATTATATTTAAATCATGTTTTACATTATTTAGATGATTAAATCATGATCTAATTAATAAAAACAACAAGTAATAAGTTAAAACATACCCAGCAAACTAGGTAATTAATGCCCGAAATAGAGAAAATAATGAAAGGTTGTTATCAAACAGGTAATAAGATATTAAAATAAGATAATATATGATATTATAAACATTAATATGGTTACTTAATAAATTAGTAACACTCTTAAAACCATTATACATGAATTTAAATCTCGTTCACACAAAAAGGAAACCCAAGGTAAGAGATTTTTGTCTCCATTTACACTCCTTTGAGACTTATTTGTTATTATAAACTAATTCACTTTTATATGGTGTATATACTGACCTTTTAAATGTTATATAATGAATTAAATTATTCTTATGACATTCTATGTTTCATTTAATGTTATTCCTTCATGGATATTATGATTCAAATGTTTCAAAGTGGTATGGGACACTTTGGAATGTTTAAAGATTATTCTCCTCAAGAATGTTTTTAATGATTATCTTTGAAATATAAATTTATTTGTTATTATTAACTTTATATCGAAATAATTAATTTATTGGAAATATAAAAATTCTTGGGTGATCGATATTATTATTTCCTAAACTGTATTCCATTTTTATAAATGGTGTTCACTTTGATAGTTATTTGATTAACTGGGGAATTATTTATAAATCTGTATCTTTTATTAAATATGGATTTTGAAAAGGAATATTTCTTATCGATTTAAATTGATTATTAGATATATGAGGAATTATTTGGATAAGAATGACATGGGTGGGGCTCAGTTATAGATATCCCCTCGATGCATCGGTAGTCTGATGAGATGAAATATTTGGCCAAATTAGATGGGTTTTTACCCGATATTCTAAACTGTATTGTGAAAGGTCCTGATGGTAATGGTTCCATGTAGCTAGGAAAAATTAAATCCAATAATTAATCATTACCCTAATTTAGATTCAGTTATTATTTATCCATGATATTTTGCATTTATATATCTATGGATGCATTTCATATTCAATTCATTGACTAAATGGCATGTGTTTTCAGTTTCTTACATTTCCATATTGATATTTCCTTATCTAGTTATTTTAATAGCATGATTTATCAGTTATTTACCTTTCCATGTTGATTTATTCTCATTTAGTAATTATTTATTCCATTTTACTTATACTTAATGATAATTTGAGATCACTCTTATTATGTTTCCTTTCCCCAGGTTATGAAGAAGAAATATTTGAATAAGATTTCAAGGATGTTGTTTATTTCATTTTATTATGTATCATGTTTTTATTTTGTATTTCCCAATTTATTATGGGTATCTTGTATGTAATATGGCTTTACAAAACTACTAAATGTATCAGTCCTTTGGAATTTAATTACTTTAAATCATACCAATGTAATAAAATGGGATTCTAAGGTCGGGGAGTTATAGTTGGTATCAAAGAAAGTTTATTATCAATCTTAGAAAATAGATTTAGAAAGATTAGATTAACAAACATAACCCTAAGTAGACTTTTAGGATAAGTATAGAATAACATCCTATAATTTTTGTAAGGTAGAGATTATATGGTTATTCATAGAAATATATCCATGTATGAATACTACAAGTGGATGTGGTTCTAGGAAAGATGTATTTAGTAGTAACAACTCTAAAAATGTGTGTCGGGACTGACTCATTGTAACCTGGTACACAAAAATGCTCCATACTTCTCACCTAGTTTGACACTATCAGGGGATATGCTTATGATAATTCATATTTTATTTACAACCCATTATAAAGGATTTTAAATTAAAGACATACCCAAAGAAACCATGTTTATTATTATGATATTTGTTATGGAAAACATTTTCAATTTATGATTAGTGTTTCACTAGTTTTGGGATTATATATTATGTTACACAATGTTATGATCTAATCTAGTATATTCCATTGTTTATAAATGGTTCCTGGAAGGAAGAATGGTATCAATACTCATGGAAAATGTAGAGATTTTCCTGTCGAGGAAATCAATACAGCTGGTATTCGAACTGAGAATGTTATGGAAATATTAGGGAAGCTTAATCAGGTTATAACACATAACATTTCCCAGGTGGAGAAACTTATTCCACATTGATATTATCTGATGTTGTATCACTTTATGCAATAGAGTCCCCCATCATTTAGTGGGACTATTTACCCATTAGTGACCAATCAATGGATTAAGTCTTTTGAGAAGATATTCATGAAATTAGGATATAGTGAAAAGGAAAGGTTGTAGTTGTAGTATATTTCCTAAATAGAGATGCGGATCAATAGTGTTCATTGATCCTGAATACTAGGGAGGAAGAATAAATAGATCTCATAGAATGGAGAACTTTTAAGGATATATTATTCGATAAATACTTCCCTCGTGATCAAAAAACTAAGATGAAGAGAAATTTCCTTCATTTAAATAAAAATTAGAAAGAAAGTTTTATGGATTATGAAGATTAATTTACAAGGTTATCATGGTATTCTATGGATCTCATACACAACACAGAGTGTAAGATTGACCACTTATTTGAAGGTCTTAAGCCAAGTCTCTGAAGGGAACTGGTCTCCCAAAAATTTTCATCATACAATGAAATAGTTTTATGTGCCATCAAGATGGAGAAGGAATTTTCTAGAATCAATATATTCATGGGAAACCTAGAAAATAAGAGTCCATATGACTACCATGAAAAAGGGAATGATTTAAAGAATAATAAGGGGGAGAAGGATTTTTAAACATGCGATAACTATGGAAATAATCACCCTAGGAAATGCTTGAAAGGATTGGGAGTTTTTTATAAGTGCGTAGAAAAGGGTCACTAGGTAAAATAATGTAAAGGGAATAATGAAAAGGTTGTTATTTAGTGCTAAAACTTCAAGGAGATGTGGTACTATGAAAATTAATTCCCCAAGCATCAAGGGAATTTACCTCTGAAGAAGATAATGGATCAAGGTCAAGCATATGTTATTAACACAACTGAAGTGGAATAATTAATGTACATTTGTATTCGGATCTAATAAATATATTGTAAAATTATTTTATGTTGTTGTCATCATATAATTTATATAATATATGAGGATTTCACTACTTTACTTTTTAATTAAGGATTTGGTATCATATACTGAATGGTGCCAAGAAAATTTATTTAGTAAAACTTTTTGAAAAACACATGGTTGAGGGAAAGATAACCCTTAATATGTTCCCAATGTTAAGAAAATGATATTTAAATAAATAAATGATTAGTTTGGACAATGTAAATTGGATAAGTGTTGACTACCTTGGAATTGTGTGTAACGTCCTGATCCGGGTTCCACACACTGGAGCCCTGAGTCAGACTGCCACATGACCTCAGGCGTGCCTCCCCGTATGCCATAGGCTACTGATTAGTAGTGAGGGGTCTATTATTGATCATGGGGATACTATAACCTTTTTTATTAGAGTAAAACACCAGTGGAAAACAAATAAACAAATGAGGAATCATATATAAGCATGAAAAATACCAATGTTACAAGATAACAAAAATAAGAAATATAATATATAAATGAAAGGGTAAACATGTTAAGTTAATGTACGTGTCAAGTTCCTAAAATGAAAAACCCAAATGAAGGACAATGATGACTCCCAAGTGGGTCTCGAACCATGTTTGGTTCCCTCATCCATGCTCCATCCCTAAATAAGTTGTCCAATACAGGACCTTTTCCATTAACCTATTCATAAAACACAAAGTCTATTCAGGTACTGATTAGGAAGCCCGAGTAGGGTGTGTGTATAACTCAGTAAGCCACCACCAATGGTGTCTAAAACAAATCCAGCCAAAAATAGTGTATGCAATTCTATAAGGAATTAAATATAATGCATAAATAAATAGTTTATCGCATTATTAAATATTTTCTATTTAACCACATAATTGGATGATCATGTTGCCATGTTTATTTTCACCCATTTGATTGACCATGTTATCATTCCTTAACTTAGGTGTTTGAATGTCCATGTTGCCATTCTTTAATTCACACATTTGAATGACCATGTTACCATTTCATAACTCACACATTTTGAATGACCATATTACCATTCCATAACTCACACATTTGAATGACCATGTTACTATTCCATAACAAACACATTTTAAATGACCATGTTACCATTCCATAACTCACACATTTTGAATGACCATGTTACCATTCTTTAACCCATTCAACGATTAGTTTTTCATATAAATACCCTTAATTAATTCCCCAATTAATTAATTACGTCAATCTCATTCATTAATTCATCAATTAATTAATCAATATCCACAAAATCAAAATCCCATAATTAATTCCACAATTAATTATCTCATTCATAATCTCAATACTTCATAATTAATTCCACAAATAATTATATCAATTCTAAAATCTCAATTTCTCATAATTAATTCATCAATTAATTATTCAATTATATCAATTTAATATATCAACAATCCACATTAATTAATTTACCAATTAATTAATCCAAAATATTCCCATTAATTAATTCCAAAATTAATTAATCTAACTCAATCCCTTCAATTAATTCACTAATTAATTGTTCATGTCAACTCTCATTAATTAATTCACAATTAATTAATCATATTCAATCCATTCAATTAATTCACCAATTAATTGTTCGCATCAACTCGATTAATTAATTCTATAATTAATTAATCTAACTCAATCCCTTTAATTATTTCAACAATTAATTATTCCATCGTAATCAATTTAATGACACTAATTAATTCCATATCTCAATCAATTAAATATTTCTCAATTAATTTCACAATTAATTATTATATCTTGATCAATTCAATATCCCCCAATTAATTTCACAATTAATTGTTCTATCTTGATCAATTCAATATCCCTTAATTAATTTCACATTTAATTATTCTATCTTGATCAATTCAATATCCCCTAATTAATTACACATTTAATTATTCCAACTCACTTAATTCAATAACTGTATAATTAATTCATAAATTAATTATTCCAACTCACCTAATTCAATAACCACATAATTAATTCATCAATTAATTAATCACATTGTTTAATTGAATAATTAAATAATCTCTTTACTCACATTAATTAATTCATCAATTAATTGATCCTTTTATTTAATTCAACAATTAAATAATCTCATTACTCGTATTAATTTATTCTCCAATTAATTAATCTAATTATTTAATTTAACAATTAAATAATCATACCCACAATTTCCATATCTCATAATTAATTCATCAATTAATTATCTCTAATAATAATAATAATAATATCCCATATTTAATTTCACAATTAATTATACCTATTCATAATGTTTATATCACATAATTAAACTACCATTAATTATCTCAATCCATGGTATTAATATCTCATAGTCTATGTATAATTAATTGTCTCGAGGTAATAACTCAATATCACATGATTAATTATATAATTAATTATCTATATTCAACAGCTTCAATATATCAATAATTAATTCATTAATTAATTATTCAATTCCAACAATCTATATCATTCCATAATTAATTCGACAATTAGTTGTCCTGAATCACAATTTCATAATCCTAACCATTCCCTTTAATTAATTCTATAATTAATTAACTAAGTTTAACAATCTCAATTTCATCATAATTAATTTAACAATTAATTATTCACGATCTAAATTCCCAATATCCCAATATCACATTTCCATTAATTAATTAATTCGCCAAATTAATTAATTTAATAAAGATAAAAATTGCTAAAAAAAACTAATATTAGTTCTATAATTACATACACATAAATGAAATTAAGACTTTTGGATTTGAATTATAGATCACCTGCCTCAAGAACAGTAATGAATGGTCTCTAATGGATATCTCCAATTTTGTGTAAAAATGATGAAGAATGATATCTTGATTCAATTCCTAGATACAAGATTAAAACGAATCAAGATATAATAAACTTATATCTAAATCTAGATCCAACAATCCTATATATAGATTTTGCAAAACTAGATCTAGATTTAACAATGGATAAACATCCCTCAATTATCTGGGAATAGGAGTGGGAGTGAAATAGGGATCTAAACGGAAAAAACACCCATACCCAGGAGGTGCGTAGGGTGGTCTTCGATTTAATATGGTGGTGCACGGAGGAGTTTTAGTCCAAGGTAGAGGCTTTGTGGAGAAGCTTTGGTCCATGTTAAAGGTGCGCAAGACATATACAGAAAATAAAAAGGGGTTCGAAGGGTTATGTGGCACTGGAGACATGTTTTTAATAAGCTAGGTGTGATAATTACATGACATGAATCCTCATTTCACATCATGTAATGATTTATAATCAATTTACCCTTCTTCTCGAGGAAATATTATCAAACTATCAAAAAACATTAATTGCATATTACACATTGTGAAATCCAATTACACATGGTGAAATATAATTTCATGTGGTGAAATATTACACGTGGTGAAATATAATTACATGTGGTGAAATCTTATTTTGTGGCATGTTGACGCGTAGTGTAAGACAGTTATAGGGGTGTAATCTACTTTCGTGACATGTTGATGCATAGTTAAAACTACTTACAGGAGGTGTAAATTTTCAAAGTTGTGAATTAATTCAATCTATGAATTAAATTCAAAACAACCCATCTTGACTAAAAATTTAAAAATATTCATACCTGGAAAAATATGTGCTCTTACAATCTCCTCATTGTATAACAGCTCATCCTCAAGTTGTACTCTTAAGCATCTCAAAGAAAATTCAGGTTCTTATAATCTCCCCACTTTATAACAACTCATCCTCGAGCTATACTCACGTGCATCTATAAGATTGTGAGTAAAAAGGATCAGACCACTGAGCCCACACATCCATTTTTCTCTCCCATTTTTCTTCCTGAACCCATCCAAGTCTCTGCAATACATGAAATATCTGCATGATCTTTCCCCGCAACACCTTTTAACTACAATAAACCACACATATAAGATACTCTTAAAAGGATGAATTGGTCTCAATATCGACTGACACAACATTCCCAATGTGTTTCCCAAATCATTGTTTCCAATAACCGCAATGAAACATCCAATATTGGCACTTAGCATTACCATCAAAAATTGCCTAAAAAGGATGTACATTCACTACCTACAAGGCCCACCTGAAATTTCCCTAAGTAATTTAAACATGAACCATACAGTTTCCTCATTAACATTCCTCATTGGTCTTTCTCCACATATCTATAACATATATAACACTCCCCACCTTTGTAGAATTGTTAATACTATTTTTCAAGCAACTCAACGACCACAACCCATGGTCCATAGTATTCATTGACCTTCAATCCCTCTTAAGAACCTCATATGTAACTATAAATTTCATACCTCACACCATCCATATTCACATATACACCGCTTCATAAGTACAACTCCCAAGGGGACCCATATCTAACCAAACACATTTAGGTAGCTAGGTGTAAATCCAGATATTTCTCAGTATACTTGAGATAATGTCAAGGTAGGGGAAATGATCATCACTAAGAATTAGGTAATGTAAAATGAGTTTTTTTATGATAGAATTAAATATGAAAGGTTAATTGTTTCTCATGTTTTAGAAAATAAATAATTTTTTTATCTATTTGTCTATTCCTTTAGATTAATCATGTTTATAAAGTGTTTATGAAATATGAATATTCTGTATGTCATATTTATGTGATAGATTGCTTATAGTTGTTTTTTAGGTCTTTCATTACATGTCTGGGGTGATTTCAAAAGATTTAGTTTTTATCTATCTTAAACCTGATTTTTTATTGAAGTTATAAGTTTGAATTTAGTTTTTGGGAATAGTTTGTACATATTAGGTTCTATATTTATCATGAATTGAGTTCACCTTTGAGTAAAGTCTTCCCAGGGAGAGGGACTTGGGGTGGGACGTTCCACTAGCCTGAAGGAATATGCCTTGTTCTAGAAAGGTAGGGGTCTGATGGGTTTAGGAAGATCGTCTAATGATCATTGGTAATAGAAGAAACTCATGGAATTTATGATATATCTTTAAAAAATGATACATGAAACAAAATAAAGAACATTGTGGGTGTGGTGTACCTTAAATGGGACTATCTTAAGCTCCATCTTTAATCTTCTATGAACGTTTGATATGGATAACTGAAGAATCAAACAAAATATTTTTTCCTCTAAGGGAATTACACTGATTGGTAGATCCACATTCATAACATGAGGATCATGATCTTTCACTAAGTGATGAATGGTGTTTCAGTAATGAGAGTGCTTTAGCTATCTTGCATGAAACAGGTAATACCCAATGAAGAGAGATATTCCCTTTTATAGGCCACCTTGATGATCTTCATTAAATTTAAAGAATCAGTCATATCAGGTGGCATCTCATGCACCCATGCATTACTTCCATGTGGGTGTTTATTCATTAAACTCTTTCAATGAATGTGTAAGGCCATAAAAGAATCATCTTATGATTTATAATTGATTAAAATAGTGCGAATGGGGCGAATGGGGCGTTTCATGTACTTGGAATCCATATTGTGTACTTATTAAACTTTATGATTAAATTGAATAGATGCATCCCATGCATCAAGATGATACAGACTCATCGTGACCTATGATGTTCATTACATGAATACCATAGCTTGTGATTTGGTCATATCATAGAATACGATATACCCATATTTTATGTGTATATCTAATAAGGTGGTGATTAGAGTCCTCTATATTTTCTAATCTGAGAGATCTCTCTAGTTTTCATCATTATAGAGGATTTTTGATAGTTCTCTCATCCACTCTTCCATCATTTTCTCTTTGAAAGTGACTAGAATCACTTAGATAATAAGAGTTCATGCCAAGGAGTTAGTGATAAATGTTATTGGTGGATACTAAAAGAGACTTGAATTTTTCAATTCAAGTTGGATCTAAACATTTCAAACCTTTTAAAAAATAATTTTTTTCATTATTTTATATTGTGTTTTTCATTTATTTGTTATGTTTTTTTGCTAGGTTTTATAATTTATTTTGTTGTGTTCTGAGGGTCCGTAACTCCATTAAAACCTTGCCAAAATGAGACAAAATGCTTTTTTTGTAATTAGTTTTAAATTTTTTGTGCATTATTAATAAAACATATATTGTCCATTATTACATGTATATAACTTTTTCTTCAATTATAGGTACATTTCTTTGGCATGTTATAAGTCAAATTATTATTAATGATTCTCCATCAATCTATTTTTTACATGTTTAATTGTATAAATGATTCGTTTGTGATTGTTATAACAAAAACCAATGGTTTTAGTATATAAAATTATTGTTAAATAATTAAATATATTTATTATTTATATTTCATTGATAAAGGTGGTGTTTTCTTTTTTAAATGTACTTTTTTTGTTTTCAAAATGGTGCAATACTGAAAAGTGGGTATGATAGTGAACTTTATTCATATTGAAAATGAGCTAAGAAAGGGCCTCAATTTTCTTGTGTTATCAATCTTAGTGTATTTTTATTGTTGAGATACACTTTTTCTAGCACAGATATGGTATTTAGACAGCAGTGGTGCTCCAGAAACATCTCATATTTTTATGGATCCATGAAAACATTAATATACAATTTATCAATAAAAAATATTTCACTTAGAATGTAAGTTCCAAACAATAATCATGTTGTTTTAAAAAAATTATTTGTGTATTCATTTCATTTATAACCTAATAGTTCAGCACAAGATTCCTTTTAATAAATTATATTTTTAATTTTATATATAATTTCAATACTTTCCAATTGTTTTTTATATTGTAACTATTAATAAAAATAATATTTATTTTAAAACTTATCATACCACCTCATATTCTTTAATTCAAATTACAATTATTTTAAAATATTAACATCTATTTTAATTAATTTAGTAATTAAAAATAATTTTTAATTGTTGAAATGTATTTTTATATGGGATACTTAAAAATAAATTATTGATTTGTGGTTTTTATTAATAAATTTAACATAAAAATTTGAATAATAATTAAACATTTTTAAATAATGGAAATTATTGTATATCAATTAAACACTTTGACTTTTAAAATTTGTTATTTTTATCATAATTATAATTAGGGATGAAAATGAGTACCTAATAATCAGGTACTCAACCTCACCTGATCTAGAAAAACTGGGTTTGGGTGCCTCGAACTAGGTTTGGTCCAGGTTTGAGTTTAAAAAACAATACTCAGGGTTTGGGCACCACTTATAGGGTATCTAAAACCCAGATATAGTATAAATTATCATTATTATTTAATAAAATTATAAAAAATACTTTGTTCAGGCTTTAAACGGGTCTTAACTTGAAAAAATATTATAAAAACTAAAAATAATAAATATAAACAAGTTTTTAAATAGGTTCATATTTTAAATGGTTATCGAAGATGTGGTTTGGGTTTGGTAAATTTTAAATGAGTATGGGTTCGGGTACCTCTATCTAAGCAGTTACTTGATCTATTTCCCTCCTTAATTATAATATATAATAAACACAAACTTTTATTTTTTATCTTATTTTTTTACTTTTATCAACATTTTTGTCGAATTAAATTTTTTCATACCAGCTCTTTTTTTACAATTGTTGCAAAATAGTGACGTGGATTATTTTTCAGTAATATAACATGTTTTTATTGATTTTTTATTTCAAAAAATATAGGTTTATCCCTTAATTTTTAATATCAAAATGATTAATAAAATTAACATTTATTTTGTGAATTTGATGACCCTACAATAATAGTAGAAAAAATAAAATTTATGTGTAGATAAATTTCATGTTATATTGAGGAAGATCATAAATAGAATTTAATGTTCCTTAGATAAATTTAGGAGAAGACACACATATATTGATTGATAATTGATATTAATAATGATTAATGTATTTTTATGTCTCAACACTAGTTGTCTACCTGTGGGGATCAATAATTCCTCCGGGTCATGTCACAAGTCGTCTCAAGTTCTCGGTTTAGGGGCAGCCATGGTTGGTTCATGACACAAGATATCGTAAAATACAATTGACACATTATAATATCACTTGTCGTATTTGGTTATTTCAATCATAACATATGATTGGGATTTGTATTATAGAATACGATTTATACACACATATCACTCTTCTTTATCAATTGTATTTTATGATTGATAATAGGATTATTAGTTGTAAAATATGATATAAATTAAAATGTTAAATATTTTATGTTTTGATAAAATTTCTTGTAATTTATAAAATTTTCATAAATTATAAGTGTTAGGCTATGTAAAATGAGATTTTTCATTCTTGACTTAAATATGAAAGTCTCATATTTGTTTCTCATGTCTTAGAAAATAAATAAAAAGTTCATTTATTTGTGTATTCCTTTAGATTAATCATGTTTATAAAGTGTTAATGAAATATGAATATTGTGTATGTTATATTTATGTGATAAATTGCTAATAGTTGTTTGTTGGGTCTTGAATTACATGCTAGTTGCCATTTCAAAAGGTTCAATTTTCATCTATCTTGACCCTGATTTATTATTGAAGTTATAATTTGGAATTTAGTTGTTGGGCATAGTTTGTACCTATTAGGTTATAGAGTTATCATTAATTGAATTCACCTTTGAGTAGATTCTTCCTAGAGATAAGTACTTAGGGTTGGACTTCCCACTAGTATGAATGTCACGACCCGTCCCCTGGGGCCCGTGTCGTGACTACCCCAAGCCCACCTCCCAAAGGTCAGGGGCTGGAAACTAGCATCGAAGGCGTCAACCTACAAGTGGGAGGCATTTTCCTGAGCACCTGTACGCACACACATGCTCAACCACATCCCAACACACTGAAAGGGGGAAAAAAGTACCACTAAAACAAGGTTGAGTGCAAGTACAACTGAAAATAAGTGGGCTAAAATACAAATCCAACAAAGAACTGAAAACATAAAGTACAAAAAGGAAACTCTGATGGCCATCCGAAAAAAACTCCACCTGATCATGAGAGTAGTGAATCTACTGGAATTCGAAGTAGTATGTCATGTTCACCCAGTCCTATTGGGCCCCACCTGGTTCCAGGCCACCAAGTCCATCGCCGTAGCGTCCGTCAGTCCTATCCCCCTAAGCACCCATGTTGAAATGTCAGTCATCTGCACTAGACACAACACATGTGGGTGAATCTTGTGCAAGGGTGAGTAACACAATACTTAGTAGGGACCCGAAAACAAAAAGGAAAGACCACACAAAAATTCCTCAAAGTAAAGCATGAAACACAAGACAGCTCACACCAGGTATATTCTAGGGTAGTAATAGTAGCATCATCAGTCACATCATCGAAAACCTCATATGCTGGAGAAATCCTCCTCTAATGAGTACATTGGGCCTTCCAAGTCATGAAGAAGTGCTTTCCACTAACCTCATACTGCTTAGGTATACCTCTCCATCGTCTACCGTGGGCCTGTAAAGTCAGAGAGAAGTGCTTCCCACTAGTCATAGCCAACTGGGCTACTCTTACTCGTCACGTAACGTGGGCCTGAAAAGTCAAAGATAATTGTTTCCTATCGTGGGCTTACAAAGTCATAGATAATTGATTCCCATTGGGCCATGGTCGAGTCATCTAGAGTCAAAAGTCAATAGTCCTCAGGTCTCAGCCAACTGAAGGGTTCCGTACATAGCGCACCTGGGAGAACCTCTCCTAAATCCTTTCATCACATCTAAACTTCCAAAAAATTCACCATAGAGTGTTTCAAAAGATCCACCTCATCGAGAGGGTCCCAACTCCTCAAACGGATTGTCAATAGAACATGTGGTTTGCAAGATATGAGTGTTTTAGTAACTAGGGGACCGGTCGCGACGGGGCCCAGTCCGACCCGGTCAGACCGACCCGACTAACCCAGCTCATGGGTCTCGCATACCCCAGTTTAAGTTCGACTAACTTGACTTGACCTGGTTCGAGTCCAGGTCGGTCTGGTCCGGCCTAGCCAATGGGTCAGGCCCAATGGTCCTCGCTGGACCCGGCCCGGTTTGGCCGTGGGTCCAGCCTGTCGGGTCACCCGGTGACCTAGTCTAGTCCGGCCCAGCCTTCTGGGTGCAGTTCTGGACCACCGGTATGGGTCTGGCCTACTGGCTGAGGAGTGGCCCACCAGCCTGACGCCTGGCCGCATGAGGCGGTTGGGGTGCGCCGCCTGACCAGGATGTGGTAGCCATGTCGCGTCCCGCTTGCTCCGCTGGCCCTGCAGACGCGATGCCCCTCCATCCGCGGTCGATGAACCACGGCTCGTTATCGCCCGGGTGTCCCGGAAATGGGTCACCCTCCTTCATGCTGCGCCCACCTGGCATCGTGATCCCCACCGCTGCGGCATGCCCGGTGCACTTTCGTCCTCCAGTGTGGCCGGCGAGGACGGGCCACCTCCACTGATGTCGTGGCGCCAGGTGGCGTCTCCCCCTTCAAGCGACCCGCATGGGTCAACCGGCGCCAATGGTGTCGCACTGGTGGCACCTTCCGCAGGCCACCGAAGTCACTCTGGTGGTCTATTTTTTGATCAGTCTATGCCTGCGGGCCTCTCGGGTCATCGCTATCCATGCTCAGGCTCTGGAATCGAATTGCCGCAACTTCAAGAATATAGGAACCAAGAACACACGAGCAGAGGTACTCGGGTCTTATTCATGTCGACTCAAGCCCTATGCATTAGAGGTTTAAATAAAGGGGCAGGTTTGGGGATTGAGTTTAATTGTTTCATGCCAAGTTGAATCCCAGATAAATAAATCCCCCAAAAAAGTCATCCTCCCACATAAACACACGAATTGTGGATCAACCTATTCGTGAGTTGATCTATGTTCATCATTTCTAGAAAATAAGGATAGGGAAGAACTTTTAAAATAAAATCAAACCCCTACCTCGTTGACATCTGATGCTGATGTGTTCGTCCTCGAGGTTTCAAGGCGTTGATGTCGTCACTTCCAACTCTGTTCTTCGAGGTTTGTCAAATTCAGTGAAGTCCAACCAGTGTTATTCGTCATTCTTTGTTAGAGATAAATTTTCGTTGGATATTCATCAAAGAGTCACCAAGGTTTAATTCCATCGTCTCCAATATGCCAAAAATAAGGAAACAAAAGTGCAGCGTTGTCACGTCAATTAATGATGCTCATTAAATGGGACACATTTAATGAGCCATTATAAAAATAGAACTGTGGTTTCAGAAGAGCCATTATTGGTCCTCCATTAATGCACCTTTTCGTTTCCTTCTCGTTGTACCGCAGTTTCATTATCCTCCACCCAACGGTGAGAAAGAAATAAAATAATTCCCTTAAATTATTTTATTATTTTTCTCAAAAATTCTGAAAAATAACTTTTCCGCTCAACCCTTGTCGGCCAAAGATAAGTCATTTCTAAGAGAATCCCAGCATTTTGATTTCAATGGTTCCCTCAGATTTTCAATCTGAGCACTGGTTCAAAAGATAGAAAATCTCACTCGCACTTCTACTGAACGTACCTTAAAAAAGTTCAAAATTCTGTTTCGGGATCTCCAAGGCTCGAAATCACATGTCGTTGAATTTCACGGTCTCAAAATAATTTCATATATTAAAAAAAATATACCGAAATTCTAAGAAATTACATTCTACCCACCTTATGGATTTATATTCCCGAAATCCAAAACAACAACTAAACAAAAAGATAGGGGTACTGAGCATGAATCTAAGCCTCCTGCTCCCATGTTCTCTCATGGATATTCTTGTGCTACCATCGGACATGCACTAGAGGAATTGACTACCCATGTAGGACCTGCTTCTATCAATCCTCTATCACCACTGGGAACTCCGCAAACATCACCTCATTGTTAATGTCTAACTCGCCCCAGTCGATGACATGCAATGGATCATGCACGTACCTCCTCAGTTGCAACACATGGAAAACATCATACACCTAGTGCATCTATAGGGGAAGAGATATGTGGTATGCCACCTCATCAACTCTGATCAGGATCAGAAAAGGTCCAATGATCCTTAGAGATAGATTGTCGCCCTGGCCAAATCTCTATAATCTTCACCGGGGTGAGACCTGAAGGAATATATGATCTCCCTCCTCAAACTCCAAGGGTCTCAGTATCTTATCGGAATAAGACTTATGCCAACTATGTGCAGTCCTCATCCGCTCTTGGATGATATTTACCTTCTCAGTGGTAGCTCGTACCAACTCTGGACCCATGAGTGTCGACTCCCCTGGGACTGTCCAGCATATGGGTGATCTTCAAGGTTGCTAGTATAATGCCTCAAAAGGTTTCATGCTAATGGTGGAGTGATAGTTGTTGTCGTATGAAAACTCCACCAGTGGCAAGTGGTCATCCCAACTATGAACAAAGTCTAGGACACAAGAACGAAGCATGTCCTCCAAGGTTTGTATGGTCCGCTCCATCTGACCATCCATCTGGGGATGAAAAGTTGTGCTCAAGCGAAACTGCGTCCTGAACTCCTCCTATAATCCCTTTCACATCAGAGATATAAATCAAGTGTCACGATCTGAGATTATTGTTGAAGGCACCTCGTAGAGCCGCACAATCTCATAGACGTAGAGGCATCCCAAGCCCTCTACCGGTCCCTACTCACAGATGGGTAGAAAGTGAACCAACTTGGTGAGTTGGTCAATAATCATCCAGATGGAATCATGGCCCCTGGATGTATGTGGTAACCCCATCACAAATTCTATAAAGATATCATCTCACTTCCACTTTGGTACCTCAAGTGGCTGGGCCAAGCCTGCTGGAACCTGATGCTCGATCTTCACTTGCTAACAAGTGAGGCATCATGAAACGAACTTGGCCACCGCTTTCTTCATCCCTAGACACCAGTACTGATGTTGGAGTTCATGGTACATATTCTCCACTCCAAGATATACCACCAAATGATATGTACAAAACTCCCTCAACACCTTCTCTCGTAATTCCATGGGTACTAAGGTGCACCCTCTGAAAAGGATAACATGCTCCCCACCTATCGAAAATCCATTAGGAGCCCGTACTGAGGATAACTGAGCACGTCGATCCTCGTAGTCAATATCCACCAACTGTGCCTCCCCAAATCGCTGTAAGAGTGGGTGGGTAATAGTCATTGACTAAAGGTAAGCAACTTCACCATCATCCATGAAGGATATCTGCATCACGGCTAACTGCTCTGTCGCCTCACTCAGCAGCTTCAACTCGGTCCTCCTACTGAGCGTGTCGGCTACTAAGTTCCCCTTTCTAGGAGTATAGACTATCTCAAATCCATAGTCCTAGAGGAACTCTAGACATCATTGTTGCCTCATGTTTAGGTCCTTCTGGGAGAAGATATACCTAAGACTCTTGTGGTCAGAGTAAACGGTAATCTTTTCACCCATCAAGTAGTGTCGCCACATCTTCAAGGCAAAAACCACTACTGCTAACTCTAGGTTATGGGTCGCGTAGTTTTTTTCATGTTGTCTCAACTTTTGTGGGCCATAGGTGATCACTACCCGCTCCTACATCAGGACACAACCCAATCTGGTCCCTGATGCGTCGTAGTAAACTACATACCCAACACCCTCATATTGTAGTCTCAAGATAGGGGGCACTAATCGGTCTCCGCCTCAGCTCCTAGAAACTCTTCTGGCATTTCTCTATCCACAAGAAGGGTTTTCCATTCCGTATCAATACTAATAAGGGTCCATCTACCCTGGAAAAGTCATGTATGAACCTCCGATAGTAACCAGCCAACCCCAAGCAGCTTCTCACCTCAATCATGCTTCTGGGTGGCTCCCAAGTAAGCATTACCTCTATCTTTGCTGGATATACTGCAACTCCAGCCTCTAAGATGATGTGTCCCAAAAAGTGGACTTCTCTAATCCAAAACTAACACTTTGAGAGATTACCATAAAGCTGGTGCTCTCAGAGTGTATCCAGAACCATCCATGGTGTGTAGCATTCTCCTCCTCTGATTCTGAGTACACCAAGATGTCATCAATGAAGACCACGATGAACTGGTCAAATTAAGGCTAGAAGATCCTATTCATGAGTCCCATGAACACTGATAGGGTGTTTTTCACACCTAAAGGCATCACCAGGAACTCATAGTGGCCATACCGGCACCCGAAGGCTGTCTTCAGAACATCCTCATCCAACACCTAAAGCTGATGATATCCTGATCTAAGGTCTATCTTTGAGAACCACTTCTCCCCCCTTAAGCTGGTCAAAGAGGTCATAGATTCTCGATAGTGGATACTTGTTCTTCACGGTCTCCTGGTTCAGGCGCCATAAGTCCACGCACAACCTCAAACTCCCATCTACCTTCTTAGAAAAAAGCACCGGGGCTTCCCATGGTGAAACGCTGAGCCTTACAAACCCCTTCTCCTGCAATTCCTCCAGTTGTACCCTCAGCTCGCGAAGCTCCATGGGAGCCATCTGATATATTGGTGTGGATATTAGTGTCATCCTGGGGTACATGTTGATGCATAAGTCTACCTCCCTATGAGGAGGTAGTCCCAGAACATCCTCAGAAAAAATATCCTCATATTTGTCCACCACTATAGGAAATCTTGGACTCCTCTCCTCCACTACACCAAGGGTGAGGCTAGACAACTAGTGAGTAATCGGCTACACCATCCTCTAAGAAAGTTTGTCCTGTGCTGTAAGGGTTTCCTTCTCATCAGTGAAGGAAAACATGGTCCCATATCCACGGACACACCGCACTGTATGCCTAAAATAGTCATTCTGAGCATGGACTATAGAAAACCATTCCATACCCAGGATGATGTCGTAAGGCCTAGATGTCACTACTAGGAGATCATGGTCGAAGCTCTCGCTTCCTAGAGTAAGTTCACACTACCATAATCAGTGTTTAATCATTGAATCCCCTTCTATAAAAGTTTGTAGCCATAAGGATCGAGCCAACGGCTCCACCGGAATCTTCGAGCTCCGAATGAGAGTTGTGGAAAGGAAGGAGTGACTGGCACCTATGTCTATAAGAACTGCAGCTAGGGTGTAGAATACATAGATCATACCTCAAACCATCTCTGGATCATAATGTTCATAAGCCTCTACTGCCTGAAGTTATGCTCTCCTCTGTCCACCTGCTCCCTGAGGTCGGGGTGGACCACTTGGGGGTGGTGGTGGTAACACCTCGAACCGCTACCCACCGTCGGGTTCTCATCCTGCTCCCCTTCAACATTCACTGCCCTATGGAACTCCTCACTCAAATCGATGTTGTTGTCTCAGTGATCCCTCAATTGTCTACTGGTCATTTGTACAGTAGGTCGGGCAGTCACGAGCCATGTTTCCCTGCCCACCACACGAGTAAAAAATCTTAGTTCTCGGCTGACTCCCTCTGGTCTGAGAGCCTCGCATTGCCGACCCTAAGTCCTGGGGTCATCCTATGAAAGACCTAGCCCGCTTGGGCCCCCATGTATATTTTTTTCTACCTGCAGAAGACTCTTATACCTAGGGTATACTAGAGGATCTAGCTGTCAGCACCTGCTCTGCCAAGAATCTCTCCATAAGAAGGTCTCACTCTAGCACCCCAGCCTGGGTAGGGATGTATAGAGACAACATGGATGCCCTGATCTCCCGCCTGAGTCCTAATAAAAGGATTGAGCCCTAAATAAAGGGTCTCTCACCATGTATGTGGAGTATAGAGATAGCTCAGTGAACCTTGCTGAGTACTCAGCCACCATCATGCCACCCTGTTATAGGTGAAGCAGCTCCTGAATGCCCACAGAGCGCAAGGTTGTAGGGAAAAACTCCTCCCAGAAAAGCCGCTTGAAGTCTTCCTACGTAAGGGTCACATCATCAGTGGTCAAGCTCCACCATCTCCCTACTGATCCCTATAGAAGTATCACTTCTAAGATCTCCATCTGGTAAGGCGGTGTCCTCACTAAGTGGAAGACCCGCGTCACAGCCTCCAGCCAGTCCCCAGCGATCTGAGGATTTATCTCTCCCCCTAACCTGGGAGGTCTATGTCTCTAAAAATCATGTAGGTAATTGAGCCTATGAATGTCCTCTATCGGAACCGCTGGCAGTATATGTTGACCATTGGGTGGTGGTATCATTGGTGCACCACTTGGTGGGGTCATCTCTAGAACTGGTCCCTGAATGAATGCCACGTCACTAGGTGGGATGTCCTCACAACCTCATATCAGGATCCTACCTGATCATACATGTGGAGTCATCCTGAGATAGGTCAATATGTACCACGGTTAGAAGGTTATACCTGGTGATCTGACTTTTATTCAAAAGAACATAAGGAGACACTTATGCAACCAATGTTTTCATGTATTGAGCTGAAAATAGAATTCAAGGTCCTCATGTATGGATACGTCGGTCGTCGCACCAACACTGGACTCCCTAAATCTGGAAGTCGGACTTGAAACACTTAACACAGTTTCCCCAAGAAAACAAGACACAGACTTCCAATATTTGTGTTTGGACCGACCACCCTTTGATACCACTTTATCATAACCCGCCCCTCGGGACCCATGTCATGACTACCCCAAACCCGCCTCCTGAAGGCCATGGGATGGCGACTAGCGACAAAGGCATCAATTTACAAGTGGGTGGCATTTTCCTAAATACCTATATGCACACACACGCCCAACCACATCCCAACACACTGAAAGGGTGAAACAAGTACCACTAAAACAATGATGAGTGCAAGTACAACTGAAAATAAGTGGGCCAAAATGCAAACCCAACAAAGAACTAAAAACATCAAGTACAAAAAGGAAACTTTGATGGCTATATGCAGAAAACCCAACCTAATCATGAGAGTAGTGAAGCTACTGGAAGATGAAGTATTATATCTTGTCCGCCTCCTAGTCCACCAAGTCCACTATTGTAGCGTCCGTCAGTCCCGTCTCCCTAAGCAACCTGCCGAAACGTCGGTCATCTTCACCAGACACAACATGCATGGGTGAAGCCCATGTAGGGGTGAGTAACACAATACTCAGTAGAGACCCAAAAAAATATCACACAATAATTCCTCAAAGTAAATCATGGAACACAAGACAACTCACATTAGGTATATTCTAGGGTAGTAACAGTAGCATCATCAGTCGCATCGTCGAACACCTCGGCTGTTGGAGAACTCATCCTATAATGAGTATAGTGGGCCTTCCAATTCATAAATAAGTTCTTCCCACTAACCTTGGACTACTTAGTTACACCTCTCTATCGTGTACTGTGGGCCTGCAAAGTTATAGAGAAGTTCTTCCCACTAGTCGTGACCAATTGAGGTACTCCTCCTTGTCGTGTACCGTGGGCCTACAAAGTCACAGAGAAGTGCTTCTCACCATGGGCATACAAAGTCATAGAGAAGTTTTTCCCACTGGGCTATGTTCGAGTCATCTATAGTTGAAAGTCAGCAGTCCTCAGGTCTCAGCCAACCGTAGGGTTCCGTACGTAGTGCACCTAGGAGAACTGCTCCTCGATCCATTTATCACATCTCAACTTCCAAAAAAATCTCCATAGAGCATACTAAAAGATCTGTCTCATCAAGAGGGTACCAACGCCGCAAACAGATCGTCAATCGGACATGCGGTTTTTAAAATATAGGCGTTTTAGTAACTAGGAGATTGGTTATGATGGGGCCTGGTCCGACCCAGACAGACCGGCCCGAACAACCCGACCCGGGGGTCTCGCATACTCCAGTTTAAGATCGACCAACTTGACCGGACCCAGTTTAGGTCTGGGTCAATCTGCTCCAGTCTAGACAATGGGCCAGGCCCATGGACCTTGCGGGACCAGACCCAGTTTGGATGAGGGTCCAGCCCACCGGGTCGCCCAACGACCCAGTCTAGTCCGGCCCGCCGGGCGGGTCTGTCCCACTGGCTGGGGCGTGGCCCACCAGCATGAGGCCCGGCCGCATGAGGTGGTCAGGGTGTGTTGCCTGACCAGGATGCAGGGCCCCTCCAACCATTTTCGATGAACCGTGACTCACTGGTGCCTGGGTGGCCCGGACGCGGGCCACCCTCCTCCACACAGTGCCCGCCTGGCGCCGCGATCCCCGTCGTCACGGCCGGTTGGTCGTGACCTCATTTCTCCGCGGTGCGCCCAGTGCACAACTATCCTCTAGCATGGATAAAAAGGGCTGGCCACCTCCATTGTTGCCTCATCGTTGGGTGGCGCCTCCACCTTCACACAGCCGACGTGGGTCAGCTGTCGCCGCTGCCGGTTGTCGCCACTGTCGCACCGACAGCACCTTCCACGGGCCACCAGATTCTCTATGGTGGTCTATTTTCCGATTCGTCTGCACCTACAGGCCTCTCAAGTCGTCTCCATCCCTTCTCAAGCTCCGAAATCAAATTGTCACCACTTAGAGAATGTAGCCACCAAGAACGCACAAGCGGAGGTGCTCGGGCCTTATTCGTGTCGGCCCAGGACCTCCGCGTTAGAGGTTTAAATCAAGGGGGAGGTTCAAGGATTGAGTTTAATAGTTTCATGCCAAGTTGAATCCCAGATAAATAAATCCACAACAAAAGTCACCCTCCCACATAAACGCAAAAATTGCGGATCAACCTATTTGTGGGTTGATCTGTGTTCGTCGTTTCTAGAAAAGGATAGGAAAGAACTTTGAAAATAAAATCAAACCCCTACCTCGTTGACATCCGATGTCGATGCATTCATACTTGAGGATTCAAGGTGTTTATTTCGTCACTTCTATCTCTGTTCTTCGAGGTTCGTCGAAGTTAGTGAAATCTCACCGGTTTTCTTAATCATTCTTCATTGGAGAGGAATTTCCATTGGAGATTCTTCATAGAGTCGCCAAGGTTTAATTCCATCATCTCCAACGTGCCAAAAATAATTAAAGAAAAAAAAAGTGTAGCATCATTGCATCAATTAATAATGATCATTAAATGGGCCACATTTAATGAGTCATTATAAAAACAGCATCACAGTTTCAAAAGAGCTATTATTGGTCCTCCATTAATGTGACTCTTCACTGCCTCATCGCTGCACCGCAGCGTCGCCATCCGCCACCCAACGGTGAGAAAGAAATAAAATAATTCCTTTAAATTATTTTATTATTTTTCTCGAAAAGTCTGAAAAATAATTTTTCCGCTCGACCCTTACTGGCTGAAGTTAAGTCATTTCTAGGTGAATCTCGGTGTTCCAAGTTCAATAGTGTGCTCATATTTTCGATCTGAGCACCAGTTAAAAGGATAGAAAATCTCGCTCACACATTTACTAAACATATCTTAAAAAAAGTTCAAAATTCCATTTCGGGCTCTCCGGGCCTCAAAATCACGTGCTGTTGAATTTCATGGTCTCAAAATAATTCCATATAATAAAAAAAATTACAAAAAAATCCAAGATGTTACAATGAACATGTATTCCTTATTCTATAAAGGTGGGGATTTTATGGGTTTAGAAATATCATGTAATGATCTTTGACAGTGGAAGAAACTCACGGTATGCCCGATCAATCTTCAAAAAATGCTACATGCTAAAAAATGAAGAATGCAATGGGTGTGGCATACCTGAAATATGATTATTGTAAGCTCCATATTTAATCTTTGATGCAAATTTTATGTGGATCACTGAAGTAGAAAACAAAATTTTCTTGCCTAAGAGGGGATTACAATGACTGGTAGATCAACATTCATAACGTAAGGATCTTGATCCACCAAAGGGGTGTCATCACCTTCATTGGGTGATGAATGGTGTTTCAGGGAGAAAAGTGCTTCAACTGTCATGCATGAAATAGGTAACATCCAACAAACGAAGCTCTTCCCTTTTATAGGACACCCTGATGCTCTTCATTGAATGAAGAGCAGTCGCTGTATCAAGTGGCATCTCATGAACCCATGTGTTACTTCCTATATGTGTTTATTCATTGAACTCATTCAATGAATGTGTAAAGCCATAAAATATTAATAATATTATTCGTAACAGATGAAAATTGTGTAAGAGGAGTGTTTCTTGCACTCAGAATCCATATCGTAGCCCTATCACACTCTACGGTTAAGGGGAATAGATACATCACATGCATCATGATGATACAGACCCATCATTACCTATTATATTCATTGCATGAATATTGTAGCCTGTGATTTGGGCATATCATAGAATACAATATACCCATATTTTATGTGCATATTCAACAAGGTGGTGCTTAGAGTCCTCAAGATTTTCCTGTATGAGGGAGATCTCTAGTTTTCATTATCTAAGAATTTTTCTAGTGGTTCTCTCATCCTCTCTTCCATTATTTTCTCTTTGAGAATGACAAGCATCACTTGGACAAAAAGAGTCCATCGCTAGAGAATTAGTTATTAGTGTTATTGTTGGATACTGAAAGTGACTTGAATTTTTCAATTCAAGTTGAATATAAGAATCCCAAACCCTTTTAAAAATATTTTTTTATTTCATTATTTTATATTGTGTTTTTCATTTAGTTGTTATTTTTTTGGTTGGATTTTATAATTGATTCTATTATGTGTAGAGGGTCCGTAACGCCATTAATACCTTGCCAAAATAACCCAAATGAATTTTTTTTAATTAGTTTTAAATTTGTTAAGAATTATTAATAAAAACACATGTTATCCATTATTACCTGTATGTAACTTTTTCTTATATTACAAGTACATTCCTTTGGCATGTTAAAAGTCAAATGATTGTTAACGATTCACCAACAGGTTCGTTTTCACGCGTTTAATTATATAAATGATTCATTTATGTTTGTTGTAACAATAACTAATAGTTTTAGTATACAAAATTACTGCTAAATATTGAAATATATTTATTATTTTCATTAAATTGATTTTGGTGGTTTTTGATTTTTTAAATGTACTTTTTTGTTTTTTTTTCAAAATAGTGCAATGCTAAAAAGTGGGTGCGACATTGAACATTACCCATGTTAAAAATGAGATGAGAAAGGGCCTCGGTTTTCCTTGTGTCATCAATCTTAGTGTCTTTTTATCATTGGGAGATATTTTTTATAGTGCAAATAAAATACCTTTAGGTTTTTGTGCTTCTTTAGAAACTTCTTATATTTTTATAGAGTGACAACAAAATTAATATAAAATTTATCAAAAAATATTACAAACAATTTGGGAAGGAGAACTAAAAAGGTACAAATAAAACACCTAAACACACGCATGTAAGAAGCTGGGGAGACTCGAACCTGAAACATCCCAAACACCCCATAGGTCCCTTTTCCACTAGGCTAAGCCCTGGGGGGTTTATCATAAAAAAATGGGTACAACTGTGAAAGTGGAACACAACACAAAGAAGAAAATACATTTAAACCATTGGCTCGGGGACTTGACCCCGCGACCATGCCCCAAACCCCTCCCCACTTTTACAACCCTAGCTGAGCGTGGGGTTTATCATACATTTCACTTAGAATTAAAGTTACAAACAACAATATTTCCATTTTAAAAAATAATAATTCATTTGTATATTCATGTCATTTATAACCTAATAGTTCACCACAATATTCTTTTTAATAAATGATATTTTTAATTTTACATATAATTTCAATACTTTGATTTTTTTTTACATCATATCCATTAATAAAAATAATATTTATTTTGAAACATCTCGTATCACCTCACATTTTTTAATTTTAATTACAATTATTTTAAAATGGTTGCATCCATTTTAATTACTTTAGCAATTAATAATCATTTTAAATCATTATCATGTATTTTTACATGATATCCTTAAAAATAAATTTATGATTTATGATTTTTATTATGAGATTTAACATCAAAAACAAATTGATTAGTAATTAAATATTTTTAAAGAATGTCAATTATTGTGGATTAATTAAATTCTATGTTTTAAAAAATATATTTTTATTTTAATCAGAATGATGGATGATAATGAGTACTTGATAATCAAGTACTTAACCCCACCAGATCTGAAAAAAAAAATCAGGTTTGGGTACCCCCAAGTCGGGTTTGGGTTGGTTTTGAGTTTAAAAAATAATACTCAGGGTTTGGGCACTACTTATAGGGTACCTAAAACAGTAATATAGTATAAATTATCATCATTATTTAATAAAATTATAAAAAAACTATGTGTGTGCTTTAAACGATTCTTGACTTGAAAAATATTATAAAAACTATATATAATAAATATAAATGAGTTTTTAAATAGGCACATATTTTAAATCACTACTGCACATATGCCCTTTAATAGCACACAAAATGGATTTTAACAGTGCTAAAAAACATTGTTAATCACAATGCTGATAAAGGAGGCCCTTTATTAGTGCTCAAAATAGCATTGATAAAGGCTTTGCTGGATGTACTGTGTTGTTAATATAACAGCACGCCCAACAAAAACCTACAAAAACCTATAATTTCAAACAATGTTATATACATTTAATGTGAAGCTAGGAATTAAAAATTGTACACCCATGGTATATAAAAAAACACTTCTATATACATTTCAAATAATGTTTTATATAATTACATATACAATTATCCAACAAACATTTAAAAAGAATAATGTTTCATCTTTTGACGCTCGTGATCCCCTCTCAAAAATGTCCACCCATGGTATCATTTTCCAAAAAAATCATCTCAAACCTAGAAATATATTCCTCCTATATAATAAAAAATATTATGTTAATAATACTATAAAGAAATAAATTAAACATTAATATGAAAGAATACATTAATAAAATGTCAATATTTAATAAAAATGACACATTTGGAGTTATACCGGTCACATTGTGTGTCATATTGAGGTGGGGTTAATTCCTACATGTCACAAAAGAGTTATGGATCGTTTTCATAAAATATCAAAAAAATGTGAATGTGTTTTCTTGGTTTTGAGTATGGCACTTGTTCTTTTACTAAAATTAATGTCAATGTTGAATAATGACACATTTGGAGTTATATCGAACACACTGTGTGTCGTATTGAGGTGTGGATGATTCCTACATGTCACAAATGACTTATATATCATTTTCCTAGAGTATTAAAGCAATCTACATATGTTTTATTAGTTTTTAGTATGTCAGTTGTGTTTTTTTATTAAAATGACATTTCAAATTGGAAACACGCATTATGAATCATGTTTGTAGAATCATGAATCATTTTGATGTGAGAATACTTCATACACATCACAAATGAGTTATGAATCTCTGTCCTAAATTATTAAGACAATCTGAGTGTGTTTTCTTGGTTTTCGGTGAGTGACACGTTTTGAACTAAAATGTCAATTTTAAATTGATAAAAAATACTTTTAGTCATACTGATCACACCATGCATAAAATTGAGGTTTGGTTGATTCCTACATGTCAAAAATGACTTATGGATCGTTTTCCTAAAGTATCAAAGAAATCTAAATGCGTTTTCTCAGTTTTCAGTATGTCACTTGTTGGTTTTACTTAAATTAATGTCAATTTTAAATAAAAAGAGACACTTTGAGTGATACCAGCCACATCGTGCATCATATTTAGGTGAGGATGATTCCTACACGTTAAAAATAACTTATAGATTGTTTTCTTAAAATATCAAAACAATCCAAATGTGTTCGATTGGTTTTCAGTATGTCACTTGTTGTTTTTACTTAAATTAATGTCAATTTTAAATAAAAAGAGACGCTTTGAGTTATACCAGACACACCATGCACCGTATTGAGGTGAGGATGATTCTTAAATGTCATAAATGACATATAAATAATTTTCTTAAAGTATAAAAATAATTCAAATGTTTTTGCTCAGTTTTCAGTAAGCCAGTTGTGTTTTTTTACTAAAATGTCATTTCAAACTGGAAACACGCATCATGAGTCATACCAGTCGCATCATGTGTCAGTTTGACATGAGACTACTTCATACATGTCACCAATGACTTATGAATCATTTTCCTAAATTATCAAGACAATCATATCGTGTTTTCTTGGTTTTCAATGAGTGGCATGTTTTGAACTAAAATGTCGATTTTAAATTAATAACGGACACTTTTAGTCATATATATCATATTGTGCATCAGATTGAAGTATGGTTGATTTCTATAGGTCTAAAATGAATCATGGATCTTTTTCCTAAAGTATAAAAATAATCCAAATGTGTTTTATCAATTTTCAGTATGTCACTTTTTTTACTTAAATTAATGTCAATTTTAAATAAAAAGACACACTTTGAGTCATACCGGTCACATTGTGCATCATATTGAGATAAGGTTGACTCATACAAATCAAAAATGACTCATGGATCATTTTATTAAAATATAAAAATAATAAAAATGTGTTTTCTTAGTTTTCAGTATGTCACTTATTGTTTTTACTTAAATTAATGTCAATTTTAAATAAAAAGAGACACTTTGAGTTATATCGGCCACATCGTGCGTTTTATTGAGGTGAGGATAATTATTACATGTAAAAAATGAATTATAGATCATTTTACTAGAGTATCAAAACAATATGAATATTTTTTATCAGTTTTCATTATGTCAGTTGTGTTTTTTTACAAAAATGTCATTTCAAACTAAAAATACGCATTGTGAGACATACCGATCGCATCATGCATCAGTTTGACATGAGACTACTTAATACACATCAAAAATGACTTATGAATCGATTTACTAAATTATAAAGACAATTAGAGTGTGTTTTCTGGGTTTTCATTGAGTGACATGTTTTGAACTAAAATGTTGATTTTAAACTGATAACAGACACTTTTAGTCATACCGGTCACACCATATGTTGGATTGAGGTTTGGTTTATTCCTACATGTCAAAAATGACTGATGAATCATTTTAATAAAGTATAAAAACAATCCAAATGTGTTTTATCAATTTTTTGTATGTCATTTATTTCTTTTACTTAAATTAATGTCAATTTTAAATAAAAAGATACACTTGGAGTCATACCGGTCACACCATGCGTCATATTGAGGTTTGATTAAATCTTACACATCACAAATGACTCGTGGATAATCTTCATAAAATATCAAAATAATATGAATTCATTTTCTCAATTTTCAGTATATCTCTTGTTCTTTTTACTTAAATTAATGTTAATTTGAAATAAAAAGACACACTTGGAGTCATACCGGTCACACTGTGCATCATATTAAGGTGTGGTTGACTCTTACACATCAAAAATGAATCATGTATCATTTTATTAAAATATAAAAACAATATGAATGTGGTTTATCAGTTTTTAGTATGTCACTTGTTGTTTTACTTAAATTAATGTCAACTTTAAATAAAAATAGACACTTTGAGTTATACTGGCCGCATCATACATAATATTGAGGTGAAGTTGATTCCTAAATATCAAAAATAACTTATATATAATTTTCATAAATTATCAAAACAATCTAAATGTGTTTTATCAGTTTTCAGTATATTAGTTGTGTTTTTTTACTAAAATGTCATTTCAAACTGGAAACATGCATTTTGAGACATACCGATCGCATCGTGTGTCGGTTTAATATGAGACTGCTTCACACATATAAAAAATGAATTATGAATATCTGTAATAAATTATTAATAAAATCATATTATGTTTTATTAGTTTTTAGTGAGTGACACGTTTTGAACTAAAATGTCAATTTTAAAATGATAACAAACACTTTTAGTCATACTGGTCGCACCATGCGTTGGATTGAGGTTTGGTTGATTACTACACATCAAAAATGACTCATGGATCATTTTTTGAAAATATCAAAACAATATGAATTTGTTTTCTTGGTTTTCAGTATGTCACTTATTCTTTTTGCTGAATTTAATGTCAATTTAATATAAAAATCGACACTTAAAGTCATATCGGTCACACTATGCATCAGATTGAGGTGCGGTTGATTCCTACACAGCAAAAATGACTTATGGATTATTTTTCTAAAGTATCAAAACAATACGAATGAATTTTCTTAGTTTTTAGTATGTCACTTGTTCTTTTTACTAAAATTAATGTCAATTTAAAATAAAAAAAGACACTTTGAGTTATATTAGTCACTTGTTCTTTTTTATCAGTTTTGAGTAAGTAAAATGATGATAAAACTAATTAATTACATAATTAGTATGAATTCACCTTTATACATTCTTTACCCATTTACTTATTGTCATTATCTGAGTTGCAACCTTGAAGTCCAATCTCTCACGAGCATGATCAGTTTCGAACAAACCGCCCCCAACTCGAACAAATGAATCCACTTGTATAAGAAAACAATTATTATGTGAGTAATACTAAAAATAAGTAAATTAAACATAAATATGAAACAATCCACTACTTATATGAAAGTTATATATTCATGTTATTTTTGTACATTCTTCCATTAGGTATGTTGCCCATTCGTTTCTAAGCATATCTATATCGTCTTGTGAATATGATCTTCTCGATAGTCATAGTAGTACTGGAAAAATATAAAAACGTAAAGGATTAATAAATATTTCAAATTTAATAGTAATTATCTTTAAAAAATACCTCTTCAGGGATGCTATTTTGTTCATGGAATATGATCACTCTCATAAATTTACAAACATAACAACCACAATCTTTTCCATTGGTTTGCTTCAGACACTACATAAATATTGAGGAGAATAAGTAATTTGTTTTGATATGTGTTTGGATAGTGAAATATTATTATATATACCCTGATACTTGTACATTTGTAGAAATTTTCCTCTTTATCGTGCTTAGCCCCTGGCCTCATTCCTTGTTTTTCACGATATTGATGCACCCGCCCTATCATAACAGAATCCTCATTAAAAGATAATATAAATTATATAAATTAATGTTTAGTTATAAAACTTTGGATTTAGTGTATTACTTATTGAAAAACACCATCATGTGTGGATGGTTTGTTGGATATACATGCATTGAATCCAGGAAATAAATCTTTGAAGTATCCAAATTTCTCGCAATTAGCATCCAATGCTACCTAAAAACACAAAAAATAATAATCAATGAAAGAAATGAAAATATATTTGATATTATTAAATTTTATATTTTTACCCCTATATCGTTGGTATTAAATATAGTCTTTCATCCGAAAGTTTTCTTTCAAATTATTTGATCAGACCTTCTGATATTTCATCCTTTCTTTTGGTATTTATTTTTTGTTGTTCTGTAGAGGTTATGTGAGGACTAACGAGTCCAAATTTTC
The DNA here is from genome assembly GCA_963277665.1 of Viscum album. NCBI lineage: Eukaryota > Viridiplantae > Streptophyta > Magnoliopsida > Santalales > Viscaceae > Viscum > Viscum album. The sequence goes on from OY728131.1 coordinate 1,589,288,321, forward strand.
TTTCATGGGAAATTCATTCAAATTTTTTTCATATATACATCTACCAAAAATATGAAATGTATTTAGTCATAATTAACATAGTATATCATCTTTTGGAAAATCAAATCATGAAAACATATCTCATGTATACATTTACAACTGAGCTGCCTAGCCAATCATAGTTGAAGATTTCACTTACACTCTCAACACCAATGAAGTCTTGATCTTTCTCTCTATACATATTTTCTTCAAAATAAACTATGTTATTATGACCATTTTTTAACTTTGTATCCACACAAACCTTCAATGATGGTAAATGAGGATATAGAATGGGTGAGGTAATGGTGCTTTTAGTAGACCTTTTCGATTGGTTGGTCGATCCTTTATATGTTTTTGAGTCATTATTTCATTACATCCCCTTCCCTTTGTTCATCTGTAATAACATTCATCGGTTCAGACCTTTTTTCATTAATTATTAAAGGTTTTTCTTGAAAAATAAATTGTAAATGAATACCTCCTTGTCGACATGTTTTTTTACAAGATGTGATGGCTATGTGATGAATGTTCCAAAAACTTTTTCGACCGTATGAATATCTTACTCATGAATTGAAATAGGTAGCTCGGTGCTCGACTCATGGGTTATGCTAATTGACACGTGTACATGACCTGTTGGACATGGTCTGTTGTGTAGCATGTCGTTTTGGATATTGAACATCATAGCCCTCACTATAAGAAGATGAGTGGGTGGTGATAGATATAAATCACAATCTTTATCACCCTATATAATATCAGTACATGAAAGGTATCAGTGTGTCTGATTCACATTTCACAAAAACATTTATTGGAACATTGATTACCTTGGCTAAGACATCTCTTTGAGGGGAATGACTCACCTCATAGCTAGTGTTGGTGGGTGGGATCTCCATGCGGTGGATGTTCTTGAGTTTCTTCTTCTCTTTACTTCTCCCCCATAAAAGTTTTCATCATCTCTCCCTATCATTGAAATTATTTTTCAAGGGTAGCTATTCTTTCTTTCATCTATTTTATTAATTCACTTTGATCCTCATCTTGTTTTTTTTCTCGAAATATGTTCGAGGTGTCACCCTAAAACCTGAACATCTAACGTGACCATACTATTCTAGCCGCTTTAAGGCCACTAATAATATGTGTTCATCTAGTACAGGAGTTTCTGATTCATGTGACTATGTTAGATATAAAATATAAGAAAATAAGTTATCATTATTATGTAATAGCGATTTAAAGAAAAACAAATCCCTATTATATAATACTTACACATGTTTCCCACACTTTTTGTTTATTTTCATATATTAGTATCTCATCTTTATTTACGCATGCCTCCTTCCATAACACATAGCATGGTATGGAAGTGGATTTGGATTTGGAGTCATCAGTCTACATATGAATAGAAGGACATAATTATGGTGATTTTTCATGTCACATAAAAGTATTACGGTAGATTTAAAATACGTACCATTTTTTTCAAGTGAAGCATACCTCATCCTTTATTTATAGTATGGGTACGCTGGTTTTGATGCTTATTCCTTATTATTAGTACTTAGTTGTTGTTTCATAAATAAAAAATTATCAATCAAAGTGATGAATACACATATCATTAAACAATGTATTACTAGCCATAATGTAACTGAAAAGACACATCTATATGACATACAATAAATGCATCTCGCACTTTCTAGGTTATCAGGTGTGCATAGATAAGTGTTGGGTGCGGGTTTATTTTCCCTTGATTATCTTTAAGATGATGTCTTGTTAGAATTGTGTGAAATACTCTATGAATCCTTCCAGTAAGAATTAATACATATTTCTTATGGGATTCATCTACTATAAATGCACTCTACAATGGATTATGAAGAGTAAGTTAATGTTTCATTATTTTATTTTTTAGTAAAATAAATAAATTATTTCATAATGTTACCATAATATCTTCTCACATCAGTTTCTTAATCCCGAACACAACATGGTGTCACAAATCTACATCAATCAGCATGCATTGTCGAGTGACTATTCTAATGTAAATACTGAACATGGCCTTGTTGGGGTTAACATGTTGTCCCCACACATTTCATCTGAGCTCATGTTTGATGCCTTTGACTTTCACCTTAATGATTTTTGCTAACATCGTCAAACTATGATGCTCCTATTTTTTCTGCACCGTTGGTCCTTCATCACCTACCATTTCCCTAGATTAAACATCATCATTATGTTCCTCTAGAGTGGTAGCATTAGCATGTGAAGATGGTCATTGTACCTCTGCACTAGGAGTAGTAGTAGGTTGAGAAACCTGTTGTTCCTCAGGAATAGGAGAACCAACATGTACAGAAGGTCATTCCTTTGAAACGTGAGCAACATAAGGTTGAGAGTCCTCTTATGCCTCAAAATTGGGAGCACCAACATGTATAGAAGGTCATTGTTCCATTGCACTGTGAGCAGTAACAAATTGAGAGACCTATTGTTCCTCGGGATTGGGAGCACCAGCACGTGCGAAAATCATTATCTTTAGAAGTGGTTTAACATTTAATTTAGTGTACATAAATACAGGAACAAAAGAATAATAACATTATATAACATGATGTGTATTACAAAAAAATATATTACCTGATTATTGAACTCTCTTTTTTTAAGGTTGAAGGGATTTGACCCTCTATCGGCTATCCAAATCCCTTCATTATGGTATTCTCTTACATACAAAATGACTTCTACATTAGGACTACTGCGAAATGATTGTGATGTCCCAATGAAAGGGCCATCATCAGTTTAATTTTCATTTGACCCTTTAGTGGTTTTGGTCGATAACAGAACAATTGACCACTTTCAGTTTGCAGGATCTGGAACATAAAATACTTGTACTACTTGTGATTCCATTAAACAATTCATCTTTGTACCCTTCCTTACTGAAATCAACTTTCACAAATCACAATTCATCTATTTTAACAACACTCTTCTTATCAACCCGCTTGCATTGAAAAATCATCACTTAGAATGTTGTATAATCCAACTACCATATTTTTTTGATGATACCAAAGTATGACATATTTGCATAAATTGGATTTTTGTCCTTAGTACCATAAACATTCATCGCTTCAGCCACAAGTGTAACTCCACTATTTTGTATGACATTGTCTTTATCATGCTTATTTGTATAGAATGTATAACCATTAATTACACAACCATTATAAGATAATACATATACACTTGGTCATTAAACTAGCCATCAAATTCATTCTGAAATTGAATCTAGATTTTCATTTGACTCCTTAAAAATATGGTCCTAAAACCATCCTATAAAATATTTATTATGTGTATTTGATATTCATCTTTCATCTCTTTATAGATTCAAATGCCTAAGAATTTCTTTGTGGGTTTCAACATATGGGGAAACCTCTAAACTATTATGCAAAACATAAAGGTGGGCCTGCTCTTGGTCTGTAATATTGATTGTGACAACATCTCTTTCAGAAATTCCTTCACCCACAAGATACCTAGTGAGAATAGATTTAGTTAAACCAATGCTTTCCACACTGGATAGGTATTTGATATAGAATTCAATGGCTTTCTCAATAATATATCACTCTACAATACAACCCTCTAGCCAACTTCAATTTTTGACATACCCTTTCAAAATATTCACATATCGTTCAATGGGGTATATCCATCTATAGTGTATAGAACCACATAGTTGAATCTCTCTCACCAAGTGAACCATCAAATGAACCGTTATATCAAAGAATGTTGGCGGGAAGAACATTTCCAATTAATATGATATGATGACAATTTCTCTTTCCATATTAGGTAATTTTTCTAGTTCTATAACTTTACTGCATATATATTTGAAGAATAAATGTATCTTGGTTAATGTATGATGAACATTCTTGGAAAAAATTCAATGCAAATCTATAGGCATTAGATCTTGCATCAAAACATGGAAGTCATGTGATTTCAGACCCTTTAACTTTAAATCGGTCATTGATGCGATGTTTTTTATATTCGATGAATACCCCTATGGAACCTTTATGTCATTTAATAAGTTGAAAAAATGGTATCTCTTCTGTTTGGAAAGAGTATAAGCAACTGGTGGAAGAAAAGTTTTTTTTTTAACCCTTCACTGGCGCCAACTCTTCTTGTATTCTGATGTCAACCATGTCCAACCTAACCTTAATTCCATCCTTTATTTTTTCAGGTGAATTTAGAAATGTTTTGATGATACTATCACATATTTTTTTCAACATGCATAACATTAAGAAAATGTCTGACATACAGACAATTCCAGTATGATAATTCAAAAAAAATGATCTCTTTTTCCAACCAATTTTCATAAGGTTTTTAAAAAATGGTTTACCAAAATCAGTGTCCATATCTTTTACTTTCTCAAATAGTTGATCACCTGTTAGTGAAGATGGTGTTGTACGTTCTTATGAACTTCTATCGAATGATGTCATCCAAGATCAGTACTTATGTCATCGGGGTAGAAATATGTGATGTCCTAGAAACACGGTTTTTTATGAATGTTTCAACCTAATTGACTATGTACCTTGTTCACAAATAGGACACCCTTGAGTTCTTTTAATGTTATATCCTAAAAAAATTCTATAAGTGGGAAATTCATTTATCATCCCATAAGAAATGTCTCTCAACGTGAAATATTCATTTTTATAAGCATCATACAACGTAACTCTTGAATCCCACAATATTTTCAAATCCTTGATCAATGGAGCCAAATAAACATCAATATCATTATCCAGTTGTTTTGGTCCTGTAAAAGCATAGATAACATGAACTACTAGAAAATGGACCTATACCCACGATTTTGGGGAAAACCGTGGGTATAGGTCACCCTATCCCCACGGTTTTGGGAAAACTGTGGGTATAGGCATTTTTTGATAGCCTATGTCCATGGTTTCCCCAAACCGTGGGTATAGGCTACCCTATACCCATGGTTTTCTCCAAACCGTGGGTATAGTGTATCAAAAAATGCCTATACCCATGGTTTTCCCAAAACCGTGGGGATAGGGTGACCTATACCCACGGTTTTCCCCAAAACTGTGGGTATAGTCATCGGATAAAAAAAACTATACCCACGGTTTTGAAAAACCGTGGGTATAGGTTTCCCGCATGTGCGCGGGAAATTTATTTTTTCCGCGGGAACAAAAAAAATTGGCGGGAGTTCTATACCTACGGTTTATTCCTCTATACCCATGGTTTAAATAAATATATTTAATAAAATATATATATACATACATATATGCAGTGATGGGGTAGTGGTAAGGTCGCTCGTGAATGGAGAAGTGGTCGCGAGATCGAATCCCACGGGCCGCTATTTTGTAAAATATGGAATACCCACAGTTTCCAAACCGTGGGTATAGAGATATGACGCGGTGGAAAAACCTATACCCAGGGTTTTTCCAAACCGTGGGTATAGGTCATGGACCAATACCTATGACACCAACGACCACGGTTCCCCAAACCGTGGGTATAGCCTATACCCACGTTTTTGGGGTCTATACCCACAGTTTTGAACCATGGGTATAGGATCGTTTTCCAGTAGTGATGATGTATTTTTGTTTCATTCATAACCACAATGGAAAGTTATAATTTACCAACATAACCGGCCATTTACTATGAGTGTTGTTTTGAAAACCAAAAGGATTCACTCCATCTGTAGATAACTCAAGACGATGGTTTTTCAGCTCGTTTCCAAATTCAGGATACTCATGATCAACTCTCTTCCACTGAGGAGAGTCTATCAGGTGATGTTGTTTCCCATCTTTAATTCTTGTATCTACGTGCCACATCAATTTCCCTACAATCTTCTCACTTTCATATAGGCGCCTAAACCTTGGAATGATTGGAAAGTACCATAAAAATTTTGTAAGACTGGATTCATCTTTCTTGTATCGAGAAACACCACAATTTGGGAATTTTGTAAGTGATTTTTGGTCCTTGTGAAACAGTATACAATCATTTAGGCAGGCGTGTATTCTTTCAGAGATCATACCCATCGAGCGTAACATTCATTTGGTGTCATATGTTCGGCTTGGGAGCTCATTATCTTCTAGGATCATGTCATTCAAGAGATTAATTAGTTCTATAAAACTATCATCACTCCATCTATTGGCTACTTTCAAATTATAAAGCTTCAATATGGCTAATAATGTTGTATATTTAATGCAAATAACATACAATGACATCTTTACACAACTCTTTAACTTCTAAAACAATTTTGGGCAATCACAAAGTTCATCTTCAATTGTCCTTATCATTTACTCAATATTATCTTCATAATCATTCATATATGTAATCACATCCTTGATACAGTCTTCTTCATTGTCCACACTTATAATCATATCAAATGATCCATAAAATGCAGTGATATCCCAACCACTAGCTATATTCGCTTTTTCCCTGTGTTTATTCCAACATTTATAACTTCGATATATTTCATGATAGATCAAGTTTTCTTCTAACTCCTTTGGATTAATTTCTATTGAATAAAAATAGCATAAAAACAGACAAAAGATTTGAGAAGAGTCATATGCATGATCTTTTGCAAACTTTATGAACTCTTTCACTCAATCTCCATACTCTTTTGTCGGACGATTAACATTCATTCATTCTTTATTCATATCCATCCTATTTGATTTGTTAATATTAATATTTAAAAAAATAAATACACAAAACATTGATATAAAAATTAACCAAGGTTAAAAAAAGTTATAGACTTTAAGTCTCTTTCAATATTTATCCCCAATATCCACTTTCTATAACCAAGGTCTTTCATTTGGGATCTTCTAGATAAATTAATCTTTAACGCTTCTAGCCTTTCCTTCATTGGTCCAACTAAGAGAAACTCATCCACATAAAGAAGTAAAATGACAAAACTCCCATCATAATACACCTTCATATAGTAGTAATTATTTACATTACACTGCATGAACATTAATTCTACCATGAAAGCATTGAAATTATAGCTACATTATCTTGGTGCCTGCTTAAGCCCACAAAACTCTATTTGAGACTGGAATCGAACCTTGTATTCCATTTAGCATGAAACCTTCCAGTTGATCTATGTAGATCTCTTCCTTCGAATCTCCATGAAGGAATATAATCATGACATCCATTTTTTCTTGAAATAAACCTTCAATGGAAACCAAGACGAGAATCATTTGAATTATTATATGCTTTATAGCAGGAGAGAAAATATAACTTAAATCTAATCCTTCTAATTATTGAAATAAATTTACAACTAGAGACACCTTTCACTATTTCATATCATCCACTTTCTCTTTTATATGATAAATCTAATTGTTTTATAGATCCCTCTTTCCTGGTTCTAATTCTATTATTTACAATGTATTAATATCATATAGGGAATTCAATTATTCCTTCATTTTGTACTCACACTACAATGAGGCCAATAGTCGGCCTATTTTGAATCCTAAAAAAATATAAAATCCACCTGACTTACCCACACATTCCTCATTAGGGAAACTCCTATAGACTAAGCAAACAATACAACTAGGGGAAACTAGCTAGTGTGTGAGCTAACTAGTGTAGTATAAATCTGGACCTACTTCTTAATTCATAGGATTCCCATACAACCAAACAAGTGTAAGTGATGAACAACAAGTCAATTATCATCACATGAATAAATATAATATAAGTAGTAAATCACATGTCAACTCTAACACACTCACAAGAAATAGACCATTTTCACATCCATGAATAAAAATCAAGTATTTCATATTAATAATTTATTGCATCCCTTTGAGGGAAAAGGCCTAAATAGACATGTCAAACAAGGGGCCCCCTGATTTAAACCATGTGGTTGATGTTGGATGCAAAGTAGGTTTAGGAGTTGCAATGGGGTTATACATTAATACACATTTTTCAGGAGTGAGGTCATGATGGATATCCTATGGGTTGGATAGAGTTAGTGACATGCTCTTGCCATGATGTTATTATCAATCTATTTGTCTTCCCTATATAATGTATTGGTTTTCCTAATTCTACAAAAATCTAAACTTAAAATATTATGGAAAAACTACATTTTAAATTTCCTTTTAAAACTATTTATAAAATCAAATTTGAAATCCCATTAAAAAACAAACCATTTACACAAATTCATCTTTAAAATAACACACCCTTTTTAAAATAAACCAATCAATTCCAAGAACTACTTCACAAAACTGCAATTCCTTTTTTAAAATCATTCAAGGAAACTTCATGGTCCAACAATCTTAATCATTTAAAATGAATGAAAAACCTCTATATTTTACAAATTTTCATTTAAAACTTCACATGCCCCTTGTTAAAATGAAATCGGCATTAAATACACTTTCAAAACATTCACATCCCTTTATGAAAGCCAATCGGGTGAGTTGACAAATAGTTGGCATGAAACCTAAGTCCATGCCAAGTGTTTAAATCATTTTAAAGCTATTTAAAACAAAAAAACATATATTGAACAAATATAATTTTTTAAGAAACATTTCAAAACACTTCAATCATTTTAAAATAGCTACTTAGGCATTTTTACAAAAACATAAATCCCAAGAGAGACACTTTATAAAAGATACATGAATAAAAAATAACCAATATTTTATAAAATATAAAGCTATAAGACAAACAAAAAAAATCTAGTTTTAGGGAAAATAATTTTTTTCATATAGTAATATCAAATGACACATAAAACATGTGGAATTTCTATTAGAGGGTCTTTCTTTGGGACCATTCTTCTTAGAGATCACCAACTGTAAACTTCATGAGAAGATGTATCATCTATGTCATATAATATAGATGTATCTAGACTATATGATATATTGATTTAAGAACATCTTTATGGAATATATATGTTTTCATTATAGTGGGAAACTATTATAGCCTATTAATGTGAATTATATTTCAAGGACATTAAAAAAATATTGTTAAACATAATAATAATCACTATGAGATATAAATATATATACATATTTTGGAAATTGAAAGTACAATGTCAATTAGATCTATAGATAAGCGTATGAGCTATTAGCTATATGACACTTTTGAGAAAAAACCCAAATAATCAATATTAATTGATAAGATACATAATTTTATGTTGTGATATGACATTACTCCCAATTACATTGAGCTGGTATTTAATCTTTAACGGGGATCAAATCCCCTTAGAATTCCAAATCAATGTAGAGGTCATCAAGATGACATAGTGGAGTCCGGGGTGCTTGAAACACAATTGTGTTGGGTATCAACGTTTATTTTGTAATTATGAATTTATCGAGTGATCATGCATCATGGATTATGGGAAAAGGATTTAGTTTTCTTCTTCTTATTTCATTTTTTGAGAAGTTAAGGGTGATTGTCTGCAACATATTCATGAAGGCTAATGTGTTGGGTGATTCGATTGACTGCACAATCTAATCATGAGGAGAATCCAAGTCCAATGGAGGAGACACACAAGAGGGTGGGACCTAATGAACATGGTTAGTATAATTCTATATGTAAATCTAGGAATTAGATTACTACCATAAAAAAGATAAATATCAAATGAAATTTGTCTAAATCAAGGGAAACAGATCCTATGAATATGGGAATTATAGTTTAACAAGAGAATTAAGATCCAAGAGGGAATAAGGACATGCCTCAACGATGTTGCGCATTAAAGGTGATTCCAAATCATGATCCACATAGATTATGTCCACTATATTGTGCTACATCTGGAGAGTGGATTTTTTGGCATATAGAAAAAGTCCAAACGCATTCTAAATTTATTAGAGAATAGAATGATTCTAATACAAGTGAGGGAGCTTAGGAAGATGAAGTCTTAATTCTTCCATAGATGAATATTTACCTTGTTAAGAATATAAGGTCCCTCAAAGAAAGATAAAGCCATTACAACTGCAACTATGACCATCCTAAGAAAGGTTCAAATGAAATCTATCTCTAAGAAAAGATGTTTGAAAAATGATTTCTTGTTCATGATTGAAATTGTATCCATACCATAGAGGTCAAATGAGTTGATTGCAATGAATAATCTCTTTAATGAATTATGATCATACCCAAACATCAAAATCAGAGACGAACATTTAATGTGAGAAGACTATAAATGTTAACCCTTCGTAATAAATAAGGATGTGGATCCATTTATTGAATTCTAATCTGTTGATTCCATGAAATCAGTTAAACCAAATCGAGAGCGAAATATGATGTTAAGTGATGTTCATCAATCACAACTAATTCAGGGAAGAGAGAAACAAGAGGTTTCAGGGGCAGTAATCTTCTAGAACGTAGGGTGGGGGTGGGGTTTGGAGGGTAACAAAGATGGGATATTTGATTTGTACACCTAGAGATTCACCAGAGATAGCAGGAACAATGTAGTGTTAAAAGTAATTCCCCAAATATAACCTCAATATAAACTATCATTGGGTTTGGTGGGCCTGACACTGATGTTTGGGGAACCTAGGTTGCACAAAGAGGAACATACTAAAAATTTAAATGTAATGTAAAAACAGACCAAAACTTGATTAAAACCAAAATCTATCTATATATTATGAATTCATAATAATGTAGAAAAAATGGCATACCCGCGACACCAATAGGGTTCGCGACGGAGGTGGGTTTGCGGCGAAGGAGGGTTCGTGGCAAAGGTGGGGTTCGGCACGTGGTAAAGGTGGGTTCACGTGCGGAGGAGGGATCGCTGAAGAGGGTTGTGTGTGAGCTAGGTTCACAGTAGAGGAGGGTTCGTAGAGGAGGGGTCGCGCGGGGGGTGGGTTCACGATGGAGGAGGGGTCGGCGACAACGGAGGTGAGGTTGGGGAAGAGGAGGGGTCGACGGCGCAGAGGTCGGCTTCTGAGAGAGTTTGAGGTGTGCGAGATAAGGAGATGACTATTGGGGTTCATTTATAAAATCGGGTGAAACTTTTATTAGTGCTCGTTAAAAAGTGCGAATAATGGTGTGTTTTATCACCGCTAAAATAGAAAGCATTGATAAAACATGTCTTTATCAACGTTTTTTAGCATTGACAAAGATATAGTGTTAATAATTTATTTATATCATTATCTAATATTTATAAAATTATATACATGATAAATATGCATATATTTATTTATATTTATCAAATTGTAATAAATATATCAATTATATATATTAATAAAATTATAAATAGAATAAATATATTTGTTATATTTTATAATTATATATTTATTTATTTATTTATTTATTTATTTATAGTTATAATTATAAATAAATATATAGTTTCATTTTAATAATTATAAAATTACAAGAAATATATTTATTGTATCTATAATATTATAAGTATATATAATTAATATATTTATTATATATATTTCTAAGATTATAAATATAATAGGTGTATTTCTTATAATTTTTAAAATTATAAGAAATAGACCTATTATATTTATAATCTTAGAAATATATATAATAAATATATTAATTATATATATTTATAATATTATAGATGTATATAAATATATTTCTTCTAGTTTTATAATTATTTAAATGAATATATATTTATTTAAAATTATAGTTATATATATATAATTATAAAATTATAACAAATATATTTATTATATTTATAATTTTATTAATATATACAATTAATATATTTATTATAATTTTATAATTATTTAAATATATCTGTATTTATTTATAATTATAATTATAAATATTTGTATTTATTTATCAATATTTGTATATATTTCTAAATATATTTATTTAATTATATATAACATTATATAAGAATAATAAATATATTTTTATAAATTTATAATTATTTAAATATATTTATATTTATATTTATAAATAAATATATATTTATTTGTGATTAAAAATTATGGTAAAATAATATTTATTTATAATTATATATATATATATATATATATAATTATAACAAATATATTTATAATTTTATAAATATATATAATTAATATATTTATTATAATTTTATAATTATTTAAATATATCTATATTTATTTAGAATTATAATTATAACTATTTGTGTTTATTTATAAATATATTTATTTAAATTTATATATTTATAACTTTATAAGTATAATAAATATATTTATTATAATTTTATAATTATTTTCATATTTATATATTTATTTATAGTTATAATTATAACTATAAGTAAAAAAATTTAAAAATATTTTTATGTAATTATAAATATATTTATATTTATTTATTTATTTGTAAAATTATAATATATGTATTTATTGTAATTTTATAATTATTTAAATATATATATATATAGTTATAATTATAATTAAAAATACATATATTTAAAAATATTTATATATAATTAAAATTTTATAATTATAAATATAATAAATATATTTATTGTAATTTTATAAGTATTTTTTAGAACGTAATTTTATAAATATATATATTTAAAAAGTATTTATAAACATAATAAACATAATAAATATAATAAATATAATAAATATAATAAATATAGTAAATATAGTAAATATAGTAAATATAGTAAATATAATAAATATAATAAATATAATAAATATAATAAATATAGTAAATATAATAAACATAATAAATATAATAAACATAATAAATATAATAAATATAATAAATATATTTATTATTTAATGAAATTTATTATAATCTTATAATTATTTAAATATATATCTATATATATACTAAAGTAGGCTTTTTTCTGCTAACGTGTCACTCTTACCTTCTTCCACGTCACCGACTTTGCTTCCTACCAAATATTTTCCCTATCACCCTTGGCCTCCCGCTTGGGCTTTCCCTCCAACCAGTTCCTCCTCCTGCACAGACACTCACTCCCTGCGCCTAGGGTTTCAGCTCCGCATAAAATTTCACCTCACGTCCGCACAGAAATTCGCACAACTCCGCATAGAAAATCGCCTCACGCCTCCACCTCCAGCAACTTGCTTCACGTCGACACCTCCGCCTTCTCTGCTTCTCCCTGCTCCGCCTTCTCCACCTTCCCCGCTTTCTCCACTTCTCCCTGCTTCGTCATCTCCACCGCTTCTCCCTGCTCCGCCTTCTCCAGTCGCGACTCCACCTACGTGTGATCCGCCTTCGGCTCCTCTGAATTCATCTCGCCCGACTATGCTTTCTCGTCGTCCAACAATTTCACCAAGATCTAGCACCCAAATCTATGGTTACTGCTGCTACTCGAAACTATGTCTTCGGATCCTCCACCTACGCCTTCTCCGCAACTGGTTACTCCGCCTTCATCTCTTTCACAACCCGGTCCTTCGATCCACCTAGGGTTCCCACTCTCTCGAACACGCAGTGAGTAAGGCCAGGTATAAACCACTTTCAAACATATAAAGCCTGGTTTTTTGTAATATATTGAAGATAAACATCTTCTATTTTCAGTCACGATGGCATTGGAATCTGCAATACAGGTCAATCTCTGGAAAATCGAGATTCAGGTTGCTCCTCGAGTCAGGTCAGTATACATGACATCCCTTTCTTCTCTGGTAAATCGATTGTTTTTTAGAAATCATGCCGCACTATCCATTCCAAAGAATTGCAACTGGTAAATCCTCCTATATTGATGTAGTCTGCATATAAATGTAGAAATATTAGATTATTAACAGCTTACTCTCTTTTTTATGATTCATTATCTCTATTGGCATCCGATAAATCTGCTAATATATTTCCAGGACTGTTACTCTATTTCAAGAGGTTTCTGTATCCATATACCTTTTCTTCATATGATTATATATTTATTTCGGTTGAAGAATTTGGAGTTCAATATTCTGATGCAGAAAATCGAGCATCGCCTTATGATTGTAATGTAGATGCAATAGTTAAAAAGGTCAGTGTTATTACCAATGTAATTTTTTTAAATTTTTTCTACACATATTTCATTTTTTCTACAGATTGACCATTTCATATTTTTTCATTTTTGATTTCTGCATTATTTTTTAACATTCAAAACTATATTAGACTGCTATTTACATTAGGGTGAATGTAATATGTTTACCCTATTTTCTGAATTAGCCTCTACCATGGATGTTTCATAACATATGTTCCATGTTTATGTGTTTTCTATGATCCATATAATGTTTAAAACATCCATTTCATTTGGTTATTTCACATATTAGTTGAACATGTTTTTGTTCCATATCATTTGAACATGTTATTATTCTAATAGAATTTTATTTTCTCATATCTATGACATATCCACAGCACATATCTCTTATCAAGCTTGTGGGCATGGGTGAATGTCTCTAATCAATACAAATAACATTGAAAACCCCTATGCTTACCCATTACTTGTCTCTATTCAGGAATGCTTTAAAACCAACAACACTACACTCTTGAGCTGCTTTGAAGGCTCCATTCAAGGAGGAGTGAAAGCTGAATGTTCAACCAATTGATGGAACTAACTGTATGAAGTTTATAAGTTTTTACATTTCTATTTATTACGTTTATTGATCTATTTTTATAATGGAACAAAAAAACCACTATCAACTGGTATGTATTCTACAAAAATTGAATCTATGTTAACTAAAATAAGGGTTTTTTAAAATCTGAAGGTACATTTTCTCCCACTACTTATAACTGGTTTTCATTGAAACAGGATTTCTAGATTAGTGTTCTTTAGTCGCAATGCCTATGAATCATGTAAGGTAACATAATACCTTCTGAATGTTGATAAAACAGTGTTTCTTCATGTTTTATAATTGGTTTTTTAGGCATTATGTACAGATTCAACTCTTATAGAAGGAGAACTTAGCAAAGAATAGTGAAAAAAATTGACTGAATTTTTCAGCTGTAATTGCAAGGTAATACTACACATTGACCGTTTCATATTTTTTCATTTTTGATTTCTGCATTATTTGTTAACATTCAAAACTGTATTAGACTGCTATTTACATTAGGGTGAATGTAATATGTTTACCCTATTTTCTGAATTAGCCTCTGTCATGGATGCCTCATAACATATGTTCCATGTTTATATGTTTTCTATGATCCATATAATGTTTAAAACATCCATTCCATGTGGTTATTTCACATATTATTTGAACATGTTTTTGTTCCATATCATTTGAACATGTTACTATTCCAATTGAATTTTATTTTCTCATATCTATGATATATCCACAGCACATATACCGGTTTAACCAGTTATTTACTATAGGTTCCGGGTGCAGCGAAAGTGCATTGGTGGGTTTTCCCAACTTTAATTTTAACGTTAAACAACATTCAATCTGAGATCTGTCACGATATAAAACGTTGAATCTTTATAATAGAATGAAGAACGAAAAGAAAAGAAGAGTCTCGGAACCCTTGAGGAGTATCATAATATATTGATTATAATTAATTTAATTAATGCATAAGAATTACCTCGTTGGAATTCTTTCTTCGTTGATGTGTCTGGTCACGATTCGGTGATCCGTCATGGCGTCATAGAATCCAATTGTAGTATTCCTCTAGCGGTGATCCACACGTGTGTCATGTATATCTGGACGTCGCCGAAGGGATCTCCGGGTGCTAGCGCGGAAGAACCTTCGCTTGCGATGTCCGCCTTCGACCGCCTTGATCCGGTGGAGGATCTTGCTCTCGTAACTTGAGGGTGTTCTTGGTGGAAAGGGAATTCTCTCTTTGGCTTGAGAGTATTTCCAAATCCGTTGTGCACAACAATGGATCTCCAAAATGTTGGGGTTGTGAGGATATTTATAATCGGGTTTGAGGTTAATAGAGTTATGACAATAAATAAACGCGTTACGCGTTTTATTTATTTCATTAACTCTTATTGAAAACCCCCATGTCAAATTATTAATTTCTTAACATGCACCCACGCTGATTATAATAAATATCATTTAATAAAACAATATTAAATCCTAAAAATCCCAACTGGAAGAACTACACGACGTGTAATAATTAATACACGGCGTGTACTTGTTTTCCATAAAACTACACAGCATGTATATTTAATATACACGGCGTGTACTTTTATTTTCCATTTTTCTCTACCATATTTATTAGACCTTAAGTAATGACTATTTATTTCTTAAATAAATGTAACTGCATTACTCGTTAATAAATAATTATTTCATCCACAATATATTCTCTCGAATAACTAGTGTCAAAATAAATGCGATCAGACATCCTTAAATAATTATTAAACCACAGTCGGGAATAATATTTATTTAACTTGTTAAATTAATATTTAACTGAGATACATGGACACACTTAGTGTGTGACCCTCTAGGCCTCTTTCTCAGTGGCATTAGGCTGAGCCTACCTAAATTCTAAGGTTAGCGTCTAGCAACACGCCAAGGCACCCATAGAGAAAGAAGTTACCACCATAATGACGTGTCACCTCCTACGAACGCTTACTGTGTAATATAATCCCTTTGTCTCTATATCTCCAATCAAGCGGGTTGCATGCTAGTGCCATCAACCCATGTGCTTGATTATTCTTTCTTTGACTTCCCGGAATTGAACTTTCCCATACCTTACCATGGCCATGGATTTATGTAGGCTGTATCAATTCCATCAAAGGGCCTGAGATATCTACTTTTGTTATGGAACGGAAGGGACAAATCCTTTCTCACATTATCTATTAATGCGATATTACTCATGACGCACCCAACGTATCCTACCTCACTGCGAACAGTGTGTCATCACAGTTTTCATCAATACATCTAAGTGCGCGAGTTGTAATACACATTAATAATAATCTTAAAGTCTAAGGACCAATATACACGTCCGCAAATAGGAACATCCAATGACACTATGAAATGTGGATTTCCTACTGGCGGGTCTCGTTCTCATAATATCCTCCTGGATATTACCAAGGGCGCACACCATGAGAAGGTGCCTCAAAGTTTTATAAGTCATCACCCCTAATGAACTGTATTATTTGTGTCCCTCAAATAATATCATCCGGCCATAGAACATACATTCAAGAACAGTGTTATGGCACTTCCGGGTTCTCATCATAGCATGGATCCGCTACGACCCTTTAATGCAACAGTTGTCCTTAGGAAATTATCACATGACATGTCACGCAGATGAACAATCAAGATGTGATAAGGCTTTTATTTAATGAATAAAGTACAAAGTAGTTGGTTCTAGACCACCAACTCCAACAGACTCCCACTTGGACTAGAGCCAACTGCTAACAACCTTTAACCCGCTAGCTCTCACATGATATTCATGCTTCTGCTGAGATAGGCCTTTAGTTATGGGGTCTGCCACGTTCTCTTCCGTGGAAACTCTGATCACTGCAACTTCACCCCTTTGATAGAAATACCTCAAGAGGTGATACTTCCGAAGTATGTGCTTTTTCCGTTGATGTGACCTTGGTTCTTTTGCAAGAGCCACCGCTGCAGTATTATCACAATACAATGTAATGGGGTCTTTACTGCTAGGCACCACATCAAGCTCCTGGACAAAGTTCTGAATCCAGACGGCTTCCTTGGCTGCATCAGAAGCCGCTATATACTCGGACTCCACTGTAGAATCAGCGACAACTGGCTGCTTTGAACTCTTCCAGCTCACAGCTCCTCCATTGAGACAGAAAACATATCCAGATTGCGACTTCAGATCATTATGATCTATTTGAAAACCAGCATCAGCATACCCTCTGATGACAAGCTCCTCGTCTCCTCCATACACCAAGAACATATCCTTAGTTCTTCTCAGATACTTAAGGATAGTCTTAACAGCAGTCCAATATTGTTCTTCTGGATCTGCTTGATATCTTCCTACCATGATCAGTGCATAGGCAACATTAAGCCTGGTACATAACATGGCATACATGATGGATCATATAGCCGAAGCGTATGGGATCTTGATCATCCTATCTTTCTCCTGTTGTGTCTGGGGACGCATTTTCTTAGAAAGATGTAAGCCATGTGACACTAGAACCAATCCCCTCTTGGATGTTT
This sequence comes from Viscum album, assembly GCA_963277665.1. NCBI lineage: Eukaryota > Viridiplantae > Streptophyta > Magnoliopsida > Santalales > Viscaceae > Viscum > Viscum album. The sequence goes on from OY728131.1 coordinate 1,589,306,245, forward strand.
CCATACTAAATCTCTTTAGTATCTGGTCAATGTATGTACCCTGACTTAGTCCAAGCAGCCTCTTGGATCTATCATGAATGATCTTGATCCCTAGAATGTAGTCTTCTTCTCCTAAGTCCTTTATGGAGAAACACTTGTTCAACCAGTCCTTAACTGACTTTAAGGCTGGTACGTCATTTCCAATAAGCAATATGTCATCAACATATACCACTAGGATAACGACCGCATTCCCATTAAACCACTTATAAACACATGGCTCACATTCGTTCTTAATGAAACCAAATTCCTTTATGGATTCATCAAATCAAATGTTCCATGACCTGGATGCTTGCTTCAATCCATAAATGGATTTCTGTAACTTTCAAACCCGGTTGGCTTCACCTGGTGTCACAAACCCTTCTGGTTGTGTCATATAGACATCTTCCTGAAGGTTCCCGTTAAGGAATGTTGTTTTGACATCCATCTTCCAAATCTCATAGTCATGGTAAGCTGCTATGGCAAGTATGATTCTTATGGATTTAAACATGGCAACTGGCGAGAAGGTTTCATCATAGTCAATTCCTTGACGTTGTCTGAATCCTTTAGCCACTAGCCTTGCTTTATAGGTGCTAACTTGACCTTCCATGTCCAACTTTCTTTTGAATACCCATTTGCATCCAACAGGATTTACATCAACTGGCTCATCTACTAGAACCCAAACTTGGTTCTGATACATGGAATCCATCTCAGAATTCATATCTTCTAGCCATCTTGCAGCTTCTGAGCTTTCTACTACTTCCTTGTAGGATAGAGGTTCATCATTGTCCTACAATAATAATTCACCATCCTTGGTGACTAGGAAACCAAATCTCTCTGGTTCCCTTACCTCTCTTGAGCTCCTACGCAGTACTTGTGTTTCTGGAACCTCTTCCACGGGGACCTGTGGAACTTGTTCCTATACCAACTCCTGTGTATCTTGAGCATCAACTTCATCGAAGTCAATCTTGCTCCCACTATCCTTCTTGAGGATGTGCTCCCTCTCAAGAAATACGGCTTGTCTGGCGACAATCACTTTCTTGTCTTGAGGGTTATATAGGTAATATCCTTTCGTTTCCTTGGGATATCCTATAAAGATACACTTCGTGCCCCGGGGTGCTAGTTTGTTTCCTGAGAAGGCCTTAACAAATGTCTCGCATCCCCATACATGTATGTGCAACAAAGTGGGTTTCCTTCCATTCCATAACTCGGATGTAATTCCATTTTCCGCCTTAGTTGGTACTCGGTTTAATGTGTATGCTGCAGTTTGTAATGCATATCCCCAAAAGGATAATGGAAGATCCACATGACTTATCATCGACCTCACCATGTCCAACGAGGTGTGGTTCCTCCTTTCACTAACACCATTCCACTGTGGTGTATAAGGAAGAGTGAGCTGATATAGAATCTCAGACTCCCGTAGAAGATCGATGAACTCTTGGTTCAGATATTCTCCACCTCGATCCGATCGAAGCTTCTTTATCTTCTTACCAAGATGATTCTATACTTCATTCTTGAATTCCTTAAATTTCTCTAAGGACTCTGACTTATACCTCATTAAGTATACATAGCCATATCTAATCAAATCATTAGTAAAAGTAATGAAGTAAGAATATCCACCTCTAGCTTCTACTGAAAATGGTCCACACACATCTGTGTGTACCAATCCTATAAGCTTTGTAGCCCTTTCACCTTGTCCACCAAAAGGCAGCTTGGTCATTTTTCCTTGTAAACAAGCGTGACATCTATCAAGTGGTTTTAGATCAGTAGAGTCTAAATAGCCATCTTGGTAGATCTTTGTCAAACTCTTATCGTTCACATGACCAAGGCGATGATTCCATAACTGGGTGATGTATGAGTCATGTGAGTTTGTTTCGTTATCAATTTCCAACACTTGGTTTTCGTAATTCAATACATACAAACCATTATTTAAATGTGACATACCATAACATACGTTGTTCTTATAAAAGATACAACCCTTATTTCCAAATTTGAAAACAAATCCATCCATATCCAAACAAGATACAGAAATTATGTTCTTGGTAACACTAGGCACATAATAACAGTTATGTAAAACCAAAATCATCCCGGTCGGCAATGAGAGGTGGTAGTCACCAATAGACAACGTAGCCAGGCTTGCGCCATTCGCAGCTCGAAGATCCACCTCTCCTCTGGCGATCTTTCTAAATCTACTTGGTTCTTGTATTTGAATACAGATGTGAGCCCCACAAGATGTATCTAATACCCAATGTGTAGAAATAGAAAGATTGCACTCGATAACAAACGCACCTTTAGCATCCCCACGCTTCTAGGTGCAGTTCCTCTTCCAGTGGCCCTACTTGACACATGAAAAACACACTGCCTCCCGTTCCTTGCCCTGCCTCTGGATCTTCCCCTTCTTGGAGGGACAGTGCTCGGGGGCTTCATACCGTTTATAAATCTTTGGCCCCTTTGCCTTGTCCTTCCTTTTCTTGTTCACCATAAGGATCGCGGGTTTGTCATGCCCCGTGTCCTTATCTACCTGGCAAATCAAGGTCATAAGCTCAGATAGACTCTTCTCATTACCGTTCATGTTATAGTTGACAATGAAGCTAGAGAAGGTCTTGGGCAGTGATGATAGGATGAGATCTGTATGCAACTCATCCGGGAATTTAATCCCTAAGATGTTCAGGCGTTCAATATAGCCAATAAGCTTGACTACATGAGGCCCAGCTAGCGCAGACTCTCCAAGCTTCGTGGTAAACAAAGCATTGGAGATCTCATACCTCTCATGTCTCGCCTTCTCTTGGTAGAGATATTTAAGGTGAGACATCATGCTATACACGTCCATGTTTTCGTGTTGCTTCAAGAGCTCATTAGACATGGCCGACAGCATGAAACACTGGACATATGTGGCATCATCCATTTGTTTCATGTAGAGAGATAATTCCTCATCACTAGCCTCTTTCCCAGGCGCAACTAGAATAGGCTCTTCTAGCACATATAATTTCCTTTCGTGGAGAAGGACGACGCGTAAACGCCTCTGCCACTCTTGGAAATTGGTGCCGGTGAGAAGGTTTTCTTTTTCAAGTATGGTGCGCAATGATATGTTTTAAGTCATTTTCTTGTCGTTTCTACAAATTAATATGAGAAAAGGTTTAGTACTTTATTACAAAAATTGAGACAAATAAATAAATTAATACTTATCAGTCTCCCACTATTTTATCGAAATCCAATAGCCCTCACCATTGACTTTGGAATATTTTGTTGCATGAATATTCTAGTGGCAAGGATCCATATTTCCCTTCACATTACCCTAACTAGGGTTGGTCAAGCAACTTGAAGGGTTTTAGGTAGGCATTCCAAATGCCAACTGCATTAACTCACAACTCCTTGATCCACTGAGTGGACTCCCCAATCCTGAAATCCGTTTTGGATTTCCTCAACCTTTGCCTCTTAGTCACACTAAGTCCTGCTGTGGCAGTCAACCCTTGATGCGAACTAAGTCAAGTCAACCCAAAACCTTGAATTAGAATTCCCCAATAATTGAAATCACCCCAACTAGGGTTGGTCAAGCACTTTGAACTATGGTTCGATTCTAACCAAGATTATAGAAGGCTATGCCAACTTAATATTTATTTTGAGGGATTTTATCCTTATACATAAATTGCCATTTTATTATCTTTGATTACATGCTTGTTAATATTAAGTGGTATATACTTAAGTGATTAACCATGTCTAAGATAATATTTACGTATAATCCGGTTTTATTTTAGTTCCATCTTGCATGCTCGTTTAATTCATTAATTGTGTGATCGTGACAACACACCACAATAAATAAACCATGCAACTAATATAAATAAAATAAATGGTATGATCATGAGCTTTTCTATTGGTTAGTTTATCTAGCGGTTGATAAACTAACCCAAGACCTAGGGGAGAAACACCTTGAACCTTTCAGGTTCGTGTTTACAGCTTTCCACTTGTCCACCTTTGTATCTCCTTGGATTGGTTTCACCTTGGCTCATGACTTGAGCCGCCTCCACTAGCTTGGGAGCTCCATCCATTACATATGCATTTATCTCACACACAGGTGATGGGTAAAGGGGGTTTTTACATAAAAGAATCTTTGGGCGCGTAGGCCCTACATATTAATGAGGAGATCGCAGGCCAACAAATTTAATTTAAATAAATAAATTAAAAGAAACCACTCACATACAAAGGTCTCGGTCTAGCTCATGATCATCCATACATGCAACGATATTTACGCATAAATAAAACTAGCATTCAATTCTTTAATCGTTCTTGTTTAAGATAAATCACGCTCGAATCAATTAATTATCTTTAATTAATCAATCCTTTTATCTTAAATATCTTTTCTGAATTTCCTTGAGATTCTCACCCATCATAATTTTAAACAAATAAATTCATTTAAAATTATCCTTGTACGTAACTTTTACCTTGGAGGCAACCCGGTGAATTCCCATTTATTATGCAGATGTTAAATTAAACACATATATATATAAAACACATATCACGTGTTGTGCCTCAGCTTTACACCAGCACCATGGTACATGTCTCAAGGGTTTGTATAATATAATAATAAATTTTAATAAATCTGCGTAATTTGGGTGAGTACACGGCGTGTAGTTCCGACTACACGACGTGTACTTTTCTTCACCGTCCATCCTAAGTACACGCCCGGGGATAGGGTGTGTTAATGTACTTCGGAAATTTTTGGAGTACATGGTGTGTACAGTGGGACACATGCCGTGTAGTTTCTGCGTTACACGGTTTCCAGCTGGGCAGGCCTTGTACGGAGTACACGACCCAACCCTGACCCGAAGGGACTACACGTCGTGTTCATTGGACCACACGGTGTGTATTTTGGAAACCGTGTGCCACCTGTTTCTGGTCAACACACGGTGTCTTAAATTCTTAGAAAGAATCCAATACACGACCTGATTTGGCGGATCAGTCAATGCATTGAACCTAGACTACACAACGTGTACTTATGAATACATGTCGTGTATTTTGGTGTTATACGGCCAGAAATGTTTGGCTCCTCCGGATGAGTTCCTATAGTTTATTTTAATCAAAATTAAATGAAAAAATCATTTCTGCGAGGTGAACGAGAAACGAGGGAGGAGGAATAGATCTCGATATTCAGATTTCCAGAATGATTAAACTTGAATTGAAATAACTAAATTATTAAATGCGTAAATTACCAACGAAAAACTAAATAATTATAATCAACGATATGACTGCTCTGATACCACTTGTAGGTTCCGGACGCAGCGGAAGCACGTTGGTGGGTTTGCCCAACTTTAATTTTAACGTTAAACAACGTTCAATCCGAGATTCGTCATGATATAAAACGCTGAATCTTCAGAATAGAACGAAGAAAGAAAAGAAAAGAAGAGTCCTGGAACCCTTGAGAAGGATCATCATATGTTGATTATAATTAATTTAATTAACGCATAAGAATTACCTCGTTGGAATTCTTTCTTCGTTGATGTGTCCGGTCACGATTCGGTGATCCATCGTTGCATCGTAGAATCCAAGTGTAGGATTCCTCTAGTGGTGATCCACACGTGTGTCACGTATCTCCGGACGTCGCTGAAGGGATCTCCGTGTGCTAGCGCGGAAGAACCTTCGCTTGTGATGTCCGCCTTCGACCGCCTTGATCCGGTGGAGGATCTTGCTCTCGTAACTTGAGGGCGTTCTTGGTGGAAAGGGAATTATCTCTTTGCCTTGAGAGTATTTCCAAATCCGTTGTGCACAACAATGGCTCTATAAAATTTTGGGGTTGCGAGGATATTTATAATCAGGTTTGAGGTTAATAGAGTTATGACAATAAATAAATGTGTTACGTGTTTTATTTATTTCATTAACTCTTATTGAAAACCCCCATGTCAAATTATTAATTCCTTGACATGCGCCCACGCTGATTATAATAAATATCATTTAATAAAACAATATTAAATCCTCAAAATTCCAACTGGAAGAACTACACGGCGTGTAATAATTAATACACAGCGTGTACTTGTTTTCCATAAAACTACACAGCGTTTATATTTAATATACACGGCGTGTACTTTTATTTTCCATTTTTCTCCACCACATTTATTAGACCTTGAGTAATGACTATTTATTTCTTAAATAAATGTAACTACATTACTCGTTAATAAATATATTATTTCGTCCACAATATATTCTCTCGAATAACTAGTGTCAAAATAAATGCGATCAGACATCCTTAAATAATTATTAAACCACAGTTGGGAATAATATTTATTTAACTTGTTAAATTAATATTTAACTGAGATACATGGACACACTTAGTGTGTGACCCTCTAGGCCTCTTTCTCAGTGGCATTAGGCTGAGCCTGCCTAAAGTCCAAGGTTAGCATCTAGAAATACGCCAAGGCACCTATAGAGAAAGAAGTTAACGTCACAATGACATGTCACCTCCTACGAACGCTTACCGTGTAATATAATCCCTTTGTCTCGATATCTCCAATCAAGCGGGTTGCATGCTAGTTCCATCAACCCATGTGCTTGATTATTCTTTCTTTGACTTCTCGGAATTGAACTTGCCCATACCTTACCATGGACATGGATTTATTTAGGTTGTATCAATTCCATCAAAGGGCCTGAGATATCTACTTTAGTTATGGAACGAAAGGAACAAATCCTTTCTCGCATTATCTATTAATGTGATATTACTCGTGACGCACCCAACGTATCCTACCTCGCTACGAACAGTGTGTCGTCATAGTTTTCGTCAATACATCTAAGTGCGCGAGTTGTAATACCCATTAATAATAATCTTAAAGTCTAAGGACCAATACACACATCCGCAGATAGGAACATCCAATGACACTATGAAATGTGGATTTCCTACTGACGGGTCTCGTTCTCATAATATCCTCTTGGATATTACCAAGGGCGCACACCATGAGAAGGTGCCTCAAAGTTTTATGAGTCCTCACCCCTAATGACCTGTATTATTTGTGTCCCTCAAATAATATCATCCGGCCATAGAACATACATTCAAGAACAGTGTTATGGCACTTCTGGGTTCTCATCATAGCAAGGATCCACTACGACCCTTTAATGCAACAGCTGTCCTTAGGACATTATCACATGACATGTCACACAGAAGAATAATCAAGATGTGATGAGGCTTTTATTTAATGAATAAAGTACAAAGTAGTTGGTTCTAGACCACCAACCCCAACATTTACAACATTGTATCTATACATTCAACATAACAACTTTATCAATCTGTAAGTTCATTTGAATTAATAACTTTTTAGAGGATGTTTATAGATATTCACTGCTTACAAAACTACACACGCATATGAATTGATTTTACAAATTAGTGAAAAAATACACATACTGTTGTAACCTACATTACCTATTAACATAATATTACCAAAGATCTTTTTCAGATCACACTATGTAGACTGCACTAGGTTTATTTTTACATTCATATTCTGGATTCTTCATTTTCAGTAGGCATTAATACGTATTCTTATTTTTTAACATTTTTTCCTATGCAGAAAATTTTGTTAGAAGTTTTTGCAGATGAAGATTTGTACAATGTGACATGATAATTTGGTTAGAATCTACTACTTCAAGTCTCTATTGATGAGTGATACAATTATACAGATACAAAGATGAATATTTATGCTGTATAATTTGAAAAACTTTTTGTCATTCTGTTTTCCATCTTATCTTTTTATATATTGACTTTATGATTGTTAAAATATTTTCCATCTATTATTGTTGTCATTTTTTATATTTCACAATAAAAGGCCATGTCTTTGTCAATGTGACTAAAAAATATAGAGTTGTGGTATTTATTTCTAATAAATTTTATGCCTGTTAATTTAATTTCACTTAATAGTTTCTTTTACATCGATTTTAGTTGACTTGCCTTGTATTAAATCTTATTTGGTCATTCTTTTGGTGATTATATTTTCTCAATATTTTCTGTAATTTATATATATTCTATTATTAATATAAGATATTATGTTTTGCAATATAATCCATTAATGTCCTTATATTAAGATTGGGATGTTTACCAGTGATTTTAGAGGAAAATATGGGTTGCTAGAATCGGCTCTATCATTGGAACTAAAAAACCAGGTACACCAACCTATTTGTTTTCTAGAAATGTTTTCTTATGGACCATCAAGCATTTAACATACAAAAATTAATAGTTACAGATACTTTTACTAAATATGAATTGTCATGTTTTAGAGAAGTAAATATTTTTACACAACATAGAGTCTTCTATTTTCTTTGATTAGTGGATCATGTAATTTAATTCAGTAACGGATAACTTTTTAGAGCAGTGGAACAAGTTTGAGCATGTGAATCATGCATTTTTTCGGTACTGGATCATGTTATTTGTTCGTGCAGTGGATCATGTGCTTCATTAGATCAATGAATAATTTTTTAGAGCAAAAAATCAGGACATTTAGAGCAGTTTCCGTGTTATGTAACCAATAGATAATTCTATTTGTAAAAAATATTTAAATCTCAAGATGCAGTGAGTATCCAAACCATCCATGGATAGTCTTTTTAGTCATACTAATATCTTCACTGTATGTATTTTATTCCCATATTGTAGTAGTAAAAAAATATTAAGTCTCACAAAATTTATTCAATATATTATTAGAACAACATAATGTAGGCCATTTCCTTGGACTGAACATTACATAATTTCTTACAGGTTGAAGCATAAAAGATTCGATATTATTTATATATGTGTGTATCCCTATTAGTTATAAATTGATATTTATGGATTTGTTATTGAACATTATCCTTATTGTAAAAAAACTATGTTTACAGATATGTTATACATATTTCAAGATTTATTATTAAAGTTCTCCATTTTTGTACACATAGTATGTTTTTGTAAGCATTAATGTTTGTGCAGGTAAATATATTGGATGAATATGTACGTACTCTAAGATGGAACCTTGCACTGAACACATGGTTTTCTCAAAACTGGAACCTTGCACTGATTCATGTGAAGGTGGTGTTACAATAGCATATTGATCCAACCATTTACTGGTTTTCATTTCTAAAAGGTGGTTTCAGTGTATTAATGACTTTACCATGTTGCATTTTAGCCTTTCATTTTACAATGAGAATTGTATAGCAGCGTGAAGTACAAGGCTAAAGTTGATAGAGAATCAATGTTGTGCAAGCATTGGCTTCCCTTAAGTCATGGATTGGAGGAATCCCTATGTATAGTACATGCATTTTTGGAGATCCTGGATTAGTTGACGGTAGGTTGTTTTGTTCAATTTTTTCATCTTTATATTTTTCTGGCTTTTCCTCGATGTGTTTTTTGGATTGTAATCCTCTCGATACCTGCTGGTGTAAATTCATTGCACCTCTCGTGTTTTTACTGCTACTTTTGTTTTTTAATAAAGTCATTTGGGGCATGAATTGGGTGACAAATTAATGTCACCACTTTTATATTGGATGTCAAGATATCAATGATAGAATTTCAATATTCAATGTTATTTTATCTTATTTGAATTGAAATATAACTCATGTCTTCTGTTTTTCCATGGTCAAAATGAATTATCATTCCTTCACATTAATCAGTAATGTTTTCTACTATTGTAATAATGTCTATGTTTTCTAACTGTTTCAATATGACCTACCACTAACTTCTATAAACAAATATTTTTTAATGTTCATTTGTAAATTTTATAATATTAATCCCTTTTCATTATAAGCAGTTTTCATTATGTTTTCAAACATTGTATAGAGCCAAAATTTCCCTAATTACCATAAATTATTAATTGTATTTTATATTCTTACTTATATGACCTAAATCAATGTGCATGTGCCTCTTCCATATTTCTTTGCAGTGATAGATAAGATGAAGCGTATTCATTTCAATTGAGAATGTTATTGGGGATGAAAAAAAGGATCTAACACCATACTATCATTCATGCTTGATTACTTCTATAAAACGGGTAGTGTCCATTTTAACGTTACTGTATATTATACATTCATTTGTTAGGCCAAAGGGTTTTATTTTTTAGTCGATGCAGATGTAATTTAAAATGAGATATTTTACATGGTCATTACTTGATAATTGTGATTGAGCAGCTACATACACCTCCAGATTTGGTCTATATTTTATGGGTTGCTACAAATTCATGAGAGTCTGTTAACAAGTTTCGTTTAGCTATATTGGTTCCCTTAATTGTCACTATTAGAAAAATCAAAGGTTTCTTGACTCTCTATTTTGATGTTCACCTCACATGAAAGACTATTCTATTATAATTTCACTAAAATTTCATATTTTGACAAAACTGAATGTATTTTAGCCACCCCATGCATTAAATGCATTTTCCAATAACATATTGAAGTGACATAAACACTCTTAAAAAGAGCAGGTAAGTCACCCATTGCATTTTATATCCATGCATTAAATTCTTTTTCGTAATCTTGGTATTATTTTGCTATGCATAATTTCACTAAAATTGTCACGACCCGTCCTCGGGGCCCGTGTCGTGACTACCCCAAGCCCGCCTTCCATAGGCCAGGGGCTGGCGACTAGCACCATGATAGAGCACTATCGTGGGTTCCCTCAAATGATTAGTGTGATTTTGGGGTACTTAGGTGCAGCAGAGTGGCTGACCAAGGTCGTCTCTCAAAGGAGGAAGTGAATTAAAACAACTTCTTAGAGGTATTCTAAAAATAAAATAAAAGATAATAAAAACACTAATTGAATGGATGGGGTTTTTTTTATAGTTTATAGATCTAGAAGAAGTTTTCTGGAAGAAGATTTCATTTGTTTTTGTTTTTAATTTTGAAATGATGTTTGATTAAAAAGACACAACAAGAAGATGTTTTTTTAGAAATCTATTTTAAAAGGCGTAATCAATCTAACTCTACCTCTTCATTCACTTATTAATCATTATCATTTAAATCAATATCCACTTAATTATGATCCCCTAATTTTTTATCCCTCGAACCCTACGAGAGTTAACTTAACCACAAAGATGAAATTACTTAAACCCTAGGCTAGCTTCGGAACACGCAATCGCAGCACCCTGCTTTGATTGTTGTTCTAAGGATAGCTTATGGTCAGTGGTTAATTAGAGCACATATCCATTCTGGAAATGAGGATGAATTGTGTTTAGGGATTATATTTTAACTCTACAAATTTATCCCGTGTGGTCTTGTATTACCGATTAAGATCGCGCTCTCACAATTTACACAAAATCTCGACCTCGCGTGTTTTGTATTAATTGTTCAATTGCTTGCTTAGTTTCTTGTAATTTAAAAACACAATTAATGGATCATATTATTTTAATTACATTATCTCATTGATTCAAAATAAATTAATGAAAAAGGATAGAGGTCGATCGATTACTAAAAAGAACTACTCTTCCATGGGTGGCGTAATCATCGTAGAAGCGTTTTGCATGTGCAAAGGTTTAAAATAGGTATAACCCAATAACGCTTCTACTCAAGAATTCCAGACCAATTAGGAAGATTAAGAGAAGAAGAAATTTAAACAAAACAGAAGAAAAGAGAAGAAATAAAAGAAGAACAAAGAAGTTTATTATATAAACAAAATCATTACAACATGAAGGAGAAGAGGAAGGCTTCGTCGAAGGGATCCTTGCTTCAAGAGCTACCCTTATTGAAATGGTTGAATAATTGGAGTGGATCCACTTATCCTATGCCCTCAACTTCCCAATGCACGTCTCAACCCCTCAAAATGAGAAAAACTCCAATTTATAGAGGGGAGGGGAGGAGAGGTTACAAGTGGTTTCAAGTGTGAATGTGGAAATTCGGACAAATATTTTAATGCAAATTTCACCGCCCATTTGACCACAAAAACGCGTAAATTGTCTGGCCTTATATAAGGATAAAATGTGAGGATATGGGTCCTCTATCTCCTCTCCAAATTTGGGCTCAATAAAATCCCATATGTAGGAGTTATGGCCGAAATACAGAATCTTATCCATTCTGGCGAGTCCAGCCCATCTTTGACTTTATGGCCCAATTACTCCATTAAAATGCATTCTTTTGATCTAGTGTCCTGAATAAAAGTTGTAGATAATTAAGTTATGAACACTTTTAAAAAATTTAAAATTCAAATAATAAATATAAAAATATTTATATTCGAAATACTACAGTGCACTATTAAAGGTAAAACTGGAATTTTCACCAAAATTTTCAAATAAATGATCAAATCCCAAATATTTTATAAATAAACATATTTAACACAATGTGAGGAAATTATATCATTTATTATCAATAAAATATTCAATAAAATAGTGTTTTATCAACTCCCCCACACTTACCCTTTTGCACACCTGGGCAAAACCTCATATCAAGTAAACATCAATATCAAATCAAAACCAATTTTAAAACACATATCCTTAAGATCAATCAATTTCACACCAAGAATAAAAAGATATCATGCCTCATAAAAAACCTTATTTCAATTTCTCCATTTATATCATTCAATATATTTCCACTTCATTTATCCGCCCATGCACAAAACACTTACCTCGCTTGAATTTTCTCTCATCACTCAAATATCAATTTTTTTTGCAATGTATTTCTCATCCAAACTCATACAAGGGTCACCATAGACTTGATAGATTCCTACATCGCTACCCGATGTGAGTCAAGGACATATTTTTATCATGAGGACTTTTAGGGTTGTTCTGTGGCTTTCGGTTGGTAGGATTAAGATGTGAAAAACTCTGAGGCTGAATGAGGAGGGCTTGACTCTTTTGAAGCAAAATTGCATTAATCTAATTTTCACTTAAATATGGTCTTCTCTTCAATCCTCATAGTATAAATTCAGATCCATCATCATGAAAAGTCATGAAAGGTTTACACCATTCATCATTTCAGCATAAAAAATGTCAATCTTCTCAAACATGATTTTCTTGAAAGCTCCAGATGGGCACAGCTTTCCACCTCAATTAGAAGCTCCAGAAAAGGAACAGCTTTCAATATAATGACTTTCTTTAGTAGCAAACACATCTCTTCAGAATTTAATTTTCCACCCAAAGTATCACAGAATGTGGTGGCAAAACCCAAGACAACTTTCCCCACACTTAAGCTCAACTAGATTATGCAATTTCACTTCAAGAGTTGGTTGGATAGGGAAAATTGGCTTATAATGTGGCTAACCTAACAGTCTTTGCATGGCTTATAAGGGATAAAAGGATTAAATATTCAAGTTAGGCCATTATAAAAAAGGATTCTTTTAAATAGGGGCTTTAATACCAAACAAATGCCTCAATCATTTAAACATAAGTACCTCAAACCCTCAAGTTTTGACAGGAATAGATCAAATTCTGGTTAAATCAAGTATGGTTTGGTTCTCTCAAGAAGTGAGGTGAATGTAAAGAATATGAAAATAATGGTTTAGAAGCCTCACAGGAAAGTAATTTCAAATATAAAGATAGTGAGATTGGCATGGGATTCAAAATTCAACGTACTTTTCATGAAATTATTAAATATTTGAACTTGAAACAAAGTCATTTTAGCATTCATTTAAGCTTAGTTTCAAGGGGTAAATTGTTTCACTTATTGATATGGATTTAAAAATGGTGATGAGAATCATTTTAGCTCAAAATGTTTCAAAAAAACACAGAAAATTGTAAAATAAACACACAAAATTTGAAAAACACACAATTTTTTTTTTTGAAAAACACGCAATTTTTTTTGGTTTTTTTTTAAACAGGAAAACAATTGAAATTACTAAACTAAAAGGTTCCCTCCCCCACACTTAAAATATTGCATTGTACTCAATGTGAACCCGTGAGATGATATATGCACATGAAATGCAGAATTTTTAAATAGGAAAAATAATATAAAAGTGAAAGGGTTAGGAACAGCCTAATGTGATCAAGTGGTGATGGGGTCATGCAGTGTGATAAAATCCAATGCATCAGTAGGATGTCCCTCAATGTATCTCTTCAAAAGTTTCCCATTGACTATAAAGCTCCTTCCAGTGTCCTCTTGTGTGATCCCCACTGCACCATAAGGAAAAACATTAGACACAATATAAGGACCTAACCATCTAGAACGCAACTTACCAGGCATCAACTTCAGTCGTGAACTATAGAGAAGGACTTTCTCTCCAACATGAAACTCCATTTGTTGGATCATTTTGTCATGAGCTGCTTTTGATATTTCCTTGTAGATCCTTGAGTTCTCATATGATGACAGTCGAATCTCCTCAAGCTCTTGAATTTGCAACTTCCTTTGAATTCCAGCTTGGGCCAAATCCATGTTGCATTTCTTTATAGCCCAATATGCCCGATGCTCGACTTCCACGGGGAGATGACACGCTTTCCCAAAAACAATCCGAAATGGGGACATACTAATGGGGGTCTTGTATGCTGTCCTATAAGCCCACAATGCATCATCCAAGCGCTTGCTCCAATCCTTCCTATTTGGATGCACGGTTTTCTCCAAGATTTGTTTCAACTCACGATTTGAAACCTCAGCCTGGCCATTTGTTTGGGGGTGGTATGGTGTTGATGTTTTGTGTGTCACCCCATACTTTCGAAGGAGGGAAGCAAAATTCCTATTGCAAAAGTGTGTCCCTTGGTCATTTATGATGGCCTTTGGTACTCCAAACCTGCAAAAAATCTGTGCTTTGACAAAGTCCACAACAACATGAGAATCGTAAGTCCTGGTGGCCTTGGCCTCCACCCATTTACTCACATAATCAACAGTAACCAAAATATACAAAATTCCAAATGAACTAGGAAAAGGACCCATAAATTTGATGCCCCATACATCAAAAATCTCACAAAATAGTATGGGTTGTTGGGGCATCTCATGTCTCCTAGAAATGTTCCCAGTGTGTTGGCAACGAGAGCATGACTTACAAAACAAATGGGCATCATGGAACAAGCTAGGCCAATATAATCCAGAGTCCAAAACCTTCCTAGTTGTCCGTTGGGGTCCAAAGTGTCCACCACAAGCAAGTGTATGACAGAAATGCAAAACAGACTCAAACTCATGATCGGGAACACATCTCCTAATGACTTGGTCACTACACATGCGCCAGAGGTAAGGATCATCCCACACATAATACCTAGACTCACTTTTTAATTTTTGGACTTGATGCTTCTTCAAATTTACTGGTATTTCAGAGGCAACAATGTAATTAACTAAATCAGCATACCAAGGATGCTTACCTGAGATGGTATAGAGTTGCCCATCGGGGAAAGTGTCCCGAAGTGGTACCTGGTCCAAGGTGTCACCCTCTAGTGTGTGACTAAGCCTACTCATGTTTTCTGCCACCAAATTCTCTGACCCCTTCTTGTCCTTTATCTCAAGGTCAAACTCTTGAAGAATGAGCATCCAACGGATAAGTCGTGGCTTTGCATCTGGCTTCTTTAGGAGGTACCTCAAAGCTGCATGGTCAGAAAAAACAACTACTTTAGAGCCCAATAAATATGAACGGAATTTATCTAAAGAAAATATGACAGCAAGAAACTCCTTTTCTGTGGTAGTGTAGTTTGATTGGGCTGAATCCAGTGTCCTCGATGCATAGGCGATCACATGTGAACGTCCTTCCACCCTCTGAGATAAGACAGCTCCAACCGCGAAGTTGGAGGCGTCACACATAAGCTCAAAAGGAATCTCCCACCGTGGGGGCTGTATGATAGGTGGAGTGCTCAGACATTGTTTTAGCTCATCAAATGAATTCCTGCAAGAAACATCAAACACAAAATCAGAATCCTTTTGAAGTAATCTTGACATAGGAAGAGCAATCTTACTAAAATCTTTGATGAAGCGCCAATAAAATCCTGCATGCCCTAGGAAAGATCTAACATCACGCACACATGAAGGATATGGTAAGGATGAAATAATGTCTATCTTAGATCTATCAACCTCTATCCCATGTTTTGACACTACATGCCCTAAGACAATGCCATGCTCTACCATGAAATAACACTTTTCAAAGTTCAGGACCAGATTCTTCTCAATACAACGATTCAACACCTTTCCCAAACTCTTTAGACATTCATCAAATGAGGATCCATACACTGTAAAATCATCCATAAATACCTCCATGCAGGTCTCAATAAAATCAGAAAAAATACTCACCATGCATCTCTGGAAGGTACCTGGGGCGTTGCAAAGTCCAAATGGAATCCTTCGGTAGGCAAAGGTACCGAATGGGCAGGTGAATGTCGTCTTCTCCTGGTCCTCTGGAGCTATAGGAACCTGAAAATATCCAGAAAATCCATCCAAGAAACAATAGTGTGTCTTCCCAGCTAGTCTCTCAAGCATCTGATCAATAAATGGGAGGGGGAAATGGTCCTTGCGAGTGGACCAATTTAGTTTCCTATAATCAATACACACACGCCAACTATTTTGCACCCTCATTGGAACTAACTCATCTTTCTCATTTTTAACAATAGTAACACCACTTTTCTTAGGCACAACCTGAATAGGACTTACCCACTGAGAATCTGAAATGGGAAATATTATACCTGCCTCGAGCAATTTCTCAACTTCCTTTTTAACAACTTCCAGGAGGGTGGGATTGAGTCTCCTTTGTGGTTGTCTCACCGGTTTAGCCCCATCCTCCAAGAGAATCCTATGCATGCAAATGGAGGGGCTAATACCTGATATGTCAGCCAAGGTCCACCCAATCGCCCTGATGTTCTCCCTCAAAATATTCAAAAGATTTTCTTCATGTTCAAAAGGGAGATTGTTAGCAATGATAACAGGTAATCTCTCACCATTCAACAAGTATGAGTATTTCAGATTTGGTGGCAATGGCTTGAGTTCTAATGAAGGAGGGTGTAGTATGGATGGAGACATTGAAGGAACTAAAATATGTGCACAAAGAGCATCAGTATCAGAATAGACATCATCAAAATCATAGAATAAAGCATCAAATACATCAGCATACTCAACAGCCATTTCATAATTAGAGTGAACATGATCAAAATCAGAATATGAATCCACATCAAAATCAAATCCAAGATAGGATTGTGTATCAGCAACATGTGTGGAAGTGCTCTTAGACATCAAACTCAAACCAATACTCATAATCTCCCTAAGCATAGGACAATCAAATTCTATGGAGTTTTTATTTGGTGGTTCAAAATGGGAGATAACAAAAGCAGAATGGTCCTCCGAGGGGTACTTCATGGAATCCATAACATTAAATATCACAACTTCATCTCCAAACTCCATGGAAATTGTACCATCATTGACATTTATGATAGTTTTTGCAGTCTTGAGGAAGGGTCTACCTAAGATAATGGGGCATGAGAACTTACCTGATCATCCTCCATGTTAAGCACATAGAAGTCTGCTGGAAAGATCATGTCTCTTACCTGAACAAGTACATCCTCAAGAACTCCTACTGGATATGCCGTAGCTCTATTCGCCAATTGCACCACTACTCTTGTTGGATTCAACTCACCAACCTGCAAGGAAGAGAATACAGAGTGAGGCATCAGATTTATTGAAGCTTCTAAATCACAAAGAGCATCAGAGAAGTGCAACTCCCCTATGGTACATGGGATGATGAATGTCCTGGGATCCTTGCACTTTGTTGGCATTGCTAGAGTTAGTGTAATGAGTGTCGAGACATTCCTTCCAAGGTTGATCCTCTCATTTCCCTTGATCCCTCTTCGATTGGTACAAAGTTCTTTTAAGAATTTCTCATACCTTGGAATTTGTTTAATGGCTTCAAGTAGAGGAATGTTGATCTCTACACGCTTGAATGTGTCCAAAACCTCCTTTTGCATTGCTTCTTCAACCATCTTCTTGGTTTGAACAACCCTGTTTGGAAAAGGAAGGGGTTTAGGAGGTACATCATCAATATTTTTCTTACCTTTATCTTTCTCCTTGGATTGCTCATCAGTTGGTATGGAATGTGGCTTCTCTAGAGTAGAGGTGAATCCCGGTGGAATGGTAGGTCCAGATGTATCATTCATTTGCTTCCCACTTCTCAATGCGATGGCACTAACATTCCCCTTTGGATTTGGAGTGGGTTGGGAAGGTAGATTTCTAGAATTATTACTCACAAGTTCATGGAGGGCGGTGGCAATCTGGATCATTTGAGTCTTTAACTCCCTCAGCTCCGAACTTTGACTCTTCAGCTCATTCTGTTGATTAAGAACAATTTGCTTCAAAAGATCATCAGTATTAGAATCTAACTTTGGTGGGGTATTCCCTTGTTGTTGGATTGTTGATGCTTGGGCTTCAAATCTCCTTTGGGGTTGTTGGAAACCCTGTTGGTAAGGTGGAGGCTGCTGGAAGTTTGGTTGAAAAGGGGGCCTTTGTTGTTGTCCAGAGCCATACCTCATGTCTGACTGATCTTTCCACCCTTGGTTGTATACTGTATCAAACTTATTTTTGGGATATGGTTGTTGTTGTTGCTGCTGAAATGGTCTCCCAGGGAACACTGCTGCACAATCTTCTGTCTCTTGTAGTTGTGGGCAACAGTCAGTTGGGTGTCTTGTCTCAGTGCAAATGCCACATAGCCTTGAAGGAGGGGGTTGGGATGTCTTTTGATCCAATGCAATCTGTCTCACCATAGTTGTCAATTCTTCTAACTTAGTATCAATCAAATGACTTTCAAGAGAATAAGGACTTACTTGATGTACTCCTCGAACATGTGGTGTACCTCTATCACCGAATTGTTGAGAGTTTTGGGACATTTTGTCGATCAATGCTCGTGCAGCTACTGGTGTCTTGTCCACTAATGCTTCTCCAACTGCAGCATCCACCATGCTCCTCTCCATGGGTGTGAGTCCTTCATAGAAGTACTGGATGAGTAGTTGCTCACTGATTTGGTGATGTGGACAGCTTGCACACAACTTCTTGAATCGCTCTCAGTACTCATACATTGACTCCCCTTGTGCTTGCTTGATCCCCGATATCTCCTTTAGAATGGATGTGGTCCTTGATGCTGTAAAAAATATTTGCAAGAAAAGACATTTTAAATCATTCCAACATGTTACATCTTCAGGTTGCAAATAATATATCCAATCTTTTGCAGCTCCATCAAGTGAGAATGGGAATGCTCTTAATTTGATTTGATCTTCAGAAACATTTCTTGGTTTAAGGGTTGAGCAAACCACATTAAATTCTTTCAAATGTTTATTGGGATCCTCACCAGAGAGGCCATGAAACTTTGGAAGTAAGTGAATTAACCCAGATTTTAGTTCAAAGTCCGATTCGAGATTTGGGTATGCAATACAATTTGGTTGATAGTTAATATCAGGTGCAGCCAATTCTCGAATGGTTCTATTAAGTTCATTTCCATTGTTTTCAGCCATTGGTTCCTCTTTTATGTTTGAATTTGAATAGCTTCCAATTTCAATGTTTCCAGAATAGATGAATTCACCAACTGGTTGAATATTGAAACTTCCCGTAGACTGAGAGTGTCTAATTCGAGCCCTAAGGCTACGTTCATTCTCAGAGTCAAGATCTAAGAGATCTTCAGGATTAGTTTGTGTCATAGATCAAATAAAAATGAAAAGAAATAAAGTGGACCATAGTAAAATAAAAATGAGAAGTTTGAGTTGATGGTCCAAAAAGAAGTAGAAGAAAATAAAAGAAGATGAAGAAAAATCAGATTGGGTACAGAAGGAAGAAAGAAGAGAGGAAGAGAATAAAATGTAAAATAAAATAAATACCTCTAATTGGTTGAAATAATTACTTGCCTCCCCAGAAACGATGCCAATTTGATAGAGCACTGTCGTGGGTGCCCTCAAATGATTAGTGTGATTTTGGGGTACTTAGGTGCAGCAGAGTGGCTGACCAAGGTCGTCTCTCAAAGGAGGAAGTGAATTAAAACAACTTCTTAGAGGTATTCTAAAAATAAAATAAAAGAGAATAAAAACACTAATTGAATGGATGGGGTTTTTTTATATTTTATAGATCTAGAAGAAGTTTTCTGGAAGAAGATTGCATTTGTTTTTGTTTTTAATTTTGAAATGATGTTTGATTAAAAAGACACAACAAGAAGATGTTTTTTTAGAAATCTATTTTAAAAGGTGTAATCGATCTAACTCTACCTCTTCATTCACTTATTAATCATTATCATTTAAATCAATATACACTTAATTATGATCCCCTAATTTGTTATCCCTCGAACCCTATGAGAGTTAACTTAACCACAAAGATGAAATTACTTAAACCCTAGGCTAGCTTCAGAACACGCAATCGCAGCACCCTGCTTTGATTGTTGTTCTAAGGATAGCTTATGGTCAGTGGTTAATTAGAGCACATATCCATTCTGGAAATGAGGATGAATTGTGTTTAGGGATTATATTTGAACTCTACAAATTTATCCCGTGTGGTCTTGTATTACCGATTAAGATCACGCTCTCACAATTTACACAAAATCTCGACCTCACGTGTTTTGTATTAATTGTTCAATTTCTTGCTTAGTTTCTTGTAATTTAAAAATACAATTCATGGATCATATTATTTGAATTACATTATATCATTGATTCAAAATAAATGAATGAAAAAGGATAGAGGTCGATCGATTACTAAAAAGAACTACTCTTCCATGGGTGGCGTAATCATCGTAGAAGCGTTTTGCATGTGCAAAGGTTTAAAATGGGTATAACCCAATAACGCTTCTACTCAAGAATTCCAGCCCAATTAGGAAGATTAAGAGAAGAATAAATTTAAACAAAACAGAAGAAAAGAGAAGAAATAAAAGAAGAACAAAGAAGTTTATTACATAAACAAAATCATTACAACATGAAGGAGAAGAGGAAGGCTTCGTCGAAGGGATCCTTGCTTCAAGAGCTACCCTTATTGAAATGGTTGGAGAATTGGAATGGATCCACTTCTCCTCTTCCCTAAACTTCCAAATTCACGTCCCAACCCCTCAAAATGAGAAAAACTCCAATTTATAGAGGGGAGGGGAGGAGAGGTTACAAGTGGTTTCAAGTGTGAATGTGGAAATTCGACCAAATATTTTAATGCAAATTGCACCACCCATTTGACCACCAAAACGCGTGAATTGGCCGGCCTTCCAGAAGGATCAAATGTGAGGATATGGGTCCTCTATCTCCTCTAAAAATTTGGGCTCAATACAATCCCATATGTAGGAGTTATGTCCGAAATACAGAATCTTATTCATTCTGGCAAGTCCAGCCCAGCTTTGACTTTATGGCCCAATTACTCCATTAAAATGCATTCTTTTGATCTAGTGTCCTGAATAAAAGTTGTATATAATTAAGTTAGGAACACTGTTAAAAAGATTTCAAATTCAAATAATAAATATAAAAATATTTATATTCGAAATACTACAGTGCACTATTAAGGGTAAAACTGGAATTTTCACCAAATTTTCAAATGAATGATCAAATCCCAAATATTTTATAAATAAACATATTTAACACAATGTGAGGAAATTATATCATTTATTATCAATAAAATATTCAATAAAATAGTGTTTTATCACACCAAAGGCGTAAATCCCGATAAAAGGGAAGGCATTGCCTTTATATAAGTAAAGAAACACAACAGAGTACGCAAGCTGAAGTAAACACTAAGTAAACTGAGTACAAAAGTAAGTGTTGAAAAGTAAATGGGACAGAATACAAACCCAACTGAAAGTACAATACAACAGTAAAGAAAGAACAACTGCAATAAAGTAAACAAGCAACCACCGAGTCGTCCTCCGGATATCCCACCTGAAGGGTGGGTACAGATGGTCTCCTCAGCTCCTCGGGTCCGGTCGTCCGCTCCATGTATGTCCCGCCAAGTGGTCCACCTCCAGGTACCGTCTCGCTCCACTAGACTCCACCTCGATCAGTGTTGTCTGTCGTCTGCATCCAACACAATGTAGTGCGGGCATAGCCCGTGCAGGGGTGAGTATACAATACTCAGTAGGGACCCCGAGACCCCCGAAGGTCTACCAGAATCCACAAAGGATAAACCAAAAAGGAAAGATACAAACACGAAGTATCAACCAACTCTACTTTGGTATATGCCCATACATATACCTAAGTCATCAATTCTAGTTCGGCTCCAACTCACGAGCCCAAGTACAACTCAGTCCACACAGGAAAGCACAACCCAGTCCACACAGGAAAGCAAGTCAATCACATTAATGATAATGATTGAAAGTCAAGACTCAGCTCACATAGTTATACTACTCACGAAGGGGGGTGGAGATGATAGATGTAGCCTCTAAATCATCTTTTCTGCCGAACCCACGTAGGATCCAAGTACAGAAGTCGTCGCTGCCGAACCCACGTAGGATCCAAGTACAGTAACCATCGCTGCTGAACCCACGTAGGATCCTAGTATAGTCGTCATCGCTGTCGAACCCATAGAGGATCCAAGTACAGTCGTCTGTCAGCTCCCTGTGGTCGGGGTGGACCTCCTGGTGGTGGTGGTGGTAGTGCCTCAAAGCATCGCCCACCACCCGCTGCTCGGCCAGCTCCTCTGCCTCATCCGCCACGGTCGAACCTCTGCCTCTGCCTGGGTGGTCCTTCAACCGTCTGCTGCTCCTCTGCATGGCAGGTCAGGCAGTCAAGAGCCATGTGGACCTGCCCGCCGCATGCATAGCACTGTCTGCCTCTCGTATGACTGGCTCTGCTGCGTGTGCCCTGCACCTCCAAACCAGTATCCTGAGGTCGCCCACCTGATGGTCTGATCCGCTTGGACCTCTGCGACATCTGTCTACTGCCGGCTGCAGAAGACTCTACTACGTGTCGCCCTGCGGTAGGCCTCGCTGCTGGCGTAGGCTCAGCAAGGAAGCTCTCCACAAGTAGGGTTTGTTCCAGTACTCCTGCCTGCGTCGGAATGCTGAGGGAGATCATCGAAGCCCTGATCTCATGCCTCGGTCCCTGCTCGAAGGTCTGGGCCCGGAAGAATGAGTCTCGTACCATGTCCGTGGAGTAGCGCGAGAGGTTGGTAAACCTCGCCGAGTACTGGGCTACTGTCATGTTGCCCTGCCGCAACTGTAGTAACTCCTGGATGTGCACCGCACGGAGGGTGGTTGGAACGAACTCCGAGCGGAAGAGGCTCTCGAAGTCCGTCCAAAGTAGAGATGTCTCGTCGTGCACCTGGAGCATCAGGCTCCACCATCTACCTGTTGCTGCGTGTAGGAGACTCACGACAAGGATCACCATAAGATCTGTTGGGGTCCCTACCAATCTGAAGACTCATACAATAGCCTCCAGCCAATCCTCAGCTGCCTGAGGGTCCGTCTCTCCGCGGAACCTGGGCAGCCTCTGTCGCTGAAACTCATACAGCGCACTCAGGCGGCGCGCACTCTTCATTACTGGGGCTGGTGGTATCGGTGGCCCAGTGGGTAGAGGTACTGTTGGTGCCTCCGCTGTAATGGGGCCCTGCACCGAGGTCTCGTCACTCGGTGGGCTGTCATCTCGCACAAAGCTCAGAACCTTAGCTGGCTGTCGTCGTGGGGTCATCCTGAAAAGAAACAGGTGCGCCACGGTTAATACAGTATACCTGGTGAGCTGACACAAAGTAATCATAAAGAAAAATTTTGAAACACACATGCAATCAGTGTTTTCGAGCACTGAGTCGAAAATCAGAAGTCAGGGTCCTGGTATATGGATACGTCGGCTGCCGCACCAACACTGGACTCCCTGGACCGATAACTACACTCAATACTCTAAACATTATTGCTTCACAGAGAAGAAATTATCAGAGTCCTGAGTTATGCAGTAGAACCGACTCCTCTGATACCAATTTGTCACGACACGTCCTCGGGGCCCGTGCCGTGACTACCCCAAGCCCACCTTCCATAGGCCAGGGGCTGGCGACTAGCACCAAAGGCGTAAATCCCGATAAAAGGGAAGATATTGTCTTTATATAAGTAAAGAAACACAACATAGTATGCAAGCTGAAGAAACACTAAGTAAACTCAGTAAAAAAGTAAGTGCTGAAAAGTAAATGGGTCATAATACAAACTCAACTGAAAGTATAGTACAACAGTAAAGAAAGAACAGCTGTAGTAAAGTAAACCAGCAACCACCGAGTCATCCTCCGGATATCCCACCTGAAGGGTGGGTACATATGGTCTCCTCAGCTCCTTGGGTCCGGTCGTCCGCTCCGTGTACGTCCCGCCAAGTGGTCCACCTCCAGGTACCGTCCCGCTCCACTAGACTCCACCTCGATCAGTGCTCTCTGTCTTCTGCATCCAACACAGCGTAGTGCGGGCATAGCCCGTGCAGGGGAGAGTATACGATACTCAGTAGGGACCCCAAGACCCCCGAAGGTCTCCCAGAATCCACAAAGGATAAACCACAAAGGAAAGATACAAACACGAAGTATCAACCAACTCTACTTTGGTATATGCTCGTACATATACCTAAGTCATCAATTCCAGTTCGGCTCCAACTCACGATCCCAAGTACAACCCAGTCCACACAGGAAAGCACAACTCAGTCCACACAGGAAAGCAAATCAATCACATCGATGATGATGATTGAAAGTCAAGACTCAGCTCACACAGGTATACTACTCACGAAGGGGGGTGGGGATGATAGATGTAGCCTCTGAATCATCTTCCCTGTTAAACCCACGTAGGATCTAAGTACAGAAGTCGTCATTGCCGAACCCACGTAAGATCCAAGTACAGTAATCATCACTACCGAACTCACGTAGGATCCTAGTTCAGTTGTCATCCCTGCCGAACCCACGGAGGATCCAAGTACAGTCGTCCTCGCTGCCGAACCCACGTAGGATCCAAGTACAGTCGTCATCGTTGATACATCAACTGTCACGAAGTCCAAAGTTGATGTATCCCAAAGTTTTGTCTCGTCAAAAGGAACTCAACGTAACAGACGACGCTTCAATCGGAAGCCCGGTCCGAGAGATATTGGTTTTTCCGTCCGAGGGGCCCGGTTAGTAATACGCTCGTTTCTAACCCGGCTGATATCCAATTCGTCTGAAACTCACTTATAGTATCGCAAAAGGACCGTCTCATCGAAAGAGTCTCAGTGTCGCAGACGGCGCGTCGATCGGACGCGCGGTCCTTAAGTTATTCACATTTAAGTGAATAACGGGTCTGGCCCGTTTAGCCCAGTGGGCCGACGGGTCGGGTTGGCCCAGTTTGACGGGTCCGACCCAGCAGGAGTGTCAGACCGGTCCGAAGAAAAACATAACTCAGCCCGAAGGGGCGCGGCCCGGCCGGGCGGGGCGCGGCCCGACTGGCTCGGACGGCTGGCCGAGCGGCTTGGCCGAAGCCGAGCGGGTTCCAGGGGGGGCGTGTTCCCCCCGGTCTTCTGCACCGGCGGCGCCAGGCAGCGCCGCCCTTCCCCGAACCAGCCGGCTAGATCGGCCGGTCTTCTGCGCACGCAGCCTGCATGGGCGGGTCGTCGGTCTTCCAGCGCGGTGCCCTCCTAGCACCGCGGTCCAGCTCCGCCCGGCCGGTCGATGGGCCGGCCGGTTCTTTCGCCGAAGCGGCCCGTGTAACGAGCCGCGGTTCTTCCCGCTCAACCGGCGCGACGGCGCCGGTTCTCTTCGCCACGTTCCAGGCACGGCGCAACGGCGCCATGCTTCCTTCGCCACCAATTGTCAGTTCTAAAATAATGAACGAGAACAACGGAGGGTTGTCGGGCCGTGTTTGTTCGGCCCGCACCCTCCGCGTAAAAAGATAGCAATCGGCCATATTCAAACTACGATTTCCAACGAGTACGGGGTACGAAAACATCCACTTTCAAGAGTAAACCCCTACCTCAACAAATGATGACAAACGTCGGCGTCACGGTTGACAGCGTCGCGAGGTGAGGATTCGTAGACGTCGACGTAGAGCGTCCGAGAAAGAAGTGGCATCTCCCCTTTTTATCACGGAGAGAAGAAAACAAGGCGGACGTCGTTGGCGAGTTCTCGCGTCGGTGTCTCCTCCCTTGTCGCGGAGGAAGAAGAGGATGAAGAATCTGGGGTCGCCGAGTTGAAGTTCTTCGTCAAAGAGTTGGCGTTCTTCAACAAAGGAGATGAAGCGTTCTTCAAAACTCTAGAGCACTCTCCTCAAAATCTCAACACAACATGCCGACCAAAAATAAAATAAGGTTTCTCCTTATTTTATTAAATCATGTCATGCATTCAAAATTACAAAATTCAAATTCCAATTCACCTAATTAATTAAACCTTGATTTGTCTAATTAATTAGGTGATAGGTTGGCAACTTTTAATGAGGGAGAGAGGGGAGAGGAAGAGTTGGTCAAATAAATTCAAGGGGGGTTGTCAACATTGAACATAGGAGTTTAGTGGGAGGTTTAAGGGGTTTAGGGAATGTGAATGGTTGGGGCTCGTGTGGGCCCCACCTCACAATTATCCTCACATGGGTAGTTAGGAGCTTGTGGGTCCCATCCCAACTCCCCCATGTAGGATATAACCACTTAAGATAAAGAATAAAAATTGTTCCACAATTTTTATTCACTTATTTAAACCACAAAATTAAACTTCTCCTCCCGTGCAAACGCAATTCCGGTAAATGTTCTCTTAAGCAATTACCGGTGTTGCGAGTTCATCGCTGCCCTCGGATTTCAATTCCGAGCACCGATTCAAAAGATAGAAAAACTCGCTCGTTCATTTACTGAACGTACCAGAGCTAAACTTCGGAAATTGATTCCAGGCACACCGGGCCTCAGAATCAGGTGCCGTCAGAAACTGTGTACTCATAAAATTCTGAAGAATTTAAGAAAAAAATTTCCTTGAAATTTCCGGATCTTTACAAAAATTTCATATTTTTATATATAGGCATTATAGTGTATGATTTCTCTGATGACAGAGGCTTATTTGTTTACTGTTTCAACAATTGATCATATGGTGTTTTCCAATATCAGTATTTAGTGACACACTACTCTGTTGGTTTGAACTCCATATGGTTTTCCTTCTGAAGGAATGTCACGTGGATCTACAGTGAGACTCGCATGATGATAAAGATACATTCCCTCAGTGTATGGGATATGGTGTGACCCTGTTAGGTCAATGTAGGCATTTTATGTCCTTTTGGTAAACACTTTGTGTGTTTTCAATGTTTAGGTTCAGTTATTTAATTAGCCTGTAAGAATCAATAGGGATTTTTAAATTAGTCACATGTCGTTCTGAATAAGGTATTTACGCATTTCCTGTCAATTTTAGTTAGCATTTTTTTGACTCTATCAAGCCCTTTTCTGATTTTTCTTGTGACATTCAATGTTTGGTTTGGGTGGGTTGATTTGATCAACTAGGACCTGCCATCAGTGGATTCTGTTTTACTTTTATATTTCTTATATTTTTATTTTTTTATATGGATTGTAGAAGTTGGCCTGATCCAGGAGGTGATTCCAGCATCTCAGATTTGAAGAAGGCGTCCCGTGATCATAACCCTTGTGATGTTGAATCCTTCGCTGCCCATAAGGATCTATTCTCACCTAGAAACACTCTAAAGGGTAGAGGTTTGGAGGGAAATGATAGATCCCAAGCTAAGGAAGCGAAGTCGTTTGTCCAGAAATTGAAATCAGATATCACTGCTCTTTTTGTGATTTGAATGAGCCATCCACGGGAATGATTGTTAGGAAGGGTATTATTGGCCATGTTACTGAAAATCAAGAAGCAATCTCAGAGTGTTTCCAGATCTTAATGATCTCTATCGCCTAGATTATTCTTCCTGAAGGGGAGAATCCATGGAAGCTTAATGACCTCTCAAAGCGGACACTTTTGCTTCATCATCCATTTGGATGAGATGAAGAAAAAAAATATGGTGGTTCGTTTTTGAGTTCGCATCCATGGACTTAATTGGATCTACTTATCTGAGAATTCTTAGGGACATTGCTTCTTTATTGTTCCTATCACGCTGGAACAGGAGACTGAGAATGCTTTATATGGCCACTTTGTAAGGGTCCTCAGAGAAATTGATCGTGCCTCCTTGCACGACTTGCAACATGAAGGGTCACTATGAGGATACGTGCACACAGAAGTACAAAGTCGAAAGGGCATGGACGCCACACCCAAATGTGAACCCAGCAAGGGGCTTTCTGTGGTGGCTCCAGTTGTGATGTTCTAACCCGTTGAGGCGACTATAGTAGTGTAACAAGTGACAATGCACTCCACTGGATTGCACCTCCTGCCAGGTGCTTCCGTGAGTAGGAGGGGTCTATTGGTAAATAGAATTCCCCTATTCAAACTGTATTATGCAGTTTATACTAATTTTGTATAATAATTCTTTCACGTTCTTTTCATAATATCTCAGTGACATTAATACTTATGTTATTTCATTCATGTTTGTTTTTCAATGTACTTCTTTAATTACTGTCCATTTTTTTCTTTTTATTCATGTATTTGAAATAATTATATTTTCCGTCTATATTCTCCTATATATTTTCCTCATATTCTCCATCATGCATTTGTATGGTTTATTTTGTACAGCGATGATATACTTATGTTTTCCTTGTATATTTTCATATATTCTTCAATATGTTTTCAATATTCTCTTATATATTTTCCTATGTTATTTTCTGTTACTTATTTTCCGATATTTTCAATTCTCTATGTTTTGTCCAATTACAGTTCAGTATTAATTATTACTATTGTTTTTCGATCTATTCAATATTCACGTTCTTTATTAACTTTGAAATATAGTTTTGTCTTCTTGAAATTAAGCATTGAACGTATTGCCGTGCAAATGCACGAGTAAGTACTAGTTTATTTAATTGTAATCTTATAAATACTTTTTTTAAAACATTATATATATATTTGAATTATTAAAATATATATATTAATTATAAACACGTGTTCTTTATTTAATATATACAAATAAACGTTATTTTTTAATATAAATATAACAATTTTATATAAATTAATAATATTTTTCATTAAAAACTTTTATAAGCGCTAAAAACAACGGTGATAAGGGGTACATATTTATCAGTGCTATTTTTAGCGTTGATAAATGTCTCCCTGTTATCAGCGTTTTTTGTTTAGTGCTGATAAAAACCGATGCATCCCTTATCCAGATATGTGGTAGTGAATGGTCATTGAAGATGCAGCTGGAGTTTGATAATTTTTAAACGAGTTCGGGTTCATTACCACCATCTAAGGGTCGCCCTGGTATAACATGTTTTTATGGGTTTTTTATTTAAAAAAACAGGTTTCTCCCTTATTTTTTATATAAAAAATGATTAATAAAATTAATATTTATTTTGCAATTTTGAAATGAAAAAAATTGTAAAATTCATGGGCAAATAAATGCCGGACTATATTAAGGAAGATCATAAATAGAATTTAACGTTTCTTAAAGAAATTAATGAGAAGACACACACGTATTGATTGATAATTGATATTAATACTAATTAATTTAATATATAATAAAAATATTATTTTGGCGAAATAACATCTCACTAATGTGTTTTTTTAGAATTTTAAAAAGCATATTTAAAATTTGTGTTTTTGAATATATAAGAAAAAAATTGGAACCAAATAACAACCAAGAAAAAAGCAAATAAATAAATAAATAAATAATAAAATAAAATAAAATAAAAAACAACCCCCCCACCATGGTTGAACAAACGAGTCAACTCGATGCAATTTAGGGCGGTCAACAAATAACAATAAAAAAGCATCAAGGGGATTTCCAAAAATTCCTCTAAAGATTGAAGACGACGGCTGTATTATTAATTTAATATACGCGCATGATTTTAGCCGTATTTTTTCGGGTTGCCCGGCGCCGCAAGCCGCTTCTCCTGTCTCCGTGGATCACACCGGGGGCATTCGCGTCATTTCACTATGCCCCGAACGCGTTTCCGATCAAAATACCCGGGTGCCTCCGCCTTCGACGGCATTGTCCGAACTCCCAATTTCTAGCTCCCCAACTCCACGACGATCCCTCCCAAAAACAATTAAATCTTCGTCCCCACTTCGCTCGAAACTCTCTAATCATTGATTCGTCGCGGCTAGAGCTATTGCGGAGGCCTCTGCGCTTTGATTTGCCACGGAAGGTAGATTGACCTGCCCAATTGATTTTCGGGAATTCGATGCCTGATTCCACTTCTAGGGCTCCTTCTTTGCATGGAATTTTTTGATCGTTGGTTTTTAGTATCGATATATGTGTTTGTAGGCCTCTGCGATTTTCTTTTGTTGGACTTGTTTGTTTAAATGTCCGTCTTCGTTTTTGTTGCTTTACGAATTTTCTGCAAAAAACTAGGAGGAAAACACTTGCTGGAGTATCTGCATGCCATTTTGAGACTCGGTAGATGTACATTGGGTTGATCGAGTGGAGCGAGGTGAGTGCTGGTTGACACTGACAAGCATTCGCGATTAGAGCTAAACAGTGAATGTGGGGTAAAAATTCACAGGCGGACTCAATTTGAGTCAGATAGATTTGTCGTTCCATATTCATTAGCATTGTTTTCAGTATCGCATTGGAAATTGAACTGCCCGAGTGAAAATAGAATAAAAATACGCAGTTAAGAGTTAGATGGTTGTGTACTTTTTACTATTATGTAAATTTATAAATACAAGTGTCATTGAGACTGGTTTCTGGCAAGCTGCACAGTTGTAATTTCTTCATACGTGTTTTGCAAAATATTTTCTTAGAGGACTGAAAAAAATTAAGCAAGCTGTTTAATGGATGATACATCCTGAGATAAAGATGGATAAAGAAAAGTCTTTGCATTGGAGTAGTGGGAACTATACGGCAGAAAATATTGAACAGAATACGTGCACCAACCATCTTTATTATAGTTGTTGTCTTGTCTCTGCATTTTCATAACTTGGAGCCTGTTGACATTATAACTCCGCCTCTTTGTCTTTTTGTCTAATTCTCTCTAGCCCAAGTGTAAGGGGTTTTGCTCTGTCTCACATTGCTATTTCAATAGCTTTTGCATTTTTTAAAAAGAGCTCATTAATTTCATGAAAGTGTCATTACTATAGCTGGTGGTATGTCAATCAATGAATTGCCTTTTGCTGGGTTTGACATTTTTGATTTCGCATTGTTATTGATTTTTAGTCTTCTTATTTTACAATTGCAACATCATCATGCAATGACACATGGCTATGCATGCACACAGTTTTGTTGATGAAGTCTGTACAGTTAGCATGTTTAGATGGAATTGCGATCCTTTCTCTCTTTTTTTCTATGATCCAGTTTCTGATTTTCTGTCATGCTTTTCATTCTCTTTATATAATGGTGCTTCTTCTTGTTGTTAGGTGTCTGGGTTCATTGGTGAATGCACTAATATTGCTCATTTTTCGCACACAACATTTTTCCTGTTGGGTGCATGAAGCCGAGAGTCTGAGTGAACTGCTGCAATGGCAGCGCCCAGCAAATCTGATCCATCTTTTGGCAGTCCAGGCAAGCCATCACACGCCACTGGGCAGCGTGGATCCTACACATCTGCTTTATTAGACAGATCAAGCAGTCTTCGTGAAGGGATGGATAATCCAATGCTATCAGCTCTTCCTAACATGTCAAGAAGCAGTCTGGCTGTATCTCAACATGATGTGACAAATTTTTTAAATTGTCTGCGCTTTGATTCAAGGCCGCTGACTGAAGAGCTTAGTGTTCTTCGACAAACAGATCATAAACGATCGATAACTTCTGCTCTTGAAGCTTCACGAGATGATGCACCATCCACTTCCTCAAAAGGAAAAATTTTACCATCTTCCCTTGCAAATGAACTCAAACAGATAAAGGGCGTTACACGTGAAAGCTGTCATAAGGCTAGGTAGTCCTATAATTTTCTCCTCTGTTTCAATTTGAACTTGTTTTCCTAAGATTGCATTGTTTTGCAGGGAGCACACAAAATTATTTATCGATGCCTCATCAACATTCAACAAGTTTTTCCCGAGCATTCCATCAAGGAAGCGATCTCGACTGGATGCCTTGTCTAGCAGTCGGTCAAACTTGCCAGTATCTAGTGACCGGTCAGTGTTAGGGTCAAGCACAAATAGGAATGGAAGCCAGAATCATGCTACTACATATGGTTTTGACATTCAGCAGCAAAAGTTAGAAGAAAGGATAAAAAGTTCGGGGCCTAGCAAGCGTACCCGCACTTCTGTAGTAGATGCAAAGGTTTGCATCTTTTGATTTTCTCAACATACTTTCCAGGTCCACCTATAATGATATTTGACGGCACCTTTTGATGATTTTTGCTTGATTAATCCGTTGACTTGTTTGTGACCTATATTTTGTTATTTGATAGTACATGTTCGTGTTCTGTTGTTTTGACAATTTATGTTTTGTCATTTTCCCACTTTTTACTCTTTGGCACACTTCTGATGCTATGGTTTTTGACGAATATACCAATTTTCATGCCTTTTAAAACTCGGGTTGATCTTTATGTTGACGTTCCTATTCAACCCTCTCCCCATTTTGTTATGGGGATCTCTTACGGTCTTTTTGGTTCCAGGGGTACTTGGAAGCCTAAAAAATTAGATTACTCAATGTAATGAATTTGAACGATGCATAAGTCTGTGCACGTTCCATTTCTGACCCTTTTTATTCTGTCTTTTGTTGGAAAACATGCTTGTTTGATCATGTGATGTAAGTTTGCACCTGTGCATGTATCTTTAATTGTATATTGTTTTGGTTTATCACCATTTCATTGTGACGAAATGACCACGTGTTCTCGCTCTGTTATTTACTCGAGCAACTTGACTTTTTCCTTCTCTCCCTGCACCCTTTCCTTCTCTCCCTTCCCCAGGGGGAATAAAGCAAAGGGAAATGATGTTGGAGTGAATTCTTTTTCCCCTTAAACTTTAAAAAAATCCTGACATTATTTTTAATTGATTTAGATGGATATACAGCCTACTGCTCTTTCCAGGTCATCTGGGACTGCAGATAAGGATGGAGAAGTTCCCAGACCTATGAACAATGGCGCTGTTCAAGGAGACGATAAGGCATTGTCAGTTGGTGTTGACGGTTGGGAGAAATTAAAATTGAAAAGGAAACGCTCTGTCATAAAGCCAGATGTTGGTCCTGGTACAACATCAAATAAACCCAATGAGGGTTACCGAGAAGGCAAGCATGGATTGCAGCAGAGACTGGTTGCTGATGGTCGTTCAAGGTTGAATGATGCCCATGGCTTCAGGTACGACATTAAGTTGATTATTTTTTGTGTCATTATGAAACCATTAGGATGATATTATGTCATTGCTTTGTAGTCCTTGTGTAGAGTAGCTTCATGGATTAAAAAACAAGTCAACTTGTGCTTCGACAGACCTAGAAAAAACTTATATATTTGCTAGAATTGATTCACTTAGATCACTGGAAGTTGAACACAGTTGGTGGTGTTTTTTAGAGTTAAGTTTATGCTGTTTTCAACATTTGTTACATTTAGACATTTGATAGTTTGATGTTAAATCAGTCATCAAAAAAATGTATGGAATGATATGAGCCAATTGGTCCATTTCACTTTGGCTTACTGTGCTTGTTAGAAGTTGAGGATGATTTTATTTAAGAGTACTAATTATTTTTGGAATGTTCATGACTAATATTACTTTATGAAATCAAGTTTGAGAAAAACATGGTAATATGTGGTATACTCATAAGCATTACACACCTTGTTTCCGAGGGTGGTGGGATTAGGGTGTGTTCAGGGGCAGGCAAACTTGAGTTGAAAGTTTAGGAGCTGATACGAGCAAATCTTTTTTTTAACAAAAAAAATGTTTGAAAAATATATCCATGGGATCTAGCTAATTTTTTATCCTTTTTTGACATGCCCATCCCTTGGTCGTCTTTGTTCAATCATGCACTATTCTTTTTTCTCTAAAATTCTTCTTTTCTTTTATCATCCTAAATAATTATTTATGTTATATTAGGTCTGGGGTTGCTAATGGAGCTATTGAAGTTGGAAAAACAGATGGCATCTCTCAACAGACTGGCCTGGGCATTCGTTCCTTTTCTAGGACTGAACAGGACAGCAATGCTCTTTCTAACGATAGGAGAGACCGCCCTGGTGGTTCAGATAAGGAAAGGGTGAATATCAGAGTTGTTAATAAGTATGTTCCCTGGGTCTTATATTGATAGCATTGGTTTTCAGTTTAATGAGCATATTAATTTAGATCCAGTTGTACTTAACTTAGATATCCAATTACTATTTTTCCTTTATATTGGGCTGCCCTTTGGAATGGTGTTGAAATAAACGGGATGCTGGTTTTAGGTGTTCAGGTTAAATGTATCTGAAACGTGCGTCAACAGCTTTAGTGTCTCATGGTTAAAACTTACTATAAAGGCTATTTTTATCATGTAAAATTGATTATTGGCTATTAAGATGTGACTGGAATGAAAATGCTGAAATTGACTTTTCATAAGACCATTGGTTGGTGATTTTAGGAATGAGTAGATCTGCACAAGATTTTGGGGGTTGTGCATTGAAAGCCGCATGCAAGTGTTGCATCTAAAATTATCTGGGCTGTACGTGAGGGTAACTTATGTGATAGTTTTGCTTTTGAATGCTCATCCGTGTTTTGTAGGATAGGGCATGGGTGTGGGTGAGTGTTGGAAATCCAAGCTAACAATTTATTCCATGTGGCTAATTTAGAGCTATTTCATAATTTTCTTCTTTAGAGTTGGTCTGCAAACTGCTGTGCAGGGGGCTTAGTCTGCTGACATTGACAGTATCATTTCATTTGCCAATTGTTGTGATCCCTTTGTGTATTTATGGCTGATATATTCCATCTCTGGTCCTTTATTTTTTTTGTTTGGGTAGCCTTTTCTTGTCTTTTGAGCTAAATTTAATTTTTTATAAACATTTTTTTATCATGTGCTTAGTTTTTTTTAATGCCCAGGGTTAATGCTCGGGATGATTTTCGCTCCGTCAGTCCTACTTCTAACATGAAAGTGCATGCATCTGCCCGGGCCCCACGATCTGGTTCAGCTATGGTTCCCAAACTGTCCCCAGTTGTCCATCGTGCTGCAGCTCCAGATGATTGGGAATTTTCTCATTGTACAAACAAACACCCTGCTGCTGTTGGTGCTAATAACCGTAAAGGGACACTGACAACACGGTCTTCATCCCCACCGGTAGCTCATTGGGCTGGTCCAAGGCAGACAAAAAGTTCTCGTACAGCTAGACGGACAAACTTTGTTCCTGTTAATTCAAATAATGATGAAACACCTACTTTGGATGTCACATCTGATGTTAATGT
The DNA here is from genome assembly GCA_963277665.1 of Viscum album. Classification (NCBI taxonomy): domain Eukaryota; kingdom Viridiplantae; phylum Streptophyta; class Magnoliopsida; order Santalales; family Viscaceae; genus Viscum; species Viscum album. The sequence continues at coordinate 1,589,341,372 of OY728131.1, forward strand.
TAATGAGAGTGGCTTAGGGTCTACCAGGCACTTGCACAGCAGCTCTCAGCATATTAAATTTAAAGGTGACCATTTCTCTTCAGTTGCTTTGTCAGAAAGTGAGGAATCAGCAGCTGCTGATAATAAATCTATGGATAAGACGAGGAAGTCTGACGAAATAGATGAAAAAGTTGGATTGGATGTACAAAAGGTGCGGGCACAAGTCTCTTCTTCTAGAAAGAATAAGATGGTAAATGGAGAAGATCTTGGAGATGGCATTCGACGGCCCGGGAGAACTGGGCGGGGTTTGACTTCAACAAGAGTTCCGGTGCCAGTGATGGGTGATGGAACTGCTAAGCAGCTTAGAAGTGCTAGACTTAATCTTGATAAGACTGAAATGTTTCTCCCTAAACTTGTGTTCCCTGTTTTCCTACTTTTTGTTCAAAGGTTTGAATTTTTTTTTGTTATGTTTTTGCAAATTATTTAACCCAGCAAAGCAGGACGTTCACACCCTCGTAAACTTTCTGATCGTAAAGCCTTTTCTCGGCAGAAGCATATGCCAATCAATGCATCCATGGATGTTCTTGGTACTCTCACTCTTATTCATTGATAGAATATTTTTTTGTCCCTGGTCTTATTTGATATCGTCTTCTTTTCATTTAATCCTCAGCGTTTTTTGGTTTGGGCAGTTGGTTCTGATAATGGGCATGAACTATTGGCTGCTGCGAATGCTGCTATGGATTCTTGTAATGATCTCGATTTTTTTTGTTCAAATATAGTATGTAGGCAATATATTGTGTTTAAACTGGACTTACTGGGTTCTTTATCACGGCAGCTCATACTTTTTCCAGTTCTTTCTGGAGGGACATGGATCCATTCTTTAGGTTCATATCTGATTCAGATATCGATTATTTAAAACAGCAGGTTTGTTTTGTGCCAATATTATTTATTTGTTCTTTCATCTCTGATTGTAGTTGATATTTGAACCTCACTTCTTTTTAGTTAAGGGATTTTGTTAGTTTTCCTTTAAAAAGTGCCCGATGGACATGCCTATTTTCTGCAGTTGACTCAATTATGATTTGATGTGGTATTTTATTTGTAAAAAATTCTGTGCATTTTATACTTCATATCCTCGACAAATTTTCATTTAATTTTCTTCCATTCTCTTGTTCTGCTGCTTTCATGGCCTGGAAAAGATTCTTGAAATCGAGATTTGATTTTTTTTTTACTTGTGAACTTCATGTTCTTTTCCTTTTTTTCCCTCAGGGAGGTCTTGGGTCCATTTCATCAACTCCAGCTTCTGCTTCTCTAGATGATGGTGGTTGTGGCACTGGCCTTGATGGTTCTGAAACAAATGAGTGTTGGGGGCTCATGGCATTTGCACCTGATACAAAGAGGAGGAAACCCCTCCCTGCACAGAAAGAAATCCCACTCACTCAGAGGCTTATAGCGGCTCTGATTCCAGAGGAAGAAAGTGAGGAGTTTTATTGCAGAGGCAATGATAATTCCAAATTCGATGCGCATGGAACTGGATATGAGCTGGATGGAGATTTGGAATCCAGTGGTTTGGGCCATGAAAAAACAGTTTCTGGTTGTAATGCTTCTAATGGTTGTATGCCGACTGCTAATGGGGCAATCTTGCTTAAGGCTGAACCTAATGGTCATGAAAATGAAATGGCAGCCATCCCAAAATCTGGTCCTTTTCTTCATGGCTTGCATCCTGACCAATCATTCATACCCAATATGACATGTTCAGAGTTTCAGTATGATGAGATGTCAATTGATGAAAGAGTACTCTTGGAGCTTCAGAGCATTGGTATTTTCCCAGACCCATTGGTAGGTTCTGTTTAACTAGAAGTCCCTTGCTCATTCACACCTTCACTCGGATATTCTTAATTGCAACACACGCACACACATGAACACATCTACACTCACCTGTGTGTGTTTTTGTATGTATCTATTGTATATATGAAGCACATATTTTATCATGCCTAGGTCCTAGGAAGCTATTTCAGGCATTGTTTTTTTATTGTTGAGAAACCCTGGTTTGTGTATTGAGCTACCTCAACCACTTGAAACATGATTAGCAGATTCACTTTTCATTAAGTGCATATGTAAGGTTTGCAGTATACATGGAGACATAATGCTTGGGAAAACACCATGATGCGGGTCATTTCATATACCTCCCAAAACATCTTTCATCATGTTCTTATGAGAGGATGTGGGGGTGGAATCCCTAATGTGGCACAATAAAACGAAAAAGGTAAGAGCAGGATGTTAATACTATGAATTTGCAGGGTGTGTGGGGGGGTCGAATGGGAGAGAATTTTAGGGCTCCTCATATGTAATGATGCATGCATGGGTGCTCGTCACAAGGAAAAAGGGCAAATTTCTTGAGTCACAGAATAAATAAATAAAATCAGTGAAACAGCTTATATTTGTTGTAAACAGACTACTATATTTGGACCTGAGCTTTATGTTCACTGCCAAACTGAAGATCCATTGAGTGACTGCACTAATTTATTCTTGGGAAATGTTGTTTTTGGTTTAGCCTGGGGTAGAGCCAACCGAAGAAGAAGAAATCAGTGAAAACATTAGCAAATTAGAGGACATGTTCCGCGGGCAGGTAACCTCTTAAAATTTCTCTTTTGCTTTCTCACCAATGCTATGGATTAATATAGTGCCTGGCTGCATCTAGTAGATTGAACTTGGTCATTTTCATCTTGCAGCATGCATGGTCATTGCTCTTAAAAAACTTATTTCTCATGGATGAGTTATTGTTATGATAGGTTTCAAAGAACAAAAGTTTGCTGAGTGAGCTGTTGAAGCTTGCTTCTGAAGAGAAAAAACATCAAGAAAAGTAAGCGGTATTTCATTGTTTTAAAGTCATCCAAACAGACTTTTCATATGTTTTATTTTCTTATGTTGAGATTCTTGTCTTATTTTTTCCTACAGGGAGTTTGAATGTTGTGCACTCGATAAACTCATCAAAATGGCTTATGATAAATATATGGTACTTTCTATGTTTTTTTCCTGTATTTAAGATTTCGAAACACACAAAGCTCATAATGCTGGAACATGTGCCATATGATTTTAGTTAGGTTCAGAATGCAGATATCAGCTTAATGATTATTTTGTTAAAAGTCAAATACAGTACTCATGCATGTAAAAATTCAAAATATTTTGGACTTTGTGATTATAAAATTGTAAATTAATCTACTGATATAAAAAGGAAACTCAAAACGAAGTTTAGGTGCACCATTTCAAGTATGGTTTTGGTTAATAAAATGTTTCACATTTTTTGTTTACCAGGTGCATATTCCAAAACAATGCCACTAATTTGAAGAGTCCAATTTCCTTTTTTCAACTTTTTTTCCCTGAAAAAAATGCCTTGCTGGATTGCTACTCCAGATAATTTTCTCTCTTGTATTGCACTGTGTTTTATAAGGTTATCATTGAATAAAAATGATAGTTTTTGGTTGATTACTAGAAACACATGTTGAATATCCTGTTTATTTCTAGTTTTAATTGAGGGAAAAAGACATTCAAGGACAGGATGATCATATTAATTCCAGTGAAGGATTTTAAAATTTTAAAATGTCTTAAGTTACCTCATTTTGAAGTGAATCATGTTAAGGACCTTAAATTTGGTAAATGAAAGTAAAGGTCCCAATTTTGGAATTTATATCAGTTGAAGTCTAAATTTGTCAATAGATAATAAGAAATCCTAAATATCATTACAATTGTAAATCATTTAAGAGTTAGCTGTAAATATAATGAACTACAATTGCAAATTTGTCAATATATTTACAAGTAATTCTTGCATCATTTCATAACGACACTTCATTACATTTTTAGTTATTGTTTCGACTATATACCAATGAAATTATATTTACAAGAATATATATATATATTTTTATCAATTTACAAGTAGCCCTTAAATCATTCAACATTTCATTATATTTACAACTGAAATTATATTCACAAGGAATAGTTTTTTATTTTTGTCGATTAACAATATTAAGGTCTTTAAGTGGTATTTATTCTATAATTTGGCCATTTACTATTTTTTTTCCAAATTTAAGGTTCTTAACATGAATTAATTTCCAAATTCGATCATTTTTTAACATTATTCAAATTGAAGTTCTTTGAGTTGATTTATTTTGTTTTTGTGGCCCTTCATTAGTGATGTGGTCCCTCTATTGTCTTTTTTATTTTCATCGGTTTATTTTTATTATATTTAACAAGTGGTTGTTAAATAGAGCTGTCGGGGTCCTAATGCCTCTGGTGGTAAGAGTTCGAGCTCTAAAATGGCTAAACAAGCTGCCTTAGCTTTTGTGAAGCGGACATTGGAGCATTGTCGAGAATTTGAAAGTACAGGCAAGAGCTGCTTCAGTGATTCTTTCTTCATGGATTTGCTAAGGACTTCCCACCTTAATGATGCAAAACCAGTCAATAAGACTGCGGTTAGTGAATCCCCAAAATCATATTTGAACAGCTGTGCTCATCCCATGGATGCTAGAGTTTCGGGTACTGATTCAGATCATTGAACCCCTGTCACGTCCTTAACATTTTAACAATTTAGCCATTGATTTATTATAACATTTTTTATTTTTGCATCTTTCTGCAGCCTTTTCAGATATGCAGAGGAACCCTTCTCTGGCAAGTGTAGATAGCCATGGTCTTTATTCTTCTGTTGCACCTCTACCTGTAAATCACCTGCCCGAACAACCTATTGTTGAAGAAGATATATGGTCAAACAGAGTAAAGAAGAGAGAGGTGTTGCTTGATGATGTTGGTGGCACAGCTGGCACTTCAGGCATTGCATTCGGCATTGGAGCTTCTCTGTCAACCAGTACCAAGGGTAAGAGGAGTGAGAGGGACAGAGAGGGAAAGGGGCACAGAGAATTATCATCTAGAAATGGAACTGCCAGGATTGGCCGGCCAGCATTACCAAACATCCGGGGTGAAAGGAAATCAAGATCAAAACCTAAGCAGAAAACAGCTCAGTTATCTGTTTCTGTCAATGGGCTTTGTAAAATTCCAGAACCGTCAAAACCAGCAGTTTTTTCTGTGCCAAAGACCAGTGAGAAGGAAGAAGATGATTTTGGTCTGGATTTATCAGATAGCCCTGGGGCTGCTGGCCTATCCAGCATGCAGCTACCTGAAATGGGTGTACTTGGTGACCAAGTTCAGGATCTTGGATCATGGTTGAACATTGATGATGATGGATTGCAAGATAATGACATCATGGGCCTTGAAATCCCCATGGATGACCTTTCAGACTTAAATATGATTGTTTGAGGCAACCTTCTTGTATATTCTTGTTCTCCGGACAATTGATAAACAGGGAAAACCCACTGTTGTCAAGGCGTGACCGGGTTCTCCAATTGCCATCAGCCATCAAGTGCATGATTGGGTTATAAATCATTTTAGGGAGTCCCGCCTCCAAGTGAACTGTTCAGATGTTTTCAATTTTGCTTCTTACTGAGGTTTCCTACTGTAAAGCGCAATTGTTTCAACATACAAGCTAGTATGTCTCCAGCCAACACCTGGTTGTAGCATTTACCAATCAGAGAAGATCACCTTGTAAATATTTTCATGGTCTTAATAAATCCAGCTTTTCATTCTTTTAATATTGTTTGCCTCACGTGAAGATATGTGCAGGGTTGTTTCCCTTTTATTGGCAATTGATTTTTTTTGGCTCTGTTTTGAGGGGATGGAAGTTAACAATAAGATGGTTTACTTCAGTAAAGTTTGTAATCTTTTTTTTCTCTTGTAAATTTGGATTCTTTCCCGTATTGCTTTACTTTGTCACCCTCTTGGTTTCCACTTTCATGCATGCCTGGTTCCTTGGCTTTTTTTTCCCTTCCTTTCTCTTGTTTATGCAATGGAATTGTTTTCTGCTGATGATGCTCATGATTTTCTTATTTTTTTTTTAATCCATGTTTATGTTCCTGTAATTGTAGAGATCCTTTGTTTTTTTCATTGCGTTTGTCACACCATGTTTGCACGGTTCTGAAAAGACCGTCTTCCTGTTGCAAATGCGTGTCGACTGCACTGACCTCGTTTCTGATCATGAGTTTTATGTGCTTTTTATCTATAGCATTTGTTATGGATTTCATCCAGAGTCGTGGAAGCTGTATGCTTGACTTGGTGAAGATATTCCTGGCTAGCAGTATAGTTTAAATTTCCCACTTCTGGTCCGGTGGCTGATAATTTTTCTGTTAAAAAACTGCAAGTTATGAACACGGCGGATGTTACGAGACAATTCTTGCAAGTTTGCTTTGAAATTAACAGGCTCCCGGTGCTTCTTGTCTCTTTATCTTCTAACCAGTCAGGTTTTCCTTGATAAATTTTTCATCTTTAAGCAGGTTGAGAACCAAGTGTCCAGAAGAAGGATCCTAGCATAAAAGTTGCTAGTGTAGAAAGCACCACTGAATCTTGTTTCATCAGGTCAGCTGGAAGACATTATCGTGAGGGTAAGCCCGAAACTTTTCTGTTTTTTATTTCATTACAAAAACAAAAACCAGTCCAAGATTCGAGTACAGTTTAGTCCAGTGAACTAAACTCCATGCGGCTCCATTAGAGTTCATGCAATTTTTTGTTCATATATTTCCGTTGTTTAGGATTGTAGGTTCTCAGATATTATTGTGGTCGATGATGATCAGTGATGGCTAGACCTATTTTAATCATCTAATTTGTTTGAGACCTTTCTTCCCTAAAAACTTCGTGTATCTGCTTTTCTTACGGAACTTATCTGCTTTGGCTTTCTCTTCATAGTGTCATCACCATTTTCTTCCATCTGTGATTTTTGGGCGCTTTATGTAATTGTATGGGTGCGGCATGTGATTGCATGTTTGATTATGGGTTTGTAATTGTAATAGTCGACATGTTTTTATTAGTGTCAACAAATTTATAGTTAATGCAAATGGATTTGTTATCACTATTAGTCAATCTAATAAACCAATGTTCCCGCTTTGTTTACATTGATTAGAGGAATGTGAATGTTGGACCGCTGGTCTGGTCTGGTTAAAATAACTGCGATACGCACAAACTAATTATTAATTTATTATTTTTATTATCATGCATTTAAATTAATAAAAAATAGCAAATGATACATTGATAATAACAATAACGATAATTATTATTTTCTTGTCCCCACCCCATGCTGGCAATCAAAAACACACGGGGGTCAAAAAGAGCTTGTTTTTTTAATAATTGGTAGATAACAATAGCATGAGAACTATTATACTACCTAGATGACACATGCTCGCATTAAGGTTATATTGAAAAACACTTATTACAAAGTGCTTGTAGTACTTGTCATTGGTAGGTGCAAATGCTTTGTATTTTAGCGTCCCACTAAAATTAACCAGTCAAACCATTCGAAATGGAAAATTTTCAAATATTATATAGCATTCCATGTCCAAAAAAACAAAAATCTTCGGATAAAACATATTCCCATTGCCAATGTAAGTGCGATCCTATGAAGAAACACGGGTTAAATTTGACATGGAAAGTTTCAAACATTAGTGAAATTTGAAAATGATGAAAAATCACATACAATACACACAAAAGAAAAAAAAAAAGAAAAAGAAAAAAAGGGAAATAAAAATACAAAATAGAAAAAATAAAATCCATCGAACCCCTATAAACAACCCTAAAATGTTTACCAAAACATATAAAAAAATGCACAAAACGCACAAAACAATCAAATAAAAAATAGCCATATTGGATGAATTAAATGTTATTTCCGACTACACATAAATTTTGCATCATCTTCAATGTAATATTATTCATATATGACACATGATGAATAAGGAAAATAATAAGTAACTAGAGAGAAATATCCATACACTTGCATAGTTTTTTTGGGATCTCGCATGGTTAGATAAACCATGCTCAAATCATGAAAATCTTTCACTGGAACACATGATTACTACTAATCATGCACAGATCGTGTGTCTGACTTGTTTCTCTCAAAACTCCAAAATCTCAACACCCTGATCCTAAAAGCCTTTAGAACCAAAATAGAGATAAACTAAGCCCAAAATACCTTCGACCAAGAGGTCATCACAATTCTCCTCATCATGCTGCTTCATGTCCCTAAAAATCACTCAAGATTCTAGACTCACAAAAAAAGGGCCACTGTTGCCTCCTCAATGATTCCCGCACCCACGTCTCATGGCCATCCTGCCAATATTACCATAGTACACGAACTATGAGAATTGTTTTACCACGCAACACCTTATCCCGACAACCCATAATCTAAATTGGATGCTCAACGACTAAGGTATCAGGATCAAGATCAACATCATCCCATTCTATCACATGAGAAGGATTCAGTTAATACCTTCTCAATTGGGAAACATGGAACACCTTGTGAATTGATGTCTCGACAAGTCCAATCAATAATCCAACTTTCTAAGTTGTTCAATGATCTCGAAAGGGCAACAAACCTCGATTCCTACTTACCCTGCTTACCCAAACAATGATGTCCCAAATGAGGTGATACCCTGGGGAAAACCCGACCACCCACTGCAAACTCCAACAAGCGACGATGATGGTCCCCATAGGATTTTTGGTGACTCCGATATGTCACTAACCTTTTTCGGATCAACTCCACCTTTTCCGTCGTCTCTTGAAAAAGACCTGGTCTAACTAAAGACTGTTTTCCAAAATCTGCCTAACACAAAGGAGATCTACATGGCCGCCCATACAACACTTAAAAGCGCTCCATTTTAATTGAGGTTTGATAGCTATTATTATAGGTGAATTCGACCAAGGGTAGATGTTGTTCTCAAGAACCATTGAAATCAAGCACACACACCCAAATCATATCCTCCAGAATCTGAATGGCTCGCTTAATCTGTCCATCCGTCCGAGGGCGATACGCCATGCTTAATTTCAACAGGGTGTCTATCGCCTCTTGTAACCCTTTAAAAAACGAGAGGTAAATCATGGATCTCTGTCAAAAAACAATAGTCGAAGGCACCTTATAGAGCTTCACAATCTCCCAGACATACAAGTGTCTAAGATCTTCCACCCTTGTTGTTCTTTAATAGGAAGGAAATGATCTGATTTCACGAGTCGCCCAATAATCACACAAATTGCATCTCTTCCACTAGGAGTCCATGGTAAACCAACAATGAAGTCCATGAATATCTCATCTCACTTCCATACCAGAATGGGTAAAGCTTGCAACAAACTGGAAGGTCTCTGACACTTCGCCTTAATCTTTTGGCAAGGAACCAGGACATGAAGTCCGCAATCAACCGCCTCATCCCCTAACACCAATATCAACATCTCAAACCATGATACATCTCGGTAGTCTCAGGGTGCACGAACCAACTAGAATGATGTCCACTATCCATAAATTTTTTCCCTAGAAATATTAAAATGATCAATCTACCTCAAAAACACAAACAACCATCGAGAGACTAAGACCAAACACCCGATGTCTCCCTACCATTAAGGACTTTACTAAAACATTGAAAAACAGTGTCTGTTTCTTACCCAAGCCAAATCTGACCATCAAATGATGAATCAACTTCCACACAAGCTAAGAAAACCTTCATATTAGTCTCTTCCACATCCAAGCACATATCAACAAACAAACTCATCAAAGACCACTCCACTAATTCCTTCAAGGCTTGAGCCGGTAACTTCCTGCTCAATGCGTCGGTGACCACATTCCCTTTTCCATGTGTATATGTAATATCAAAATCAAAAGTCTAAAGATACTCCACTCAACATCTCCATCTTAAATTTAGGTCCCTCTAGGTAAAAATATACTTCAGGCTCTTATGATCCGAATACACAATAAACTGCTCACCGAAGAGATAGTGACACTAAGTCTAAAGAGCATGCATCATTACTGCCAACTTGAGATCCTGGGTAGGATAATTCTTCTCATGGGCATGCAGTTGGTGGGAGTCATAGGCCACCAACTACTTCCCCTACATTAAAACACATCCTAATCTCGTACTTGGGGGTATTGCAATAAACACCATAACCCAAACCCAGTTCTGGGAGAATCAAAATCGGATTCGAAGTCAATCTCACCTTCGTTTCTACAAATGATCTCTGACACTTGTTATTCCATTCGAACTTAACGACCTTACAAGTTAACTCTATCACAGGAGATGCAAGATTATAGAAATTCTAAATGAAACATCTATAATAACCGACCAAACCCAAGAATCTTCAAATCTCAAACACATTTCTGGGTTGTTCCCATGACATCACCACCTGAATCTTTTTAGGATCCATTTAGATTTCCCTCTCAAAAATAACATGGCACAAAAACTTCAATTATTGGATCCAAAACTCACATTTAGAAAGATTTCAATATAGATGATGTTCTTCTAGAGTTCTAAGCATAATATACAGACAATCACTGTGTTCTTCCTAGGACTTAGAATACCCCAATATATCACTCACACAAAAAATGATGAAAGAATCCAAGAACTAATGGAATATCTGATTCATCAATGCCATGACACCACTACAAAACTGGCATTTAACAATGCTAAAAATGACCTTTATCAGCACTAGAAAAGTGCTGATAACTTGAGTGACGTTAAAAGCCCATGACTTTTATCAGCGCTTTAATTTAGCACCGCTAAATGATTCCTTTATTAGCGCTTATAAAAGCACTGATAAAGGCCTTTTATCAGCACTGATAGAAGCGTTGATAAAGTAGACCTTTATCACCACTTTTAGAAGCGCTGATAAAGGGACATACTGCAGTGTACTGTTACAGCACACTACAGCACCAGAAACACACCATAAACACATATAATATCAACAAAACAAGTCACAATACAGAATTTAAATGAAATGAAATTTACAAATACAAATACCAGAAACACACACACACTATATTTTAGAAATTTCAAACATTGGTTTATACAATTACATAAATACAAATTATTACATACATTAAAAAACATCAATATTCCTTTCTCTTTTAATCCTGACATGACTCATGCTATTGCCGAACAAACCACCTCCTACTCGAGCAAAAAAACACACCTATATAAGAAAACTATTCTTATGTTAGTAAACAAACTCTACAAGGAATAATGAAAATGAAATCAATGTTCCATTATATAATTTTTCAATAGAATAGAGAAAGTATATCATAACATTACCTTTACATCTTTCCAAAGGGTTTTATTCATTATAGTTTGTTCTTCCGAGGGATTGGTAACATCATCATGTGTAGAAGACATTGTCTGCATGAGTAGTCAAACATTTAATTTAGATTATGTTAATGTAGTAGAGAACATATAATATTATGAGGAAAACATAATATATTAAAAAGAACTTACCTTCTCATTGAAATCTTTCTTTTTTTAAAGGTTTCAAGGATTTGGTTCCTCTTTTGAGAATCCAAATCCCCTCTTTGTGGTCCCCTCTAATGTACAAGACATTTTCTACATTGAGACTAACATGAACTGATTGTGATGTCACAATAAAAAGGTCATCCTCAATTGAATTTTCATATGACTCAATATTTGTTTTAGTCATCAGCAGGACAGTCAATTAATCCTTATTTTTTGGATCAGAAACATAAAATACTTGTACTGCTTGTGATTCCATTATGAACAACTCGTCTTTTCCCCATTTTACATTAAAATTCACCTTCATAAAGCCCATTTCATCAACTTTCAATCCATTTACATTGTCAACCCATTTGCGACGAAAAAATTAAACTTGAAATGTTGTATAGTCCAACTCGTATATCTATTCGATAATGCCAAAATATGACATATTTGTATGAATTGGATTTCTATCCTTGGAACTAGATATGTGCATCGCTTCAGCCACAAGCATAACACCACTGTTTTGCATCGCACTGAAGTCATCATGTTCTTTTGTATAGAACGTATAACCATTGATTACAAACCTAGTGTAAGATATAACATTTTCATTCAGTCCTCTGGCTAGCCATTGAATTTGTTCGACAATTGAATTCAGATTTTTAGATAACTCCTTATAAATTTGATCTCTAAACCATCCTATAAATTTTTGATTATATGTATCTGATATCCATATTTCAGCCCTTGATGGATTCAAATATCTAAGAATTTATTTTTGGGATTCAATGTATGGATCAATATATTCACTATTTTGTAATATGTAAAGATGTGTTTGCTCCTGCTCTGTCAAGGTAATTGTAACAACATCTCTTTCGGAAATCCCTTCGCCCATAAGGCGTTCGCTGTGACGAGACTTTGGGAGACCAATGCTTTCAATATCTGATAGGCAATCAGTACAAAATTCAATAAATTCTTCAACAATATATCATTCTGCAATACAACTTTTTGGCCGATTTCGATTCTTGACACACCCTTTCAAAATATCCATATACTGTTCAATGTGGTACATCCATCTATAATGGACAAGACCACATAGTTGAACCTCTCTGACCAATTGAACCATAAGGTGGACCATTATATCAAAGAATTATGGTGGGAAAACATTTCTAATTTACATAATATGATTGAAATCAACTTATTCACGATGAGAAACTTTGTCAGGTCTACAACTTTACTGCATAAGGCTTTGAAAAAGAATTAGAGTTTGGTTAATGTATGTCATACATTTTGAGGCAGAATGCAACAGAAAGAAACATGCATTAAATCTTGTATCAAAACATGACAATCATGTAATTTTAGTCCTTATAACTTCAAATTAGTCATTGACGTGACATTTTTGATATTTAATGAATACCCCTGTGGAACTTTTACACTCGTAAGGAAAAGAAAAAATTACAATTTTCCCTATTTGGATAGAGTGTAAACTGTTGGAGGAAGAAAAGTCTGTCTTTTACCCTTCACCGGTGCCAACTCTTCCCTTATCCCCATTTCAATCAAGTCCAACCTAACCTTGATGCCATCTTTCGTTTTACCAGGAATATTTAGTAACATTCCAATAAAACCATTAACTACATTTTTTTCTACATGCATGGCATCAAGAAAATGTCTGACATACAAACATTTCTAATACAATAATTCAAAGAAAATTGATCTCTTATTCCAACCTGATTTTGTAAGGTTTTTCAAAAATGGTTTACTGAAAATAGTGTCATTTTTTTTACTTTTTGTATAGTTGATAGCCCATTGTTGGAGATGGTGTTGTACCTTGTTCGATATTCCCATCAAATGTTGTCGTCTAGGATCGGTATTTATGCCGTCGAGGTAAAAATTTTCGATGTCCTAAAAACATAGTATTTGAGGAATGTTTAAACTGAACTGAGTATGTGCATTTTTCACAAATGGGACACCCCAACATGCCTTTAATGCTATAGCCTAATAAATTTATATAAGCGGGGAAGTCATTTATCATTTCGTACAACATAGACCTCAATGTGAATTCTTCACTTCTATGAGCATCATACATTATAACACCTATATCCCACATCAATTTAAGATCTTCGATCAATGGAGGCAAATAAACATCAATATCATTACTGGGTTGCTTTGGTCAAGATATAAGTAGAGACAACATAATGTATTTGTGTTTCATGCATAACCATGGCAAAAAGTTATAATTTACCAACACGACGGGCCATGTACTGTAAGTACTACTCTATACACCAAAATGATTTATTCCATCTATAGATAATGCAAGAAAAAAGTTTCTCATCTCATCTCCAAATTCAGGAAACTCGTAATCAAATTTCTTCCACTAAGGAGAATCTGTTGGGTGACATAGCTTCTCATCTTTAATTCTTGTATCTGCATGCCATGTTAATTGTCTTGCAGTTTCCTGACATCCACATAGTCTTCTAAACCATGGAATGATAGGAAATTACCATACAGACTTTGAAGGACTCGATTCATTTTTCTTCTATCAATCTGCACCACACTTAGGGAATTTCATGAGTGATTCATGGTCCTTGCGAACCAATATGCAATCATTTGGACAATCACATATTTTTTTAGAGATCATTCCCATTGAACGTAACATTCGTTTAGCATAATATGTTTGACATGGTAGTTCATTTTCTCCTGGTAGCATATCTTTTAGAAGACCAAGTAGTTCTGTAAAGCTGGCGTCACTCCATTCGTTGCCAGCTTTCACATTATATAACTTTAATACAACTGACAATGTTGTGTATTTAGTACAACCGGTATAAAATAGTTTCTTGGAACAAATATTTAACTCCTCAAACAACTTTGTACAATCACGAAGGTCATCTTCAATTGCCATCTTCATTTCTTCCATGTGATCTCCATCATCTTTTACAAAGGTATTCATATCAAATGATTCATAAACCGTAGTATCATCCCAATCGATGTCCAAATTCAGTTTTTTCCCGTGTTTAGTCCAACATTTATAGCTTTGATATATTCCGTGACAAATCAAATGTTCTTACAACTCTTATGGACTAATTTTTATTGAATAACAACAACGTAAACATGGACTAAGGATTTTAAAAGGTTTGTCTGCATGCTCTTTTGTAAAATTGATGAACTCTTTAACTCCATCTTCATATTCGTTTGTCAAATGATTAGCGTGCATCCATTTTTGGTTCATATCCATCCTATTGAGTTCATAAATAGAGATTTTGAAGTTCTCAGTAAAAGTTAAAATAGGGGATATGCTTAAAAAATACACTCAAGATGAGCCATATGAAAAGTAAGGACAACCAAATGATCTATATAGGAAGGTAAAAATACCTGTGATTTTATTTTGGATTGTAGGGGTATTTTTCTAGTTTTCCCTTAATTCTTTGGAATATATTCACTATTATGAAGTTAAAGGAATATTTATAAAATAAAGTTACCAATTATACTAATGAAGTTATGGATATTATTCAAATACCGAATGGCCTGAAGGCCTTCATTTTTTTTATTATTTTTGATAATCCACCTTTCAAGGGATGAGGTGGAACCCTTACAAGACTCGAAGGCTCAGAGACAATTACATGACCCATAGGTCTTAGAGGGAATCACCCAGACAAGACAACTTGGAACTACTCCTCCCCAGCATATGTCATGATGATCAGCACTCCACCTTCACAGGGTTGGTCGACTAGCTGTCCTATGCAAAGTTGCACAGGATCGGTACCGATGGCAAAGCCATACCCTCCCGTTCTTCCAATTCCGGTTAGCTCTGCTCTAGTGAATGCGTCTGCCCTGAATCCTCATCTGGAGCCTTGTCCCTTGTAGTATGGCTGATACGTCTGCAAAATTAGGTGGCCCGAAGGCCTTGGGGTGGCCCAAAAGAATACAAAGAGGATGCATAAGGTGCAATTTTCTTGCACCAGCAATGAGTTTAAAGAAAAAACATGAGAAGATCAAAAGTGAAAGAAGCATCAAAAGAGGAGAACAAGCCATCATGATGCAAAACAAAGTTGATGCAAATCTTGATCCTTACCTTCCCACATATGTACACATAAGATCAGCAATGGGTGCACATAGTAAAAGCGCCCTTTATCTATCCTCCAACCTGATAAAAAAGTGAGCAGTATCACAGGATAAAAGTATCATTGGAACAATGCCAACGAATAAAAAAACCAGTGGACCGCATGAAATGGGTAGATATATTAAACCCTCCATCTGATTTGCTGATAGGAGCACACTAATTGCAAGTAGTGAATGAGATGTCTTACTATATCTAAAATTTCATGTTCATGAGTACAATAAGAGACATCATAACAACAAAAATTAGTGTCCTATTTTTCATCAAGATCCAATTGATGAGTTGGTATAAAAATTCAATCATACATTGGTAGTCAATAGAAACAACAGACCATAAATCGTTCCCTAAACAATGGATCACAAACAAATCATAAACAACAAATCATAAACAATGGATCATAAAAAAATCATAGAAGAAGAAATCAAAAATGAAACAAAAAATACACAAAGAAAATTGGAAGGCCTACCTCGCTAGGTTGAATAAAATCAGAGACCCTCTTTGAATGTCGGATGAGATGTTCAGAGGTAGTCGAGTGGTGTGATTTAGCCTTTGATTCACCGAGGAGGAGCGCCAGTAGCGGGTGGATTCCGCGGAAAGCTCTATATCGCGACATGTTCGAAAATGGTTAGAGTTTTTAAAAAAAATCGGGACACTTTTATCAGTACTTACAAATAAGCATTGATAAAACCAATATTTATCAGCGCTAAAATTAGAGCGTTGATAAATGTTCATTTTATCAGCGCTTTATTTAGCACTAATAAATATTATTTTATTAGCGCTTATTACTGAAGCGCTGTTAAAGGATTTATAATTATAAATATAAATAAAAAAATGTAAAATTTTATAAATACTTAATAAATATATATAAATATCAATATAGTAAATATATTCCTTTTTAAATATATTTATTATAATTTTATAATTATTTATTTCTAATTATAGAAATATTTTAAAAAAATATTATTTATATCATTATATATATTTATATAATTACACATATATATTTAATAAATAAATATAAATATAAATATAGTAAATATATTCATTATTTAAGTAAATTTATTATAATTTAATAATTATTTAAATATTCATAATTATTTATTTATAATTATATAAATACTTTTTAAAAAATATTTTTTATTTATAATTATAAATATATAATTGTATAAATATAGTGACTGTACATTTATAAATATATTTATTTATAAATATTTTTTATAAATATTTTTTTAACATTATTAATGAATATCTAATTTCGAGTGCATGCATATATATTAAAAATGAGTGAAATTGAATAAATTAAGAATATAGGTACACTTTAACAATATTGAAAAAATGGATAAGTTCTATGTGTGTGCATATTGTATATAAAAATTAATTAATTACATATATGTAAAATCAATTTAACACAAATTTGATCTATATTAAATTGAAAAATTAAACGACGTTCAATTATATGTCGAGTACTATGCAATTAGTCAATATTTTTAATTCATATTAATTTTTAATTATATACCATTATTCAATAAATATATGAATATTTAATGTAAAGCGCATAAATACTTTGTAATATATAAATCATATTTATATACATTAATATATATCTATATATTTAATATATACAATTTAATAACATTAATTAACATAATTATCTAATTAATAAAATGTTTAATATTTAATAATATATAATCAATCAATTCATTTTCATCAACAATTTAATTAATAAAATTTACAATTAACACATTTTTTATTTTAAATTTATTTAATTATTTCATTTTATCAGCATTAAAAATGCGTTGATGAAAGAAATATTTATCAATGCTAATCATAAAATGTTGAATAAGTGTACCCTTTATCAACACTAAAACTTAAGCGCTGATAAAGGATACCCTTTATCAGTGATAAAAATAAAGCACTTATAAAGGTTTACTTTATCAGCACTAAAATAAATGCGTTGATAAAAGGTTAAATGTATCAGCGCTTTCTTTAGCGCTGATAAATATGCCATTCATTAGTATTTTCTTCTAATGCTGATAAATAACAACACTGTTAAAGGCCAGTTTTGTAATAGTGTGAACACCACATGAGCATTTATAAGATCGAATGACATAACCGGATACTCATAATGCCCATACCAGCTCCTGAATGCCATCTTAGGAATATCATCCTCCCAGACTCTTAGATGATGTTATCCTAAATTCATATCAATCTTAGAAAACCATTGAGATCCCTTGTGTTGATAAAAAAGATCATCAATCCTAGGAAAAGGATACCTATTCTTAACTGTCGCTTGATTATGCCTTTAGTAATCAACACAAGGCCAGAGGCTTTCGTCTTCCTTCTTTGTGAAGAGAATTGGTGAAGCCCAAGGTGACATGCATGGATGAATAAATCCTTTAGACTCAATATACTTAAGATGAAATTTAAACTCCTTCAACTCAGTGGGCGCCATATGATAGGATGGAAAGAAGATGAGATTTGTCAGCGAGAGTAAGTTAATAGATAACTCGACCTCCCTCTAGGGCGATAACCTAGAAAAATCATTAGGAAATACCTTAGGGTACCCATCCACTACATCATGAAGCAGACCACTTAAATTATGGTCAATGATGTTTAGAAACATCTCTGAAAATTGACATGAGATTATTCTTGCCTCAGGAGAAACATGTCCCCACTATTCTAGATCTAGGATCCCACTCACCCTGAAAGATGTGAGTAACCCCATAGGAAAATGGAAACTAAACCCGATGATGATAACGATTAATATGGGCTTTAAATCTAACCATTCAATCCATGCCAATAACGAGTTCAAAGATATCCATATCAAGAAATAGGAAATCACACATGAACTCATGGACAAAAATCATAAACCGACACTCAAAACATTTAGAACCCTATTCCTTCTTCCCAAGGGAGTGAAAATATCCATCATAAATGGAATAAGTTATGAATGTAATCCCAATATGTCTATCAACTTAGATGATATAAAATAATTAAATAAACTTGTATCAAACAAATCCAGGACTATAGAGGACAAAATAAACACCATACCTCTCAAAATAGCTGAACCCACTTCAAATTCCTCTAGTGAATACTTTGATACATAAATGCGTCTGATTTTAGCTCCTCCATGAGATTTATTTTCCACCTGAGTATCTCCCTTAGCACGTGATTGAGATCCACCACCTTTCACTACATCAGACTAAACTTGGGAGCCTTTACTAAGGTTGGATCTAGTTTTATTGCCCTAGGACACTCTTCCACAAAAATGCTTAAGATGACTGGACTATCTAAAATGATGGAAAATCCCGAGTGCTGCCATACAACCAGGATTAGTACAACCATGTCTCCCACACTGATAGAAAAATACCTGGTACTGACCCAAAGAATCCCCCTAAACTTCTACTGATGTTAACTGAACACCCTTATTTCACTTTCTCTTTCAGCTAGATGATACACTCTAGCTACCTCTACTGCAATTGAAACTCCACCAAGACCTGTCTTCCTGGTTAAGTCTACCTCAACCATAAATGCCTTATCAACTACCTCAACAAATGTTTGTAGGTACATCACAATAAGTATCAATCGAATCTT
Organism: Viscum album; assembly: GCA_963277665.1. Lineage (NCBI taxonomy): Eukaryota > Viridiplantae > Streptophyta > Magnoliopsida > Santalales > Viscaceae > Viscum > Viscum album. Next base: position 1,589,360,386 of record OY728131.1, read on the forward strand.
AGGATTCAAGACCATCTCAAACCGCTTAGCCTTAAGGTAGTCATTAGTGACAAATTCTGGAGATAGATGAACCGACTCAACAAAATGATTAACATAATCCATCACAAAATGATTTCATTGATCCAAGGTCATAAACTCTTAAGCCTTCACTACGCACAACATCTTAGGATATAACTACTAATTGAAGGCCTTCTTGAAAGTGTCCCAAGTGAGGTCCTCATGTAATTTATATTGCATAACAGAATCCAACCATTTCCTTCTAGGTCCTTTAAGTATATAAGTGGTAAATCCTACCTTAGAGTCCTCTAGAGTTTTCAAAAAGTGGAAAATCATCTCTATTTTCTCAATACATTCCTCAGGTTATTATGTTCCTTTGTCACCTTGGAATATTATTGGATTTTTTTGGTAAACTCCAAGGCATGATCCACTACCCGTTCCTGATTTCCACTATCCACTTGACCAAGATATTGAATAGTTTGGATAACTATTTCCACTAAAGTAGGGTCGACTGGAGGTTTCCCTATAGGAATTAATATGAGGGTCTTTCCCTCTAATTCGAATAGTTCCTTTTATAAGGAATTATTTATTAATCATAAGAGATAACACCTAATTGGATTTAGAAGACACCCCTGATTTGAAAGAAAACTTCAATAATCTACATTAAATCCCTTAAATGATAAGAATTTAAGGAATCAAAAGATTCAATGAATGAGAGAAGAAGAAAATCCAAGGTTAATTTAAATAAAACCCAAAATCTGGTTCATCTAAAGAACCCAAAATCAAGCTCAAAGCTTGAGGAAAAAAAATCCTTGACTACCCATGGAAACTAAAGGCTAGGTATAGAAGTGATATTACTAGACACCCTACCTCACTTACCACTTGAGTTCCAATGGTCCTAACCCTAGTCTACTAACCATACTGAAAAGAACCATTCCTTTGATAACATTTTGTAATGAACCAACCTAGGTTGACCTAACATGTCACCCAATATGATCCATCACAAGACCTGAATTGTGTTACCGATCACCACGGGTTTGCGACAAGCACCGAGTATCAACATAAAAAACCCTGAGAATGGTTTCACCCTGAAACAAAACAGAACATTTCTCATGTATAACAACACATGGATAAACAACCAAAGTACAATTTGGAAGAAAAGGTACATAATCACAAGATATAACAAACAATCCCAAAAGTCTAAACCTATAAGAAAAAAATCCAAGATCAAAACCAAGTCTCCAAGTGGCCATCTATCACAACCATCCCAACACACTAAAAATACAAAAATAACCAAGAGAAACTGATTAGATACATGAATCCCTTACATTTACTTGTATCCTACAAAATCAAATATGTATATTCCCAAAGGCATATGCATGGTGTGAGGAGAACGCCCAGTAGGATACCATTATGAATCTATACAATGTCTATCACCATGCAACTATTAATTATAGCTTTAAAACGAACCAAGTTTATGAATCAAATTCATTTGAAAACAAATTTCATAAAAATTCCTTTGGTTTCCTTTACAAAATTCCATATTCAAATAAACCAAGAACATGACAAAATTTAATGAAAGATAAATTGAGGGAAATATTCAAAACCATCCATGTGAGAAATGGAACATGGAACATCACCATCAGGAATAAAACCAAGAACAAGTGGGATATAACCTATAAGAATACGTAACTAGGACACATAAGGAACATTAAGTTGGTATAACATGAATCCTAATGATATCAAGTCCTACCACAGTCAATTGATATCAAAATCATAAACCCTAGTGGTGCCACACTCACTAAGGTTTTCATATGTCCATAACTCGACGTACCCAAGGTTCCTAAAGTGCTATGTTTTTACAAAACATTCAAGTAAAACATGCCCACAATTTTATAAAAAAAATTCAAAAGCAAAGCATCACCGTTTCCATGCCTAAAAATCCATTTTTAGAGTCAAAATCAATGTGGAGGTAATTAATCAAATACATGAAGTGCATAAAACTTCTTTTAAATAAAAAACCCTTTAAAAACCACTTTAAATGCCATCCAAGATGAAATTTTATAAAAATACCTTCTTTGATATAAAATCAATCATTTTCATAACCAAACCAAAGGAATTTACAAGAACATCAAGTAAATCACGAGATAGAACCAATTTATAGAGACACCTACCATGCCAATAGAGGAAAACTAGCTACCTTCAAGGACAATAATTGGAAATGAAGAAATAAAGTCCTCACAAGCCTAAATCCATATGAAACATCATCAAATACCCATCAAAATATTCATATCCATACATCATTTCTCTCAATAGGTTCAACACTTAAAGGAGAATAGAGATTGAGGAGATATCTAGAAATAGGAGAAGAAATCAGGTGGAAATAAGAACATACCTTAAAGAGATCCACCAAGACTGAAGGGGAATCACCAAGAGACCACATGAGAACTTCTTAGAGTGTCAAGGAATATCTAGGTATAGCTAATGAGATATTAAGGGGATATTAGAGGTTAAAATTATCAAGTATATCGAGTTAATTTTTTAATTTTAAGAAATCCATATGGGTTTCATGGTTAGGATGCATAGTTAGACAAACCGTGCATCAGCCATGTGGTCCCTACCATCCCTTGAAAATCAAACCACACAGTTACCTAGGACAATCCGTACTGTTATTCAAACCATACGCAAGCCGTGTAACCACCGCTGGACCAAAACCCATACACTCGCATGGTTTTCCTAGGATCTCTCATGGTTAGAAAAACCATACTCAAACCATACAAATTTCAACTGGAACCAATAAAGGCACATCACATGGATACTATACGATTATTACTAACCAAGTATAGACCACTCACCTGACCCGTTTCTCCCAAAACTCCAAAATATTGAAACTTGACTCTTGGAAGACTTTAGAACCTCAAGAGAGATAAACTAAGCCCAAAATAAAACAAAACTATGACCCAAAGGGTGTCACACATTACCCTATTCTAGTCTGTCTTATGAGAACTATCAATGTATTGAATGACTATATTATTTTAGGTCCCACCCATAACATAATAATTACAATGTATTCATCATATGAAATTAATGTCTAACAATACAAATCATAATATTCCCCAAGGAACCTCATACATAAACATGGATAAGTAATCAATAATTAGTCATATAAAAATAATGGATATATAAATTTCAAAGTTTTTCATAGTTAATAGAATAATATGACTATTTAGGTGAAAATACATTAATCAAATTAGAAATGTAAGTGGATATTCACAATGCAAAGGAAATTACCTTTATTAAAGGAATAATAATGGAGTAAAAGGAAAAGATACTTTCATCATATAAGGATATCGACAAGAATTATTGATTGAAAATAATAGTTTGCAATGGTCGGATATAAAATAAATAATAACCCCCCCCAAATAGGATTATATAATCACACCCATTTGATATGAATTGGGGATATAAAACTTCTTCGAGAAAGAAATACCAGTACTAGTGGAATCCATATTGAATGTTCACTTATACCCAAATTGAGTTTAATTCATAATGGATCTGATAGAGGATGAACTATATATATCTTTTCCCTTTATAGATAAAGTTTCCCTCTTAGAAATTTTAATATCTAAAACACCACAAATACAAGAAATACTTAGGGATTTAAATAATGGAATTTATGGTTATGGAAATATTTTAGAATTGTTTTTAAACATTTTCATTACATGGATTGTTTGGTTATTTTACCAAGGTGATGCATGTCATGATCGAAAGGATGGAAGTTTGATATATCTCTGAGAGGAGATTTTTTTATAGTATAGTACTTTTCTATAGATTTAATAATGTTCATAAAATGATTCATAATAACAATAATGGTAATTATTCATTGAAAGTGATTAATTGACATTGATTTATTTAAAAGGACAGTGAACAAGGGAATTATATTATTTAACATTAAATCCAAATCATTGAATACTCTATATTTTAAATCCATATAGGAAGGAACTATAGAATTTATCAGCATACAAGGAGGATTAAGGTTTTATGGTGGAGGGATTGAGATCATGAAAGGGGCTTCCTAAACATCCTTATAAAGGGAGTCAAAACCCACGTAGTTCGGTGCTATATAATGAGGCATGTAATACCTTTTAAGATGATGTGACAAGGACCAAAGTAGTGCCTTTTTATATCATGTGTCCATGAACAATGGCATGACTTTTAAGGAAATGTATCTAGAACCATTATGTCTTGAAGTTTAAGGTCATATAACTAGGACCTATAAATACAAGTTCCTAATAATGGTTTGACGTGAGACTTATGCATGAGAGACCCCTTGTGGTTTACTCTGGATAATCTAAGATAAGATATTAGGGATTAAAATATGTTTGAGGCCTATTATAAGGAATTACCAATAGCTTATGTGAAGTTTAAATCCATGTATGAGGGTTTAGAGAAAACCACTCCCTTGGGGTAAGGACCGGGGAATTTTTTTTGCCACTCAAGTCAGAGGAGTTACTTGGATGAAATTGGGATGTTTAGCCCATGTAAGTAACCCAAGAGTGGGTTAATACAAGGTAAATCCATATGGGTAGTGTGAAATCATCCTATTTAAGGTATAACAACAAGTTGGTTTATAGGGGTTTTGTAGGCCACTAGGGTGAAATTAGGAAAATTCACCCAATTAGGCGACTTGGGTAAGTGAGGGAACCCAAAAGAACCATTAAGGGATATGAATGGATCAATACAAAAGGAACCTAGGTGAATGGGGTTCCCTAGTGAGCCCTTAAAGGCTGGGCATGTATTTTTATGGAAGGAACATGGGATCTATTATGCTTCACCCTTATTCCTTAGATACCCTCCTTGAAAGGGGTCCTTCACCCTATCCAACATGGAGGGATGATAAAAGTGGTTTTCATGAGAGTTTTAGGATCCAAACCCTTAAATAAAACAAATTCCCCTATTTTCCATTAATTCAATTCATTTTTGATTCATTAATCACTTAAGGGATAGTTTTTTAAATCTTGGTCATATAACCTAGGGATCCATGTGCTTAGGGTCTTCATCCATTAGATATTAGTTTGGCCTTGTATAAAAAGTGGAGTATAAGTGGTACTTTTATAGGAAACCCAAGACTTAGTGCCTATTTTGTTTGATAACCATTTCAGGTGCCTAGGTGTCTTGTGGTAACTACTTTGGGAACCTAGCCTCAACTCGGGGTATCTTCGTTTGTTGGATCTCAATCAGGTCTTATGTTGAAATGAGAGGATGGGGGGGGGGATTTTATAGGATACCCCATAATAAGAACTAAAATTTTTTAGTAACCATTTTGAGTTCCTAGATGCCTTATGGTAACTTCTCTAGACACCAAGACTTGACCTAGGGCATACACGATAGTTGAAAATAGTGTGCGTATGTGAGATTGGGTAAGGGAATGCATACATGACTTTAATAATGCACATGCACAGACTTCTACTGGGAATGTGCACATGTTTTGAATGGGGCATGCAAGTTTTTAAAAAGGCACATGCATGAATTTAATTTGGGTGGAAAATGAATAGAATTTGGTAAAACTCCATTATAAAAAGCACAACTTAAAACAACCATAACTTTTGATCCGGGGGTTCGTTTTGGATCCATGTGCTATCAAATCAAAGATAAAAAAATGATTTACCAAATTAGGTGCTAGGTATACCAATATACTAATTTTTTAAGGGTTAAAATATGTGTATAAATTCCTTAAAAATGATTCTAAATATTTGGATGGAATCTATAGTACATTTCCAATAACATGTTCTCACCACTATTCTATTAGATTGTGAAATATTTATAAAGAATCACCATACCTTGCTGTATGAGAAATAAAAAAAACTTAGAGATTCAATTTAAATCTTATACAAGTACTAAGATATTTTTTTGGATAAACTCTCCTTATGTTATCTAGATGAGGACCACATCATGGCTTTCATGAAACATTATATGACATATTTTTTAGTTCTAATATGATTTATAATGATATATGAAGGTGGTGCAATGAGGGTAATGGTAATATATAATTAATCTTACAATAAGGTATTAATAATAGTAAATCATACCAACACTTGACATGGAAATGTAAATAAACTGAAAAGGATTATAAAATAGAAATGAAGAGAAAAAATTAGAAACCTTACATTTCTAAGCAACTTACTAATGCTTGAGAAAGAACACCTTATAAACTTAAGATCTTATTGGGTGGAATATTGAGATAAAAATTAAGAGGATAACCGTGCTCAATGGTTTTGGAGTGAATAAGAATGGGTGGATTATTGGTTATTTACAAAATGATAGAGATTTTTTTTAATAATTTTTGGACTCAAGATTTACAAATTTTGGTTATGGAAAATTGAATATCATTAGTTTATCCATGGGTTTAGACTATGAAATTTGACATTTGAACCATGGTTTTTAAAAAATATTAGCTAAAGAACCGAATTACCTTTATTTTTATTATTTAGGCAATGTAAAATATTTTTTATTCATAAATAATTATTTCAAAAACCTTAAAATACATTTTAGACTTTGGAAGCTTCTTTATTTCTTTTGGAAATTTATTTTAATATTTTAAAATAGATAATTTTAATTAATAAACATAATCTAGGTCTGTAAAGAATTTACATTATTTATAACACCATTTTTACATCAAAATGAAGTCATAATACATTTCATATATGCATACTATATTTTACTATTCACCTGAAAATTCAACCATTTTAGAAAATTATCGAAAATTCACAATTGGTTAATTTCAATGTTTTTATCCTAAATTTGAATTTATTTTTATGAAAATAATTTTCTATACATGATAAATGTAATTATTAAATAAATACGGTTAGTTTATTTTAAATCACGCATTCAACGCCAAAAATTTAAAAACTCCATTTAATGAATATTTATATTTTTAAGACATATATATAATAACATTACCATTCATTTATTAATACAATTTTATTTAATTATTAATTATTACCATGTGATATTATGCATTTAATAGGAAAATTGTATATATAATTGTCACATTACTATTTCAATGGTCATATTACCATGTTACTATTCCAGTAGTCACCTTACACTTTCAATGATCATATTACCCATTATAAATAAATTCTTTTTTAACTTTTAAAATCATTCATATCATTCTCTTAGTTTCCTTACCATGTACATTTTATTTCTTATAGTTTTCTTCATAATAGTGATTTATGTTTTATAATTTCTATTCTTTGTAGAATATGACCCCTTAAATTGAAATACTACGATTCTTTTATATATTATTATATGTTTTTTATTATATCTGTAGTTGTTATAGTGAATTAAACTATTTAGTTTATTGTTATACTCCTTTGATAAAATAAAATGGATCATATTATACAATGGCTCTCATAATGGAATGTTTATTTATTTATTTATAAAATCTATGATATTACATTTGGAGTTAACCTAGGTCCTTGCTAGATTTTATTTAAAATCCAACATGAAGTATCCATATATCAGATGTTTTATAAAAACATTTAACCTATATTCTATAGGAAGGAAACCCATTGTACCTACTTAACAACATAAAACAACCACATATATGTATATAGATATTATACCAAAATGGTTCAAATATAATAATACTATAGATAAACTCAAAATAAATCATCCAAAACAAATACGGTGAAGTGGCATAAATTCCTCTTACCAATGCTGTCCACCTGCACTCTATGTCTTAATAGAGCATTGTATCATTGATCCAACTCTTCTCTAACTCAAAGATCATGCAAGAAACTATCCTTGTAATTTCTTGTACTTGAAATGCCACATATGAAATTGCATATGCACTAGGGTGAATATAAGAGGTTTGAGTACAAAGACCCAGTTGACACCTCTAAGTGACCTTCACTTGTATATGTGAATGATGAAGTGTATATACAATAATTTTCTTGTGACATTTTTTAATAGGTTGGGTCCAAGACCCATTTTCTTAGAAAAAACAAAATCCTACTTTAAATAGGTTTGAGAGGCAACCCTTACATAACATGAAGGAACAGAGGCCCAAATACCCAAATCAAAATGGCTCGAAGGCCCAGTGGACCAAATTCTAATACAAAGACCAAAGGCATAGGGTGAGAATTCAAGAACATGCCCTGTCATGAATCAAGTGACACATTGGCCCCTACCAGTAGTCACCTCCACATGATTCTAGTACGAACCTACCATGAGATGTTGCATCATGCTGGAAATGCAAATAAGTATGGAACCCCTATATCCATGGAGTGGAAGGAGGTCCGGATGATGGGTTCTAGCACACTTGTCTATCTTTTGAGTTGCCCACCCGGTGATGAATGTGTGGCCTATGCTTGCAACACCAGCCTAATGCACTACACCTTAAAACTATTTATAAGTGAGGAAATAAAAAGTCAGGGTACCCCTTTATGCTGCAAAGTGATGGAAGGAGGGATGATGGATGTCAACATGCCCATCCCTCAAAATGAGGCTGACCACCTGACAACGTCTTTGCACTATCAACTTGATGCACCAAATTGCTCTTCTGATTCCAGTCATGCCACTTGTAACCCACAAATCCATGGTCCAAATTCCCTAGCACAAAGTCATATACCCAATGCAAGAAAAAAATACATATCCCAAAATCCTAGTGAACATCATCTAAAAACAGAAATCCCATAGGCCCAAGAAACTAGATCTCGCCCAATTCAATCCCTAATCGTGCTGTCGATCAACACCCTTTATCACAACCATTGTTGAATATTGGTTTCGGGCATAGTGGAAGCATGCAGTGATGGATTATATATTAAAATTTATTTTAATAATTATTTCCCGAAACCATGAGTGAAGATCTTGCACATCGAATTTATAATTAATTTATTTAATATCTTAATTAATAAATACCTGGGCTTTGGAACTTTTTTCATTGATGAATGTTGATAATCTAAAAATACCATTTCAGATTACCTTAGTTTCACTGTAATTACCCAAGGATATAATCCCTCTATAGGTGATCCACATGTTCTCCAATGATACCCGTAAAACACCACTCAATCTCTGAGTGCTAGCGTGACGAATCAAATGTATTGCATTATTCGTTATTGATAGATCATTATTTGATCTTAAAGAAATATCTCTTTTATTTCTCATTATTGATAAGGAGAGAGAAGAGTCGAGAAAGAATTCATTGTGTGCAAAAATTATCTATTCTCAATTTTGGATGCGATACACAATAGACATAACCGTTTATTTATAGATTTGGGTTTTAGGTTAAAATATTATTTAATTGCATGTCATCCATTAAATAAAATTTAAAATATTTAATAAACCCCATGCCACATAATAATAATAATATTATTTTTTGTTGTGCTAACTTTTTCAAATTGATAAATAATATTTACCAGCTTGTAAATAATTATTTTTTCACCGGATGTGGTCTTGGTCCGTTAAAACTCCTCGGTATTTATTGAATACAAGAATAAATATTTTATTCATAAATAAATATTTCATTCACATACCGATGAATTAATATTTATTAAATATTCAATAAAATAAATAAATATATTTTTATTCACATGTCGGAGAATAAATAATTATTTAATTTATGTGATCAATAAAACTTGAATAAAATTATTCCTCAGTCTTGAGAATAATATTTATTCCATTAATTAAATTCAAATAGAATTTAATCAAGATCAATAGAAACACTTAGTGCATGACCCTTTAGGATTATTTCTCATTGAAATTAGGTGAGGTTGACTAAAGTTCAAGATTACTATCTAAAAATGGGATAAGGAACCCAAGAGAAGGAACTTAATATTGTAATGATGAAAACCATATAAAAACACTCACTATATAATATAATTCCCTTTTTTTAATATATGATCAAGAAGGTTTCAAATCTATGTCACCAACCTATATGCTCGATACATCTTTCTTTGAATATCTAAAATAAAAAAATCATTACACCCTGACTATGGAATTAAATGTGATGGTTCTATTCTAATTAAAGGGCCGAGATATCAGCTTCCATAAAAAATAGAAGGGACAAATCCTTCCTCAACTTATCAATTAATGACATGTCACTCATGACACACCCAATATATCCAACTTCACCATGAAATGTTATCATCATGGTTTATGAAATACATCTAAGCATGTGAGTTTTAAAATGTATTAATAATAATCTTAAAGTCTAAGGACCATCACACACACTCACAAATAGGAATATCTGATGACACTAAAACATACAGAATTTCTATTGGCGGGTCTGTTATCATAATCTCCCATCACGTAGATTACCAATTGCGAAATTTATGAGAAGAAGCCTTATATACTTATGAGTACTCTCACATGATAGTCTATGTACTATGTGTCCCATAATAGTACGTTATCTAACCACAAAACATTATTTAAGAATATCATCATAGTACATCAAGGTTCTCATTATAGTGGGGAACTGCTATGACCTTATCAATGGGACATATACTCTATAACATTATAACATTAGATTAATGAATAACAAAAAAAATATGTAATAAGAAGTTTTATTAATATTTAATACATCAAATATACATGTAATCAAAGTAAAAAAAGTTGGTCCTAGGACAAAAACTCCAAAAAATACCACTTGTACTAGAGAAAACTGCCTATGACCTTTATTATGATAGATATCCCATTATATTCATGTTTATGACGAGTTAAGGCTTTAGTAAAGGGGTCCACCATGATGTCTTCCATGGAAATACTAATCTCTACAACTTCACCTCTCTAAGAAAAATCCTTCAAGAGATGATACTTTCAAAGTATGTGATTCTTCCGCTAATGTGACCTTGGATCTTTTGTAAGAGAAACTACTATAGTATTATCATAATAGAGCATGATAAGATCTTTACCACTAGGTATCACATAAATCTCTTGGAAAAATCTGTGCATCCATACTGCTTCTTTATCTACCTCATAAGCCACAGACTCTACTGTATAATATGTAAACATAGCCTTCTTTAAGCTCTTCTATCTCAAAATACCTCTATTCAAAGTGAATATGTATACCATTTGTGAATTTATTTCATCTTGATAAGTTTGGAAACTAGCATCAACATATCCTCTGATGACTAGTTCCTCATCTCCTCTATATACTAGGAACATATCCTTAGTATACCTTAGATACTTAAGGATAGTCTTGACTTCCATCCAATGGAGGTCACTTGGATCAACTTGATATCTTCCCACCACACTCAATGCATAGGAAACATATAACCTAGTAAATATCATAACATACACGACTGACCCAATAGTTGATTCATATAAAATCCTTGCTCTTATATTTCTTTCCTCATGTTTCTAAAGAAACATTTTCTTTGAAAGATGAATACCTTGTGACTCTAGAAACAATCCCCTCTTGGATTGTTCCATATAGAATCTCTTCAGTATCTTGTCAATTTATGTACTTTGACTTAGGCCAAGTATCCTCTTGGATCTATCACAATGGATATTGATCCCAAGGATATATGTTGCCTCTCCCAAGTCCTTTATAGAGAATAATTTAGTCAACTATTCCTTAACAAACTATAAGACTGGTATTTCATTTCTAATGAGTAATAATTCATTAATATATACTATTAAGAAAATGACTGCACTCCCAATAAATATTTTATAGACACATAGATCACATTTGTTCTTAATGAAACCAAATTATATTATGGCCTTATCAAAACAAATGTTCTAGGATATATATATATATATATATATTTAATTCATAAATGGATCTTTGCAACTTACATACCTTTTTGGAATCCTTTGGAGTTGCAAACACTTCAGGTTGTGTCATATAAACATCTTCCTAAAGGTTCATATTATGGAAGACTGTTTTGACATCCATTTTCCAAATCTCATAATCATGGAAGGCTGTAATGGAAAGAAGAATCCTGATGGATTTCAGCATTGCAACTGGTGAAAAGTTTTCATCACTACTAATTCCCTGACACTGTTTAAACCCCTTTTCAACTAGTCGCACCTTATAGGTAATGAATTATCCTTCCATGTTCGATTTCTTCTTGAATACCCATTTTTAACCAATGATATTTACATCTACTAGAGAGTCTACTAAAATCCAAACTTGGTTTTGGTACATGGAATCCATTTCATAATTCATGGCTTCTTTCCACTTGGAAACATCTGTTCCACTCACTGCTTTCTTATAGGTTAGAGGATCATTATTATCATCTAATAATGAGTTACTATCCTCAGTGACTAGAAAACCATACCATTTCGGTTCTCTAACCTCTCTAATACTCGTACACAATAATTGTTTCATTGGAATAATTTCTTCTTCTATGAGGCTTTGTGGAATTTTTTCCTGTGCCAACTCTTGTGTATCTTGAGCCTAGAATTCATAGAATTATATCTCTCTCCCATGATCTATTTTAGTGATAAGATCCTCCTCAATAAATGTGTGATGTCTATCAACCACAACCTTTTTCTCTGAAGGATTGTGTAGGTAGTATCCCTTTGTTTCTTTGGGATATCCTATAAAGAAACATTTTATGCCTCTGGGTGAAATATTTTTACCTAAAGAGGCCTTAAAAAATTCTTCACAACCCCACACATGTAAGTAAGACAAAAAAAGTTTCTTTTCATTCCACAATTGGTATGTTATATCATCTGTTTCTTTAGTTGGCAATCAGTTTAGTACGTATGCTGCTATTTATAACACATATCCCCAAAAGGATAATGGAATAATATCATGACTCATCATTGATATGATCATGTACAACAAGGTGTGGTTCCTCCTTTTTCTTAAACCATTCCAATAAGGTGTATAAGGAGGAGTGGGTTAAGATAATATCCCGAACTACCATAAATAATTAATGAAGTCTTGATTAAGATATTCACCACCACAATTTGAGTTTAGTTTCTTAATCCTCTTACCATACTGGTTATGAACTCCATTATTGTATTCCTTGAATTTATCAAAAGAATCCGACTTATACCTCATTAATTATACATATCCATATTTACTAAAATAATCAGTAAAATTTATTAAGTATGAGTTCCCACCCCTTACCTCATTAGGAAATGGCCCTCACACATTAGTATGAACTAATTCAATAAGATCTTTATCCCTTTAACATTTCCCACTAAATGGGGTTTTTGTCATTTTTCCTTGTAAATATGAATGGCATACATCAATTGGGTTTAGTTCAAAAGAATATAAATATCCATATTGATGTAATTTAGTCAAGTTTTTTTTTTCATTTACATGACCTAGTTGGTGATGAAAAAGTTGGGTGTGGTATGATTAATGTGAAGTAACTTATTTATTGATTTACATTACTTGGTTAATGTAATCCAATACATAAAAACCGTTATTTAAATGCACCTTACCATAAAAAATTCCAACATTTATTACCAAATTTGAAAATAAATCCATCAGTATCTAGTATGGATATAGAAACAATATTTTTGGTAACTTAAGGAATATAATAACAACCCTTTAAAACCAAGATCATTCTGGTCAGCAACATGAGGTGGTAGTCCCTAATATCTATTACTGCAAGTTTAGATCCATTGGATACTCATAGATCTACCTCCCCTTGGTCAATCTTTTTGAATCTACTTGGTTCTTTTATTTTAATGCATATTTGAATACCAAAATTTGTATATAATACCCAATTTATAGAAATAGATAAATTTCACTCGATAACGAACACACCTGAATCTTCCCATTGCTTATTTTATTGGATTTAGTTTTTATTCCAATGACCCTTCTTTCCACATGTGAAACATACAACATCTTGTTCCCTTTCTTTCCCCTTGATCTCCATCTTCTTGGAAGGGTGTGAAGAAGATTTGATATTAAAGCTCTTAACTTTCCATTTACATTTGTTCATTATAAGGACAAATGGTTTTTTATGATTCGTATCCTTATTTACTTAGATAAGAAGAGTAAAAATATCTGGAAGATACTTATCAATGTTGTTCATATTAAAATTCAAAAAAAAATCCAAAGAATCTATAAGGGAGTGATGATAGAATGAGGTTGGTTCCCAATTATTTGGGGAGTTTAAACCCTATAACCTCTAAGCACTCAATGTATCCAATTATCTTGAATACACAAGGCCTAGCTGGGGAACCCTCTCCAAGCTTTATATGAAAGATTGCATTGAAAATCTAAAACCGTTTCTATCTAGATCTCTCATGTTAAAGACCACAAATGTGCTCAAACATGCTATACACATCCATATTTTTATGATACTTAATTAGTTATCTATAAATCTATGAATGCATCAAATATTGAACATCAACCACATTGTTCAAATGTTTTTTATATAAAATTAACTCTTCATCAATCACCTCTTTAGCAGGCAGATCAGGCATTGATGATTTTAACACGTAAGATTTTTATTCATGGTGTAGCACAAACCAAAGGCATCTAAACCACTCCTAGAAGTTACTGCAAGTTAGGAGGCTATCTTTCTCCAATATTTATTGTAGGTATAGTGTGGGTGATGAGATTTCCATTTTATTCTATAATTAAAAGTGTATATTATTATTACTTATTTTTGATTAAAAATTATGAGAGAAATAATAAATAAATAAATTAATTTTATTAAATCTCCCACTATTTTTCAAGTCACAATTTCCCTCACCATTGAACTTGGAATTTCTAGTTTCTATGACATTATAGTGTCAAGGATCCCCATTATTTTTCTTAATGATCTAGATTTTGTTCATGAAAACCATAAAAAAGTAATTAGATAGGCATTCTTTACAACTATAGGCTTGCAACTACTTGATCCATTGAGTGGATTCCCCTATCCTAAAATCCTCACTTAGATTTCCTCAACACTTGCCTCCAAATTTTCATTTAATAGACTTTGTACATTAAACTCAATACAAGTTTGGTTAATTCAACCCAAAAATATCATGATAAATCCCCCAAAAAAGTAAGTGTCCAAACTTTGGCTATTTACCACACTTAGTTCTATGGTTTTATTATCAATCAAGTAATGGAAGGATTATTCTGACTTAATATTAGGTTGAGGTATTTTAATTAATTTATGTATAAATTTCATCTTGTTTTATCCTTTATATGTATTTTTAATATTAAATTTATGTTACTTAATTAATTAACCATGTGGGATAACACATTTATGTATAATTTATTTATTTAATTTCTATTTTTTCATATTAATTCATTCATTTATGTGACTATAATCTTGTATACATAAAATAAATAATGCATAGATAGAAATAAATAAATAAAGTAAATGACATGATCATGATCTTATATAATTATTGATTTAATGAGAGAACATTAAATAAACCTATGACCTAGGGGAATAACTCCATTTTTTGTCCATGGAATGAGTTATATAATTCCACCTATATATCTATGTATCACCAAGTTGACATCATCACGGTTATGTCTTGAACCGTCTCCATGAACCTCCACAAACCTTTCATGTGCCAATCAATAAAATAAGGTTTTAATACTATAATTTTTCAATTTAATGTAATTTTTAATTATGTCCTTTAATGGGAGACTACACAACGTTTACAGTCAAGATACATGTAGTTTACCTCAGTTTCTATGTATCCAAGTCACACACCATGGGCTTCAGTGTGTCAAATCAGCTAGACTACACAACATGTACATGCCAACTACATGCCATGTATCCACTTTCTATGTGCCAGGTTGGTCTAGTCAACACACAGAGTGCAATAAATGCACCACATTTAATTGACTTCTTGGTGCATCCAGGTACAATGTGCATGGGTACATAGTGTGCACTCCAGTTACACGTTGTGTAACCTAATTTTACTGACCCAAGATTTGGCACTTCCCAATGGAATCTTTGGTCATTCTTCATCTATTATTAAACCTTTAAGAAAACAAAACACTGAAAAAATAGGATTAATATGTTGAACCATGTTAATTCAAATCTGATTAAAGAACGAATATTAAGAAATGAAATTTCAACCATGATTGTGTATGGATCAACAATCAACTAAATAATTATAAAATTAAATGTGTTCACTCTGATACCACTTGTTGGTTCTGGGTGTAACAAAAGCATGTGGTGATGGATGATATATTAAAAATTATTTTAATAATCATTACTCGAAACCATGAGTGAAGATCTTTCACATAAGTCCTATAATTTATTTATTTAATATCTAAAGAAATAAATACATGGGATTAGGAAATTTCTTCATTTATGAATGTTGATCATCCGAAAAAACCCTTTTGGATTGCCTTCACTATGCTGTGAGGATCCAAGGATAGAATCCCTCTAGAAGTGATCCAAACGTGCTCCAATGATCTCCAAACAACACCACTTGATCTCTGGGTTCTAGCACGGTGAATCGAATGTATGGCATTGTTTATTATTGATCATTCATTCTCCAGTCTCGAATAAATCTATCTTGCATTTCTCATTCTTGAGGAGGGATAAGGAAGAGTCGAGATATAATTCATTGTGCACAACAATTCTCTATTCTCAATTTTGGATTCAATATAAAATATACACAACCTTCTATTTATAGATTTAGGTTTTTGGTTAAAATATTATTTAATTTCATGATGACTATTAAATAACATTTAAAACCATTAATAAACCACACGACACATAATAATAATAATAACAATATTTTTTGGTGCACGAACTTGTGAAAATTGATAAATAATATTTATCGGATTGTAAATAATTATTTTATCATCAGATTTGGTCTTGGTCTATTTGAACCCCTCAATATTTATTGAATACCCAAATAAATATTTTATTCATAAATAAATATTTCATCCACATGACAAAGAATAAATATTTATTAAATATTCAATAAAATAAATTAATATATTTTTATTCAAATTCCAACGAATAAATATTTATTTAATTTATGAGATCAATAAAACTTGAATAGAATTATTACTTGGTCTTGATAATAATATTTATTCCATTAATTAAATTCAAATAGAATTTAATTAAGATCAACAAAAACACTTACTATGCAACCCTATAAGATTATTTCTTGTTGGAATTAGGTGGTCTTGTTTAAAGTACAAGATTACTATCTAACAATGGGTTATGGAATCCAATAGAAAGAACTTAATATTGCAACAATCACAACCAGATACAAATGCTCACTATGTAATATAATCACTTTGTCTCAATATCTTATCAAGAAGGTTGCATATCCATGTCACCAAACTATATGCTCGATAAGTATTTCTTTAACTAACTGAAATAAACACATCATTACACCATGGCCATGAAATTTAATTTTATGGTTATATTCCAATCAAAGGTCCAAGATATCAGCTTCCATAAAGATGGAAGAGACAAATCCTTCCTTAATTTATCCATTAATGTCATGTCACTCATGACGCACCCAACGTATCCAACTTCTCCATGAACTGTTATCATCATGGTTTATGAAATACATCTAAGTAAGAGAGTTGTAACATGTATTAATAATAATATTAAAGTCTAAGGACCATCAAACACACTCACAAATAGAAATATCTAATGACACCAAAACATGCAGAATTTTTACTGGCGGGCCTATTCTTATAATCTTCCATATTAGAGATTACCAAGTATGAACTTCATGAGAAGAAGCCTTAAATATTTATGAGTAATAGAACCTATAATTCTATGTACTATGTGTCCCATCATAGTAAATTATCCAACCACAAAACATTATTTAAGAATACCATCATAGAAAATCAAGGTTATTATCATAGCAGGGAACTGCTACGACCTTATCAATGTGAAGTATACTATAGGAAAATTATTACTTTAGAGTCATGATTAAAAAACAATATTCACTAATAAGTTTTATTAATATTCAATAAATCAAATATACACATCATTAAAGTTCAAAAAATTGGTCCCAGGACACTAACTCTAACACAAAAGACAACCGCCGCTGAAAAGGCTGACATAGATCAATCAGATCCTACCAAGTGAAGTTGTTACACCTTCTTTCGAAGACAATAATGACCAAACCACATTGTACAACCCGATTCATCAAGTGACCTTTGACCACCGATGTTAGAGGAAATCCAGATTAAGAAAGCATCCACTGTTCAACCCAACACATGCGACACTACTTCTGATTACTGCTACCAGAAGGACACCAGGATGAAGCTAACCTCCCCATAACCACCATACATTATAAAGAAGCATGATAGTTAGATCTAAAGATAGATATTACCTAGGAACTAGATATTACCATGAAAACACTACACACCACAAATGATGATGCCACCCACTACCAAAATATTGAGATAGAGTGAATGGGGAAGGATCCAACAACTAGTTCAAGACATGAAATGAGGATAAAAGGGATCACTAGTAAAAAGATAATGAATAAGAAAATAGTAAGTAAGAAGGAACATCGAGTTAGAGAGGTTGCGACATCGACAGAGGAAGAGACCCTAGAAAGATAAGAATCTCACTCGAGAGAGCAGGGTGAGAGATAAGGGAACCATATTCCAATAATCTGTGACATATATATATATATATTTTAATTTAATAATTGAAAACTATTCAAAAAATATATCATTCCAAATATAACCCAATAAAAACATGGAATTACAATATACTCCCATTACACTACTAGAAGGAGTTATTCTAACTATACTATGTCATAACTTCTACACCACCAGGAGGATCCATAACCACTTCGAGTCCAAGATTAGAATCCAATATAGAATGGATAAATCCTTATTTGATAAAAAAATATGGAAAAGAACTGTACAAACACACACATATTTATCTACATCCTCTATTATAAGGGAAAAATATCCACACACACACACACACTATATCCTATTTTAGGAGGGATAAATATCCAGATATCATAGATATATCCTCTATATGAGGGAAAATAACCATACATAATCCCACCTTGTCCATGGATTAAAAAACATGCATAATATATTTACAAAAATAATAATAAATATATCAACCACATGGATAGATACCACTCCTTCTATGGTTCTAAACAAAAACAATATAAAAAAACACACAAAATAAGAAAGTACACATGATGGTATATCAACCCATCATAATGTGAGTCAAAGGAGAAATATAGTATTTCCCAAAAATAATTTAGGATATAATAAACCATAAAAAATATGCAAGGGATTATTTAAATGTAATTACTAGATCTCCATATAAAAGGATAGAACATGAACACTAGCATGAATAATGATGAATCAAACCACACAACAAACCATCTTAATACACCTTGATGAACCAAGATATAATCAAATACTAAAGATATTTTTCCAATAAGATTTAATTGGTTGATAACCAAATTATATATTAGGCATATCCTAGGATCATTACACTAACCCTAGTAGGTTATATCTTACTATGATCATTATCTCATATCAATATCACATCAATTCCTCTATCACCACTCATGATACCACAAGTTATTATCATCACCAAAACATTAAAGTATTTTACCTCTATTTAATTACCATCATAACTTCACACACTTCCTATAATTTTCTATTGGAGTTGGTTTACTAGGACCAACTATTTGTAATTTAATTATATGCATATTTTATGTATTGAATATTAATAAAAATTCTTATTACATATTGTTCATAAATTCTTCATGACTCTAATGTAATAATGTCCTGGAGTATATGTTGCATTGATAAGGTCATAGGAGTTCCCCTCTATGATGAGAACCTTTAAATGTTATGATGATATTCTTAAATAATGTTCTTTGGTTGGATAATTTACTATTATGAGAAATAGAGTACATATAATGTTAGGTGAGAGTACTCATAAGTGGATGAGTCTTCTTCTCATTAAGTTTTCACTTAGTAATATCTAAGATGGGAGATTATGAGAATATACCTAGTAGTAGGAATTCTACATGTTTTTGTATCATCAGATATTCCTATTTGAGAGGATCTATAATGGTCCTTATACTTTAATATTATAATTAATGCATGTCATGACTCACACACTTAGATTTTATGATGAAAACTATAATGAAATATGTTTTTAGTTAGGTGGGGTATGTTGGGTGTGTCACGATTAACATGTCATTAATGGATAAGTCAAGGAAGGATTTTTTCATTCCATTTTTTATCGAAGTTGATATCTTTTTTTACTTTTATTAGAATAGAACCATTGCATTAAATTCCATGGCCATGGTGTAACAATATGATTATTTCAAATAGTCAAAGAAATACATATCAATAAAATAGGTTGGTGACACATATATGAAACCTTCTTGATGAGATATTGTAAAAAAGGGATTATATTACACAATGATAATTCATATGTGGTTATTGTTATTATGACATTAAGTTCTTTATCTTTGGTTCCTTGGCCTGTTTCTAGAAAATAATCTTGGACTTTAGGAAAACTCGCCTAATGCCAATGAGAAAGAATCCTAGAGGGTCACACCCTAAGTGTTTCCAATGATCTCAATTAAATTCTATTTTAATTTAATTAATTGAATAATTATTATTCTCATGACTGAGAGATAATTTTATTCATGATTTATTGATCAAAAATATTTATTGATGAATGAAATATTTAAATTAAATATTTATTTAGGTGTTAAATAAATTCTAAAGGAGTTTGAACGGTGTAATACCATGTCTGGTGAAAAATATTAATTAACGAGCCGGTTAAATAATATTTGTTATTGTGTAAGTTGGAATGCACCAAATAATAATAATAATAATAATAATAATAATAATAATAATGTTATATGTCATGGGATTTATTAAAGTTTATTATATTATTTAAGGTTCAGAATGCAATTAAATAATTATTTTAACCTAAAACCTAGATCTATAAGTAGAAGGTCATGTTTATTGTGTATTGTATGAGCATGCAATCAAAAATAGAGAATTATTGTACAAAATGAATTCTCTCTTGAATCCTCCTTTCCTCTCCCTATTAAGAATGAGAAACATAAGAGAGTTTCCTTTAAAACAAAAGGACGAGAGATCAACACAAAGTAATACAATCTATTTGCTGTGATAGCACCCAGAGATCGATTGGCCTTTCTTGGAGATCAAAAGAGCACATGTGGATTACCACTATAGGGAATCTATCCTTGAATCCTCATAGAACAATGAAGGCAATCTGAAAGGGTCTTTTTATATGATCAAAATTCACATCAAAGAAATATCCAAATCCCTTTTATATTTTTCTTTCAACATTAAATAAATTAATTATAAATTTGATGTAAAAAATACTCAATCATGGTTTTTGGAAACTTTAACATTAAAATAAATTTTAATATATCACCCACCACTGCATGCTTCCAATATGCCCATAACCAATAAGTGTCATCAGAGGGGCCATGTTTAAATTTATAATTATTTATTTGATTATTGATCCATACACAATTGTGGTTGAATTTTTATTTCATTTTATTCTTTCTTTAATCTGATTTGAATTAACATGTTATTGACATATTAATCATGTTCATTTAGTGTTTCATTTTTCTTAAAGGCATAATAATAGATGAAGAAAGACTAGAGTTTCCATCAGGAACTATCAATTTTTGGCTGATAAGATAGGCTTACACATCTTGTACTCATAAGTACACACCCTGTACCCTAGTACGCTGCACTTGGCCATGCCATAAGATACACGACATTCAACATAGTTATTACATGCGATGTATGCCATATGTTGACAAAAAAATATGGCACATGGTTTTTAGATTACACAACATGTATCAGAGTATATTCCATACACTCTACATGGGCTAGTGGTGTAAATCGTGCAATCCATGTGGTCATTATACACTGTCAAACCATGAGAGACTAAAAAATTGGAGAATTTATGATATAAATGGAGTGTATTCAGTGTACATGGAGTATAGTTCATCAATTCCCACATCTGAAATACATGATGAGTTCTATGAATAAACAAAATTAGATATACATGGTGTGTAACCTGAGTGCACACATCATGTAGTCTCTCTCCTCAGAAAATGATAAGTCTTTTAGTGGGTTCCATAGGCATGAAAAATTCGGATCACACAACGTGTATTTGACCAAAAACACCATGTAATTAGCCGAGATACATGTCAAAGACCCATGCAAGTATCTCGGGCACACGGTAAATAGATACATGACGTGTAGCTAGTTTGTACATGTCATGTAGTTTAGCTAAGTCAATATGCTAAAGCCTTGGGTGTGTGACCTGGATACATGGAAATCGAGGTACATGGAATGTAGCTAGATAGTACATGCTGTGTAGTCTCCCAATCACTAGAAAAATTAAATTACATCAAATTTACAATTACAACATTAAAACCTTATTGATTTGATTATAATTTTATGTGTTTGAAAATTTAATAAGGGTTTTAAATAATTTCAAATGCTCAATTAATTTATTGTAATAAATTTTTAAATATTTTTTCTACCATTTATTTTCCATGAATTACTTTATGATAGTTATATCCAAGAGGATTCAGATGATCATTAAGATGAAAGGGAGTTAATTAATTAATTAATTAATGTAATCACATTTATCTTAATAATAAATAATATATAAAGAAATTAATTTTATCCATTTAATTTTGCATATAAATATCATGTATGAATGTTCATGAGTTATACCAAGACTAGTGTATGTGTCATAATTTATTTAATTTAATTTATTACATGGGTTTATAATCATTTATTATTAAATTAAATTTTAAGTCCTGCGAGTCATCCATCCCACCATTATTATGTAGAACCTGTGTGTCCAAGAATATTTATGTAATTCCACTTTAACCAATCCTTTGGTTACCCTCACCTACATGTGAGTTATAAATATTTATAATTAATGGATTTTCCTAATGCGTGTGAAGATGGTTCAAGATGAAACCATAATGATCCTAACCCTTGTGTTACACAGGTGGATAGGTAGAATACTGTAACTCATGCCAAGACTGACAACATGAGTTATTTATCCTAGGTTAAAGGTTAATTTAATGTTCTCTCATTAAATCAACCATTATATAAATCTCATGAATGGGTCATTTAATTAATTATTTATTTTATAGATGCAAGACCATGATCATATAAAAAAATGAATTAATGTGAAAATATAAAAATTAAATAAATAAATAAATGAATTATGCATAAATGTTTTATCTAATATTGTTAATTAATTAAGTAATATCCAATTAATATTAACAAGACATGAAAAGGATAAAAAAAGATAAAATTTATTCATAATTAATTAAAATCACTTAACTTAAAATTAAGTCAGACTAAGCCTTCCATTACTTGATTAGGAATGAAACCACATAATTAAGTATAGTACATGGACAAAGTCTAGACACTTACTTTTATTAGGGAGTTATCATGAGAGTTTTGGGTTGAATTAACTAAACCTGTATTTGTTTAATATCCAAAGTCTATTCAATATAAATTTGGAGGAAATTGTTGATGAAATCCAAGTCTATATTCCAGGATAGAGGAATCTACTCAATGGATCAAGGAGCTGCATGCCCGTAGTTGGAAAGACTTCCTACCTAATTAATTTCTTATGATTTTCATGGAAAAAGTATAGATCATTAAGAAAATTAATGAGGATACTTGACACTAGAATATCATAGTGACTAGAAATTATGAGTTCAATGGTGAGGGATATCGAGGACCTGATAAAATAGTGGGAGAATTAATAAAATCAACTAATTTATTATTTCTCACATAATTTTTAATCAAGAAAAGTACTAATAATATTATATTTTAATTATATAATAAAATAGAAAGATCATCATCCACACTATCCCTATGATCAATATTAGAGAAAAAAATCTCATAAATGGAAGTAAAACTAGTAGAAAAATGTTATTTAACATCAGTTTTTTTAAATTTTAACATCGTTTTTTAACCGACGTCTAATCCACTAACATAAAAAGTGAGAATTTTGACATTGGTTTTTATAAACCAAAATCAAAAATGAAATTTTTTACCTTTCGATGATGTTTATTTTGGAAAAAATGAGATTGAATGTCTAATTACATAATTTTTTAACATAGGTTTTTGATATAAACCGATGTTAAAATTTATTTTTGGCCTATTTTTTCAGATAATATATTTTAATTTTTTTATCAAGTTTTAGTTCATTTATTAAGATTCAATTTTACTGGTTGTGGAGCTAAAATGGAGTTACAGATCAAAAGTTATGGCTATCAGAAGTTTGAATTCTCTAAGTTTTGATAGATACAAATCGTTTCAAAGAAAACATGAGAAACATGAATAAAAATTAAAAACACCAAATGAAAAAAATAAAATTAAGGCTTCAAACATATTTTAGTTCTTTTAGTAGTTTTCTTCAAATCGATATGTTGTTTATCATCATTTCTCTTCTTTGTAGGTTAGAACTCATGTTACAATGAAACCAGTGATCGATAATAAATTTTACACCTTGGTTGTTAAATCTCATCTGGATGTTTTATATTCATAACTCGATCGTAAAAATAATTTATCATTATAAGTAAAATTATAAATATGTTTATCAAAGAATAAAAATAATAATAAATAAATTAAATGATTAGAATAGATACCATGTTCACATCATTAATGAAGACACATTAAAAATTTGATTGAATCTAAGAGGTCAAAAAAGTTGAAATAAATAGGATAAAAATTTATATATTGTAAAGGAAAATATTTTCAATGGCGTTGTATTAAAATTTAGGTGGGATTATAAAAATTGAAATGTGAATTGTAAAAAAAATTGAAAAACCGATCCCTCATATTTGAAATTTTACTTTTGATGTCAGTTATTTAAAAAACCAACATGAAAAGTTACTTTTAACATCAGTTCCTAAAAAAACCAACGTTAAAAGTATTTCATTAGGACTTTTAATGAATTTTTTTACAAAAAATGATGCTAAAAGTGACCTTTTAATGTCAGTTACTGAATAATCGATGTTGAAAGTCATCATAGAAGATTTTTAACATCGGTCTCTAAGAACTGATGTTAAAATGATGATGTTAAAGACCATTTTTCTTCTAGTGTAACTTCCAGGAGTGGTTTATATTCCTTTAGTTTTTTTATATTCCATGAAATTAAATCTTACATGATATAATCCTCAATGCCCGATCCACCTGCTAAGCAGGTGAGTGATAAAGAGTTCCTAGTCTATGAAAAAAATTTGAGTGATGCAGTTGGCATTAAATGTTTATTGATTTCATCTATGTCTAGTGAACTTATTAAGTCTCATGAAAACATGGATGCATATTATGACATCCCAACTTTTATTAAAAAAACTTTTCATTATATTTTACAAAATGGAGGATCTTTTAAAGTTTAGTTTCTTGGAAATAAGGTACATAATACATGAAAACTTAAAACATTATTTTAAACAAATTGAAAGGATTCTTAATTGTTTCATCTTAATTACTTTTACTTCATCTCATAACTTATAGACATACATCAAAGGAAAGGGTGAGCATACGACCCAGTAAGGGAAAACAAAGGAAATAATTTACTTGTGATCTTGAGGAATATCAATAATAACTTGTGAAAATACATAAATGCATGAATAAGAGGAATATAATAATAAAAATAACACAAAAAATAACTTAGAAATGTGGCTAAAACATTTAATTGAGTCATTAATAAGCATATCACCATGGTTTATCACCAAGGTTCCATAAAAATTACCAAGATTATTCACCAAGGTATCATAAAACATGTCATATATAGAGATTAAATTCTTTACCCAATACATTGGAGTGCTATTAGAGTGCGTAAAACCCCAAGATTCCATGATAAGTTTCCCTTTGAATAATGTAATACCATGCATTGTACGCAACTTCGAGATTCTAACACACCGCGACCAATCAAACTAGCCGTTATGAATATTAATACCCACTTTTTAAAATTTTATAAATTTTATCTTTCAAAATGGACTTAATTTTTGGATTTGGAATATCGAAATTAACTTAGGGTAAATTTTTGGCATCTTTCTGAAAACTTTCAGTTTTTGATGAATAGTGAAAAAACACTGCATTATTGGTTAAAACCAAATTTTTATTTAAATAATTAGTTATTTTATTTTAATTTATTTTATGTAAAAATAGATACATAATACATATATATGTTCAACTTAATTCATTTGAGTCATTTTATAATAATTTTAGATATATAAAATTTTATCAAACTATTTACCGTCTTTTACCCACCTCCTAGGAGCATTTGAAAATTTGTATAAAACTTAATTTTACCACTTATGTGAGTTGAATTTTAAAAATAATATAGAAAAGGTTAATATAAATAAGTTAAATGTGGTTTAATAAGATGAAAATAATTTTTGGAGAATAATAACTTTTTACTTTTATTTACCACGGTAAAAAGTAAATAGGGTAATTAAGGGTAAAAATGAAATTATAATTACCCTAACACATGTCCTAATTCTATTGGATAAGTGTAATTAGACAAGAAAAAACTTATGATTAAAATATGACCCCCTTTGGTCCACTTGGATTAGATTAGGACATTTATTATTATTTTATTTAAAGAATAGTTAAAAGAGTTAAAATCAAAGTTTAATAACTAAACCATTTTTAATATAGGGTTATACATAAGATAAATTTGAATATAAATATTAATTATAAATATAAAAATATTTCATACGTAATGGTATTTTATTTATAATTTTTAGACATTAAATAATTAAATTTATTTATGACACAATGATGATGTAGTAATTACCTTATTAATGAAAGATTAAAATAATTGATATTATAAATATTCAAATAAATCTAATTTGAGACTTTTAATGAATTAAATTAACTATATAGGTTAATATGACATGTCAGGGTTGATTAAATGATTTTTTTTTGAAGTAATAATGTTGTTATGAATTTAATAAAAACAAAATACCAAATAGTGTCAAAATTGACATAAAAGAGTTTTTAAAACAAATATTATATTATTAATTGGTATTATATTCCTAAAAATATAAGTTTAGGACAAATGGCCTAAATAATATTATATATTTAATTAATGAACCAATTGAGGTTTTCTTAGAAGTTTATAGTAAGTTTATTAACCATATATTATAAAAATACAAAGAGACATGGTAAATGTCAAACTATTTAACTAAGAGTTAAATCTAAAAGATAAGGTTAATATGATGATATAAACCTATATAAAACCTATTGGTTGAGAGTTTTTCGACCCATCCACACCTTATACTTTAAATAATTCATTTTTTATCCATTATAAACCGAAAATGATTTTATTATAAAATAATATTTCAAGCTTTTCCTAAAGTGACCCTCACCTCTCTTATAAAAGGGAACATCCCCTTCTCTCAAATTCACACCTTCAAAGCCATTTGGATCAACAAAAACCTGCCCAAATATCCTCTAAACTGTCCTACCTTGATCATATAGGCATTTATTTAGTAAAAAAGCCAACCTAATGAGCCCTTTTGATCAAATCAAAAGGAAGAACCCGAAGAAGAGGTAAATATTTCATCACCTCTTTCAAGTTCTTTTCTTCTTCCACTTCATCTTTATTTGTTATTTCCATTCTAAAATAATAACTATAGTATCTTATATATAATGTGATGTTATTATAAAAATGGTACAACCATTTTCATTATTCTATCCATCCTATAAATGAAAAAGTCACCATACGTGCGTACGTACAGATTACCGTCTCCACGTCGTGGTGTAGTTTGTTATTCAAACACTTCATCATTTGGATGGGTATAATAATGAGTATAAATGATGTAAATAATAAATATAACATTATAATTATTATTTATATATGATATACCATCCAATTATATATGATTTTAATATCAAAAGAATGATATTGTCGCTCGTGCATACGTCCAGATTACCGTCTCCAGGAACGCGATGAGATTCATTCCCCATCATAATAATTCAAGAATAATTTTCATTTTATGATTAAAAATAATGTTTATGAACATAATATAATTCTGTATATTAATAAAATACATCCTATCCATAAAAAACATGGCTTATGTAACCAATCATAAAAAGGAAAACGAATCAGTTAACACCCGAAACGATGATACTACTAAAATATCATTAACAAAGCAATATTAAAAGATCATATATGATATCATATTAATATATATGGTTATTTTATAATTTAATAACAATTATTTCACCATTATACAAGAGGTTAACCTACCCTCTACAAAGTAAAAGTACATAATAATGGTTAATTTCACTATCTCTTTATTATCTGAGGTTTTTTACGTAAGTATCTACTAGGACCTCTTTATCATCCAAATCCATGTTTCTTAAAAATGTATTCCATTTTTTTTTTACTATTTACTAGAATATGGGTTAAATTCATTTATACCCTTGTTTTAATTTTTATAAAATGGTTTGAAAGGAATCTTTCCATCGTTTTCCAAACACGGTACCTTATGACCTTTTCGACAAAATTAAGGTAATAATGTTTTTTTAACTTATACGGAGGGTAAAACTATTTTCCACCATTATAACATTGTCGAAGTTTCCATTAAAATATTATAAGAATATTTTTAAAATAAATGTTTTCTTTTATAATTATATGACTTTTAAATGATTTCAAAGTAGAAAGAGATATTTCTCTAAAAAAAGTTTTGATTTCATCTATGTCAACATCCTTTGATGGATTATGATATTATTTGAAGTTGATTTATTATGATACAAAACTTTCATATTGTATTTAAGGTTTTGTGATATGTTTGACTGTGAATGTGTTATTTTTATACCATTCATGGTTTATGGATAAAGTATTGACATTTCGTATGCTAGTTTTAATATGAATGTTTATGTTATGTTTAAACCTTTTCATATGAGGAATGCATTGGACTTAGTGATGGGTGGAGACTTCTATAGATCCTCGATGCATCGGTAGGTATAATGAGACAAAATAGTTTCTTGACACAAGGCCTTGACAAAATCTTATTTGTAGTCTTGGCATAAGGCATTGACTATATGGTTATGAAGTCTGGCATTATGCATTCCATAATTATGAAAGTGGCTATTTATATTGCATGTGATTATTAAACTAGTAGAATATCCATGTGAATAAGTAAATGGAATTATTTGATTTTATCTTTGCCATATTATACTGAAGTTCAAGTTTAAAAGGCTTTTGTTTTAGTCTTACATTGCCTTAAATGTTTATGATTATTTATGAAAGTTTCCGCTATATTGTTATCCTTACTAAGCATCTGAGCTCACCCCTTTCTATGTTTTATTTTTCCTAGGATGCGAAGAAGTATATTATGAATGACCTGTAGGGATAGTATAAGGGATATTAGTGTGGCCTTTGGAGACTATGTTGTTGTAGTTTTTCATTTTATAATGTAATGTAAAACTTATGAATGTATCTAGTATTTCCAAGGCTACTAAACTAATCGGTCTTCAGAGACTTGATCTTTTGTGATCATGCTAATGTTATGTAATAATTCACTAACTCTGGGTAACTAGGGTCAGGGCATTGAAGTTGGTATCAGAGGAAGTTTAGTACAAAACTTGGAATCCATATTTATAAAAACTTTGACTAGAGAACATTACCCTAAGATATACTTTAAGGATTAATATAGAATAACTTCCTAGAATTTTGGTACTGTAGAGATTTTGTGAGTTTTCCAAGAAATACATCCTTGTCTGGATACGAGCAGGTAAAGGCAGCTCTGGTAGAGATGTACCTAGGGGTAAAACCTGAAAACACCATTTTGAGCTAGACTCTAATGGGAACTGGTGCACGACAACGGGCCTTGCTACACTCTTGGTTACGACACTCCCGAGGGATATGATTAGGATGATTATCATTTTCTTTAAAAACCATTATGAAGGGTTTATGAGTTTATACTTCCTCAAAGAAAATATTTTTATGATTATGGACTATATCCATAAACTGTTCAATTTATGTTAAGTTTTTTACAATTTTGAAGTTATGTATTGCGATTAATAGACTAATCTAGTGTATTACATTGTTTATAAATGGCGCCCAGTGGAAGTAATAGAAACCATATCAATGCACGTAATCCATGTAGGGATTTACCTCCTACTCAAGATAATTATAGTGGAGCTGGTGAAGCAACTAGTGCTGATAAACTTATCACCATACTGGGATAACTTACTCAGGTTATGAATAATAACCTTAACCATATGGAGCACCCTGATCCACAACGCGTAGGATCAATGTTAGACTACTTCATGAGGTAACAACCACTAACATTCAATGGGAGAACAAATCCATTAGTAGCTGAGCAATAGATAAATTCCTTAGAGAAAATATTTCATGCTTTGGGGAGTAGCAAAAGTTAAAAAGTTGTCATGGCAGTTTATCGCCTCACGGGAGATGCAGATCAATGGTGGTCATTGATTCAAAACACAAAGAAAGATGATGAAGTATAAAATATGGAATGTAGGTAGTTTAAATATCTTTTATTAGAAAAATACTTTCCTTGTGACCATCAAGCGGATATGGAAAGACAATTTCTGAGTTTGAGGCAAAAAGATGATGAGAGTGTCACAAAATATGAGGCTAACTTTACATGGTTATAAAGGCATGCGACAGATTATATACGTAACCCAAGGAGTAATATTGATCGATTATTTGATGGGATAAAACCCTTTCTTCATCGAGCATTAGTCTCACAATCCTTCTCATCATACAAAGATATTGTCTCATGTGCTATCAAGACAAAAAAATGATTCTCTAAGTATTACAACTTTAAAGAAAAATAAGAGAAGAAGAGACCCACTGAACACTCTGGAAATGGAAATAAGGGGAAGAAGGGAAAATTTGAATATCCATCCTACAGTAAATGTGGGAAGAAACACCCCAGTACTTGCCTGAAAGGAATGAGAGTTTGTTATAAGTGTGGTGAAAAAAGCCACCAAGATCGTGATTTCAAGGGGAATAAAGAGGATGCCAATGTTGAATGCTACAATTATAGAGAAAAGGGGAATTATGAAAATGAATGTCCTAAGCGCCAAGGAAACTTACCTCAGAAAAGGCCAAGGGAGCAAGGATAAGCTTATGCGATCACTAATACTGAGGTTGAAGCTCTGAAAGACATGGTGGCAGGTAATTTAATGGTTTTCTCAAGTTTAGACAATGCTTTATTTTATTTTGGACCATCACATTGTTTCATATATTCCCAGTTTGCTAAGAAAATTAGATATTTTCAATTTGAATTAACAAGGGAGTTTTCAGTCAAAACACCTAAGGGAAGTATCACCGCAATAAAGTTTTGTGAATCAGTTCCCATTAGGATATATAAATGTTCTTTATCTACTGATCTTATCATCATACCCATGATTGAATTTGATATAATCCTCAGTATGGATTGGATTTTAGACCATGATTCAAAAATTTATTGTAATTAGAATGAGGTTACAATTTTCGATGATGATAAGGAGTACCTTTTCTTTAGAGCAGAAACATCACCACCTGATTCTTATCTAGATCCATCCCCAGTAGCTCTACTAAATTAAATTATTGGGGAGGTTGAGAATGAAATAATTATGGGTGAGGAAAATAATTTTAGAATATATTACGTACCTATTGTGTAAGAATATGTTGATGTGTTTTCATAGGATTTACCTGGACATCCTCTAGAACAATAAATTGAGTTTTCCATTGATTTAGTTCCTGGTTCAAGGACCATATTGAAGACCCCTTATAGAATGGACACTGTGGAATTAGTGGAACTAAATAAACAACTATAAGAATTGAGTAATAAGGGATTTATTCTCCCTAGTGTTTCTCTATGGGAAGCCCCTATCCTTTTTGTTAAGAAGAAAGAAGAATCTATGAGGTTGTGCTTTGACTACAAGAAGATCAATGCTATAACAATAAAGTATAAGTATCCCCTACCTCGCATTGATGATTTATTCGACCAACTTCATGGAGCTCAATATTTTTCAAATATTGACCTTCGATCTAGATATCATCAGTTGTGTGTGAAGAAGGAAGACATTCTGAAAATAGCATTTCGAACCAGGTACGGGCATTATGAGTTTACAGTAATGCATTTTGGGCTGACTAATGCACCCTCTGTTTTCATAGATCTAATGAACAAAGTTTTCAAGGAAAATATTGATGAATTTGTAGTGGTATTTATTGATGATATCCTGATATACTACAAAATATATGAAGATCATGAAAATCACTTGCGCACTATTTTGAAAACCCTCAGAAGAAATGAATTATATGGGAAGTTTAGAAAGTGTAAATTCTGACTTCAAGAGATTTCTTTTCTTGGACATATTGTCTCTAAGGATGAAATATCTATTTATCCTTCAAATACCAAGGCAATATAAGAATGTCCAGCACTGACAAGTATTACAGAGGTACACAGTTTTATTGGTTTAGCAGGTTATTATCGGCATTTTGTCTAGAATTTTTCCCGATTGGCTAACCCATTAACCAAGATCACATGTAAAGGGGTTAAATTTGTTTGTACAAAAGAGTGTGAAGAATGTTTTGAAGAATTGAAGAGAAGATTAGTCAATGATCATATCTTGACTCTACCATCAGGGAATGACGGGTTTGTTATTTATAGTGATGCTTCAAAGAAAGGACTTGGTTGTGTCCTTATGCAGAATGATAGAGTTATTACCTATGCATCACGACAGCTAAAAATTCATGAGAAAAACTATCCTACTCATGATCTTGGGTTAGAAGCTGTAATCTTTGCTATGAAAATATGGAGACACTATCTCTATGGTAAAAAGTGTGAGATTTATACTGATCACAAGAGTTTTAAGTATATTTTCTCACAAAAAGAACTCAACATGAGGCAAAGGTGATGGCTTGAACTACTCAAGGATTATGATTGCACAATACACTACCATCCAGGGAAGGAAAATAAGGTGGAAGATGCTTTGAGAAGAAAGGATCATGGAGTTTTGAATAGGATGAGAGTTGAAAGGGATCCTATTTTCATGGATCTAGTGAAAATGGATATGGGAATAATCATGGAAGGTGAAACATAAATACTTTTTCAAATGGTTGCCAAACCATATTTACTAGAAAGGATAAAAAGTTATCAGGCTGATGATGAGGAGTTTCAAAAGAAGATTAAAGCTGTGAATGATGGGAGATTGAGTGACTTCATATATGAAGATGGTATTTTGAAATTTGGGAAGAGACTTTGTATTCCCGATATACCAGATCTAAAAAGGAAATTGTTAGATGATGCTCATAGCTCTAATTTCTCTATATACCTTGGTAGCACCAAGATGTATAGAGATTTGAAGGAACATTTTTTGTGGGACAACATGAAGAGGGAGATTGCTGATTTTGTCTCAAGATGTATGGTTTGTCAACAAGTGAAAGCTGGAAGGCAATAGCCTGCAGGAGTCATGCAACCTATTCCCATACCTGAGTGGAAATGAGATAATATTACGATGGACTTTGTCATGAGGCTACCAAATAATCCTAGAAGGAATGATGTAATATGGGTCATTGTTAATCATATTACCAAGTAAACATATTTTCTTGCTATAAGAGAAGATTTACCACTTGAACGTCTAGAAAGACTATATATTAATGAAGTTGTAAGACTTCATGGAGTACCCTTATCGATTGTTTCTGATCATGATCCCTGTTTTACATCAAGATTCTAGAAAAGTCTTTAGAAAGCCCTGGGTACTGAACTTCATTTGAGCATTGCCTACCACCCTCAAACTGGTGGAAAATCAGAACAGACTATTCAAACCTTAGAAGACATGTTGAGATCTTTCTCACTTGACTTTCAAGGTATGTGGGATCAATATTTACCTCTGGTAGAATTTTCCTATAACAATAGCTTCCATTCAAGTATTCAGATGGAACCATATGAAGCGTTATATAGAAAGAGATGTCGCACAACAACTTGTTGGGATGATGTTGGTGAAATAAAACTCGTAGGCCTAGAACTTGTTGAGGAAACAATGGAAAAGGTGAAGGTTATCTAAATCCACATCAAAGTAGCCCAAAGTAGGCAAAAGAGCTGTGCTGATAACTGAAGGAAGTATTTGGAATTTCATATAGGAGACCACGTTTTCTTGAAGGTATCTCCATGGAAGAGTGTTATATGTTTCGGTAAGAAGGGTAAATTGAGTCCCAGATACATCGGACCTTTTGAAATTCTAGAAAGAATTGGAATTGTATCTTATCATTTGACAATGCCTCCAAGTATCTCCAAAGTTCATGATGTGTTCCACATATCACTGTTGAGAAAATACATGCCTGACCAAACGCATGTACTCACCTATGAGGAAATTGAACTGGAACCTGATCTGTCTTATTGTGAAGATCCTATTAAAATTCTTGATATAAGAGAACAAGTGCGGAGAAAACGGATAACTCATATGGTAAAAGTTCTATGGAGAAACCATAAGATGGAAGAGGCAATGTGGGAACCAGAGGAACTTATGATGAAGAACCACCCATATATTTTTATGCGGTAGTATTATAGAAATTTAGAGGACGAAATTATTTAAATGAGGTAAGAATGTGACACCCCAAGCTTCCACAGTACGTTTCCCTTTGAATAATGCAATACCTTGCATTGTACGCAACTTCGAGATTCTAACACACCGCGACCAATCAAACTAGCCATTATGAATAGTAATACCCACTTTTTGAAATTTTATAAATTTTATCTTTCAAAATGGAATTCATTTTTGGATTTGGAATATTAAAATTATCTTAGGATGAATTTTTGATATTTTTCTGAAAACTTTCAATTTTTGATGAATAGTGAAAACACTGCGTTATTGGTTAAAAATGACTTTTTATTTAAATAATTAGTTATTTTATTTTAATTTATTTTAGTTAAAAATAGATACATAATACATATATATGTTCAACTTAATTCATTTTACTCATTTTATAATAAGTTTAGATATATAAAATTTTATCGAACTATTTACCGTCTTTTACCCACCTCCTAGGAGCATTTGCAAATTTGTATAAAACTTAATTTCACTGCTTCTATGAGTTGAATTTAAAAAATATGAGACACATAGTTAATATCAGTAAGTAAAATGTGGTTCAATAAGATGAAAATAATTTTTGGTGAATAGTAACTTTTTACTTTCATTTACTACAGTAAAAAGTAAATAGGATAATTAAGGGTAAAAATGATATTATAATTACCCTAACACATGTCCTAATTCTATTGGATAAGTGTAATTCGACCAAAAACAACCTTAGGAATAAAATATGACCCCCTTTGGTCCACTTGGATTAGATTAGGACATTTATTATTATTTTATTTAAAGAAGAGTTAAGAGTTAAAATCAAGTTTAATAACTAAAACATTTTTAATATAGGGTTATACATAAAATAAATTTGACTATAAATATTAATTAGAGATAAAAAAATATTTCCTAAATAATGGTATTTTATTTATAATTTTTAGACATTAAATAATTAAATTTATTTATGACACAATGATGATTCAGTAATTACTTTATTAATGAAATATTAAAATAATTGATATTATAAATATCCAAATAAAACTAATTTGAGAATTTTAATGAATTAAATTAATTATCTAGGTTAATATGACATTTTAGGGTTGATTAAATGAATTTTTTTAAAGTAATAATGCTGTTATGAATTAAAAAAAACAAAATACCAAATAGTGTCAAAATTGACATAAAAGAGTTTTTAAAACAAATATTATATTATTAATTGGTATTGTATTCCTAAAAATATAAGGTTTAGACAAAAATCTTAAATAATATTATATATGTAATTAATTAATCACTTGAGGTTCGCTTGGAAGTTTATATCAAGTTTATTATCCATATAATATAAAAATACAAAGAGACATGTTAAATGTCAAACTATTTAACTAAGAGTTAAATCTAAAATATAAGGTTAATATGATGACATAAACCCATATAAAACCTATTTTTTGAGAGGTTTTCGACCCATACCCACCTTAGCCTTTAAATAATTCATTTTTGATCCATTAGAAACCTAAAATGATTTTATTATAAAATAATATTTCAATATTTTCCTAAAGTGACCCTCACCTCTCTTATAAAAGGGAACCTCACCTTATCTCAAATTCACACCTTCAAATCCATTTGTATTATCCAACCCCTACCCAAATATCCTCTCAACTGTCCTCACTTCATTCTAGAGTCCTTAATTTAGTCAGAAAGCCAACCTAAGTAGCCCTTTTGATCAAATCAAAAGGAATAACCCGAAGAAGAGGTAAATATTTCATCACCTCTTTCAAGTTCTTTTCTTCTTCCAATTCCTATTTATTTGTTGTTTCCGTTATAAAATAATAAATCCAGTATATTATATATAATGTGATGTTATTATAAAAATGGTACAACCATATTCATTATTCTATCCATCCTATAAATGATAAAGTCACCATACGTGCATACGTACGGATTACCATCTCCACGTCGTGGTGTAGTTTGTTATTCAAATAATTCATCAATTGGATGGGTATAATAATGAGTATAAATGATGTAAATAATAAATATAAAATGAAAAATATTCTGTATATATGATATAATATCCAATTATATATGATTTTAATATCAAAATAATGACATTGTTGCTCGTGCGTACGTCTGGATTACCGTCTCCACAAACGCGATGAGATTCATTCCCCATCATAATCATTCAAGAATAATTTTCATTTTATGATTAAAAATAATGTTTATGAACATAATATAATTCTGTATATGAATAAAATACATTCTATCCATAACTAACATGGCTTACATAACCAATCATATAAAGGAAAACGAATCAGTTAACACCCGAAATGATGATACTAATGAAATATCATTAACAAAGCAATATTAGAAGATCATATGTGATATCATATTAATGTATATGGTTCTTGTATAATTTAATAACAACTAGTTCACCATTATACAGGAGTTTAACCTACCCTTGACCAAGGAAAAGTACAAGGTAAGGGTTAATTTCACAATCTCTTTATTATCCGAGGTTGTTTTTACGTAAGTATATACTGGGACCTCTTTATCATCCACATCCATGTTTCTTAAAAATGTATTCCAATTTTTTTTACTATTTACTAGACTATGGGTTAAAGTCATTTATACCCTTTTTTGACATTTTATAAAATGGTTTGAAATGAATCTTTCCTTCATTTTCCAAACAAGGTACCTTATGACTTTTTCGACAAAATTATGGTAAGAATGTTTTTTTAACTTTACAACAGGTATGGATATTTTCCGCCATTATAACATCGTCTAAGTTTACATTACAATCTTATAAGAATATTTTCAAAATAAATGTTTTCTTTTATAATTATACGAATTTTAAATGATTTCAAAATAGAAAGAGATATTTCTCTAAAAAAAGTTTTGATTTCATCTATGTCAACATCCTTTGATGGATTATGAGCTTATTTGAAGTTGATTTATTATGATACACAACTTCCATATTGTATTGAAGGTTTTGTGATATGTTTGAATATAGATATGTTATTTTTATACCATTCATGGTTTATGGATAAATTATTTACATTTCTTATGCTAGTTTTAATACGAATGTTTATGTTATATTTAAACCTTTTCATATGAGGAATGCATTGG
Source organism: Viscum album (assembly GCA_963277665.1). Classification (NCBI taxonomy): domain Eukaryota; kingdom Viridiplantae; phylum Streptophyta; class Magnoliopsida; order Santalales; family Viscaceae; genus Viscum; species Viscum album. Next base: position 1,589,397,989 of record OY728131.1, read on the forward strand.
ACTTAGTAAGTGGCGGGTGAAGCCTGCTATAGCTCCTCAATGCATCGGTAGGTCTAATGAGACAAACTAGTGTCTTGGCACAAGGCATTGACAAAATTTTATTTGTAGTCTTGGCACAAGGCCTTGAATATGTGGTTATGAAGTATATCATTATGCATTCCATCATTATAAAAGTGGCTATTGAAATTGCATGTGATTATTCGACTAGTAGAATATCCATGTGAATAAGTAAATGGAATTATTTGATTTTATCTTTGCCATATTATGATGAAGTTCAAGTTTAAAAGGCTTTTGTTTTAGTCTTACATGGCCTTAAATGTTTATGATTATTTATGAAAGTTTCTGCTATATTTTTATCCTTACTGAGCATCTGAGCTCACCCATTTCTATGTTTTATTTTTCCCAGGATGCGAAGAAGTATATTATGACTGACCTATAGGGATAGTATAAGGGATATGAGTGTGGCATATGGAGACTATTTTGTTGTAGTTTTTCATTTTATAATGTAATGTAAAACTTATGAATGTATCTAGTATTTCCAAGGCTACTAAACTAATCAGTCTTTCGAGACTTGATCTTTTGTGATCATGCCAATGTTATGTAATAATGCACTAACTCTGGGTAACTAGGGTTGAGACATTACATGGTTCACCCTTTATATGTATTAATTAATTTGAGCCACATATATCATAATAAAATATATCATAAATAACATTTGTAGAATAAAAGAAACAGTTTTCATATCAAAATCACGATGTTTTAAAAAAAGTGCTTAAAGAGAAGATCTTTATGTCATTATTAAACCACAAAAAGGGATGGTGGGTTTCATGTATGTTAATCCCAAAATAAAATAGATCATTTTTACATCTAGGTTAATAACCATGGAAAATAAATATGTTTGGGTATTTAAAAAATAAAATAATAGAATTTCTTGAGAAAAAGAGAGAAATTTTGAGAGGAAAATTCGGCAGCATAACGGGTGAGAAACATGGTTTTAGAAAACATTAAAAAGAGATGGGAAAAGGGTATACCATTAATAAAAGAATCTAAATATAGTAAAGTGATAGAATAAAATGTATATAAGAATATATCTTGTTGTTGGACTCACCTGTTTTGATAATCCCAAATCATGTTTAAATACTGGTCATGATATATTAAGTCATTTTCTAATCCATTTTTAATCTGTATTTATGTTATTTATCCTGAACAATCTATATTTTTTAGTCTCATGACTTTGTTGCATCAGCTTACAGTTTACATTTCTCTAAGTATAAGTTCACTGTTAAAGGCTACTAGTAAGAGCCTTCTATTCAAGGTCACCGTTATAGCTCACTGTCACTCTGAGTCATTATTGCTAAAAGGTCACCGTTGAAGATATACTATCACTATTATAAGCTAATAGTACAAGGTCACTGTCACAAGTCTACTGTTTCTCTGCTTATCAAAGATTACAAACAAAGAGTCACTACTACAAGGTCACTGCTGTGACAAGGCTTCTGTTAGAAGTCCACTGTCAGACTCTTTCTCAAGTCTTCTATTAAGAGCTTCACAGTTAAAGTCTACCATTGGACATTTCTACTGTTAGTAGAAGTCTGCTGATAGACATACTCCACCATTTATGAAGTTACCTATTGAGATAGTCTACCGCTAGAAAGGTCACTGATGAAGTAGTCTGATGTTGCAGAGCTACCGTTAGAAGCTTACTGATTGAAGTCTACCACTGATCAAGCTTACTAATTGAAGCCTACTATTAAAGGTCTACTATGAGCTTACCGATGAAGTCCACAGTTGAAGAGCCTACTGTTGAAGTCTACCGTGTGACATGCATCTGCTACCAGTCTAATGATAACCTATTCTTTACTTTACCAATTTTCTTAATACTATAATAATGGTCATGTCTGGACAATTTAATGCACTTGAAATTATTTAATGATATTTTCAGGCATATCAGAAGACAGTACGAGGTACGAGGAAGACCACACATGGGTGAATCATTTCTCTTGTCGTCCCTTTCCAAATCAAATGAGAAAAAGGTGAACTGGAATAAGGATAAAAAGGACAGACATCAAGATATTAAATACAAACATAAGGGAGACACATACAGTATATGAAATATGAATAATGAAGAATAGAACTCAAGCACTCATACTAAAGATCCTGGAGCTTCACAAAGATCTATTGAAAAGAACATTTTCAAAATCTATGGTGGTTTTCTATAAAGAGCTTCTGACCCAAGAAGCTGATCATCTCTACATCTGGAAGTCATAACCCAGAAGTTGTGACACTTTGTTTTAGAGGCAACTTGAAGAGAAGGACCAAAACTTCATTTCCTTCATTTCAAGGAGTCCAGAACTGATTTTCCAACACACATAGCATTCTAAACTTCTTCCTAATATCTTTAGCTCTACTGTGTTAAAGTATTTTACATTTTTGATCAGTGTGTATGTTATACACACACTGACTCTTGTTCTTGAACTGAGGGATACTAAAAATACACATACCAAACTCTCTTTTAATTTGTTTCCCATGAATAACTGTATAAGAAGCCTAGTGTGGCTTGATAGTTTATCTTTCCCACGTAGAAATGTGGTAGAGGTTGCTAAACCTGGATAGTTTTTGAAAACTGTTGTAAAGACCAATACAAGCTGTGTATCATCCTTTAAATATAACTACTTGGTGGCAGGTGATCACCAAGTGGAGAGGATTAGGTCTTGGCTTAAGACTAAACCTCTTGTTTAAATTGTTGTGTTCAACTTTCAATTACTCTGTTTTACATTTATCCGCTACTTATATTTTCAAAGACAAAAATCTGTTTTTACATTCACTCTAATAGTTAGTTCTGGTTAGTGTGTATATGTGATTCCTTTAGTAAAATTGTTTCAAAAGTTGAATTAGTACTCATACTGATTCAACTGATGAGTAATCAACCTTTGAGAAACCTGTTGAACAATAAATCACTTATATCTCTACTACCTTAATTAACTAGGCCGTTTTTAATTTGGGGGATTTTAATACTAAAAGTTTTTAACAGAAATTTTAATTGGAACTAAATTTACCCCCCTCTTGAGTATCCACTCTGACCAACATTTGGTATGAGAGGGAAGTTTATTCATACCATCAAACCATTTTTTCAAGCTTTTCAATTTCTTTTCAACTGTGATTTTAGTTGTATCTTAAAGATCTCAAAATTTCTTTTATATCTAAATTTTCATTTCTTTAATCTTTTAGTTTTCTATAGATAACCGAGTTAAGGGTGATGCTACTAACAGACCACCTTTCTTTAATGGCAATAATTATGGTCAGTGGAAATTGAAAATGAAAATGTATCTTGAAAGATTAGGACCTGAAATTTGGGACACAATTGAATAAAAACATGTATTACTTGCTACTTATAGGGACACGTGGTATCAAGTAACTAAAACTATTTATAATAATAATTGTAAAGCAATGAATACCTTATACTATGCTTTGGGTGATGAAGAATTTAATAGAATATCTGCCTGTAAGACTACTTATGAAATTTGGGATACTTTGACTGTCTCTCATGAAGGAATAACCAATTTTAAAGAAATGAGATTAAATACCTATACTATTAAATATGATAATTTTAAGATGAATCCTGATGAATCTATCTCTAAAATGTATCTCAGGTTCAATGAGATAGTAAACACTATGAATATTCTTGGGAAACCAGTGGAAAACAAAGACCAAATCATGAGGCTTCTTAGATGCCTACTTGACACATGGAGAGGCACTTCTGTATCAATCTGAGAATCATGTGACATCAGCAAGCTACCTGTAAAAGATCTAATTGGAAAACTAATGATGTATGAAGAATAGCTTAAGGTGAATCAAGAAATAGAAGAAGAACCAAGAAATAAGTCAGCAACCTTCAAGAATTATGCCTCAAAAAGCAAATACAAAGAAAAGATTCAAGTACCTGTAGACAGTTCTACAAGTGAAGAGTCAAATTCAGACAGTGATGAGGAGATGGCACAACTTTCCAGAAGATTCAAAAGATTCTACTGAAAGAATAAATTCTCTAGGAAGTCAAACTTCAAAGGAAAGTATAACCATAAAGGACAATAGAAGAAAGACAGGAAGTGGAATGAGAACACAAGTGAAATAGTATGCTATGAATGTAAACGAAAAGGTAATGTAAAGGCAGACTGCCCAAGTTGAAATTCAATAGAAAATATGATAAAAAGGGAAAAGGTTATAAAAAGGCTATGAAAGCAACTTTGAGTGCTTCAGAAGATAGTTTGAGTGGATCTGATGATTCAGACTCAGAACAAAACAAATAAGCCAATCTATGCTTTATGATAGAGACATCTGAGGTAACAATTAATTCCCCTGTGCATAATACTTATTATTCTGGGAATGAAAGTGACTCTCATAATAATGAATATATGACTAAAGAATAATTATTTGAATATTGTGAAATTCTTGAGGATAATTTTAATGAACTCAAGGACAAATATAAGTCATTAAAAAGACAAAATGCTTTAAATTCAAATTACAAGTCAAATCTGGATATAGAAAAAGAGAAGTTTTCTAAACTTCTAAAGGAAAATAAAGAGTTAAAATTATCTAATGAACAATTAAGAAAGGATCTTGAGAAGTTCACTGATGGTAGGGATACCTTGACACAGTTTCTAGGAAAACATATTGCTCCAAAGTATACAACTGGTCTAGGATATCAGCCCGGACAGAGACAAATTAGCAAAACCAAATTTGTTCCAAGAACTGGACAGTTCGCTGCTAGTTCTAGTTCTAGACCATCTTTTGAGAAAAAATTTTATAAAGGACCTAACAAAGTATTTATGTCTCAAAATTTGTTTGTTGATTTTAGAAAACCTATAAAGCAAATATGGGTTCCCAAAGTTTTACTGGATAACCTCTCTGGACCCAAGAAGATCTGGGTACCAAAATTATCCCATGTTTAATCTGTTTTGCAGGGAAGTTGTTTAAAGAGTTCCTGTAAGACCCTATGGTACTTGGACAGTGGATGTTCAAGACATATGACAGGATACTATTCTTTATTAAACAGTCTAATCAAAGTTTATGGTGGTTATGTCACCTTTGATGACAATGCAAAAGGAAAAATTATCGGCTTAGGCCATATTGGTAACCCTGATACAATATTAATTTCTAAAGTACTTTTTGTTGATGGATTAAAGTACAATTTACTTAGAATATCCCAGTTATGTGATGATGGATTTAATGTTAAGTTTAAAAATGATTCATGCAATGTTTTTAACTCAAAAAATGATTTAGTTTTCACTAAATGTAGAAATGAGAATGTATATGCTGTTGATATAAATTCCTTAGCCAAAAAAAATGTTTCCTGCTTAATTGCTTTTCCTAAAGAGTCTTAGTTATGGCACAGAAGGTTAGGACACTGTAATGTGCACTCACTTAGGAAGCTATCTAAAAAAAGTTTAGTTAGAGACTTACCTAAATTAGAATTACCACTTGACAAAGTGTGTAATCCCTGTCAAAAGGTAAAATAACACAAAGCTTCTTTCAAACCAAAGAAAGAAGTTTCAACTTCTCAACCACTTGAGTTGGTTCACATGGATTTGTTTGGACCATCAAGAGTTTCAAGTTTAAATGGGAAGCACTATGTTTATGTTCTTGTAGATGAATTTTCTAGGTATATTTGGGTATACTTTCTAGCTCACAAAAGTGAAGCTTGTTCCTATTTTATCAAATATTCCAAGTCTGTAGAAAATCTTAGTGGACTTAGAATTAAGACCCTGAGAAGTGATCATGGCTGTGAGTTTGAAAATCATGAGTTTGAGTTTTAATGCTCACATAACGGCTATATTCACAACTTTTCTACCCCTAGGACACCTCAACAAAATGGAGTTGTAGAGAGAAGAAATAGGACCCTTCAAGAAATTGCTAGAACTATGCTTAATGAGCATGACTTACCTGTTTATTTTTGGGTTGAAGCTGTAAATACATCCTGTTATATCATCAATAGAGTTTTAATTAGACTTTTTCTAAAGAATACCCCTTATGATATTTGGAACAATAGAAATCCTAAGGGTAATTACTTTAGAGTTTTTGGTTGCAAAGTCTTTATTCTTAATACTAAAGATAATCTTGACAAATTTTCTCCCAAAAGTGATGAAGGAATTTTCCTGGGTTATCCTATCTCAAGAAAAGCCTATAGAGTGTTCAATAATAAAACCAAATGTGTGGAAGAATCAGTTCATGTCAAATTCGATGAGATTGATCCACATAATCCTAAAACCTCTCTTGAACATCTTGAGGAAGATTTGTCAATTTTGAACCTTAATGATAAAGATAGTGAATCCCCTGTAAAAGTATCCAGTTTTGGGAATTTTCTAGAATCTGCACCTGTTGATTCTGAACCAATAGGAAACAATGAAGAATCTAGTTCAACCCTTCCTAGAGGTATTAGGACTCTTAAGAATCATCCTCTAGATGCTGTTGTAGGTGATTTAAATAGAGGAACACAAACTAGAGCTTATCTAAGAAACCAGGTTGAACATCAAGCTTTTCTTTCACAGCTTGAACCCAAGAATATTAATGATGCTATCAATGATGAATTTTGGGTAATGGATATGAAAGAATAATTAAATTAGTTCGAAAGAAACAAAGTCTGGGAATTAGTGGAAAGACTTAAGGACACTTTGACAATAGGCACTAAATGGGTGTTTAGGAACAAAGTTGATGAGTATGGAAATATTGTCAAAAATAATGCTAGTTTAGTTGCACAAGGATATAGTCAAGAGGAAGGAATAGACTACGAGGGTACCTTTGCACCTGTATCTAGATTAGAAGCCATTAGGATATTACTTGCTTATGCAGCTCATCTTAATTTTAAACTTTATCAAATGGATGTTAAAAGCACTTTTATAAATGGGTATATAGTTGAGGATGTGTTTGTTGAACAACCCCATGGTTTTACAAATCCTCATTTTTCAAATCATATTTTTAAACTTTCTAAAGCTTTATATGGTTTAAAACAAGCTCCAAGAGCATGGTATGATAGGCTCAGCTCTTTTCTTATTTCAAAAGGTTTTCCTAAAGGGATATCTGATCCTACTCTTTTTATTAAAAGGATTTATAAATATGTTTTGATAGTAAAAATTTATGTGGATGATATTATTTTTGGATCTTCTAAAAATTCATTATGTATTGATTTTTCAAAAATAATGCAAAATGAGTTTGAAATGAGTTTAATGGGGGAACTCAAATTTTTCCTTGGATTTCAGATCTTTCAAAATAAAAATGGCATTTTTTTGAATCAAAGTAAATATATTAAGGATCTTTTAAAACGTTTTACTTTGGATGGTACTAAAGGAAGTGACACACCTATGAGTACCACTTATAAGTTGGATGCTGATGAAGCTGGAGAACCAGTGGATCAAACTAACTACAGAGGTATGATAGGGAGTCTACTTTATCTTACAGCTAGAAGACCTGACATTATGTTTAGTGTATGTATGTGTGCTTGCTTTCAATCCAATCCAAAAGAGTCTCATTTAACTACTGTAAAAAGTATTTTTAAATATCTCAAACATACTCCCAACTTAGGACTATTTTATCATAAAGGACAATCATTTGATTTGTTAAGTTATTCTGATGTTGATTTTTCTGGTTTCAAGTTAGATAGAAAAAGCACCTCTAGGACATGTCACATTTTAGGCAAGTCACTAGTATCATGGTGTAGTAAGAAACAAAATTCTGTTTCATTATCCACTACCGAAGCTGAATACATAGCTGCTGGTAGTTGTTGTGCTCAAATTATGTAGATGAAACACACTTTACTAGACTATGGATATCAATTCAAACATGTCTCTATAAAGTGTGACAATACAATTGATATTAACATTTCCAAAAATCTGGTATCTCATGCTAGGGCAAAGCATATTGATGTGAGACATCACTTTTTGAGGGATCATTATCAAAAGGGTGATATCACTCTTGAATTCATTGGCACTGAACATCAATTGGATGATATATTCACAAAGCCTTTGAATTCTGAGAGGTTAAATTACATCAAACATGAGTTAGGTATGATTAATTTTAGTATAGGACACCTCACCGTTGGACCTCACTGATACACCTCACCATTGGAACTCACTGATATACCTCACCGTTGGACCTCACTGATACACCTCACCATTGGACCTCACTGATAAAACTCACCATTGGACCTCACTAATACACCTCACCATTGGACCTCACTGATACAGCTCACTACTGGACCTCACTGTTAAGAACCTCACTGTTGGATACCTCGCTATTTGATTTTTACCATTTATTTTATGCGGGAATCCGAACCGTTTTTATTCCTATTCATTATTTCTATTTTATTTTTTTAATCCCTAAATGATAAAACTAAAGGCTATGAACATATCTCAATCCACCTTCTTCCTCAATCTCGAACCCTCACTCTTGAAATCCCTAAACCCCAACTCTTCTTTTGAACTCTTGAACCCCTTTCAATCTCCATGGCTAGAACCAAGCGACCCCCAACTGACAATGAGGATGCGCCAAGGACAAAGAGGACTTGAGCTGAGTCTAGTGGCACCAGTAATACCCCGATGGGACCTGTCAACCCGCATCTGACAAAGAGAGAAATCGTGGATGAGAAGGAGCTGAGTGAAAAATGGATGTTGTCGAGAAAGTCATTAGTGATGGAAGCACTAGATTCCCAAGGATGGACCGAATGCTTTGAAAATAACAATGTATCGTAATACCCGAATCTTGTGAAGTAATTCTATCAATACCTGAAGTTCTAAGAGGATGATGATGTGCATAGGCTGGTATCTTGAGTTAATGGCAACGAAGTCATTTTTTCGTCTGCTGAGTGGGATGGCTGCTTAAGAGTTCCTCATGAAAAAATTTATGAATACTATTCTGGAGTGGTTCCTCCAGATAGTGAAATTTTTGGGTATGAAAAAGCTCTGGAAGAGTTGACAGGAAATGGAAAATCAAGGAAGATCATTGCAGCTGAGATGAATGGAGAAGACAGGCTATTGTTTAAGTTCATTCAGCATGTGATTAGTCCCAGGAGAGGGGATTTTGCAGTGCTGAAGTATCAGGACATATTCCTGGTGTACTTACTGAAGCATGAGGATAAGATCATCCTATGTAGGTTACTGATGGAACAATTGGAGGATATGACTAAGGTAATCTCAAAGTCCAATGCCCTATTCCATGCCAAGCTAATTTCAGTAATGCTAAAGGTAAAGGGTGTAGCTATAAATAAATAAGATATGATAGTGGCTAATAACAATGTTTGTATCTACAAGGTTATTTGAAAATTCATGAAAATTATCTGGAATCCCTGAAAGAAGGCATGGGTAAATGATGAAGGAAAATTGTATGAAAAGTTTGACCATACTACTCACCCGTCTAGGCCAAAAGACAAGAGAGATCCAGGCCTAAATCCTGATGATCCAGAACTGGCTTATTCAGATGATGAGGAGGAATTTGAAGGAGATGTGGCACCTGAAAGAGAGAACACCCCCATTGATGATGGGAGTGATCCTAATTTACCTGAAAATCCTGTCAGGACAGTAGCTTTTAGAGCACCTAGCCCTCCAAAAGAACTTCCAATAAGAGAGACTGTTCTAAGGGACAGTGATACTGAGACCAGTGAAGAAGAAGAAGTATCTCAGAATATTGTCAAAGAAACCTCTAAAGAGGATGAGGCTACTGAGTCAGACCATTCTGCTCGTGAGGTAAAGGAGGCTAGTGATAAGGATGAAGGAAAGGAGGCTGCTATTGCTGAAGCTGATGATGAGGATAGTGAAGAAGAGGAGCTCAGTTTGAGCCCTCTGATAGGTAATACAGTCAGGAAAATATCTAACCAAGAAGAAGGAGTGGAATCTAATTCCATTTAAATAGAGATCATTGATGACTCAGTGGAGGCTATGACTCACCCCACCGGTGAACCAACAGAGCAGACAGAGGTTGAATCTGCTGGAGTTGAAGAGGAGGTTGTGGAATTACCTAGAGCAGAACCAGTAGAGGAGAATACTCAGGAGAGAGCTCCAAGTGAGGGGGAGCATTTTGGTTCTGTATCTGTTCTTCATGACATTAAAGAATGGTCAAAAGACCCTGAATACTTGGTACTTGGGTTGGATTATGATGATTCATATTGTTATATGTCAATCAAAATACACCCTGTACCTACTGTTTTAGAACCTGCCGCAGTGCCTCCAGTGGTTAGCATTCCTGAGAACCTCATTAATAAGTATGATCTGGAAAAATTGAAAACATATCTACACCAGATGTTTGATAATAGGGCCTCTTAAATGGAAAAGTCAATGGGATTAATTCAAGAGATGATTGCCTATGATATGGCTAGAGTTCCGTCTTCCATTCAAGCAAGTTTTTCCCAAGAAGTATATCAATACTAGAATCAACTCAAGGATGTGTCTTAGTCTGTGGAGCTTCTAATACAGTCAGTGGTAAGCCTAACTGTGCTAATGGCTTCTAGGGGCTAAACAGACAAAGACATTCACTACATCAGAAGTGTGGTGAAATAGATGATTGTAGTGTTTGAAAGTTTTAAGGAATCCATGAAAGCCCATGTGAAGGGCTAGGATGAAGATGTGAAGAAACTCATTAGTGGGTTGACCAAGTCTTTTAAGGAAACTATTGATTTCTCTATAAAACCTTTGACTGCCTCTACCTCTGCTTCAACCTCCACTGCACCACCTGTGGACTTGTCAGCATTCAGGGCAGTGGTTAGTGAAGAGTTCGCAAAGATTTCTGGTGTCAGTGCACCTGACCCTCAAATTGCGACTCAGATTATCTCCACTACCAAATAAGTTCATAAGGTAGTTAGTAACTTCATGAGAGAGGCTTCCCAGGACCAAAAGAGTATAAAGGAATAGATTAATTACTATTATAAAAGGATTTACTCTAAGCATCAGATGGATGCTCATTTCAAGATTCTATTGGAAAACCTCAATATTCTACCAGTCACTAGAGCCTTCAAGGAACAAGTCACTTAGCTGGGCCAGCTGACTCCAGCCTTAGAGAAATTTATGGAGAACGAGGATAATTTCATATCAGCTATGGAAAGAGTAGGCAACATTATTATGGACTTCAAAAACCTACTCCTACCCTTTCTCCATGTGGACTGTACCACTGTCATAATCTCTCCTACCTTACCTGCATCTCAACCCATTAGTTATTCCATGATGTCTCCTGTTGAGGCCATCATAAGCCTTACTCCACTAATACCTCAGATAACTACCCACTATAGACACACACGAGCTTCTGTTGCTGCCCCTCCAATCATTCCTGCAGCAATTCCTAAACCTGCTGATCCACCAGCTCATCCTCCATCTTCTTCTTCCAAAGGGAAAGAACACTTTCCTATGGCTGATGTGGATTGAGTTTTTTATGTCTTTTGATAGGGAATGTGTATTACTTTTGGGTCATGTAATATACTTCCTTTAATACAAGTATTCTCTATTATCTTTATTTGTGTTTCTTTTTTCTAATCACAAATGGGGAGAAATGAATGATGTGCTAATACAAATATAATCCCGTGATTTCATTACTGAATGAAGTGCTAATACAAATACAATCCTGTGATTTAATTACTGTTTAGTAACTGTATTATGTGTTTACCTGTGATATCTATAATTAATACATTTTGGCATAATTTGTGATTATCAAAAAGGGGGAGATTGTTGGACTCACCTATTTTGATAATCCCAAATCATGTTTAAATACTGATCATGATATATTAAGTCATTTGATAATCCTTTTTTAATATGTATTTATATTATTTATCCTGAACAATCTATATTTTTTAGTCTCATGACTTTGTTTCATCAACTTACAGTTTACATTTCTCTAAGTATAAGTTCACTGTTAAAGGCGACTGGTAAGAGCCTTCTATTCAAGGTCACCATTATAGATCACTGTCACTCTGGGTCACTATTTCTAAAAGGTCACCGTTGAAGATCTACTATCACTGTTATAAGCTACAGGTACAAGGTCACTGTCACAAGTCTACTGTTTCTCTGCTTATCAAATCTTACAAATAAAGAGTCATTGCTACAAGGTCACTGCTGTGACAAGGCTTCTGTTAGAAGTCCACTTTCAGACTCTTTCTCAAGTCTTCTATTAAGAGCTTCACAATTAAAGTCTACCATTGGACATGTCTACCATTAGTATAAGTCTGCTGCTAGACATACTCCACTGTTGATGAAGTTACCTATTGAGATAGTTTACCACTAGAAAGGTCACTGATGAAGTAGTCTGATGTTGTAGAGCTACCGTTAGAAGCTTACTGATTGAAGTGTACCGCTGATCAAGCTTACTAACTGAAGCCTACTATTAAAGGTCTACTATGAGCTTACCAATGAAGTACACAGTTGAAGAGCCTACTGTTGAAGTCTACCGTGTGACATGCATCTTCTACCAGTCTAATGATAACCTATTCTTTACTTTACCAATTTTCTTAATACTATCATAATGGTCATGTCTGGACAATTTAATGCACCTGACATTGTTTAATGATATTTGTAGGCATATCAGGAGATAGTACGAGGTACGAGTAAGACCACACATGGGTGAATCATTTCTCTTGTCGGACCCTGCTGAATCAAATCAGAAAAAGGTGAACTAGAATAAGGATAAAAAGGACAGACATCAAGATATTAAATATACACATAAGGGAGACACATACAGTACCTGAAATATGAATAAAGAAGAAGAGCACTCAAGAACTCATACTGAAGATCCTGGAGCTTCACAAATATCTGTTGAAAAGAACATTTTCAAAAGCTGTGGTGGTGTGCTACAAAGAGCTTCTGACCCAAGAAGCTGATCATCTCTACATCTGGAATTCAGAACCCAGAAGTTGCGACACTCTGTTTTAGAGGCAACTTATAGAAAAGGACCAAAACTTCATTTCCTTCATTTCAAGGAGTCCAAAGCTGATCTTCCAAGACACAGAGTATTCTAAACTTCTTCCTAATATCTTTATCTCTACTGTGTTTAAGTATTTTACATTTGTGAGAAGTGTGTATGTCATACACACACTGAATCTTGTGCTTGAATTGAGGGATACTGAAAATCCCCATACCAAACTCTCTTTGCATTTGTTTCCCATGCATAACTATGGAAGAAGCCTAGTGTGTCTTGATAGTTTATCTTTCCCACGTAGAACTGTGGTAGAGGTTGCAAACCTGGACATTTTTTGAAAACTGTTGTAAAGCCCGATACAGGATGTGTATCATCCTTTAAATATAACTTCTTGGTGGCAGGCAATCACCAAGTGGATAGGATTAGGTCTTGGCTTAAGACTGAACCTCTTGTTTAAATTGTTGTGTTCAACTTTCAATTACTCTGTTTTACATTTATCCACTGCTTATATTTTCAAAGACAGAAATCTGTTTTTACATTCACTATGATAGTTAGTTCTGGTTAGTGTGTATATGTGATTAATTTAGTAATCTTGTTTAAAAAGTTGAATTAGTACTCATACTGATTCAACTAAGGAGTAATCAACCTTTGAGAAACCTGTTGAACAATAAATCACTCATATCTCTACTTCCTTAATTAACTGGGCCGTTTTTAATTTGGGGGATTTTAATCCTAAAAGTTTTTAACATAAATTTTAATTGGAACTCAATTCACCCCCCTCTTGAGTATCCACTCTGACCAACACTTGTAAATTTAAAAGACATACCACATAAAAAAGGGAACTTGAAAGGAAGAGAAGTTGATATTTACATTACCTTGAAGAGTGTTCCTAAAACTTAAGGATAGGGACCTTGGGGGATTGAGGACACCTTAAGAGGACTAATTTTGAGGTAAAACTATTATAGATTCATGGAGGATGAATTTTAAGTGAAAGGAAATGGAGAAATTTGTGGGTATTTATATCAAAAGTGGAGGATTTGTTTATTAATTTCCTTGGACACCTAGGTAGCGATAAATTCAAAACTATGGGATTTACCATGGTATTTACCCATGGTTTTGGACACTTGGGACACCTTATTATGTTAATTTAATCCAAAATAGTAGACCATAATTTTATATTACATATTAAATTATTATGATTTAATTAAACATACTAAAAAACTCAAATTGTATTTTTAATATTCATCAAAAATTAAAGTATTTTAGAAAATTATCATAATTTCACCCTAACCTAATCTCAACATGATGATTTCAAAAATGATTTTTTATTTTATCATAATAATTATCTAAATATGATAATTTTAACTTTTAAATATAAAATTCTTTATTTATTAAAAATAATAGCGGATAGAAAATGCATAGTGAAACTGCATAGTGAAATTTATGACACTTGAAAAAAATAAAATTATTTAATAATTTATATTTAAAAAGGAGTATTTTAATCATAGTATTTAATTAAAATAATCATTATTCTTAATATATTAATTTATTATAATAATTATATCATTTATGAAAAGTACAATTTCTACCTGAAAAATCAATTTATCAAATTCATCATATTTTTAAGAAAAAATATTCTCAAAACAGAATTGATGGGATAAAAATTTTATTTATAAAAAGGGATTACACATTAAGTAACTAAGGCCTTGAAACATAACACCTTATAACACCTTATAACACCCACATACGACCTAAGGGTGAGGTGTGCGATGGTGATAGATTTATAGGGTGGATTGGCTAACATCGCTCAGGTGGTAATTTCCACTAACTTGAATTTATCCTATAGACGATTTCATTCAAGCTTAAAATGTTAAAGCTTAGATTGGTCTTGTTCAGGAGAGAATACTAATGATGATACCTCCTCCTTAATCTCTTAAAAATGGTCTTTGTACCTCACAACTCTATCGATTGAGGCCATTGTTTCTCATTTCTGCATTAATTAAACATTTTCATTTCTATTTATAAACAATAATTATAACATTAAAATTATTATTAAGAGTATATTTTCCAATGGTAATATTGACCAACAATAATAATTTATAAATGGTCATATAATAGTCTAAACACGATGGTCACATTTCAAAATATACTCACATCATTATTAGATAGATATAGTTTTTTGCGTGTATAAAATAATATAACACACATTTTCAGGAAACAATTACCATTCAAAAAGTTCAGGTCATTACACGTATATCATGCTTTACCACCTCCATGATCTTTACTGGGAGATATATGGATAAGAATATTTTGATATTTCTAAGGTGCTCTTTTAAAGAAATATTGGATAGGGTTCCCTAGGTGAGCCTCATGTAGTTAAGCTCATTGGCTACATTGAGTGACTAGAGGTTCTATGGTTTAAATTCCTTGAAAAAATGGTCACCAATATAATTTTGGAATCACTCCCTCATAGATTATACATCTTTTCTATGAATTTTAATTTGAATAACACTAAGAAGTTTATGCTAGATCTTCTCATTCTTCTTTACCAAGTATATAAGGATATGAAGCACAAACATCATTCCATCCTTATGGTGAAAAAATGTAAATGGAAAGTGAAGAGATTTAATACCAAATATTCTTCATTCCCTTCCAAGAAGAGGAAGATCAAGGGGAAATCAAGAGAACATGATTTTTTTTGTTTCACATGTGGAAAGAAGGTCCATTAGAAGAAAAATTTTACCCAACAGAGAAGCAAGGGGTAGCTTCAGGTGTATTTTTTATCAAGTGAAATTTATCTATTTCTATAAATTGGGTATTATATATAGATTTTGGTTCTCACATATGTATTAAAATATATTAACCAATTAGATTCAAAAATATTGACCGAGGGGAGGTATATCTACAATTATCCAACATAGATAAACTTGATGTTGTAGCTATCGGGGACTACCACCTCACATTGCTGACTAGAATGATTTTGGTTTTAAAGGGTTTTTATTATGTGTCTTCAATTACCAAAAACATTATTTATATATCTAAAATAGATAAAGATGGATTTATTTTCAAATTTGGTAATAAATGTTGCTTCTTTTATAAAGATATCATTTGTTATGGTAAGACACATTTAAATAACGGTATTCATGTGTTGGATCATACGAAAAAAGCAATAGAAATCGATAAAAAAGTTACTTAACATGAATCATACCACACACAACTTTGGCATCATCACCTTGGTCATGTAAATGAAAAAAACTTGAATAAATTATATCAATATGGATATTTATATTTTTTTGAACTAAAAATACTTGGTGTATGTCACAAAAGTTTATAAGAAAAAATGGAAAAATACCCATTTAGTGGGAAAGGTGAAAGGGATAAATAGATTCTTGAATTAGTTTATACCAATGTGTGTGGACCAGTTATTATTAAAGCAAGGGTTGGGTATTAATATTTCATAACTTTTACTGATGATTTTAGTATACATGGATATGTATACTTAATGAGTTATAAGTCAAATTCTTTTGATAAATTCAAGGAATACAAGAATAAAGTTGAGAACCATCTCAATAAGAAGATTAAGAAACTACACTCAAACCATGGTGGAGAATATCTTAATAAACAATTCATTGATTATTTATGAGAGTTTGGGATACTATCTCAACTCACTCCCCCTTATTCACCTCATTGGAATGGTGTAATTGAAAGGTGGAATTACACATTATTGGATATGGTGAGATCAATGACAAGTCCTGAGAGTCTTCCATTATCCTTTTGGGAATATACATTAAAAATAGAAGAATATGTACTAAAATGAGTGACAACTAAAGTGATAGATGGTATACCATAATAATTATGGAATAAAAAGAATCCCATGTTATCTTACATGTGTGGGGTTGTGAAGCATTTGTTAAGGCCTCTTCTGGTAACAATCTTGCACCTAGAGGCACTAAGTGTATCTTTATAGGATATCCTAAAGAACCAAAGGGATACTACCTATACAATACTTTAGGAAAAAAGATTATGGTTTATATATGTCCCATATTTATTGAGTAGTATCTTATCTCTAAAAGAGATAG
The DNA here is from genome assembly GCA_963277665.1 of Viscum album. Taxonomy (NCBI): domain Eukaryota; kingdom Viridiplantae; phylum Streptophyta; class Magnoliopsida; order Santalales; family Viscaceae; genus Viscum; species Viscum album. The sequence continues at coordinate 1,589,414,947 of OY728131.1, forward strand.
TGGGAGAAAGATAGACCTTGATGAAGTCCATGATCAAGATACACAAGAGTTGGCACAAGATCAAATTCCACAAAGCCTTGTGGAAGAAGAAGTTGTTCCAAAGACACAAGTACTGCGTAGGAGTACTAGAGAGGTTAAAAACTAGAACAATATGGTTTTATAGTCACTGAGGATGGTGACACATTATTAGTTTATAATAATGATCCTATTGGGGAAAAATACCTCAAGGTAACATTATAGTGTTTTTTGGGTTGTTTGTGTTTTTTGAAAAATTCAGTTGACAACATTCCAACATGGTTGTTATCAAAGAAAGGTGTTTTTGAAGGTGGAATAGTTTCCTAGTGTTTTCTATGTTTTTATGCCTCAAAATTATGATTTTTTATGTTAAAGGAATAATTACCACATAGAAAATAGATTAAATGCATAGGGTGTTTGTGGAACCACAAAGAAAAATAGACAAAGGAACGATTTTTTCATAGCATATGTGTTATGTGAACCATAAAGGGAGATCATTATTTTTGGTCAAAGATAATATTTTAAATCTTATTATAAAGGGGTTATGCACTATGTGAACAATATAGAAATATTATTTCATGGGAGATCATTATTTGTGGGTGAAGGTGATGATTTGAAGGGCACTGAAAAGGGGAGTTCTCATTTGTGGATGAAGGTGAATTTTTAGAGGCTACTGTAAAGAAATAATGCGCTATGAGAATCACATAATGAGTGCAGTATATGGTGATATCCGATATGAAAATGAGTTTTTAGTAAATTTTATTAGCGTGTTTTGTAGATTTTTTTCCTATATAAAGTACCCCTAATCATGTCATTAGATAGAGAGAATTTAATCAAAGAGTATTATCATTGGAAGAATTTAGATAAGTATGAAACTAGTTTGTAAAGGAGGTATTCTGAGAAGGAGGAAATTTATAAATTAAGCTTGGTTCATGGAATATGTTTACAGGGAACTATATTACACAAAGAAAAAGGGTCTTGTGAAGCACTCAGAGTACACGATGAATGGTTTTTGTGAAGGGTTTAAATAAGTTTGTGTATGAACAAAAATAGTTTGTTAAAGGTATCTAAAAAAGTAAATATCCAAGAGGTGAAGTGTATTTCATCTATCAGGTGAAAAAAGAGCTTCATAGAACACTCATATATGTGTGAAACAATTCTGAGGTGATTAAAATCAATAGAAGAATCATATAAAGGATAAGTTTGCACATTTCAGTTGAGAGAACATTGAGATTTCAAATTATGAATGGTTGTAAACTAAGAGGGATAGTGAGTCCACTCCAAAATTTGTAATAGAAATTTGCTTTAGTAGATTTGGTACATAGGCACATTTTCTTTGTATTCTCTTTAGATGCAACCTAGTGAGGGTGAACCAAGTAAAATTGTTATGTCCCATGCACATTTTAATTCTCATATTATTCTCTTCTATGGGAAGGAGAGAGAAGAGTGTTTTTTTTAATGATGAAAAAGATCCAAAGAGATAGTTTCCTTAATCTTTCATACCATGATTCACCCCATCTTAGGGTATTTAACCTAGTTGGGCTAACAAATCCTCCAACCTACAAGGAAGTAATAAGTTGAAAAAATGTTGCTAAATGGAAATAATCCTTGAATTATGAAATGGATTCCATGTACCAAAACCAAATTTGGATATTGAAGATCCTCTAGTGGATCTAAATCCCATTGGTTGAAAATGGGTATTCAAGAAGAAACTAGACATGGAAGTACAATCCATTACCTATAATGTAGGACTGGTTTCAAAAGGGTTTAAATAGTATTAATTCATTAAACACGAAAAAACATTTTCACCAGTTGTAATACCGAAATCCATTATAATTCTACTTTATACTATGTGTTAGGTCTACTAGGATAGATACTCTGGGGGGGGGGGGTGAATCAGGGGATGGAAAATTAAAACAATTTCCCCTTTTGATCTTGTTTTATTGTTAAACAAAAATCTATTCTCTATCCTTTATGTTGTAGAGTATGGAAAAATCTTAAAGCATGTACAAGACACAAAAATTTTACTTGGTTCAGCCTCACTGGGCTACATCCAAGGAGCATACACTGGCGATGTGCCAATGTACCAAATCCACTATAAGCGCACTTTTGTTTACTAAGTTTGGAGTGAATTCATTTTCCCTCCTAGTTTACAAACAAAACATAATCGAAATCTCACTTCTCTCTCAACTAAAGTGTGCTCACTACTTCTTCAGAAGATCCACTCACAGTTTATAGACTTGTAGGTACTTTCATTATCACAAATGAATTCATCCTCCACTGTATGTAGATGATCTATTGAAGTAACACTTTCACCCACTAATGAATACCCCTTTGCCACTGAACACTGGGAAATAAATTTTGAACTTACTTTCACAAAGCTCACTACTTCGCGAAGCTCCCAATTTCGAAAAGCTCAAACAAGCCTTCACAAAGTTCCTGCTTCTTCATGAAGCTCACAAGTTCAAAAAGCTCACTAGTTTGCAAAGATCACTAGTTTATAGACTTCACTCTAGACTTTGTGATTTCTCAAAGCTCATACAAGACTTGCGAAGCACACTTCTTCCACAAAGCTGAACTAGACTTTGTAGCGTGCCTTCTTTTCGCAGAGCTCAACTGGACTCTGTGAATTCCCATACTTTTGCAAAGCTCTCTATCTTCATAAACCTCCTTTGTGATTCAAGATCCTTGAGTTTTTCCTGGAGTCTCTCTACTCTTCTCTTGGAGGCGGAGGCCTATTTATAGGCATTTCCTACTAACTCTAGAACCTTCCATTCCACGTCAGTACCACGTAATCCCATTTTTCAGAGCTCTGAAATTTCAGCTAAAATTCTCTCTTCTTCACGAAGCTCTATTACAATTTTTTGGATCAAAAATATTGTCGTAATCATAGAGAATTCCATCATTTTTTTGCACCACCACTGCGATTCTCATCGTAATCGTAGAGCCTTCCGTTAAAACCTCTGCGCCGCCACAATGCTCTCTTACAATTCTTTTCACCTCTGCCATTTGTGAAGCTCATCATAATCGTAGAGATCACCATCAACATTCTTCATGTCTTTGAAAAATCCACTTCATGAAGACCATATTCATAAAAATAATTCCTTTTCTATATTTTTATGATATCTTAAAGGAAATACACTTTTTAAAGTGCTCACTAAACTTCAAATTTTGGACCCCAAAAATTTGGCAAACACTAAAAAATGGCGCCGCCTTGTATCTATTCTTTTTGTACCACCTTCAGATATTACATTCTTTTTTCATGGTTCTTTATCAACATGGGTTGTCAAAAATATCTTTGTAACTCAAAAATTCATCATGAAAAATTTCTTTTTCAACAAACACAACCAACCCAAAAATACTGCAATGTTACCTTGAGGGATTTTTTCCCAACAATCTCCCCCTTTGGGTTTGTTGAAAACTCTTCTCATAAATATTTTCGCACTTTGATACCTCATTAAAGTTTATTAAAATATCTCTTGACATTAACCTCTTACGAATCAGATAGCAATCAAATATTTACTCATCACATACTCTAATCCCACATAAGCAATGCACATTGTGAGAAACAAGAGTAATATGAAAAGGTCATCAATGAGTCACTTCATTTCTAACACCAATTGTTGATACTATTCCAATACCACTCTTCTGATTTCATTACAAACCTCAACTTTCATGATATCTAATCTTTGATCGATCACTTCTAGAATCATCAGAATCAAAACTCTCCCCCTATCTCATTTCTCCCCTATCTCACTGCTCCACCTGTCAGCATCTCCCCATGTCTTTGACAAAGAAATTTTCTCTCTTCTTTAATTTATCCCCCTTAAGGGACCATACTTTCCTCCTATTTGTCAAAGAACCCAAAGGTCACTTCCTTTTGGTTTGTAACATTGGAAAGAGCATAGATCATCACATTAGGGAAAGACACACCATACCTCAGGGATATGGGGACCCACATCCACACTTTTTCAAGTGCGGGGAGTCTATTGAACTCCTAGAGCTAGTCGATGCCTCTCAAATGATTATTTGGATAATTAATTTGTTAGAATGTTCGTAACCTATAGCTCTGTAGGCACATACTCCAACTTCACAATCCCTTGCTCCACCTTCTCCTTAATAAAGTGATATTTGATCTCAATGTGCTTTGTCTTTCAGTGATGAACTAGATTTTTTCTAAGATTGATTGTACTTGAATTGTCAAACTGGATTCTGATCAGAGACTTCACTTCAACTCCCATATCATCAAGATAATGCTTTATCCATAATAACCGTGTGTATTCTTTAGTATTAGAAATATACTCAGCTTCTACAGTTATCAATGAAATGTAATACTATTTCTTTCTTAGACAAGAAATACACAATCCACTAATATAAAAAGAACCTCCTGATGTTGATTTTCTGTCATCTGCTGATCCGGCTCAATATGCATCTGTATATCGCAATAGATCTGGATGAGATTTGTTAGTATATATCAAAACAAAGTCCATAGTTCCTTTGATATACCGAAGTAATCTTTTCACTACAAGCATGCGACTTTCTTTGGGATTGCTTTGATATCGCGCTGCCTGACATGTAGAAAAAAAATATTAGGTCTTATCGCTGTCAGGTACAATAAAATTCCAATAATCTGCCTATATTTTGTGATATTAATTGCATTTCTATCATTATATTTTGATAATTACATCTGGGTAACAACAAGAGTTTTCATCTCCTTGGAATTTTCCATTCAAAATCTTCTCAAAACCTCCTTGGCATATTTGGATTGAGAAATGAAAGTTTCATTCCTTGTGTCACCTGTAAACTAAGAAAAAATTCCATCTCACCAATCATTGACATTTAAAAATCACTTTTCATGAATTCAGAAAACTGTCTTCACCGATCTTCATCTGATCCACCAAATATTATATCATTGACATAAACTAGCACCATTATCATTTGATTACTATCGTTGTTGAAATAGAGATTGCAATCAACCCCACCATGCTGAAATCCAAGATTATTCAAATACTGATCAAGTCTCAAATACCATGCTCTTGATGCTTCACTATAAAATAAATATCTTTTTCCAACAGGGGTATATCTATTGGTAAAAGTGAATTATCTGTTGGTAAAACGTTTTACCAACAAAAATTATCCTGTCACTAAACTGTTGGTAAAAACTCTGTCGCCAAATGTTATTGTGACAGATAAAATAATTCTGTTACAATTATAATAATACCAACAGATAATATATATGTTAGTCAAAATGATTAACAACAGATTTCTGTGACAAATTTATCTGTTGGTAAAATTATTATCAAATTTCATAACCAATATCAATAATTAATATTTGTTTGTTTATTTTAATATTTATTTCTAAAAATTTATATTACACTTATTATATGTTTTAATTATTATACCGAAGACAATTTTCACACTTATTCAAGCTTAGAAAAAGATTAATCATATTAATAATGAAATTTAATACAAAATGTATCAATACATACACAAGTTGATTGATGCCTAAAAAGGTCATAAAAAAACACAGAAACCCAAGATCCACATATGTTGCTCCTGCCGCTGAAACCCCACCACACCCCCATTAAAATCAAAAAAGAGTGTCTCTTGACTTCAATCACCCAACACCCTACCAAAGATCTTTCGTCACCCCAAAGTAGGCAATTAGAATCAATAAATCAAGTCATCTCCAGTACCAGTAAGGAACCTCAAGTCACTGCTATGTCACACCCTTTAGCTCCAAGATCTACACCAAACACAACCAAAGAACATACCCAAAAATTAGTGAAAAATATCATAATGAATGGAAAAAATATAAATAATTGAAAATATAAAAAACATGATATTCATAGAGTGGACATTTTTCATTCATCATCTCTATTTACATCTCAACAAATAAAATCATCTCAGTACAACTGAGGAACCGATGCTATGACACATTCTTCAGATCTAATATCAAAACCACACAAACAAAGAGAATAACCACAAATATGTGAAAAATATATGCATGAATTGAAACTGAAATAAAAATGAATGAATTTATAAAAAATGAAAATATAAAATAACCTGCATTTGTGTTTAACTTCCTTTTGAATGTCAACAAAGGTAGTACCTGCAAATCAAGAAAATAAACATTTAAAGACACCATTTTATTTATTAAAAATGAAGACTTAAAATTAGTTTTGAAATAATAACTCGCAACATACCCATGGTAACCATGATATTAGATTCTACTAGTCAAGGGGCCTAATATTATCAATACCCGACTTACAACAATCATCTTCAAGAACAGGACACCAAATTTGTAAACATCTAATTTGATAGTCAACTGGCCAGCCCATGCTAAATCATGAGCACAAAATTCATAGGTCCCCATCACAATTGTAGAAACATGGGTCTTATCTGTAGTTGGACCAGGCTTGGAAAGACTAAAATCAGAGAGCTTTGGATTGAATTCCTCATTCAGAAATATGTTTAATGCAATTAAATCATGGTATATTACTTGTGAGTAAATTAGTTCTAGTAAAATTAGAATATGAGTATTATGAAACATGGATGAGTGAATAATTGTACAATGATCTTGAAAACATGGCCTGGACATGCCATGATGTACATCCATGTGCAAAATTGTACAGAATTGAACAAAATTGTAGAGGCCATGTGTTCAAGCCATGATTACTTGAACACATGGACTATACATAATTCAACACATGGCCATGAGTAACGTGAAAATATATACAGGACTTTACAGGCCATGTCTATGTGACGGGCCATGTGTCATGGGTAATATACCATGAGGTACAATATTGTACAGGCGATGTGTTCAATTTTTGAAGAAGTTGACACATGGATTGAACATCAGCCTGGAAGATTTCAGCTCAAGCAAGCATGCACAATTCATATTTCTCCATTCAATACAATACCACCATTACATAAACATGGGTCATATCAATTTTTTTAAGCAATATGAGACACAACTTGGTTACCCAAGTCATGCCCAAAGTAATTTATTAAACAAGATAAATGTTACAATACATACACAAAGGTGTATCAAGATTACAACATTGTGAATTGAGGGAGATACATGACAAAATAGAAAAAACATCAAAAGAAGCACATGTTAACTTATCAATGAATGAAAATGTAGCCTCCAGGAGAGAAATCAATTGGGTAGTGTGCATTACTCAGGAGAGACATGATGAGTCTTCAAATAATCACACCAGCATAGAAGAATCCCATTAACGATATCATACTCTCCTTGAACATCCCATCTCTACAAGGAAAAGCACTGGATCTCCCACAAGTTAGAGCTAAAGCCTTATGATAGTAGAAAAGAAATAGCAATTCTGTGAAGAAAGATCCCCATATTATGAGTCAGAAGGAGACCCTAACCCCTTCAGAAGAGTCCAAGATTCATCAATTAAGTAGACATGCACTGTTTGATCGACCAATGTCCAGATCCAAATAAAAGTGCCTAAATAAATAAAACAGTAGTCTCCCAAGGGAACATTAAGCTTTTAATTTACAAAGATGAAATCATCTAGACTATGAAAACTCAGAATTCATCATGTGTTGATCCAAAAACAAAAAGGTCCAGGTTGAAAGGGGGTTATCAAATTTCCAAAAAATCAGCACCCAGAAAACATGACACAAATCCATTATCTCCCCTGGTCCTTGCAACACTAGCAGAGGTAAACATAGGTGAAAGAAAAACAATAAAATAGGATGAAAGAAACCACATACATTATATAGGTTGTAATTGAATTCATATTGAATATAAATTTCATCAACTGCTAGAATGTATTCATATTAAATATAAATTTCATATTGAATCTATATATTATACATAAGCTATCACTCTATTAAAAAATAAACAAGATAATGTACATTAAAAAGGAAAAATGAATGCATATTATACAAAATCATGCAGATTGAAACTAATGAGGATGGTGAAAATGATGATATAGTTTAGAAGAGTCAATCTGTTCACTTGATAAAAATAATTTGGATGTGATTCTTTGAAGCTAAAACAATATAACACTCATTAAATGCACACTACTCAAACATACCATAAAAACAATGAATTGAATCAAAAGTACCTGGTTTAAACACACCCTAATGAGAAGTCCAACATTACTTCCAAATTCATCACACAACTACCAACAAGTACTCCATTAATATGTTGATGAAAAGTATGTATCATAACATTTCTCAACAACAAATAAAAAGTCATGTGATAAATTTAATTAACATGGAAACTAAAACTAATGGTTAACCATTAAAAAATTAAATATTAACAACATATTAACAAAGAAACAAACATAAAAATAACACATTAAATAATTTATTTTAAATAAAAAATAAACTATAATTCATGAACATGAAACAATACTAATTTATAATCACATAAAAATAAATTTTTGATGTTCAAAATATAAAGAAAATTCATTGTAGATATCAACTTTTGTTTATAGTTTATCTAATTAAATATTTGACTACAATCCATGCATTGTAAAAAGTATTATAAGTATAAACTCTCAATATAAAATTCAATGGCACAATAGTAGATTAATGTAATAAAATGAATACAATGAATTTACAAACCACATGGAATGGGGGTTGCATCTTAAACTAAGCATTACCATCAATTTATCAATATATGACATCATGTAGCGCTAAGTTTCATTGGATTGAGAAATTGATGATAATATAATGGAAATAGGAGGAGGTTTACAAAACAAACTTACTGTAAGCAAGGCAAAGATAGTCAAGCCAAGCAACTCATCTGTGTTCTACAAGCAAGAAAACCACCCATCAGCAACCATTGAAAACTCAGAACACAACACACACCAACATATATTTGAACCTTTTAATCCAAAATCAACCCAAAACCATAAAATAATCAACTGAAATCATTCTACAAGAACCAGTATACAAATCCAAGCGTGCACATGAACCCACCGAGTATTCAACGACCAATCATCCTATATGAAGTCACGAAATGGGCTGAGAATCATTAATTAGTCAAGAAAAAACACAACATTGAGGCATTACACACACCAAATCAACAAATAAAATTTAACCAAACCCAAAAATGGTTAAGAATTATTCACAAAATGGCCAAGCATTATCCACTTCCCTAAAATTCCATACACAATGGCAGATAAAACGGACCACAATCTTGGCTCATGAACCTTAACCATAAAGAATCAATAAATAAAACATCCAAAATCGGATTAGGGTTCGGACGGGTCATGTGAACCGCAAGGAAGATAGGGAAAATGACAATGAAAAGAGAATAATAAGAGATTGGATGAGAGGGAATGCTAACCGGAGGAGAATTCATGGGAAATCGGAAGGAGAGAAGGCCAGATTCCATGGCCATTGGAGGAGGGAGTTGAACGTCTGAGGCTCCTCCTGGTCAGGGCATGCGATATAGACAGTAAGTGGAGAAGTAGTGGTCGGGTTTGGAAAAGGTTGTGGCGCATAGTGGTCTTGGCTTCAGTGATGGCGGGTGGGACTCTCAGTGGAGGCTGCGGCGGATGGCGGTGCCCAGTGGATGGGCTGGCGGTGGAGCTACATGGCAGAAATGCCCAGACGGTGGTAGATCTGCACAACGCGCGGCAGAGTCTTCTCCCCAACGAAATAAAGAGAAAAAATTATTTATCATATAATAAATTTATATATAATTTATATGAAATAAAAAATGTTTAAAATTTATATATAATTTGAATAAAAAATTATATTATATACATATAATGAAATTATATATAAGTGACTTTCTTTTTTTTAGTTTTTACTACATTCAATCTTCCAAAAACTAATCATTTATCACCACAAACATATGATTTTATTAAAATATTTATAATTTATAATGTATCAATGAAAACATATGATTATATGATTTTATTAAAATATTTATAATTTATAACATTTATTGAAAATAATATATATATATATATATATATATTCTTTTTTTGGTGAAATATTTTATTTTATTGGGTAATTTATGGAAACATATTTTTATAATGGTAAAAAATTATTGGTAATAAAAATTAATAATAATAGAATCATTTGTTGGTAAAAAAATGTCGGTATTGATATAATAAAGAAATATATTTAATTATTGTTAAAACATTTGTTGGTGTTAAAGGATCAATATCAACAAATATAAATATTGGTAAAAACAAGTGTTAGTACTTCAAATCCTTACCAATAAAATTTAATATCTGTTGGAATTGCTCATTTTTACCAACATATATATTATCTGTCAATAAATTTCTATTGGTATAAGCCTTTTTTTTGTAGTGCTTGTTTCATCCCATATGTCACTTTCTTCAACAACAAACTTTGTTCTCATATTCATGAATGAGAAAACCATCTGGATGCTTAATATACACTTCTTCTTCCAGAACCTCATTCAAAAATGAATATTTGATGTCCATCTAGAACACTTTGAACTTTCGTTGCACTACAATGGCCAAGAATAATCTGATTGTCTCCAACCTTTCAACATGTTCAAATGTTTCATCAATATCGATACCCTCTATTTGGGAGTATCCTTTTCACACCAGTCGTGCTTTGTTTCGAATCACTACACCATATTCATTCATCTTATTGAAAAAACCCATTTAGTCATGATGACATTATTATGTGTTGGTCTCAAAAAAATCTCCCACATCTGATTCTTCTCAATCTGGTCTAGCTCTTCATTCATAGCCTGGACCTAGTTTTCATCTTCAACTGCATCGACAAAATATTTCAGCTATACCTTAGATAAGAAAGATGTATGTTGTAATGAATTCATTATTATTGTTTGAATAGGAACTATCATATCACCAATGATACTTTTCCTATCAATTTCAGCATGATTATTTGGATTCTTTATAGATACAAACTTTACATCTTCTTTCTCATCGTTAGTATCTTCTTTTGAATCAGCATCTGCCACTTTTGCTCCCCCTGTGTTTCTTGCCTCCTCATCGCTTTCATTAGAAAATTGTTTACTATGTTGCTAAATATTCTCTTCATTCTCCACTACAGTGACATCATTTCTCTCAACTACTTTTCCCAGCCTCTTATTAAAGCATCTATATGCTTTTCTTTTTCCTAATTAGCCAAGGAATATCCTCTCATCTCATTGTGACTCGAATTTCTTGTGTTTTTCTTTGTTGAGAATAAAGAACTTACTTAAAAATATTTGGAACTATTTCAATATTGAATTATTTACACACCACATCTCATATGAATTCTTTCCTTCATTCAGACACAACAAAGTCCTATTAGAAATGTAGATCGATGCCAATATTGCTTCCTTCCAAAATTTCTCTGGTAGGTCTTTTTCAATAAGCATAATTCTGGACATGTTTTTGATGATCTAATTTCTCCTCTCAACCACTCCATTATAATGGGGAGTTATCACTAAATAAACTTGATGCCTTATCCCATGTTTCTCAAGATAGTCTTCCACCTGACTGTTTGTGAATTCTGTACCATTATCAGTATGAAACTTCATAATTTTATATCCAAGCATCCTTTCAGATTCCCTCCAATATTATTTTATAAAACTAAACACATAAAACTTATGGGAAATAAAAATACCCATTCCATTATGCTATAGTCATCAATGAAAAGAACAAAATACCTATTCCATTCAATGGATCTTGGCAAGATAGGTGCACAAACATCATCATGCACCAATTCAAGCACTCTTGTTGACTTATTTTCCTTTTATTTGTACATCTTGCTGATGATATTGCATTATTGAAAGGAATCACATGTACGTGTATGATCACATGATAGCTTAGGGAGGTATCTAGCTTTATCACACTTCACCAGATCTTCTAGGGATGGTTTTCATAGTTGAACAAGTCATTTATTCTAGAGCTTGTTTTCTTTCTCTCTAGAAAAAAAACACATATCTTCTTCTCCACTTACAAGGTAGAGATTTAACTTTGGGTTTTCCCTGTAGAACCACTGTACCATCTCTTCCTTTAGTGATACAAATCTTCTTAGTAAACCTTATAGAATTCCTTGGGTTACATAGTTTACTGACGCTAAGAAAATTATTACTGAGACCTTATACTACCAAGACATCAGCACATCTCATTTCCTTTCCCCCAAACCCAGCCTTTTCTGAGCCAATAATCTTCAGGACTTCATCATTACCAAACTTTACAACTCCTTCTTTTTCATATTTTATGCTTATAACAAGATCCTTGTTTCTTGTAATATGGGATGTGCAACCACTTTCAAGGATCTATACTATAGAACAATATGATGATTTAAGGGAAATTTCCACTACCACTGCTTTCTCATCCTTTTTATTTTTTATCCATGTCTTTGACTTCACACTAGGTGTAGTTTGAAAATACTAATCTTCCTTAGAGTATGATGGACCGACTTCATCCTACAGTGCTGCAAATCGATTATGTGTTTCCAGCTCACTTGTTGATTCTCTGATTTGCTGCTTGCGACTGCTTGGGTTCCACTTTGGCATGTTCCTCTACATGATTTATGTACAGTGTCTAGCCATGTGCCCAAATCCTCCTCACCAAAAACAATTTCTCTCAAAATATGTTCTATAATATTGACATTTGTTTGGCTGCCACTGTTAATCTTGTGCCCTTTGGTATCTCTTGGCTTTATAACACACATTTTTTGAATATACCATCTTTACACAACAATAACACCTGATATAGGGTGCATTCCTATGTGTCACTTATGCACTACTAGTTGTCCCTTGGGATCTATGAATATTTTGATTCTGATTTATTCCCAAATTAACCTTCAATCTCAAAACAGGTGCTTGTGGTCTGAATTCAACTTTCACAGCTCTTTGTTTTTTGTCAGGCCCCACATCAGTCTTATCATCTGAACATGATTTTTGCTTCTTTTTTGCTAGACTGCTATTCTTTACTTCTAACTTTTCCATCTTCTGAGTGATCTGCTTTGCCGATGTCATATTGGGAGTCAAGATTTTCCTTGATCCTAAAATTTTCATCACAAATTGAAAACTTATTCTTCAAGTTCCTCAATGCATTTGATTTTTTCTTTAGATATGTTATTCAAACCATCGATCAACCTTATATATTCTTCAACACTGAGTTTGTACTCATCAATTTTTTCTGAGTCCACTGGAAATGAAGATTTAAGATTTTCAATTTCTTTCATCAACTCAGAATTTTCTTCTTCTTGATATTGCATATAGAGTTTGGCATCATGTACCACTTTTTTGGATTTATTTATTTTTTCTCTCTAAAAATCTATCTCCTAAAGAGTTGAAACTAATTTAGCTTCCATATCGACTCTTCCTTCAACTTTCTATTCTTCTTCTTCAACATCAGTTTATTCCTTTTTCTGATAACTACCAACAACTGCCATTATAACATTTTCTCCATGATCTTTATAGTTCTCTATCTATTTAACCTATTCAACCTTAGACTCATCTAAACCGTCACATTCTTATGAAAGAAGATTCTTTTTCTTAAAGAAATTTCTCTTGAACTGTTTCTTTCCTTTCACATAGGTTGAAGACTTCTTCTTGGAAATTTCAACTTCATCCTCATCACCTTCTTGGAACTTCTTGGGGCACCTTACTGCAAGATGTCCAACCTTTCCACATAAAAAACACACTATTGGATGTTTCCTCTTGAAATTTCCTTTTCCTCTTTGTATATTTGAATACATGAATGACATCACCTCATTTGTTTCTTCTTATTCCTAAGAGTTTTCAATGGTGAGCTTCTTCATGGCCTTGAATTCCACCTCTTTAGATTTCCCCTTTTACATAACAACATTTTCATCATTTCTCATTTCGTATTCTACCAAGGTACTATGAAAGTTATCCAGTGTTAGCTCTTTCAGATCTTTATCTTCCAAAACTGAAACTTTTGGATTGAATTGAGGTGGAAGTTTCCTCAAGATGCGCTTCACAATCTTTATGTATTTAATGAATTCTCCAAGAACTCACATTTCTTCCACAAAAATATTTACCCTATCTAATAATGCATCAACATACTCATTTGGGTTCATTCTTAGATCTTCATACTTGTTTCACAGAACTTGAATCTTTTCCTCTATGAAATTTGTATCTCCTTCATATATATTCAATAGTTTTTACCACATAGCATGTGATGTTTTTTCATAATATCACCTTAATATAGATAAAATTGGATAAGGCTCCTCCTAAAACACTAATTCCCTTAGTGTCACCATCTAGTTCCCTTATTTTAGTCTCTGATAATGCACCACTATTGATGTCGGCTGAGATAACATGCATCGCTACTGTAAACACATCCATTCCCAAAGATCGGAAGTAGTGTTTCATTCTATTCTTCCATAACTAAAAATTATTCCCCTCGATGATCAGAATCCCTTTATGATTAGTGATATCCATTGAGAGAGAAACACTGATATCAACCTTTCATTCTGATAGAAATTTTTAGGACCACTAGGCTAGATACCCTGAGGGGGGGGGGGGGGGGTGAATCGGGGTCTGAAAGATTAAAACAATTGCCCCTTTTGATCTCATTTCATTTTAAAAACAACTCTCTTCTCTCTCCTTCCGGTTGTGGAGTATGAAAAAATATTAAAGCATGTTAGGACACAACAATTTTACTTAGTTCACCCTCACCGGGCTATGTCCAAGGAGTATACACCAGCTATGTGCTGATGTACCAAATCCACTATAAGTACACTACTGTTTACAAAGTTTGAAGTGAAATCACTATCCCTTCTAGTTTACAACCAATCAAAATTGAAATCTCACTACTCTATCAACTAAAGTTTTCTCACTGCTTCTTTATAAGATCCACTCACAGTTTATAGACTTGTAAGTCCTTTAATTATCACAAATGAATGCATACTCCACTATATGTAGATGCTATATTGAAGTCCCACTTTCATCCAATGATAAATACCTCTTTTCCACTAAACACTAGGAAATACATTTTGAACTTCCTTTTTCAAAGCTCACTGCTTCACGAAGCTCCTAATTTTCGCAAAGCTCAAACAAGTCTTCGCAAAGTTCTTACCTCTTCATGAAGATCACAGGTTTGCAAATCTCACTAGTTTGCAAAGATTGCTATTTCTCAAATCTCACTCTGGAATTTCTGATTTCTCAAAGATCATACAAGAATTTACGAAGCCCACTTCTTCCATAAAGCTAAACTAGCTTTCATGGCGTGCCTTCCTTTCACAGAGCTCAACTGGACTCTGCAAATTTTCTTACTTTCACGAATCTCACTGTCTTCACAAACATCCTTTGCAATTCGAGAGACTTAAGTTTTTCACAGAGTATCTATAATTTTATCTTAAGTGCAGAGGCCTATTTATAGGAATTTCCTACCTACTCTAGAACCTTCCACACCATATCAGTGCCAAGTAATCCCATTTCATAGAGCTATGAAATTTCAGCTAAAATTCTCTCTTCTTTGAGAAGATCCATAATAATTTTTTGGATCAAAAATCTCGTCATAATCTCAGAGAATTATGTCAATTCCTTTGCACTACCACCAAGATTCTTATCTTAATCTCAGATCCTTCTTTCAAAAACTTTGCACCCCCATAATGATTCCTCACAATTCTCTTCACCTCTACCATTCGCGAAGATCGTTGTAATCATAAAGATCACCATCAATATTCTTCATGTATTTGAAAAATACACTTCATGAAGCCCATATTCAATAAATTTATGACTTTTACATATTTTGATGAGATATTCAAGGAAATCCACTTTTCACAATGCTCACTAAAATCCAAATTTTGGACCTCAAAAATTTGGCAAACACTGGAAAACGACGCCACATTGTATGTGTTCTTTTTGTACCACCTTCAGATCTTCCATTATTTTTTCATGGTTCTTTGTCAACATGGGTTGTTAAAAATATCTATGGAACTTGATAATTCACCATGAAAACCTACTTTTTCAATAAACAAAACCAACTGAAAAATGATGCAATGTTACCTTGTGGGATTTTCCCCATCACTATAGCTTACCATGAATATGAGATTTAGAAAATAGATTTCAAAATAGCCTTCCTTAAAGAGAAACTTCAGGAAGATATCTATATGAAACAACCTAAAGGGTTTGTGAATCCAAAATATACCAACAAGATATGAAAATTGAAAAAATCTATTTATGGATTAAAGAAAGCATCTAGGTCATGTAACATTTGTTTTTATGAATCCATAATGGAATTTGGTTTCATAAAGAATAAGTGTGAGCATTGTGTCTACAAATGCTTTAGTGGGAGTAAAGTAATTTTCTTAATAGTATATGTTTATGGAATATTACTCATTAGAAATGAAATACCGGTCTTATAGTCTGTTAAGGAATAGTTTAATAATTTATTCTCTATGAATGACTTTGGGTAAGGATACATATCTTATTAGGATTAAGATCCATCATAATAGATCTAAGAGGTTGGTAAGACTAAGTAAAAATATATATTTTAAAAAGACATTGAAGATATTTAGTATGGAACAATCTAATAGGGGATTGTTTTCAGTGTCACATAGAATTCATATTTTCTGGAAAATGTATCCTAAAAAACATGAGAAAATAAATAGAATGGAAATGATTCTATAAGAATAAATGATTAAGTTAGTCATGTATGTTATTCTATGTACTAGGATAGATGTCTCTTATACATTGAGTACATTTTGAAGATATCAAGATAATCCAGGTGACCATCATTAGATAGCATTCAAGACCATCCTTAAGTATCTGAGATGTACTAACGATATGTTCCTTGTTTATAGAGGATATGGAGAACTAGTAATAAGATGATATAAAGATTCTAGTTTCCAAAATAATCAATATGACATGAATTCACAAACGGGATACATCTTCACTTTGAATAGAGGTGCTGTGAGCTGGAAGATCTCAAATAAGGTTATGGTCATAGATTCTATAGTAGATTATGAGTATATTGCAGATTATAAGGTAGCTAAATAAGTAGTATGGATATAAAGCTTCATCCAAGATCTTGACATGATACCTAGTAGTAAAGATCCTATCAAAGTTTACTGTGATAATATTGTAGCTGTGGATCTCATAAAAGAGACAAGGTCACATTAGTGGATGAAGAAACAAATTTAGAAGTATCATCTCTTGAGGGTTTTTCTCATAGAGGTGAATTTTCAGTGATAATTATTTCAATGGAAGAAAAAATGAAAAAACCCTTGAATAAATCCTTGAATTAGTAGAAATATGATTATCATATGAGGTCTAGTAGACTGAAAGTCATAGTTAGTTGGATCTAGTCCAAGTGGGAGTTTTTTGGAGTTGGTGTCTTAGGAATAATTTTTTTACTTTGATTACATGTATATTTGATGTATTGAGTATTAATAAAACTTCTTATTACATATTGTGCATTGTTCTGCATGACTCTAATGTAATAATGTCCTAGATTATACATCATAATTATAAGGTCATAGCAGTTCCCCATTATGATGATAACCTTGAAGTGCTATGATGATATTATTAAATAATGTTATGCAGTTGGATAACATACTATGATGGAACATATAGTACATATAATTTTATGTGTGTGTACTTGTAAGCAGATGAAGCTTCTTCTCATGAAGTTCACACTTGGTAATCTCTAATACGAGAGATTATGAGAAAATTCCCACTAATAAGAATTCTACATGCTTTGGTGTCATCAAATATTTCTACCTATGAGCATGTATAATGGCCCTTATACTTTAATATTATCATTAATTCATGTCATGACTCACACACTTAGACTTACAGATGAAAATTGTGATGACATATGTTCACAGTGAGGTAGGGTACATTGGTTATGTCATTATTGACATTCCATTAATGGATATGTTGAGGAATGATTTTCCCTTAGATTTTTATGGAAGTTTATGTCTCATCCTTTTGATAGGAATATAAATATCACATTAAATCCCATTTTCATGGTGTAACGATGGGTTTATTTTAGATATTAAAAGAAATACATATCGTGCAAATAGGTTGGTGACATAGATGTGAAACGTGCTTGATGAGATATTGTAAAAAAGGGATTGTATTACATAGTAAGAATTTGTATGTGGTTGTCTTCATTGTGATATTAAGTTATTTCTCTTGGGTTCCTTAACCCATTTCTAGATAGTAATCTTGAACTTTAGGAAATCCCACCTAATTCAAATGAGAAATAATCATAGAGGGTCACAAACTAAGTGTTTTATATTATCTCAATTAAATTCTATTTGAATTTAATTAATTAAATAAATATTATTATCAAGACCTAGGGATAATTTTATTCATGTTTTATCGACCACAAATATTTATTGATGAATGAAATCATTAAATTAAATATTTATTTGGGTGTTCAATAAAATCTAGAGGAGTTTGAAAAAACCAAGACCGTGTTCGGTGAAAAATATTAATTAACAAGATGATTAAATAATATTTTTTATTGAGAAAGTTGGTGCACACCACAAAATACTATTATTAATAATATTATCATGTGGCATGGGGTTTATTAGGGAACCATGTAAGACATTGAGTTATCACACTTCCTAGGATCGATGCTCTTGGGAGGTGGTGGTGTATCCATTATAGATCAATGGGATGAGTATTCGAGGGAATATGACCCAGGGAAGAAGTAATATATTTCTCTAATTGAAAAGGAGGAAAGAATACATTTATTATTAGCGAATGATGCTTCCCTGAACCAGATCATTCACAAAGGTTCAATGGAACATGTTAAAATAAAATCAGAAATCTATCCTAGATTGATTAAAGATATGCTAACATTCAATCGTCGGTTGATTGATATTTCCTATAAGAGAGAGGCCGTTCAAGGTTGATGTTCTGTTGAAGAAATTATTAGCACTATGGGGGTTATTAGATTGGAACTACACACCAATTGTTATGGGTTTCTTCCTCATTATATTCCCTTTAGAGGAGTTGAAGTGGCATGCGTAGGGTTTTGGATAGGTCTCCTTGAAACTAGGTATGATTTATATTAAAAAATTAGATCATAATTTTAATCTATTCTCTTTAAAAAATACTCAAGTTAAAGTCTGGATAAATGTTTTGGGTTTTAATTGGATTCTATGGCACCCAAAAAATTATCTTTGATGTGGAATTTACTGTGGGAATTCCCATAAAAATAGACAGAGCCACTGAAGTTTCTCGATTTGGGTACTTTACTTGAATCCTAGTTGAGGTTGATCTCAACACCACCTTGATTGATTAATTCATTCTATCTATTCCAGATGATGAAATCTTCATGTAGATTAGATATAATAAGCTCCCTTCCTTATGTTCAGTCTGTCAAATAATCGATCATGTGAAGGAAAATTGTTGTAAGGATGTGGTATGTAGATACTTATTTAAGAAGGGGAACCATCATAATGCCTATATAAGAATAAACCATGGCGCTGGAAAAGATAAAAGGAAACATTTGGCTGAAACATGCTTGACACATGTGACTAGATAAGCTGACCATCTCAATTCAAATGCCCCTCTTGAACCTGTTTCTTCCAATCAGAGGATATAGGGGTCCTAAGCTGGTGATGAGTAGTATTATTCTATAGAAAAGGTTTATATCTTTTAAGTGGAGTCTAATGTGTATCCCTAAAAGTTTCTAAGACAAAATTTTATTTGTATCAATGGTGATTTTAGGGGATAAAACTCTGGTTAGTCCTCAGATAACATAGAAGATAAGGAGTCTTCATTTAAGGATGTTCTAATCGGTGTAAGTGGTGCTGGTAATAGCCATGCCCAGAAATATGGTCAGACAAATGATGAAAAGGCTACTCAAGAGTAATACAATAAATATCTTAGTCTAGAGAGAAATATAAACATAGAAAATGATAGGAAGGGTAAGAATAATGAATTTTTTTCTCCACCAATTTCTAGACCTTAAAAAAAGGGGACTTTATCTTTAGAAATCTTGGGGATTGGGGTAGACATTGCTCAATCCAAACATGAAATTGGAAAGTTTTTAACAGGGATAAATTATCAAAACTCATTTTACAAAAGGAAAATTATTACTATGGATGATGAGGTATTTCAATTGGTTACTTATAGGAAATACTCACAAGTGAAAGAATCCCATGGGTAGGTCAGACACTTTTAACTGACTCTCAAAAGAATGGCCAAGATGAGTCATATGGAACAAACTTGTTTGAGATAGACATTCTGGATGAATCCACTCCTTTATAGGTGGAACCTCTAAAAAACATCCTTTTATGAGGATGAGTGCTAGTGAAATTGAGAATGTGGATTGGTCTTATCCGCCTCAATTTTATAACTTAATAAAAATTGTATATTATTATTTTGGAAATGCTTCAGTCAAGGAATGTGAGGCTACAAGGGTCAAAAATTACAATGTCAAAACTCCTCCAAAGGACTATGAAGGTGAAGGGTTCCCTCAGTGCATTAGGGAGGAAATGAAATAATGGTTTGACTCTCAGGTTGAATTTATTTTTTCTAAAATGGAACCAAATTTTTTTTTGATA
Organism: Viscum album; assembly: GCA_963277665.1. NCBI lineage: Eukaryota > Viridiplantae > Streptophyta > Magnoliopsida > Santalales > Viscaceae > Viscum > Viscum album. The sequence goes on from OY728131.1 coordinate 1,589,435,449, forward strand.
TAGAGGCTACCTCATAGTCCAGGAATTGTTATAAATAAACATTTAAGAAAACTTCTAATCTAATTCATATTAGGATCTATACTATAAATATAGGATCTAATCCATTATGAATGACTCATCTGACTCATTATTGGATGATGAGAATGAGTATCCTCAATGGACCAAGAAATGGTGAAGAGGTTAACACCCAAGGGAAAGAGGTTAAAATCCTAAGAATTTAGGTTTTATACAAATTCATAGTAATTGGCTTCTTATGGAGTTTTAAATATTTTGATGAGTGAATTTTATGCTTTATTTGAACCCATAACTTCCTTTTTCATTTTCTGTTTTCTAGTAATAAAAAGGGGTTGGGGCCTCTTAGATCTCCTCTTAAACTATTATACAATAATAATAATCAAGAACAATATTAATAAATTTCCAAGACATGATAGACTATAAAAGGATAAGTAAGAGATAAAATATTACAAAACGAATGATCTAAATGGATAACAACACCTAAAAAGAATTATTCTACAAATAGATTATTCTAAGTCACTCTATAGGATAACTTTCAGACTAATTACCCTAGCCTAAGTTGTAATGTCCTAGAATTTTTGTATAATTTTTTTTAATTATATCAAATTATTTCAAGACCGTGAAATCTGACGGCGCGTGATTCTGAGGCCCGGAGTGCCCAGAATGATCTTTCGAAGTTTTTCTAAACTTTAAATAGCGCGCATAAGTAGTTTTACTGAAAAAGTGGAATAAATTTTAAATGGTTTCCCGGATCAGAAATCTGAGGGCATCGTTGCATTCAGGATGAAGGGTTTACCCTAGGCACGACTTAAGTTTATTTGGTACAGGACTCCTATGAGAAAACCTAAAAGTGACATAACCGTAAATAAAATAATTAATTAAAATTATTTTATTTTTCAAATGATTATAACTCACAAACGGTAACTTAGATTAAAAATCTGAGACCACCACTAAACTTGTGAGGATATGATCTCTTTAGGAAGATACTAACATTGGCTGGTATGGGCCACCAGTGAAAGCTAATTTTTGGCTGTGAATAAAATATTTAAGTGACAATTATTTTATTGTAAAAATCCATAACTTTTAAACAGTAACTTTTATTGGAAATCCAAGAATACCGTTGTGTTTGTTAGGGCATGTTTCACTTAGGCAGAGGCTAACCTTGACTGGTACGTATAGAATGTGACTATTAATAATTTACTAACCTTTTTTTGGGTATGTTCAATAAACGCGCAAGTAGTGTTTTCTAACTTTTGAACTATTGCTTGGATTAAAAAACTTGAGGGCACCGTTGAATCCGAAGCATCGGGATTTGCTTAAGGGAGGCTTCAATTTGACTGTAGTAGGTCCAGAGAAAAAGTTAGTTTTTGTAATTTTTAATAGAATAAATAAAATAACTTTATTATTTTATTTTTATTCTATTCCTCCAACAGAAAAGCGGTAATGTGGGACCAGTGATGTGTCAAACCAATAAATGGATTGAACCTCCAATCTAAGTAACAAAAACATTGAGGGAAATTAGGAAGCTTCCTAATTAATGAGTTACCATTAAATTCCATTGTCGTTACTTACCCTCCCCATCTCCTATATATATGGAGCTTGGGGGGAGGTATCAGCACAACTTTACCAAGCAAAAAAGTGCTGAAGGAGCGCAATGACGCCAAACCCTTAGAAGATGGAGCTGACCCAGCGGGAGGTGATGGGCGACACCGAACCACGAACCGAAAGGCCACGTACGAGTGGCATTATTGGGAACCGGTTGCGGGGATGAAGAATTCCGAACCACCTTCAAGTGAGGATGCTCTCCATTGGGTTTTCGAGGTAGGGGGTTATTTTCGTTTGTGCATTTTTTTTATTCCCTCTTCCCCATTCTTGAAATTATACAAAGAATGCGGGTCAACTGACTAACGGGTTGACCAGAGATTCATTCGTCTTTGTGGGAGGTTGCTGCGGGGAGTCTTGTGGGGTTTAACTTGTTGTTTAATTCAATTGATTATTCAACCCCTTTAAATTTATCCCCCTTGTTTACGAGTTAACGCAAAGGGTGCGGGCCAAACGAACACTACCCAAACCCTCTACCACTTTGCTACATCCTTGTGCCTCCATGAAAGATTGACAGTGTGATAAAACTGACTAACTACATGGTGGGTAGCACGTCGATGCATGCTGCAAGAGGATGTTGTGGCAGAAATCTGTGGCGGTCGTCGGAGCAGCCGACACTGGCCGGCCACGGAGGAGGTGCGGCGCGCCATCGTGCTTCGCCGGTGTGCAAAGAGGCCATGACTCATCAACCACGGTAGTCGGAGAAGGTGTCCAGCTCGTCAGCCAGTCGTAGATGGGGAGGGGGGCGCGCCATTGCGTGCCGCCAAAGAGTAGGGGATCGCGACTGAAGCCATGATAGAGGAGGCAGAACCCGCACCTCCAGCAGGTTCCGCGGTGACTGGGCGGCACCCACGTGGTGCTGCCGCTTCAAAGACCGAACGACCTTTGGCCGTTCGAGACCTCGGGGGAGCGACTCCCCCGAGCCTCCTTGCGGAAGCACCGTGGGCTGCGCCCTTCGTGGCCAGACCGCCCTCCAGTGGGTCGCCGCTAGCGGGCCGAGCGGCCTGCCCAGCAGGCCGGGCCGCGCCCCTCTGCAGGCCGGGCTTCCCCTTTGCTGGCCCCGTCTTATATAGCCCAGGATGCCCTTACAGGACACCCATTTTTGTGGGTCAGTCCAGACCTCGGCCCAGCGGGCTGAGTCATCCGTGGCCCAACCTAAACCAGGTTGGGCGGGGTCGGTCCGACCAGGTCGGATTGGACCCGGGCCCAAAAAACACATAAAGGGCCTTATCTTGAGAACCGAATGTCCGTTTGATAAACCATATGCGGCGTTGGGAATCTTGGAGTGAGAAATTGATTTTTATCTACTCCATGAGAGTTTTGGAGAAACTTGGAGTATGGCCGGGTTGGATTGCACCCGAATCCAACTGGGCCCTCGACACTGAAATGCCAATAACGCACAGATCGAGCGTCCGATTGATTCTCCATCTGTTGCGTTGGAACCCTTATGACATGGAATATCATTGGGTTACTTCCTTGTGAGACTTTGTACCAGTTGTAATACGACCGATGGCTTGAGGAGCAGTTCTCCCAAGCGCGCTATGTACAGAACCCTGCAGCTGGATGAGACATGAAGACTATTTGAAAATGGCCAAGGTGGGAAGAGGCTCTGTGTGACCTAGATGGACCATGGTGGGAAGCAGCTATGTGTGACCCGACATGCCCATGGTACCCATCAGAGATGAGTACCAAAACAGTTCAAGGTTAGTGGGAGGTGACTCTATATAACCCGGCAGACCCACTGTACTCGATAGAGGAGTTCTAAAATAGCTGAGAAGTTCGAGGTTTGTGACTGACGATGCTATGGTTAATACCCTAGAATATACATTATGGTGACTTCCATGGATATCAAGATGCAGCGAGTGGATTGAGGAGCGGATATCCCAAGTAGACTATGTATGGAACCCTGCGGTTGGCTGAGACCTGAAGACTACTTGACGATTGACCTTTGTGGGAAGCAGATATGTGTGACCCTATAGGACCATGGTGGGGAGAGACTCTGTGTGACCCGATAGACCCATGGTACTCGATAGGAGGAGTACCTCAGTTCGACCATGGTGGGAAGCGACTCTTTGTGACCTAACATGCCCACGGTGGGAAGCGGCTCTGTGTGACCTAACATGCCCACGGTATCCATCAGGGATGAGTACCATAGCAGTTCAAGGTTAGTGGGAAGTAGCTTTGTGTGACCCGGAAGGCCCACTGTACTTGATAGAGGAGGAGTTCTCCAGCAGCCGAGGAGTTCGATGATGTGATAACCCTTCTACCCTTGACCTAAAGTGATACATGGTGTGAGATAACTTGTGTTGTGTACTTTTGCTTCATGATTTGTGGTTTTTTCCTTTGTGGAACTCTAGGATACCTATGAGGGTCTTGGGGTACCTACTGAGCATCGTTATAATCACCCTTGCACGGGTTTCGCCCGCACCTTGTTGTGTCTGGTGCAGACGAAGTATAACAATGATTGAGGCTGAGGGAGCTAGGACTGGGCGGTGCTTGGAGCTGGACCTTATTGGCATGACGTGACGCAGGGACTTCAGATCGTGAGCTGTACCTACCCTTTAGGTATGATCCGTGGTGGAAAATCCAGAGCTACCTTTCACGTTTCAGCTGTTTTGTACTTTTTTAGTTGTACTTTTACTTTTCTAGTTGGGATTGTATTCCGACCCCCTTTACTTTCAGCACTCATTACTACTGTAGTTTACTTCATAGTTGCTTTTGTTGCATTCTAGTCTATGTGGTTGCCCCTTGTTGCGTTCTACTCTGTGAGTTTGTACAGGTTTAAAGGCAATGCCTTCCCATTTTAGGGATACGCCTTTTCGGTGCTAGTCACCAGCCCCTGGCCTATGGAAGTCGGGTTTGGGGTAGTTACGACACGGCCCCCAGGGAACATGTTGTGACATAAGTTGTTTCCCAACTACCCACATCATAGGAAAAGAGGGATGATATATTAAATTATTTTATTTTTAAAAAATATTAATTTAAGATAAATTATTTAAATTATAAAATATTAAATCATCCATTTACACTTCACTAAACACAACCATTACAATGCCACCGATGCAACCTCTTAACCAAAGGTTAAGTGTTGTTCGTTGACTTGTAATTAATCTAGGATATATTTTAATTGGAGTGTTTAAGTATTTAATTTATAAAAAATCAACTTAGAATACACATTTATAATAAATAATAAAACTAACCTTTACTTATAAACTAAACATGATATCATGAAGTCATAAATCAGAATATACCTATCATATAAATATAAATATAGCTAGAAAATATTTCTTTTTAGGAAAAAAATAATATAAAGTCTTTAAATGAGTATTATATAAATAATATGAATAAAAATAGCTTCTAATTTACTACTAATTTCATGAAATACATTTTAATTGATAAAAGAAAACAAATAAATCAAAGGTAATACCCATATTTATATTAACATTTTTGAAACATTTAATTAAAACACATAAATTTACTTATAAAACCATTCATTTATAGTTCTAAAACCATAATTTAAAATTTATTATAGGTTTATAAATCAAGTAATAGACACATCACTATAATAACCCAATTAAACATAAGGGGGTTGATACCATCTTCCTTAATAATCTATATTCAAGCTCCAATTATAGCGATCACATAACAACACCTTGGAATTTATAAATAAAGTTCCACAATTAATTAAACCCAAAGAAAAAAAACCATAAATAAATAAACTAAAAATATAAGATAAAAACTTTTATACAACTCACAAAAAACTCACAACACTTTCAATCACAAAATACCTAATTTATCGAACACATATAACCATCAATTTCAACCTAAACTAATGAAATCACTAAAATAATCCATTGAGAAACAAACCATCACAAAAAAAATGTCCAATGAAATATAATCAAATTTTTTTATCTTCCTTTAATTATTTAACATGAAATACCTCTCAATAGAAGTGATTCCACTATGATTTAGTGAAATCAAATACCTAAATCTATAACCCATGAACCAAATTCAAGGAATGACAAGAGGAGGAGGGAAGGTAATGAGATAGGGATAGATACTTCCTCAATTTGGTGAGTCAAAACTATCCCAGACACCAAGGATTGATGAAGTAATAAGGGATGCATAAAGTGGATAAATGGGATCTCTCCCTTATTTAGAAGGCATGGAAGTCAAAACCACCAAGGGGGATAAAATAGAAGAAAAGGAGAAAAGTGAAAAGGACCTTAGACTTTAAAAAATAGGCTTTTCATCACCAAATACTTGGTGGGATACCAATGAATACCCAATGACCACCAAGTAACTTGTATTAACCACTATGTGACCATTAGTTATAGTAGTATATTATGAAGTTCCAACATATACCATCAAGTACTCAATACCATTACACCAAGTACCCAATACTCCCCAGGAACAAAAAATCATTTTTTCCTTCTCTCCCAACTTTCATTAAAACCTCCTCCATTTTCACACATTTTACCATCTCTATTTACTCACTGTAAACTTTCTAAAACATCGAAATATGACCAATCTCTAGATTAAACTCTAAAACTTCAAACTCACCACCAATTTTTTCTCCAATATAAAACTCCAAAATATGAAAATAATAAATAAATAAAATAGTAATAATGTGATTCATTATAATTCCCATGAATGATGTAAGATGAGTATTAAAGTATAAATAATCACATGTATGTAACCTTTTTAACCACATACCATAGATATTACTATGATGTAATCATACTAAGAATACCGATAAAATGAGAGTATGAAATTCCATGTGGTATACTCAAAATGGATCAATCTTGAAAAAAACCTAAATCATGTCACATAAGTGAATTTTTTATGTACATATGAGTTAATACTCAATATAATATTAACATATCAAAACAACCTATTAATTTCCTTATTGATCATCGATAAAGGATAACTCAAAGTTTTACACCCAAGAGGATAATTATCATATCATATAACATGTTATAAACATAAAATACATGAATGAATGACATTTGAAAATTTAAATTAAATATTAAAACATGATACAAGGTATATTCTTAGGATTTACATCATATAAAAAAATATTTTTCACATAACTAAAAAACTATAGAAACTAGAGTTATCAGTCTATGTTTTTAATACCCAAGGATTATACATAAATCTCATGTTTATACCATGTTAGCGGTTTTTTCAAAGGATATTATATATTATCATTTATATCTACCTAAAAAATATTTATATCACATCTCTTAATAGTATCTAAAATGAGATGATATGTACAAGGTATGTGTTAGGACCTTTGTTGAGACTGATTTCCCTTAGGTTGAATAATAACTCAACTGTTGTCACAATGGATCTATATAGGATTTACTAAGCTAGTAAAAACACCTAGTTTAATAATATACTCTTTAATTTAAATATATTACTTTTTTACTCTTAATTTTATGATTCAGTAAAATTATATTATAAACTTATCTATATATGACTAATTGGAATTATTTTAGCTCACTGCTTTACTACTTCACTGCTTAGACAGAATCCAAACCTTGATTGAGATCTTGAACCATCGTATTATTTAAGAAACTAACATTGGAGAAAACATTTTCAACAAGATATTACCCACCTAAAAAGACCAATAATACATCCTTATTTGTTTTTAATCAATTAAGATTATTTTTAAAACAAACTAATGTATTTCACTAGGTTTTGATTGGTATCTATAATATATTCTTAAATCATATGAGGTATCAGTTCAAGTACCCAACATGTCATACATGATAGATTATATTACTAAGGAATGAAATATCTTACTCATACATTACCTTTTTAAATTAGTATATGGATACCGAGACTTTTTAAAACCCTTTATATATAACATAAGTAAATATCCTTTCTTGAAATTCTCTATAATAAACATCATTATCACTTTTATAATGTATATATTTTGAATTAGATTAATCATACTTTTTAATATATCTATTTAGAACATCATAAAAATTATGTAGGCCTACTGTCTAATTTATTTCATCAATAATATTTTAACCAATAATTCCTCTATATACTATAAATTTAGGATGTAATTTTCAATGATTATTATGCCATACACATATAATAATATAATATGGTTGTTTTCCCACTAACTTGGTTGTAAAAATATGATTTAACTTCATTATAAATGAAACCAAACTCTTTATTTGCATCATCAAGGTGAATATTATAATCCTAATAGGATTGATTCAATATATAAATGGTTTGTTACAAATTGAAAAACCTAACAACATATAAAAGATCCTAAAAAAATTATACTATATCATATAAATATCCCTGAATAATTTCCCATTAAAGAACATAATATTTACACCTGACTAGTTGTTGTTGTTATTATAATATTCTACTATAACAAGTAAAATCTAGATGTAATTTATTATATCTATCAGTGAAAAGGTTTAATCAAAGTCTATAACATGACCTTTTACTACCAATTAAGATTAATAGGTATTTATCCTACCATCCTTGTCCACTTTATTCCTAAAAAATATTTACACCCTATAGGCCTTAACCCTTTAGATGGATTAATAAAGTTTCAAACATGATTAGAATACAGGAAATCAATATCATATTTCATCACTATTTCTCATAGTTGTAATTTTTTTAATTCTTTTATTAGGAAGTAATTTTATCCTATATAAGTGGTACTTCACCATCATTATCTATATAAAATCTAAATATATATTAATTTTTAAAAACCCTACTCATAATTTGAGATTATTATATAACACGAGTTAGTTTAATTTCCTAAACCTCTTCTAGAACAAACTTAATTTCTATCTCAAATAAATTTCTTATTTGTTGGTCTTGAAATTAACTAAACTCATGTTTTTTTCATTAGTTCCAAAAGAAATATATCATTTATCAAGGAATATAATAGTATTATCTGTAAACACTTTGTGCTCAAAAGGATGATAAAAATAAAATACCTTTATTTCTTAGTATATCTAATAAATATAAATTTATTAGATTTAAGTCTAATTTTATCCAAAACATTATGCTTTATATATTATTTAAAACCTATTTTTTTATAAATATAGGTTTGAATACATCCTAGTACATATCTCATATAGTTTCATTTAAATTTCCTTAAATGAAATATAGTTAAGTGTAGAAAATAATTTATTGAGTGTAAACCCAATATGAAATAATAAAATTTGACTAACTCATTATTAATAAAATAATTCCTAAAAAATATTGATTCTTCTATTTAGACACAACATTCCAATATGGTATTATTAGAAGTGTGAGTTTTGAAATAGTTTCACACTCTTTTATGATAATTGAATTCTTAACTTACTCATTTTATGGCTTGACCTGATTGAAGTTTCTTAATACTCTTACCAAGTTGTTTTTTCACATTTTTTGAACATAATAAAAATTTAAAATGTTTAAAAATTATGTATCATTAGAAACACATAACCATACCTTGTGAAATCATTATTAAAATTTATTAATAACCTATAACCAACATTTTATTATATGCTCATTGAACTCTATACGTTATTATATATTCATCTCAATAATATAGTAACTATATCTACTTTTATAAAGAAATTATCTCCAACCATATATCCTAATAAAAAAAAGCACAAGTATCGAACGTTTCATAAAAAAATTATTATAAAAATATATATTTTTTGAGTCTTTGGATATGTTTCTTATTTATATGACTAAGGTGAAAATACAAAAATAAGTGGTGCTAAAATAATTAACTATAACCTTATTATTTTTTATGTTCCCATTGGATAATGGTTTTATTTTTTTTCAATGAGGCTGAATGGAGTCAAGTGAATGTGTTCTTGGATATGGGCGATGAATTGAATTATCTTCCCACTTTATAAATAATGTGCTTCCCATACTTATTGGGTAAATTAATTGGAGTTACTAGTACTAAATGATATGTCTAGTTATATTTGGGTAGTAGCTTATAAATATAAATATTGTATGAACTAATCTTCATGGATGAACATGAAAAGTGATGAAGAAGGAGTTACAATAATGTCTATGACAATTTAGAATAGAGTATGTGCTAGATATAGTGAAAAACTTGAAGAAGATATTATTATTAGTGTTAAAGGTTATTAGGATTAGGGATATTGAGAAGCTAATATATTGGAGGAATCATCTATGGATTAATGGATTAAGTTTTTAAAAGTTTGGAGAAACCCTGGAGTAGGAGTAATTAATTCTAAATTTAATTAAGAAATTATATTTTTTAGAGTTTAAGTTAAAATTTTGGTAAAGTCACTGAGCATAATTCTTTCAAAGAACAACATAAGACTTTGAGCTAGACCGTAAGTCTCCATCACATGTCTTCACCAAGAATAAGCATTTTTTTGTTGAGTGTATGTCTTTGAATTGGGGTATAAAATTGAAAATGTTCCCATCATAAGTCTTTGGTGAGTGTGACCCTTTGAGTGAAAACATAAGCATTTTCTGATGAGTGAAAGTCTCTATGAGTTTAAGTCTTTAAATAATTATTATTTGAAGTACTCAATGTATATTTTCCATACTTTTTGAAATTTTTAGATTGCTGCTAGATGAAAAGTGAGTTTCCTAGATTTAATATATAAAGAATAAATATTATTTGGATGATACTTGAACTATTCTAAAAGTATTTAAAAATCATAAAAACATAAATGGGTTTGTGATCCAAGAAATAAATATCCATAGAGATGAAAAGTGGAATATAAACATAAGATGAAAAGGGTAGTTTCCAAAATATATTAATTCTAATGCAATTATATTATTCATTTGATGCTTGAGTTATTATTATTTGATCAAAACATTATAAATCTATAAAATACATGATTTAAGACCTTCATTAGAAATATTGAAGTATGAGATGAGATGAAGGATCACAATTTTATTGAGATATGATTTTCAAATGAGAATATTTGAAAATCATCATTGGTGATAAAAATGAAGATAATTCTTAAGATACTCATGATGATATTAAATGTTCTGAATATCAGATGAAAGAGCGTGATTCAATCTGAATGAACATGAAGCTGAGATAGAGTTGAGTTTTTATATGAAAGTGTAGATCATCTTAAAGACTATATTGGGATTCACTAAAGCTCTCAGGATATTGAATACTAAGTTGAATTGAAACTAAAATGTTGTATAATTACTATATTGAATGATAGATTAAATTATAATGAGTGTGGATATTTGTTTCTAATAACCCTATGATTTTTGTATCATGGATTAGTTTTTCATTCCTTAAACAAGTGATCACATAGAAAACCATAGATACCGTGCTGCAAAAATATGAGTTGTGCTATATGATAGAATAATGTGTCATTTATCATACAACCAAGGTGATTGTTTACTATATATTTTAGTGATTTTTTTGTGAATAATATGAGGAGAAGTTAAATTTCTCGAGTTATGCTGAATAATAAGAATCTAGAACACTGAAAGTTTGTTGAGATAAAATTGAGAAGAAAATAAAATGATATAAAGTGAGGGAAATCCTAAAATTTCTCAGGAGATAACTATTTGAGAATTGATGAGATTTTTGAGATCATGGGGTATCCCACATACAAAAAACTGAGAGAAATTAAATGAGGATCATAGGAATTTTTTTTAAATATATTCATTATTTTAAAATAGATAATATGATTTTATGGAGACTTTTGTATAAAAGATAAATGATATAGAGAAAATAGAGTGTTCTTGAGATTGAGACTTGATAACATGAGAGTTGTTATGTGTGAATATTATGAATTAATCTTTAGGAATAAGGTGAGTATTATGAGTCTATTATGAAGTGAAGATCAACTGGGTATTAATACTAATAAAATGTGTAGAAGGATCTGGGCACTGTTCTATGATTATATCAATGAATTGAATATGATAAGAAGAAACTATGTTAAAAAAGATGAGGGGATATAAAAATAATATTTATGGTAATATTCTTGGTGTTAGGCCTTTTATAATATTGAATAGCTTATAGATATTGAAGATCATAGGAGCTTAGTGAGTGAGGAAGCTAGTTAACAAGTTCCAAAAAATATCTATGAATTATGTTGCATGCAGTGACCAAGTTGTAAGGAATTATTGAAGAGATGTTATAATTAAAATACATTTTTTTTAATATTAGGGAGATAATATCTAGTGTATATAAACACATCATGTAATAAACTTATTAATCTACTTTAATAGCATTTTGAAAGTTTGAGAAGTTGCGAAGTCCAGTGGGATGTTAGCACCTATAAACTTAGTGGGATAATGAGTTAGTGTGGGATGAACTGGTGGTTTAAATATAATACCTATCCAAATAAACTTTTATTGATAAAAATATTAATAGTGTATAATATATGATTCAATGGGAATCAACAAGTTAAGGAGTAGGTGTTTTGAAAAAACCTTGTAAAAATACAGTGTGCTCTTTTACATTTGAAATTGGTTTTTTGTGAAACAAACATGAAAAGTGATATTTTATTTTTAGTTTCATAAAAAAATGATGTTAAAACCCCAATAATAGAATGGTTTTAACTTCAGTTATATATTTACCTGATATTAAAAGTTAAATTTTAAATATGCATGTTCGATATTTTAATTTTTTCACAATGCTCATTTCAATTTTTAAAATCCCACCTAAATTTTAATACACCACCACAAAAAAAATTTCATTTACAATACATAAATCCTAATTATCTTTCTTTCAACATTTTATTCCTATTTGATCTAATCAAATTTTTAACACTTCTTCATTTAGTTATTTATACATGGTATTTATTTTCATCATTTAATTTATTTATTATTGTTTTCTTTCATTGATAAAAATCTTGCTAATTTTTCTTATGATAATGAATAATTCTTCTGATCGAGATACAAAGATAAAACTTCCACATGAGATTCACCAACCAAAGTGAAATATTCCTTATCGATCACCATTTTTATTACCACATGAGTTATTCCCTAAAAATAGGAGAAATAATGAAAAACAACATATCAATTTCGAAGGAAACTACCAAAATAATTGAAATTAATTTGTAGATTTAATTTTATTATTTGTTTTTTTTTTCATTTTTTTCTATAATTTCCAGTTCATGTTTCTCATGTTTTCTTTGAAGTGAGTAGTATCTATAGAAACATTGAGAGGTCCAACTTTTGACAGGCATAACTTTTGTTCCGTAAGTCCATTTTAGCTCCACGACTAGTCAAATCGAAGATTGGAAAAAAATAAACTCTAGTATTTAAATTTTAAATATTTTAATGTATATTTTTACTAAAAAACATATAAAAATTATTATTTTTATTTTATGTCTGTTTTTTTTTCAAAAACTGACATTAAAACCTTGTGGAATTAGACTTTTAACATCATTGGAAACAAATTTGTTTAAAAATTGGTGTTAAAATAAAAAAATTGATATGAAAACACCTTTTTCTACAAATGATTTTACTTGCATGTATACAATTTTTTATTGATAGGTAAAGTATTAATAGATCCATTTACAATAACCAAAAATAGAGGTTAAATTTCATATGGGGGTTAAATATTAATAATAAAATTGGTAATTGATATAAAAGTAATCAATAACTAATTGATCCTCCCTCTTAGGTGTGTATACTGATCCTAAGGGGAATCTCAATTAGTATCAGAGCAAAGGTTCATTATGAATTAGAAATAGATTTTATTTTTCTTAGTATTATTATGAGAATTAGATTAAGTGTATATTTCAATAGATATATGAAGTTTACCATTAGATAGAAGAATCCATCTTCATCCCCATTCGAATAGATTTGGAAGTCTCTACCAAGACTATGGAAAAAATGATAAAGAAAACCATTAAGAAGATGAGATAATTCTTAAGGAAAAAGGGGATCAATAATTATTTGAATATACTCAGAATGGTAAATGAACGTCAATTGAATATATTGATATATATCCCATTGATTACTCTAGTTCAAGATAAAATGATCATAAAGAGATTAAAATAGTGAAATAGTTTTAATCCCATGTCAAAATTTATTAAAAGAATGTTTCTGATGAAGTAGTTTCATGCATACTTGGTTTTATCATGGAACTATTTGATGAAAAATCACAATTAGTGGAAGGAGTTGATTCCATGGATAATGAATTGGATAAACATGTTTAAAGATATAACAACCACTCAAAACTGGTGAAATATAAAGAATAAACAACCACACTCCACAATGATAACATACCCCTGATTGATGAAATATTGAAAATAATAGGTATCGAGAAGGAAGTTTTTAATGATTCTATAACAAATGTATTACATGCATTGAAAAAACTACATAAAGTTATATTGAATTTCAAGGATGAATCATTGGATGTGAATGTAAATGAAATTAAATAACTTGAAAGTTCAATATAAGAGATAAGAAATATGAATGTGGAACAATTTCACAAGTTTAAGAGTGACTGAGAAGGTAAGATCAATCCATTTGAGATAGAGAAATTTTATCACAATATAATGTTCTTATATATAGAAGTAAAATTGAAAGATCTAGAACTAATACAAGTTGGACCTTCCTAAAGAATTTAGAATATATTTTCTACTACTCAAGTTTCATAAAATATTTTTCCCTAAAAATGAAATCATGTTGGTGGTAAAGAGAGTTTGAGATAATTTGGAGAAGAATCCACCTTAGACTTAGTGAAAAAGGTAAACCATTGTCTAGTTGAACCAGTTAATAATACATCTGGTTTTTCTAGAAACACTAGACAAAAGAAAAATTATGCACATATTTGGGTGAAGAAAAATTCTTACAATCCTACCATATCATTAAGTGTAGATGTATAAAATTATAGGAATATTTTTTCTTTAAATAGTGTCCACAATAGGGTTAAAAAAACTCAAAAAGTACAAAAATATGTATAGATTACGACTATAAGAAAATTAAGTTTATTTTTCCTAAAATAAAAGGAACTTGTATTTTAAGAACATATTTGAGAAGTTGGATAGGTTTTGTGATTATTTCAAAATTTATCGCCACATATATAATGAATTCCAGTATATTCCAACCAATAAAAACTCTTATGATCATGAAAATAAAAGGCCACAATAGAAGATGAAGAAGAAATCCATAAATCAAAGGAATTCTACCTTGAGGAGTGAGTAGGTGAAGAAATTTGAAGCAAACACTACCAATAAGTTATTAATGAAGGATGATAATTATGTCATAAAAAATAGAATAAGATGCTTCTATTGTGGTATGAGGGGCCACACCATGGAATTTTTTATACAAACCATGGAAATAAAATCCTATATAATCTATCTGAAAAAACATGAAGTCAATCAAAAAGATGCACAAGAAGATTGACCCGGTAGAAGACATCATTGAGGGTGAGATTGAGAGGACAACCAAAAGGGGTAAAACAAAATATGATGATGGTGTGTGTGGAAATTTTAAGAAGGTAGGATATATTTTTAACAAATGTATCACATGAATAATTGTTCAAAAAGATATTGAAGTTAACAAAGGAAAATAACCTATTTCTTCAAGTTCCAAATATATTGTAATAAAGAAGATGTCCACATAGAATATTAGAAAATAGAATATACATAAAGGTATATGATTATAATTCCTGGATAATTATAATATGAAAATAATAAGGAAAAAGTTGAGAAAAGTAATATTTCTATAGTTTATCAACTAAATAAGACAAACACAACTAATAAATAATTTAAAAACAAATAAGAGTCCATATGGCCCAAAAGGAAAAACATATAGAGACCTAAAAAGTGTTCCAACATGAATAAGTGTATAAATTTTAGTGCTTCATAGAAAAATGTATCTAGTTTGAGAAACATGTTTCATCCCCAATGTTAAAATTGAAGGAAAAAAGAAAAACCACCTTATTCCCAAACTTGTTGGGTGTGTATCTTGAAAAAGAGGAATTAAAGGTAAATATAAAAGGAAGGAATATGATGAAATATATAATTTCTTTATAGTTATAAATAAAACCCATCATGTTATCACCAACTAGTATTAAATACTTGGAGATTTTTTTTGAATAAAGTAACCATAGTGATGAATTATGGAGTACACCCCTTGAGGGGGTGAAACTAAAGAAGTGAATGTTTCTAGAGATTTATTTTTTCTCTCAAAATATGGAAACTAGAAAAAATAATAAATTCAGAATATTGAGGTATTAATATCACTTTCCCATGTTTATTTTTTTTAATAAATCTAGTTTTAAAGGGGAGTTATTGTTAAATTGAAAAATAGGGAAGAGCTAAATTTTAATTGAATTTTTTTGGTGTTTTTTGTGAAGTTGAGTGTAGATCTATACATTTATTTCAAAATATGATTTATATATCCCCTGGAAAGTAAAATATATAATTTATTTAAAATATAGGGAGTTTATGGACAACATTGGTGTCTAGGTTATGAACTCTTTTTTTCTACATTGGTTTAGTCCAAGTAGACTTATAGTGATTAATTAATGGATAATTTCCAAAGGAAATTAATTATATCAATCTTCTATTAAGTGATATTTAGGATATTACTGTGAAAAAGTAGGACAAGATAGATTTTGAAGACATGGATGAGTATATTCCTACCCTCAAAACTATGATATCAATAAGGAGGAGCGAGAAGGTTTTTATACTTTATATTTTTTGTCAATAGGATGGAGTAGAAGACATTGAATAATAAATCAAATTGATTATTTATAGAAAATATAAAGGAAGATATTTAAGTTCCCATTACATAATGGTTGTATTTATTTTCAATGAGGTTGAATGAATCCAATTAAATGTGTGATTGGATATGGATGATGGATTGAAGTATCCACCCAAGCTATAAAGAAGGAGATACCCATACTTATTGGATAATGGAATTGGAGTTTCTATTGTGTAATGATCTGACTGAACAAATTTGGGTAATAGACTATAAATTCGATGATTTTATGAACTGATCTTCATGGATGAACAAGAAAACTGGTAAAAGAATAGTTACAATACTGCCTATAAAAATTTAGAATAGAGGAAGAAATGTATATAGTGAAAAAATTGAAGAAGAAGTTATTATCAGTGTTAAAGGCCAGTTTGATTGGAGAGATTGAAGATGCAAGATATTGGAGGAACCATATGCGGATTATTGGGAGATGTTTTGATAAGTTCGGATAAACCATGGAGTGGGTGAAAGTAATTCTAAATTTAATTGATCATTTTTTTGTACTTGAAGTTGAAAATTTTGAAAAAGGCACTGAGCTTAAGTCTTATGAAGCTCAACATAATCCTTTTATCCAGAATATAATTATCTATCACATGACTTCACCGAGCATAATTCTTTTTTTCTGAGTGTACATCTTTTAACTGAGGCCCAAAATTGATAATTTACCCAGTATAATATTTGGTTGACCATAATAATTTGAGATCCAGTGTAAACCTTTACTAATGATAATAATCCTATGTGAACATAAGTCTTTAAATAATTATGATTTGAAGTCCCAAATGTATGTCTTCTATACTTGGAAAAAATTTTAGATCGCTACTAGATGAAATGTGAGTTTATAAAATTTAATACCCGAAGAATAAATTTATTTGGGATAATGCTTGAACTATTCTACAAGGATTTAAAAATCATAAACACCTAAATGGGTTTGGATTTAAGAAATAAACAACTGAAGAGCTAAAAAATAATATTAAAGGAATATAAAAAGGGAAGTTTCTAAAATATTTTAATTATAATTCACTGAGATTATTAAGTTAATGCTTGAGTTGTTCTTATTTGATAAAATATCATAAAGTTATAAAATACATGATCCAATCCCTTAAGAAGATTGAAGCATGAGATGAGATGAAAGATCACTGTTATATCAAGATATGATTTTGAAATGAGAATATTTGAAAATCATCATTGGTGATAAAAATAAAGATAATTCTAAAGATACTTGTGTAGATATAAAATATTATAAATGTCACAAGGTAGAATTTGATTCAATATAAATTAACACGAAGTTGAGATATCTCTGAGATACTATTTGAAAGTGTAGATCATATTAAAGACTATAATTATATTTAATGATGCTTTCAGGATACTGAATACTGAGTTAAGATAAAATTTAAATTCAGTATAATTACTAAAAAACTAGAGATATTGACATGTAGTGAGTGTGGATAATTTTTATAGGTAATTATTTGAGTTCTACACTATGGTTTAGTTATTCATTCCATAAGTAGAAGCTCACATGAAAAACTGGAGATCCCATATCACAAAAATATGAGTTGTTCTATAAGCTAGAATGATCTGTGATTTATCATACAACCAAGGTGAATACAATCTATGGATTTTAGTGATTGTTTTGGGAATAAGATGAGGATATTGAGTGTTTGTGAATAATAAGAATATATAATGATGATTTTTGTCCAAGAGAAAATTTAGAAGAAAATAAAATAAGATAAAGTGAGGGAACTCATGGAATATAATAGGAGACAAAATTTTAAGAATCAATGATAATATTATACAAAAAAGTGATAGAAATTAAATTAGGATCACGTGAAATGATTTTTTTGGATATATTATTTATTTAAAAATAGATAATATGATTTTTTTCGTTACCTATGTATAAAAGGTAACTGATATAGAGATAATTTATTGTTCCTGAGATCATGATTTTAGAATCTAAGAGTTGTTCTATGTGAATATTATGAATTACTCTCAAGGAAGAATTTAAGGATATCGAGCCTATTCTAAAGTGAAGATCAACTGGGTATTGAGGCTGAAGGAATAAGTTTAAGGATTTAGACATTGCTCTATGATTAGATCATTGAGACTAATATGAGAAGAATCTATGAGAAGAAAGACGGGGAATGATCAACACTATTCTTCATGGAACTGTTCTTGGTGTCATTAATTTTATAATATTGAGGAGATAATGTACATTTAAGATCATATAATCTCAGTGAGTGATAAATCTAGTGAAAATGTTCTGAAGATGATCCATGGGCTGTGCTAGATGCATTGACCAAGTTACAAATCATTCTTCAAGAGCTGTTGGAATTCAAAGGAACTATTATGGGAGGGAGGAGATCATATCTAGTAAATAATGATACATAATGTGTTAAAATTATTGATCTACTTCAAGAGGAGTTATAAAGTTTGATAAGATTTGAAGTTTAGTGGTATACTAGAACTTTTAAAATTAGTGGAATGTTGAGTTGGTGTGGGATGTATCAGTGGTTTTAGGATGATACTTTACCATCTCTACTTATATTGATAAAAATATTAATAGTGGATAATCCATGACTTGACATGATTTTAAATCACCAGGAGTTGGTCTATCAACTAAAACTTTTAAAAATACCATGTGGTCTTTTATATTCTTTACTTGTATGCATAAGTTTCTTACTTCTAGCTAAAAAATTAATAGATCCATTTGTACTAACAAAAAATAGAAGTTAAATTACATGTGGGGGTTAATGATTTATAGGAAAATTGGTAATTGGTAAAAAGTAGTCAACACTTGATTCACCCCCAAAGGATTCTACACCGATCCTAAGGGGAATCTCAATTTTTTATATTATAAATTAAGTTATAAAGGTTTAGAATATATAATACATGAATCATGCACACAAAACCAAAAAACATCACCTTTATATAAAGTGTACAACCTTTGTTTTTATTAAAAAAATTAAGACATATCTTTCCAAAATAAGAGGCTAAACTGTGATTTAAATTTATAATTGACACAACATAATAAATTTTCATATCAATTCATAATCTACTAGGAAGATATAGAATGTATTTCCCTATATCTAATACAGTAACACTTACTATATTAAAAACATATTGATCAACTTCTAATCCCCTATCATTCACACAAATGTGTGATGCATAAATGATATCTAATATAAATAAACTAAAATTAGAGATATAGATATCGATAATATAAATAACTAAATATTTTATTAATTTTTTTTATACATTATGTGGATTAGACACTATTCTTATAATGGTAATTTTTTTCCAACTATCAAAATATGTTCTAAGACATTTAGATACTTCATTGACTATCCAAACAAAATATTCAAACACAATTCATAGATTTAATTCAAATTAAAAACTTTCCATGAATTTGAACCTAAAATATTCTATCCTTATAGAATGATTGGTGAAACTATCAAAAAATAATGGAAAATAATTTAATTTCATATAAACATATTCTATTTCATTTTAAATACCATTCTATCTTATCTCTTCCATAATTCATCATCTGAACTCAAATGCTGTGCGGAATAAACTTTTATCTTATAAAATTTCATGTACATCTATCCAAAATTCCTAAAACATATTTAGAGTCCATTATAACTTATATTAATAAAATATTCAATCATTTTATATCTCAAGCATTCAACAATTTATTCAGCCACTTTAGATGATATGTACATATGAAAATTCTAATTAGAATGATCTATCTACCATATTATATAAATTACAAAACTTTAGAAATCACTTTTGTACTTATGAACCTCTTTAATAATTATAAAAAATTAATAAAAAAATCAAAATATGTGTAAAAATAATAAATATGAAATAACTCACTCAAAACTAATCTATAGAGAAAATGTTTTATGCTTATATACTATATGTTCTATGCCCTTATATTTCATGTTTAATTCTTATGAAAGTTTTATATAGACTTAAAATAAAATTATTTATTTTAAAAATGTAAAAAAAAATCATAAAACATATATCTATACTTTTAATATAAAAACTAATTAAAATTAAACGTACATAGAGAATGTTTTATGTTGATGAAAAAAATGTTTTGTTGATTCATATCAATATACCTCACTACTTAAATAATTCATTTAAAAAGTTTGGTTTGGTTTAATAAACTTAAAATATTTATCATTTTTAATTATTATTTTAATCATCCTATAATAATCAACCATAAATCATTCAGGTTTGGAAAACTATTCTGTGTAGAAAAAATGTGTTAAAGAGGCCGTGTTTTATGCTTAATAGCTTCTTGAAATGAATGTTTCAAAAATTATACAAGATCATAACATATTAAAGAAATATAAATCTAAATATTCAATTAATCATTTATATATTTTAATACCTATACAATGATTTATAAAAAAATTATCTATGCCTATTATCTATTAATTTTATAAAACATATTCAGTGTATTCAATTTGTTTATGTTGAAAATGTCAGTTTTTTCACTAAATAAATTTATACATAGAATCAATCAAACATATAATATCTAAAAACTAATTTGATTATTTTTTAACTCAAGATATGAAAATCCCTCAAACTATTTGAAGATCTATTGAGTGATGCAAAAATAAATGGTTGGTACATATTTACTATGCTCTACACCACTCCTTATCAACATATAAAATGATATTATATAATGTTCAATGAGTATGGATAGATTTAAAAAATTCAATTACTCTTTACAAATTCTAAAAAATTTCATTTATGAATTTGAATTTAGCTATATAGAGGAATACTCACATATTCTATAATGTAATAGATTTTGATAGAGTATATGTTTCATGCTCTTATTGTAATTCCCTGACCCCAGTTACCCAGAGTCAGTGCATTATTACATAACATTGGCATGATACAAGCAAATCTTGTCCCAAAAACCGATCGGTTTAGTAGCCTTGGAAATACTAGATACATTCATAAGGTTTACATTACATCATAAAATGGAAAACTATAACAACATTGTTTCCATAGACACCACTGAGATCCCATATACTATCCCTATAGGTCAGTCATAATACACTTCTTTGCATCCTGGGAAAAATAAAACATAGAAAGGGGTGAGCTCAGATGATCAGTAAGGATAACAATATAGTAGAAACTTTCATAAATAAACATAAACATTTAAGGCAATTTATAAAACTAAAACAAAATCATTTTAAATATAAACTTCATCATAATATGGAAAATATAAATCAAAATAATTCTATTTACTTACTCACATGGATATTCTACTATTCAAATAATCACATGCAATATCAGTAGCCACTTTCATAATGATGGAATGCATAATGCCAGACTTTCATAACCACATAGTCAAGGTGTTGTGCCAAGACTACAAATAAGATTTTGTCAAGGCCTTGTGCCAAGACACTAGTTTGTCTCATGAGACCTACCGATGCATCGAGGATCTATATCAGGCTCTGCCCGTCACTTACTAAGTCCAATGAATTCCTCATATGAAAAGGTTTAAATATAACATAAGCATTCGTATTAAAATTAGCATGCGAAATGTCAATACTTTATCCATAAACCATGAATGGTGTAAAAATAACACATCCACAGTCAAACATATCACAAAAACTTCAATACAATATGGAAGTTTTGTATCATAATAAATCAACTTCAAATAATCTTAAAATCCATCAAAGGATGTTGACATAGATGAAATCAAAACCTTTTTTAGAGAAATATCTCTTTCTATTTTGAAATAATTTAAGAAAACATTTATTTTGGAAATATTCTTATAAGCTTTTAAGTGAAACTTCAACGATGTTATAATGGATGAAAATAGCCATACCATCCGTATAAGTTAAAAAAAAGACATTCTTACCTTAATTTTGTTGAAAAGGTTATAAAGGACCTTATTTTTGGAAAATGACAGAAAGATTCATTTATAAACATCTTATAAAAGTAAAACAAGGGTATAAATGACTTTAAACCATAGTCTATAAAATAGTAATAATGTTTTGAAATACATTTTTAAGAAACATGGATGTGGATGATAAAGAGGTCCTAGTAGATAATTACGTATAAACAACCTCGAATAATGAAGAGATTGTATAATTAACCCTTACCTTGTAATTTTACTTGGTAGAGGGTAGTTTAAACTCCTGTATAATGGTCAAATAATTTTTATTAAATTATAAAAGAATCATATACATTAATATGATATCATATATGATCTTTTAACATTGTTTTGTTAATAATATCTTAGTATTATCGTCATTTCGGGTGTTAATGGATTCATTTTCCTTTATATTATTTGTTATGTGACTAATATTTGTTAGGAATGGGATGTATCATATTCATATCCAGAATTATATCAAGTATTTAAACATTATTTTTAATCATAAAATGAAAATTAGTCTTGAATGGATACGATGGGGAATGAATCTCATCACGTTTGTGGAGACGGTAATCCGTACGTACGCACGAGTGGAAATATCATTCTTTTGATATTAAAATAATATATAATTGGATTTTATATCATATATACAGAATCATTATCATGTTATATTTATTATTTACATCAATTACACATCATTATTATACCCATTCAAATAAAAATGTATTGAATAACAATTACACCACGACGTGGAGATGGTAAGCCGTACGTACGCATGTATGGTGAAATGTCATTAAAAGGATGGATAGAATAATGAATATGGTCATACCATATTTATAATAACATAATAGTATATATAATATACTGGATTTATTATTTTATAATGGAAACAACAAAGAAATAAGAAGTGGAAGAATAAAGGAACTTGAAAGAGGTGATGAAATATTTACCTCTTCTTCGGGTTCTTCCTTTTGATTTGATCAAAAGGGATTCTTAGGTTGGATTTTTGACTAAAGGAAGGCCTATAGGATGAAGGGAGAATATTTGAGAGGGTATTTGGATAGAGTTTGGATGATACAAATGGCTTTGAAGGTGTGAATTATAGATAAGGAGGAGTTCCCTTTTATAAGAGGGCTGAGGGGCACCTTAGGAAAATCTAGAAATATTATTTTATAATAAAATAATTTTCGGTTTATAATGGCTCAAAAATAGATGATTTAAATTATAAGATGGGGATGGGTCAAAAAACACTCAAAAAATAGGTTTTAGATAGGTTTGGGTCACTATATTAACCTTATCTTTTAGATTTAATTCTTAGTTAAATAGTTTGACATTTACCATGTCTCTTTGTATTTTTATATTATATGGTTAATAAACTTACTATATACTTACAAGAGAACCAAAAGTTTTTCATTAATTATACACCTATAATTATATAAGTCTTTTGGATTAACCTTAGATTTTTAGGAATAGAATATCAATTAATAATATAATATTTGTTTTAAAAACTCTTTTATGTCAATTTTGAGACTATTTGTTATTTTGTTTTTACTAAATTCATAAAAACATTATTAATTAGAAAAAAATTTATCTAACCAACCATAATATGTCATATAAACCTATAAAATTAGTTTAATTCATAAAAAGTCTCAAATTACATTTATTTGGATATTTATAATATCAATTATTTTAATATTTCATTAATTAGGTAATTACTACATCATCATTGTGTCATAAATAAATTAAATTATTTAATGTATAAAAAATATAAATAAAATACAATTATGTAGGAAATATTTTTATCTTTATAATTAATATTTATAGTTGAATTTATCTTATGTTTAACTCTATATTAAATTTTTTTTTGTTATTAAACTTTGATTTTAACTCTTTTAACTCTTCTTTGAATTAAATAATAATAAATGTACTAATCTAATCCAAGTGGACCTAAATGATCATATTTTATTTCTAAGGTTGTTTTTGGTCGAATTAAACTTATAAAATAGAATTAAGACACGTGTTAGGATAATAATAATACCATTTTTACCCTTAATTACACTATTTACTTTTAACCGTGGTAAATAAAAGTAAAAAGTTACTATTCACCAAAAGTTATTTTAATCTTATTAAACCAAATTTTACTTAATGATATCAACCGTGTCTCTCAGTTTTTTGAAATTGAACTCACAGAAGCGGTGAAATTAAGTTTTATGTAAATTTTCAAATGCTCCTAGGAGGTGGGTAAAAGACGGTAAAAAGTTCAATACAATTTTTATATATCTAAAATTATTTTAAACTAACTCCAATGAATTACATTGAAATTATATAGGTATTATGTATCTATTTTGACCTAAAACAAATTTAAATAAAATAAATACTTATTTAAATAAAAATTTGGTTTTAAATTATAACTCACTGTTTTTCACTATTCATAAAAAATTGAAAGTTTTCAGAAAAATACCAAAAATTCACCCTAAGATAATTTTGATATTCTGAATCTAAAAATGAATTCCATTTTTAAAGATAAAATTTATAAAATTTCAAAAAGTGGGTATTACTATTCATAACGGCTAGTTTGATTGGTTGTGGTGTGTTAGAACTTGAAGTTGCGTACAACACACGCTATTGTATTATTCAAAGAGAAGCGTACCATGGAAGCTTGGAGTGTTACATTCTCACCTCCTTCAAATAATTTTGTCCTTGAAATTTCTAAAGTATTACTATGTAAAAAGACTCAGGTGGTTCTTCATCATAAGTTCCTCGGGTTCCCACGTTGCCTCTTCCATCTTATGGTTTCTCCATATAACTTTTACCAGATGAGTCATCCGGTTTCTCAACATTTGTTCTCTTGTATCAAGAAACTTGAAAAGCTCTTCGCAATAATACAGATCAAGTTCCAGTTCTAATTTTTCATAGGTGAGTACATGCGTTGGGTCAGGCATGTATTTTCTCAACAGTGATACGTGGAATACATCATGAACTTTGGACAGACTTGGTGGAATTTCCAAACGGTAAGCTACAAACCCAATTCGTTCTTGAATTTCGAAAGGTTCTATGTACCTAGGACTTAATTTTCCCTTCTTACCGAAATGTATAACACCATTCCATAGAGATACCTTCAAGAAAACATAATCTCCTACTTGAAATTACAAATCCTTCCTTTGGTTTTCAGCATAGCTCTTCTGCCTACTTTGAGATTCCTTGATGTGGTTTTGGATTACCTTCACCTTTTCCATCATTTCCTCCACAATTTCTGGGACTACAAGTTTTCTTTCACCAACATCATCCCAACAGGTTGGTGTGAGACCTCTCTTTTTGTATAATTCTTTATATGGTGCCATCTGAATACTTTAATGGAAGATATTGTTATAGGAAAATTCTACCAGAGTTAAATATTGATCCCATAAACCTTGAAAGTCAAGTGAGCATGATCTCAACATGTCTTCTAAGGTTTGAATAGTCCATTCTGATTGTCCATCAGTTTGTGGGCAGTAGGCAATGCTCAAACAAAGTTCAGTATCCAGGGATTTCTGAAGACTTTTCCAAAATCTTGATATAAAATGGGGATCACGATCGGAAACAATCGATAGTGGTACTACATGAAGTCTTACAACTTCATTAATATATAGTCTTGCTAAACGTTCAAGTGGTAAATCTTATCTTATAGAAAGAAAATGTGCTGACTTGGTAAGACAATCAACAATGACCCATATTTCATCATTCCTTCTAGGAGTCTTTGGTAGTCCCATGACAAAGTCCATCGTAATATTATCCCATTTCCACTCAGGTATGGGAAGAGGTTGCAAGACTCCTCCAGGCTGTTGCCTTCCAGCTTTCACTTGTTGACAAACCATACATCTTGACACAAAATAAGCAATATCACTCTTCATGTTGTCCCACCAAAAATGTTCCTTCAAATATATATACATCTTAGTGCTACCAAGGTGTATAGAGAAATTATAACTATGAGCATCATCCAACAATTCTATTTTTAGATCAGGTATATCGAGAACACAAAGTCTCTTCCCAAATTTCAAAATTCTATCTTCATATACGAAGTCACTCAATCTCTCATCATTCACAGCTTTAATCTTATTTTGAAACTCTTCATCATCGGTCTAAGAACTCTTTATCCTTTCTAGTAAAGATGGTTTGGAAACCATTTGAAAAATCATTGATGTTTCACCTTCCATGGTTATTCCCATATCTATCTTTACTAGATCCATGTATATAGGATCCTTTTCAACACTCATCTTGTTTAGAAATCCATGATACTTTCTTCTCAAATCATCTACCACCTTATTTGCCTTACCTTGGTGGTAGTTTATAGTGAAATCATAATCCTTGATTAGTTCAAGACATATCCTTTGCCTCATGTTGAGTTCTTTCTGTGAAAAAATATACTTCAAACTCTTGTGATCGGTATATATCTCACATTTTTCACCATAGAGATATTTTCTCAAAATATTTAAAGCAAAGATTATAGTTTCTAACTCAAGATCATGAGTAGGATAATTTTTCTCATGAATTTTAAGCTGTCGTGAGGCGTAGGCAATAACCCTATCATTCTGCATAAGGACACAACCAAGTCCTTTCGTTGATGCATCAATATAAATATCAAAACCCATTATTCTCCAATGGTAGAGTAAATATAGAAGCATTGAATAATCTTCTCTTCAGTTCTTCAAAAAATTCTTCACACTCTTTTTTCCAAACAAATTTAACCCCTTTACATGTGAGCTTGGTTAATGGGTTAGCCAATCAGGAAAAATTCTGGACGAAACGTCAATAATAACCTGCTAAACCAATAAAACTATGTACCTCAGTTATACTCATAGGTGCTTACCATTATTGGATTTCCTTGGTCTTAGAAGGATCAATGGAGATTCCATCCTTAGAGAAAATATGGCCAAGAAAAGAAATCTCCTGAAGCCAGAATTCACACTTGCTAAACTTCCTATATAATTCATTTCTTCTAAGAGTCTTCAGGATAATGCGCAAGTGATTTTCATGATATTCGTATCTTTTGGAGTATACCAAGATATCATAAATAAATACCACTACAAAGTCATCAAGATATTCCTTGAAAACTCTATTCATTAGATCCATGAAGACATAGGGTGCATTAGTCAATCCAAAATGCATTACTATAAACTCGTAATGCCTGTACCTGGTTCGAAATGCTGTCTTCAGAATTTATTCCTTCTTCACACACAACTAATAGTATCCCAATCAAAGGTCAATCTTTGAAAATTATTGAGCTCCATGAAGTTGGTCAAATAAATCATCAATGCGAGGTAGGGGATACTTGTTCTTTATTGTTATAGTATTGATCTCCCTGTAGTCAATACACAACCTCATAGATCCATATTTCTTCTTAACAAAAAGGACAGGGGCTCCCCATGGAGAAACACTAGGGAAAATAAATCCCTTATTACTCAATTCCTCTGTCACGACCTTTCCTCAGGGCCCATGCCGTGACTGCCCCAATCCCGCCTTCCATAAGCCAGGGGCTGATGACTAGCACCAAAGGCGTAAATCCCAAAAGAAGGGAAGGCATTGCCTTTATGAAGTAACACACACAACAGAGTATGCAAGTGAAGTAATCACTAAGTAAAAATGGGTATAGGATAAGTGCTGAAAAGTAAATGGGCCAGTATACAAACCCAACTGAAGGTACAGTACAACTGAAAGGGAAAGTACAACAGCAGTAAATAAAAAACAACACCGAGTCATCCTCCGGAAGTCCCACCTGAAGGGTGGGTACAAATAGCCTCCTCAGCTCCTCGGGTCCGGCCGTCCGCTCTGTATACGTCCCACAAAGTAGTCCATCTCCGGGTACCGTCTAGCTCCACAAGCCTCCACCTCGATCAGTGTTTTCCATCGTCTGAATCCAACACAACGTAGTGCGGGCATGGCCCATGTAGGGGTGAGTATACAATACTCAGTAGGGACCCTGAGACCCCCGAAGGTCTCTCAGAATCCACTAAGGATAAACCACAAAGGTAAAGATACAATCACGAAGTATCAACCGACTTTACTTAGGTATATTCCCATACATATACCTAAGTAATCAATTCCAGTTCGACTCCAACTCACGAGCCCAAGTACAACCCAGTCCACATAGGAAAGCACAACCCATTCCACACAAGAAATCACAACCCAGTCCACACAGGAAATCACAACCCAGTCCACACAGGAAATCACAACCCAGTCCACACAAGAAAGTAAGTCAATCACATAAGTGATAATGATTGAAAGATCAAGACTCAACTCACACAGGTATACACTTCGTAAGGTGATAGAGATGATCAAATGAAGCCATTGATTCATCTAAGCTGTCAGACCCACATAGGATACAAGACCAGCTAAGATGTCGGACCCAAAAAGGATACAAGACCAGCTACTCTGCCGGAACCACTCAGGATACAAGTACAGAGGTCATACTTCCGGACCCACATAGGATACAAGAACAATAGTCATCGCTGTCAGACCCTACGGAGGATCCCAGTACAATCGTCATCGCTGCCGAACCCACGGAGGATCCAAGTACATTCGTCCTCACTACCGAACCCATAGAGGATCCAAGTACAGTTGTCATCGCTGCCGAACCCATGGAAGATCCAAGTATAGTCGTCATCGCTGCCAGACCCACGGAGGATCCAGGTACAGTCATCATCGTCGCAGTCGCAGCCAGATCTAGGGTTCCTGCACACAGAATGCTCGATTCTGGGAGGGTCCGATCCTTGAGCCAATGGTCGATACATCAACTGTCACTAAGTCCAGAGTTGATGTATCCCAAAGTTCCGTCTCGTCAAAAGGAACCCAATGCGACAGACGGTGCCTCAATCGGACGCTCGGTCTGAGAGTTATTGGATTTTCCGTTTCAGGGGCCCGGTTGGTTTTTAAGCTAAAACCAACCCAACCGTACTACAGCTGCGTCCAAAACTCAAGAAGAGTAATCCAAAAGGACCGTCTCATCAAGAGTAATTCAACGCAGTTGACAGCACGTCAAATGGACGTCTGGTCCTTAAGTTACAAGCGTTTTCGCTCCAAGGGCCCGGTTGGTTTCGGGTTCGAACCAACCCAACCATACCCAAACTTTTCCAAAACCTCAATTGTAATATACCGAAACGACCGAGTCGATTCAAGGATTCCTATGTAATTGACATTGTGTCGATCAGAGGTCCATATCTCAAGTTATGGGCAAAAGACCGAAAACAGTCCGAAGTGGGGGGGTCTGGGCCCGGTCCGACCCGGCCCAACCCCCCCTGGGTCGGCCCGAACCGGGTCGACCCGACTCGGGTCCGAGTCCGGCCCGGTAGGGTGCGGACCGGCCCAGCTGGGTGCGTCGTGGCCCGACTGGGCGCGGTCCATCCCGGTCCATGCGACCCGCCCCGGCCCGGCCGGGGTGTGCTGGCTCGGCCAGCGGGCCGAGCAGGGGGGACGCGGTCCCCCCTTTGTGCTCCGCGGACGCGGCATCTGGGGCCGCGTCTCCCTGGATCCCTCGCGGACGCGGGATCCATTTCCTCATCGCCGCAGCTGAAGCCGCGGCGGGCTCCTTCCGGAGGCGCGCCGGGGCACCGCCGCCTCCGGGCGGCCGGCCAATGCCGGCTGCCGCCTCCGGGTGGCCGGCCAATGCCGGCTGCCGCCTCCGGCCGCCAGCAGTGACTTCCGCGGACCACCGGACGTGCTCCGGTGGTCCGATTTGCCCTCCGTCTGTGCCTGTGGCTCTCCCAGGACCCGCTCTTCACTGCGACGACTTCCATACATCATTGCGGTCCTGTTCCATCGTCGCCCATTCATACATGCACAACAAACAATCTGCGGAGGGTCTTCGGGCCGTGTTTGTTTAGCCCGCGCCCTCCGCGTTAGCCGATAATAATTTTCCAAGGATAAACAAGGTTTCACGTTATACGAAGAACAAATTAACCTGAATAACAATGAAAGAATCCATCCAGCATTTATCCCGAAAACAACTATTCCCAACCCGTAAAAGAATTCACTCACGGATCAACTTGATATTGAGTTGACCCACGTTCTTTGTTTTAGAAGGGATAAATCATGGGAATATAACATAATCAAAACCCCTACCTTTATAAGACGTCTCACTTCATCGAATCATGGAAGACGAACATCGCAGTGATCGGACGTCGCCGAAGATCGGTGTCGTACCATCAACGTCGGAAAGGGAGGAGCCGAGGGTGGCTTCGGCATTCTTCATTCTTTGCTGGAGGAAGAGGAAAACTCTCTCTAAGTGCTGGGCACCGTGCTTCGCTGCTAGCGTTCCGCCGCTTGAAGAGGCCATCCAGAACTCTTCCCCTAGCCTTCTTTATATAGGAGTGGGAGGGCTCATTGTTGGCATGCAAGTCATAAATAGAGGATTTATGACAGAGGGCCCCACCCAATTAATCCACTACGGTGGCGCATTAAATTGGGGAGAAAGTCAAAAGGGGGTTATGGCCCGGGTGGTCCCCACAGAAGAATATCCTTCAAAGGAAGGATATTTCCTGGTAGGCCCCACCATTAAATAACCACAAAAGGGGCGATTATTTCTTGGGTGGTTCCCTCATAAAAAAAGAGGTTTCATCCTCCTCAATTAATAGGGGGATTTAAACCTAGAGGCTCTCCCTCATAAATGATGGGGAGTCAAGGAGTTATGATTCCCCTCCCATTTATGGGAGGCCTCGTGTGGTTTCCACCAAGATCCAACCTCCAAGTGAAGCTTCTAAACACTTTATCCGCACGGTATGTGCTTAAAAAAATAAAATAAATTGTTCACTTATTTTATTTTGTTAACCCACGTAAAACCCAAAAAATAAATTTTATACCCGATTACCTGCCACCGAGCTGAAAGTCTTCTTAAGAGAAAACCCGCATTGTGAGTTCAACAGTACCCTCAAATTTTAATTCTGAGCACCAGTTCAAAAGATAGGAAAATCCGCTAGTTCGTTCACTGAACGTACCCAAGATAAACTTTGAAAAATGATTCAGGGCACACCGGGCCTTAGAATCAGGTGTCTTCAGAAACTGTGCACTCGTAAAATTCCAAATCAATTAAGAAAAAAAATTTCCTTGAAATTTCCAAGTCTTTACATCCTCTAGTTGTTTATTTAGTTCCACTAATTCCATAGTGTCCATTATATAAGGGGTATTCTATATGGTCCTTGAACCAGGAATTAAATCAATGGAAAACTAAATTTCTCGTTCTGGAAGATGTCCAGGTAAATCCTTTGGAAATAAATCAACATACTCTTGCACAATAGGTACATCCTCTATTTGAACATTCTTTTTCTCACCCACAATCATTTCATTCTCCTTTTCCCCAATAATTGAATTTATTTGAGCTGCTGGGGGTGGATCTAGATAAGAATTAGGTGGTGACGATTCTACTCTAAAGATAAGGTGTTTTTTATCATCATCATAAAAAATAGTAACCTCCTTCTTCTTATAATAAAATTTTACATCATGGTCCAAAAGCCAATCCATACCGAGGATTATATCAAATTCAATCATGAGTATGATGATGAGATCAGCAGATAAAGAACATTTATATTCCATAATGGGGACTGATTCACAAAACTTTGTTGCAATGATACTTCCCTTAGGAGTTTTTACTGACAACTCCTTTATTAAATAAAATTATAAATATCTATTTTTCTTAGAAAACTAAGAAGATATGAAACAATGCAATGATACAAAATCAAATAAAGCATTTTCTAAACTTGAGGAAACCATTAAATTACCTGCCACTACATCTTTCAGAGCTTCAACCTTAGCAGTAGTGATAGCATAAGCTTGGCCTTGATTCCTTGGCCTTTTCTGAGGTAATTTCCCTTGATGTTTAGGAAATTCATTTGTATAATTCCCCCTTTATCTACAATTTTAGCATTCAACATCGAAAGCCTCTTTCTTTCCCTTGCAATCACAAGCTTGGTGGCCTTTTTCACCACACTTGTAACAAACTCCCATTCCCTTCAGGCAAGTACGAGGGTGTTTCTTCCCACATTTACTACAGGATGGATATTAAACTTTTCCCCACTTCCCCTTATTTCCATTTCCAGAGTGTTCAATAGATCTATTCTTCTCTTTCTTTGCTTTAAAGTCATAAGACTTAGAGAATTATTTTTCTATCTTGATAGCACACGAGACAATATCTTCGTACGATGAGAAGTATTTTGAGACTAATGCTTGATGGAGAAATGGTTTTAACACATCAAAGAAATGATCAATCTTACTTCTTTGGTTACATATATAATCTTCTGCATGCCTCACTAACCCTGTAAAGTTAGTTTCATATTTTGCGACATTCTCATCCTCCTTTTGCCTCAGACTCAGAAATTTCCTTTCCATATCTGTTCGATGGTCACAAGGAAAGTATTTTTCTAAGAAAATATCTTTAAACTCTCTAAATTCCATTTTTGATACTTCATCATCTTCCTTTGTGTTTTGAATCAATGACCACCATTGATCAGTATCTCCAGTGAGGCAATAAACTGCCATGACAACATTTTCCCTTTCAATACTCCCCAAGGTGTGGAATATTTTCTCTAAGGAATTTATCCTTTGCTCAGCTACTAATAGATTTTTACTTCCATTGAATGTTGGTGGTTTTTGCCTCATGAAGAGATCTAACATTGATCCTCCACGCTGTGGATCAGGGTGCTCCATACGGGTAAAGTTATTATTCATAACCTGAGTGAGTTGTCCTAATATAGTGATAAGCTAATCAGCACCAGTTGTATCACTAGCTCCACTATAATTATATTGAGCAGGAGGGAAATACCTACATGGAGTGCGTGCATTGATACAATTTCCATTCTTTCTACTAGGCACCATTTCTAAACAATGGCATAAACTAGATTAGTTTATGAATCGAAATACATAATTCCAAATTTGTAAAACACTTAACCTAAATTGAACAATTTATGGATATAATCCATAATCATAAAAAATGTTTTCTTTGAGGAATTATATACTCATAAACCCTTCATAACGTTTTGTAAAGAAAATGAGAATTATCTTAAGCATATCCCCCGGGAGTGTCATAACCAAGAGTGCAACAAGGCCTGTTGTCAAGCACCAGTTCCCGTTTGAGTCCATCTCAAAGAGGTGTTTTTGGGTTTTACCCCTAGGTACATCTGTTCTAGAGCCACCTCTACCTGCTCTTATCTAGATATGGATGTATTTCTTGGAAAACTCACAAAATCTATAAACTACCAAAATTCTAGGAAGTTCTTCTGTACTAATCCTCAAAGTCTATCTTAGGGTAATGTTCTCTAATCAGAGTTTATCTAAATCTCGTTTCCAAGGTTTTTAATAAACTTCCTCTGATACCAACTGTAATTCCCCGACCTCAGTTACCCAGAGTCGGTGCATTATTACATAACATTGGCATGATACAAGAAAATCATGTCCCGAAAGACCGATTGGTTTAGTAGCCTTGGAAATACTAGATACATTTATAAGGTTTACATTACATCATAAAATGGAAAACTACAACAACATTGTTTCCATAGACAACACTGAGATCCCATATATTATCCCTACAGGTCAGTAATAATAGACTTCTTCACATCCTGGAAAAAATAAAACATAGAAAGGGGTGATCTCAGATGCTCAGTAAGGATAACAATATAGCGAAAAATTTCCTAAATAAACATAAACATTTAAGGCAATGTATACAACTAAAACAAAATCCTTTTCAACATAAACTTCATAGTAATATGGAAAATATAAATCAAAATAATTCCATTTACTTACTCACATGGATATTCTACTAGTAGAATAATCACATGCAATATCAGTAGCTACTTTCATAATGATGGAATGCATAATGCTGACTTTCATAACCACATAGTCAAGGCCTTGTGCCAAGACTACAAATAAGATTTTGTGAAGGCCTTATTCCAAGACACTAGTTTGTCTCATGAGACCTACCGATGAATTGAGGAGATATAGTGGGCTCCACCCATCACTTACTAAGTCCAATGCATTCCTCATATGAAAAGGCTTAAACATAACATACACATTCATATTAAAACTAGCATACAAAATGTAAATAATTTATACATAAACCATGAATGGTGTAAAAATAACACATCCATAGTCAAACATATCACAAAACCTTCAATACAATATGGAAGTTTTGTAGCATAATAAATCAACTTCAAATAAGCTTAAAATCCATCAAAGGATGCTGACATAGATGAAATCAAAAACTTTTTTAGAGAAATATCTCTTTATATTTTGAAATCATTTAAGAAAACATTTATTTTATAAATATTCTTATAATCTTTTAAGGGAAACTTCAACGATGTTATAATGGTGGAAAATAGATATACCAGCCGTATAAGTTAAAAAAAGATATTCTTACCTTAATTTTGTCGAAAAGGTTATAAAGGACCTTGTTTGGAAAACGACGGAAAGATTCCTTTATAAACATCTTATAAAAGTAAAACAAGGGTATAAATGACTTTAACCCATAGTCTATAAAATATTAATAATGTTTTGGAATAAATTTTTAAGAAACTTGGATGTGGATGATAAAGAGGTCCCAGTAGATAATTACGTATAAACAGACTTGGATAATGAAGAGATTGTAGAATTTACCCTTAAATTGTACTTTTCCTTGGTCGAGGGTAGGTTAACCTCATGTATAATGGTGAAATAATTGTTATTAAATTATACAAGAATCATATACATCAATATGATATCATATATGATCTTTTAACATTGCTTTGTTAATAATATCTTAGTATTATCGTCATTTCGGGAGTTAACGAATTCATTTTCCTTTATATTATTTGTTATGTGAGTCATATTTGTTATGTATGGGATGTATCTTTTTCATATCCATAATGATATCAAGTCTTTAAACATTATTTTTAATCATCAAATGAAAATTAGTCTTAAATGGATACGATGAGGAATGAATCTCATCGCGTTCGTGGAGACGATAATCTGTACGTACGCACGAGCGACAATATCATTCTTTTGATATTAAAATAATATATAATTGGATGGTATATCATAAATACAGAATCATTATCATTTTACATTTATTATTTACATAAATTACACATCATTATTATACCCATTCAAATAATAATGTATTGAATAACAATTACACCACGACATGGAGACGGTAAGCTGTACGTACGCACGTATGGTGACATGTCATTCAAAGGATGGATAGAATAATGAATATGGTTGTAACATATTTATAATAACATCATAGTATATATAATATACTGGAGTTATTATTTTATAATGGAAACAACAAAGAAAGATGAAGTGGAAGAAGAAAGAAACTTGAAAGAGGTGATGAAATATTTACCTCTTCTTCGGGTTCTTCCTTTTGATTTGATTAAAAGGGCTCCTTAGGTTGGATTTATGACTAAAGGAAGGCCTCTATGATGAAGGAAGGATATTTGATAGGGTATTTGGGTAGAGTTTTTCTGATCCAAATGGATTTGAAGGTGTGAATTAGAGATAAGGGGGAGTGCCCTTTTATAAGAGGAGTGAGGGGAACCTTAGGAAAAGCTAGAAATATTATTTTATAATAAACACATTTTCGGTATATAATTGCTCCAAAATGAATTATTTAAAGTCTAAGGTGGGTATGGGTAGAAAAAAACTAAAAAAATAGGTTTTAGATAGGTTTGGGTCACTATATTAACCTTATATTTTAGATTTAATTCTTAGTTAAATAGTTTGATATTTACCATGTCTCATTGTATTTTTATATTATTTGGTTAATAAACTTACTATATAATTCCAAGAGAACCCCAAGTATATAATTAATGATACAAATATCATTATATAAGTCTTTTGGCTGAACCTTATTTTTTTAGGAATATAATATCAATTAATAATATAATATTTGTTTTAAAAACTCTTTTATGTCAATTTTGACACTATTTGGTATTTTGTTTTTGTAAAATTCATAACAGCATTATTACTTTGAAAAAAATTCATATAACCAACCCTACTATGTCATATTAACCTATAAAATTAGTGTAATTCATAAAACTTCTCAAATTACATTTATTTGGATATTTATAATATCAATTATTTTAATATTTCATTAATTATGTAATTACGACATCATTATTGTGTCATAAATAAATTAAATTATTTAATGTCTAAAAAATATAAATAAAACACCATTATGTTGGAAATATTTTTATCTTTCTAATTAATATTTATAGTTGAATTTATCTTATGTGTAACCTTATATTAAAAATGTTTTAGTTATTAAACTTTTATTTTAACTCTTTTAAATATTCTTTGAATTAAATAATAATAAATGTCCTAATCTAATCCAAGTAGACCTAAAGGATCATATTTTATTCCTAAGGTTGTTTCTGGTCGAATTACACTTATCCAATAGAATTAGGACATGTTTTAGGGTAATAATAATATCATTTTTACCCTTAATTACCATATTTACTTTTAACTGTGGTAAATAAAAGTAAAAAGTTACTATCCACCAAAAATTATTTTCATCTTATGGAACCACATTTTACTTACTGATATCAACCGTGTCTCTCATATTTTTGAAATTCAACTCATAGAAGCGGTAAAATTAAGTTTTATTTAAATTTGCAAATGCTCATAGGAGGTGGGTAAAAGACGGTAAAAAGTTCAATAAAATTTTTATATATCTAAAATTATTTTAAACTGACTCCAATTAATTACATTGAACTTATATAGGTATTATGTATCTATTTTGACCTAAAATAAATTTAAATAAAATAAATAATTTTTTAAATAAAAATTCAGTTTTAAACTCTAACTCAGTGTTTTTCACTATTCATCAAAAATTGAAAGTTTTTAGAAAAATAGAAAAAATTCACCCTAAGCTAATTTTGATATTCCAAATCCAAAAATGAAGTCCATTTTTAAAGATAAAATTTATAAAATTTCAAAAAGTGGGTATTACTATTCATAATGGCTAGTTTGATTGGTTATGGTGTGTTAGAACTCGAATTTGCATACAACACACGCTATTGTATTATTCAAAGAGAAGCGTACCATGAAAGCTTGGGGTGTTACACTTTTTCTATAAAAAAATGATGTTTTATGAATTTAATTACATATAAATCCTTCCATAAATCTTATAATATATTATATAAACTATATAAACTTTTTTTTAATTTATATCATTGGAAAATATAATATATTTTATGTTTGAGAAAATATATTCTATGTAGAAGTCACATAGAACATTTTCTCACTTCACTTTAATTTATAAGTATTCTTTTTGACTGAGAAGAGTCATCTAATGAGGATAATTAAAATTAACCTGCTTATAGGGGTGCTTATCAAATAACGAAGAAGCTGGATTTTCCAAATGATCTTGACTCATGGATAAAAGAGAAGGATAATACTACATTTTGACAATATAAAAATGGAGAGATGTCACCTGATGCCTACCTTGATATCCTAAATAGGATGTTAATTAAAGTTTTTGAGGAATTTAAAAAGGACCCAAACTTCAAATTCAATGATATCCCTTGGAAATGAAAGTTTGTAATGGTTTTTGGTTTATTTTAATCTCCCTTGATTTGGTTTCTGAATGTTCTTCTAGGACCCCATCTCATTTGTTTCATTTATTTTGGATTTGTTGGAAGATTATTAAGTTTTTCTGATTTTCTGCTTAAAGTTGGATTTGGATGGTTGCGGATTGTGTTGTCCACTATTTTGGAATGATGGAACCCCTTATATTTTGTGTTCTACCTTGAAGCTTTGGTGTTTTATGCTGTAATTTTTTGTATTTTTTGGGGATGCCACTGTTGAGATTCCCTCTCACTAGATGTGGTTGTTGGTTAGGTAGATTTTGTATGCTTTCTTGGAGTGGAGGAAACTTTCCATGAATGAGAAGTTTGGAAGCTTCTCAAGATTTTGTTTGAATTTCAATATTTTATCAAGCAGTTTCTAAAATATTCTAATGGTGTAAGCTCATTAAACCTCGAGAATGATTTTTTTAACACTTTTGATTTAATAAATTTCTTGGTGCCTGAATTGGGTGACCAGTTCATGTCACAATCTTCTTGAAAGAATGAGTGTTATTCAACCAACCTCTTATGGAATATTAAATATATTTATTGAAAATATATATAACACAATTAAAACATTATTTATTTAATATCTCTATTTTGGTTGTCTTTAATCTCTTAAATATTTAAAAATTATAACGCCTTTGTAAATTTTATCTCAAATAAAAAAACTCACAAATTTCTCTCCTTGATTTGTATAACCCTTGGATATTTAGTTTAAACTCCACATTTCATCCATAATTTGATCACATTAATTTGGATTTGATTTGGGTATTTTCTCCCCCTTGAACAAAAAATATCCCAATAAATATTTAGAGGGAAATGGTACTTATCCCTAAATCTTTGTTATTGAGTAGAAGTGGTAAGAAATTCATCATCAACCTTAATCCTGGAAATCTGTACTTTTGAAATTAATTAGTGAATATGTATATAATATATTTCTTGGTAGTTTCATACTCAATATTGATTATAAAACTTAAAATTTTTTCTTTTAAAAAATGAAATTTAATATCAATATTTTTTAATCTTGAGTGTTGCACATGGTTCTTGGATAACTCGATTTCAATTTAGTTATTGAAACTAATTATCAATGTAAAATTAACTTTCTACTTCACATATTCAAGTTATTACTTCATCCAAATCATTTTTATATAAGTTTTTGCATCATATACATATTTTACCTCTATAGTAATTAGTATCACTAAATTATTATTTTTTAAAATACCAACTCACACATATTTGTCTAACAAAAAATATACCTCTTGAATTAGACTTTATATCATCTGTATTTTCTACCTAATTAGAATAATTGTATATAAATATTTCATTAACATATTCTCTATAATATAATAAACCAATATCAAAAACTCCTTTGATATATATATAATAATTATTTTAGTATCTTTTATTTGTGTTTCCTTTTAATCAGTTTGAAATATTATATAAAGAGTCACCATAAATACAATATCTGGTATAGATGACATACAATATAAGATACTTCTAATAAAATTCTTAAATTTTATTCGATTTACACTTATGGAAACCCGCTCTTTGTTCATTATTACACCCACACTCCAATCCTCTATTTTTTTATAAATAATTTTTTTTACAGGATTTCACACACACACACACACTCAAATCACTTATTATTAAAAAATAACTAAAATTAAGTGGTTAACTAGGTATAGATAAAAAAGAAATAAATAAAATAAGAACTAGTAGGAAATATAATCCTCCATTAGTGAGTCACAATCAACATGTGATAACTAAAAGTCCAAGCCATCCTCAAGTTTTTGAGTCATTGATCATGTCCATTGAACTTAATTGTTAATGAGTAATAATACTACATCACACCCATATCCTTCTCATTTTTCTTCTTCTTATAAGTCTTGAGTTTTTGAAACACTCCGTTAGACTGACTTTGTTCCTATTCTTCACCAAGAATTTAAAACTGGTTCATACGGTTAACATTAATTTTTAAGGTTTTTAAGATCCCTATGAGGAATCAGTGATGGATTGAAAATATCTTGAGAAAATTCATATACATTAGGATAATATTTAATAACCATGTAATTTTTAGTCACTATAACTTATATTAAAAGTTATTTTATTGAATATTTATTTATTTCACCTAGAACACACTCTAATTATTTCCTAATATCAGTATGAACTATGTCAAAAAATGATGATACACCCACTTCAATTTAGCCTTTCATAGATCCTATAAGAGATTAGGTGAGTAGAAAACTATTGAGTGGCCTTACAATATTAAGAGAAGTACCCTATTCACCCATATATACATTCTACTTATCATTACCCCTTTTTATTTTCTTCTTATTGGTAGTATAAATAGACCTAT
The DNA here is from genome assembly GCA_963277665.1 of Viscum album. Lineage (NCBI taxonomy): Eukaryota > Viridiplantae > Streptophyta > Magnoliopsida > Santalales > Viscaceae > Viscum > Viscum album. The sequence goes on from OY728131.1 coordinate 1,589,475,593, forward strand.
ACCAATTTTAAAATCATTTGAATAAGTTTTAGAATTTTGGTTATACTTGGTATTTCCTATTTTATTATTTCTTAATGGTATAAAAATAAATAGAAGTAGCCTAGGATACTTGATAACATAGGCAGGTTTAATCAATTCCTTATAAACTTTGACTAGATCACTTTAAGAATTGTTCTTATCTTTACTATAGATACATATTGATTTTCATCAGCCAAGCATGCCAATTTTAGCCTATCTACAAAAATAACAAAATAAACTTCTTTTTTTTACATTTATCCACTAAAAAAATAATAATTTACTCACCAATTTACACAATAGAAGCATAAGTGCATCTATTAAGATAAAAAACATGGACCTACCTCATGTTTCTTTCCTTTAATGGAGATATAAAACACTTCTGAGTAAACATGATGAATTTATTCACCCAAACTATTAAAATAGAATTTTCACTAAAAACATGCTTAGTTTATTCATAATCCTTGAACTCTACCATAACTAAAGGGATTGTGGGTATGAATGAGAATTGTGATTGAACACATGTCCTTTACTAGATAAATAAAAATCCAGAACAACCCCATAAAAATAATTTAAAGGGGGAGACAAATAAAAAATTTGGTCTTTTTCATTATGACGAGGAGAATTAAAAAGCTAAGAGGAGACATGACTTAGAGTTAGAGGAATTGGATTTTTAACTAGTTTTTTTCCATTTTGTCCAGATACTTCCTATTTTTATATGTATAAGTTAATTTTTCTTGAAGTTTATATTTTTATACTCACTTTTATCTTTCGATATATCCACCATAATATATACAATGAAACTTACTAGGTAGAAATAAAGTAATAGAATAATCCTATGTAATCAATGCACCAAAATTTAGAAGATAATTGTACCTAATTCACCACATTGAAATGAACACATTTGAATAAACTAAACAAGATTTATAGAAGACAATGATTAAAAGAAACAAGGGAAAAAGAACAACATAATTATTTTTATATAGTTTTATTGTGATTCCTAATACATGGGTAAACACTAATTTACTTTTATTTAAGGAAATAATATATGATTATAATTAAATGTGTCTCTATATAACAAGTGATTTCACCCTACTAAAATAGTATATTCTACCCAAAGCAACCAATTGTCACCACCTCCTAATATTCCTGGGGATAAGTCCACCTGATCTATTATCCATGTAAATACAAACTTTTGGTCAAAGACTCCCACCACCTCAACTTTATATCCTAGTATATAATGCCCGCTTACAAAACTCTCACTAGTTTACTCTCATGTATGCATAAGTTACTCTTACATATTCCATTTTTCATAAAACTTCCAAGGGAATCCTTTATAATGAATATTATGTTCATAATAGTTACTATTAATAAAGTCCTTTTCATTTTACACACATCCTCAATTAGACTAAAAAAGGGGGTAACTTATAATATCATATTATGACTATATCATCCTATCTGTATAACTTTTATATTTTTAGAATTTTTCATTACTTCTTTATCATCTTAATATGATCCACAAAAAATTAGTATTTTAGATTCATCATTTCATTGAATTAATTATCTTGGATGAAAAATGGTTTTCACAATAAACCTAACAATATACCACTTGAGAATCATTTTTTGGGCTTCACCACTAAGTCCTATATTAATATTAATAGACCTTTTTCACATTACTCAGACTTCCTCTATATCTGAATGGTTCCCACCATGCTTCCTTCCATACCAATATAAACGAGGAATAATGCCACCTCAAAATATCCTAAACTATAACCTTTGTTATCATATCCACTAGATTTCAAGATTTTTTTATCTTTTATATATCCAACACTTCCTCCTATGAAAAATTTTGTATGAAGTGATACTTAAACTTAACATGATTTTTCCTGAAATAAAACATTGAGTTTTTGTACAAGTAAATCAAATTTCATGAATCACAAAATAGCATACCATTATATTGCCTCATTTTGAGATCTTAAAATAGCACCTTAATCCAAATCACCGCCTTTATAGCTTCCATTAAAGAAAGTGAAAGTGAAACTACTATTTTATACTTTAATATCAAACTTACAGTCATCCATACTAAAGTAAAAAAATAGCCAAATATGCTCTTATAAGTATGTAAATATATTCCAAAGTATGAGTTAAAATAACATATAGTGATTCATTTATTTTAAAAAAAGTGCCAGTATTCTATAACCCTTTACATACCATAGAATCCACTTCACCACTTCCTAGTGGTATCTATCAAGATTCAACATGTATCTGCTAACAACTACCACTAATTATGTAATATCTGGTAAATTAAAAACCATGGCACACATCAAGATTTTGACTACCAATTCATAGAGAACCTTTACCATATACTCCACCTCAACTTTCATTTGTGGTTACTTCCTCTTGATCAACTTGAAATGTTTGACCAGGAGTGCAGTAATGGGTTTTACCTCACTCTTTTTGAAGTAATTCATCACCTTCTGAATATAATTTGACTAAGTTATGTATAATATACTAAAAATTAAGTCTCTCATAATCTATACCCCCAATATCTATTTAGCTGGACCAAGAGACTTCATATCAAATTTTTTGGACAATTTATCCTTTAGCTCATCAACACTTTCCTTTACCCAAATGATAATAAGTATGTGATTAATATAGATAAGTAAGATGATGAAACTCCCATAATAAAACACCTAATGACAGTAGAAATGATCCAAATTACTATGAATAAAATTCTATTCAACCATAAAGGAATTGAACTTATAGTTCCAATGCCTTAGTTTTTACTTAAATTCATAAAGGATTCACTTCATCTTTCACACATGACTTAAGTTCTGTTGATCTATGAAACCTTCTAACTGTTCCATATAAATATCCCCATCTAAGTCCCCAAGAAGGAATTTTGTATTCACATATAACTATTCCAGATGAATTACTTCTATTAAAACCATTATATGTATCATCCAAATAGTCATATGTTTAACTAATAGTGAGAAAATATCATAGAAATCCACACATTTTATATTTTGAAACCGTTTTATGACTAGTCATGTACTATAACATTGTTTAATACACACTTCCTCCTTTATAAAATAAACCCATTTGTTTTGAAAAACATTCTTCCAATAATTCCTTTATGTTAGATCCCATGTTTCAAATAAATAAAGGGAATCAATATCATTCCTCATGGATAACTCCCATTTATTTGAATCTTTTATATTTTTTGGATCTTATAGTATCTCAGGCTCTCCATCATTTTTGAGAATAAATTAGTCCAATATACTTTTTTTTATCTTTTTTACTTGGTGTCTGACTTTGGTAGATATCCATAACTCCCTCTATAGATTAAATACTTTTGGTACTATAACTTATAGAGATATATATTTTGGAGATCTTCCTTCTAAAACTCAATTTTAATCTTATGAAGACCTAGATATTCCTAGAACTTCTATATATATAAGCACCATCAGAACTTGACCTCCTTCCATAACATTCTTCAGATGGTATGATGCTTTTGGTACTGACACACTCCATGAATTCTTCAAAACATGCATAAATTTAAGATGTCCATTAAGGAAAAAATCATCCTCTAATAATACTTTAATCTCATCAATAATATCTTCTTGGTTCAAATAATTCCATAGGATATATTTATCAATAATCACATTTCAACTTCTGATAAACTTCCAAGAGTTTTCATACATAGTCAAAAAATAAACTCTTAATTTCCATAATCCACAAAGTAACATACTTATGAGTTAGAATTAATATTATCCCTTTCTTAGGAATCAACATGGATGCAGGAAAGTGAGTTATAGAATTTTACATGGGTAAAATTGACCTTTATTTTGGACTATCAGACTTCTTGAAGCTCATTATCTAATGTAGAAGAGAGACTCTTATTGATCAAGTATACCACACAATTCAAAAATTCCACCAATAAATCCTTGGGGAAACCTATATTAATTCTCACATTTCTTGAGTTTCATCCAAAATAATATTCATCATCTCCAAAAATTCATTATGTTACAGAGAATTTATTATAGTCTTCCCAACCCGTATTCCATTCCACCCACAGAACCTCCAGAACTCCCTGCTTCTATACTCCCCACCATTATCAGACCTCAAACACTTAATTTTATTCCTTTTATCCCTTTCCACCATGTATCTCCATCTGATTAAGGTTTTTAATAATTCTTAGTTGTGATTAAGAAAAAATAGCCACACTTTTCATGTCACATCATCAATGAATTTAACATAATAAAATGAACCTACATGATGATGAACTAGAGTTGGAACCCATTAATATGTATGAACCAAATCTAACTTCTGGTTATTAGGTTCCTTACCTTATATTTTGAAGGAAAACTTATGTTACTTTCTAAAGATGGAATCTTTAAATTTTACATACTCTATTCATTTATTTTTCATCATAACTTTAGAAGATATAATCTTCATCTCTTTGTCACTTAAGTGACCCAGATGTCCATTCCATAACTTTGATAAAGTTACTTCTCTAACATTCATTGAACCTTTTGATACTCTCATCAGATTTAGCATTCTACCCTTCACTCCTTTATCCACCATTATGTAATCATGTGAAAAGTTCCACACACCATCCGTGAATGTTGTATAGAAATATACATTGTCTAAATATCCAATAGAAATTAATCTCTTCCTAAATATCAGGATGTTTCATACACCTTGAAACTCTAAAAATATTCCATTACTTATCTAGATGAAAACATAACATTTTCCAACTATTTTGAGGGATTAATCATCTTCAAGATGTACCTTAACAAATATTCTACAAGTATAGTTTCTCATGCTCTAACTCTTGGATATTGAGTCAAATGAAGATCCAAAGTCTATGATGAAATACTCAAGTTAACTGGAGACACTCAGTAGTAGACCTTTCATATATTTCAATGTAGAATATGAGGATCCACTTCTAGAATAATATCTTATAGAATTCAATCTACACTCATTATAATATTTCTTCAGGTGGACCTTATTCTCACAATCCCACACATGGGACTATATTCCTCTAAGATAATCTTACCCAAACTTTTCATTACTATACCCTTATTGTAACCTTTTTATGTTGGGGTACATCCTATTCATTACACACTATAATCATTTATAAAATAAACTTGAATATCCTTTTGATGAAGTTATTCATTCAAGATCAGGTCTCTAGTATCCAAAAACACGAAGTCAATCTTTTCACTTGAGTTACTCATTTGGTCACCATTGCATTCCAAGACTCAATGAGTGACGAAAGAAACAAAAGTGACCACTCTGAAACTCCCATGTTCACCTCCACCAATTATAACTGACTCTTTATCATGTTGAAGTCTTTTATATGATCTATCACTGGTTTACCTTTCAATATCTTCATGCCAACCAACCACAGGAAAAATAACACCTTATTCACCCTCTTGGATTATTATACATATTGAAAAGAAATTTCATAAGTTCCAAAGAATTATTAACCTATCAGATTATATAAGCCATGTTTTGGGTTAATGAAATTCAGATCAAACATAATTATTTCTTATCCACCCTCTCCCATAATTCCTTATTCATCACTTCCAACCCGGTACCCATCAAATGAAGATGAAGTTATTTATACAGTAAACGATCCCCCATTTTCATTTTTTAGAACCCAAAATACATGATGCCAAGATTCTATAATCACAATTTAACCTTACCCAACTCCATTAATTTTAGTAGAAAATGAACTCCAACTAAATTCTGGAACATGTAAGAGGGAACATGGACTATTTACCAGGAATATTCTATAAGGAAAAGGGACTGATGATGCTACTAAATCGAGCTTCAAATCACCATCACCAGGGATTGGTCATACAAAAATCTTCAACCAAAGATCTAATACCACTTTTTGGGATCATAAATACCTTTTATTACATCCATTGAAAGATATCCATGATAAATTACTAGGTGGAAACAAAGTACCAGAATGATTCCATATACTAAATGCATCAAAACTGAGAATATGATCATGCCCAAGTTACTGTACTAAAACAAACACCTTTGAATAAACCAAAAAATATTTACAGAAGACAATGTTGAAAGAAACAAAGGAAAAAAGAACAACACAATTCTTTTTTATATGGTTTGAACATAAGTCCTAATCCATTTGAGAACACTAATTTACTTTTATTAAAGTAAATAGAATATGATTAAAATTGAATTAGTCCCAAAATCATAAGGGATTTCACCCTACTAAAATTATAGATTCCAACCAGTGCAACCGGTCTCCACCACCTCTCGATCTTATTGGGGATAAAAACACTAAATTAAATATCCATGGAAAGAAAATATATGGTTGAGGACTCCCACCAGCTCAAATTCATCTCTTAGTACATATTTACTACTTCTAAAACTCTCATGAGTTTAATTTTACATATTCATAAGTTACTCTTACATATTCCCTTTACTGAGACACCACCAGGGGAATCCTTTAGAATGAATCTTATTTTCCTAAGAGTTATTCTTACGTAAGTCCTTTTCATTTTCTATACAGCCTTCATCAGACTAAATAAGGGAGTAAATTTTTATCTCATAATTTGAATATATCATCACATCTTCATAAATTATTAATGTTCTAAATTCATCATTTCTACTCCTACATATCTATCCAATAAATTAGAAATTAGTCTTCTAGAGTTCCTCATTTTTTTGGATTAATTATCCTAGATATAAAATGGTTTTTACTTACAAAAATAACATTCATAAGTAAAAATAATCAACCATAAAGTCAAATATGACACATTTATTAAGACTTAAATGATATTTAATAGATAATGTCAAAAAATTATAGAATTGGATTTAAAATATAAACTTTAACACATGTATGAGTATAAAGAAGGAATTTACTAGTGAGAATATTATAATAAATATAAATAAACCTACCTATTGAGTCACCCATAAAATAAAAATACTATAATTATCTATTAAAAACCGAATAATCCTCATTTAGAGTGTTTTTATGATCGAATATTAACTAGAGTGAACCTCTATAGTCTCGCAGAGAAGGATAAAATTAAATCCTTTGAAGAAAATTTAGTGAATTTATAAAGATGTTTCTAAGTCCTCTTAGTTAGAAAACTTGATTATAAAACAATGAATGTAGATAAATATAACCACACCCCAATACTTCAAGCTCTAAAAAGTATTTACATGCATGTAAAACCATTATAAGAAGGATTATTTGAACAAAAACTTAACACCAGAGTGAGAGAGTGAAGAAATAAGGCCTTTGTAAACTCTAAAAAATATATATCAACTTTTGGATGACCATTAATTAGTCTTGGTACTTTATCATAAACATTGTTGTATGGGATTTGGAAAAGTTAAGAAGTAATCATGAAAGGAATTAATTGATAAGGGGTATATGAATCAGTAGGTAAGGGAGCCTATTCCTGAATCAGATAAAGGGAAGGGTCCTAATTGGTGTCATTGAAATGAGTCAAATTATTTATTTATTTTCTTACTTAAAACTAGAAAGAATTAAGTAGGTTCGTACCTATAAAGAAGGTGTGTGAAAGTTCCAAAAAATTAAAAACTCAATGAATAGAATAAAAAATATGAAATACACAAGAATGAATGGATATAGAAGTAAAATGCTATATGGGAAGTTATTAATTTGTGGTGATATGATGAAAATGAAGTAGTTGAAAATAATGAATAATATATTAGAAGAATAAAAACCAAAATAATAGTAATGATTTTGAACCAATTATTAATAAAGATAGGGTAAATTTTGATTGCTTACTGTTAAATTTATTTTACTTTAGTTCCTATAAAATTGATGAATTTGGGTTTATAACATTAAAAAAGGTTAACAAAAACATTTTCTAAGGGTGTTGAATCTTGAATGGGTAATTTTAATAGTCTATCAACCCATGAATTCACTAGGTAGGAGACGAGTGAAATTGGTTTCCTTAAGATCAAATCATCATTTGATATTGATGAACTAAAACCTAAAAAATAAATGAAATAATAAAGAAGTAAAAGGTTAAAAATATAACATTATTATATCCTATTAATAGATTTATCCAAAAATCATGTTCATAAAATTAAAATATAATAATTTCATTATAGAAATGATAAATAAGGGAGGAAGTAGTCTTATCTATTGAGGAGTTCCAACTTCCCAACTCGGGATACCACCAAGTCTCCTGATACCATCATCTACTGATTTATTAGTAAAAAAAATAAATGAATTATTACCTTTAGTTATTAGGTTTTATGGATTTTGAATGAAGTTATATGCTAATTCCTAGTTTTGAAACTCACAGTCAAAATCTATAGGATGAATCCCTGGTCCCCACATATTGCAGGTTAATGTGGATCATCTTCTTTATGTTAAACTTGAAAATCTTCCCGTAAATGCCACAAAATTCACATGTTCTTAGCTTAGGATCCAAGAAAGAGGAATCTAGATGTGTCTTTATATTTAATTAAGTATTTAATGTATCACTTGGAAATACTATAAGTTTCACAAGAAAACATTTATCAAGTCTCCATTAATACTTCTTAGATTCTATTATTATTAATTTTAACATCATTTTATTTTCTAGAATTTAAGAGGCACATGACAATGAAAGTTGTATTTATCATAATCTCCTTAGAAATTCAATCTAACATTGACCCTTATGTACCACTTTGGTCAAAATACCATCTTCTTCATTGGTCAACCATAGACCATCTTTGGTTCAATGAACTTGGGTTGTGTTAATATATTTACAACCAGACACTAATTAGTATGTCAAAAGTCATCCAAAATGTATAATAATCTTAGAATAATTATATTTAGTAGTATCATTTCCCCCATTACTCTAAATTGAGTACTTGAAATACCTCATTTAGAATGAAACTCAATTAGCTCATCAAAATAGCATAGAAAAAACAACAAATAGTTGGCATGAACTGAAACTCATCACTGCAACTATAGAAACTGAAACTCATAATCCCTTATTTTTAAAAACATTAGACCCAAAATAGAGAAAATTAGAAATCACTCATCACAGTTTATGAGATTTATCTTAGATTCTATCATATCGAACTACTTCCTTCTTCAATCAAGTCAATCACCAACCTTGGTTTTTCCTCCTCTAATTTGATAAATGTTTAAATCAATCTCCTTTGAATCTCATTAACAAAGATTAGTCATCAAGAAAGATTCAAACCATGCCCATTGATCTTCGTTGGTTTTTTAGTTTGACTTCATCCTCATCTATGTGAAGATCTTGATTTCAGTTCTGGATTCTCCAGCGTGAATTCTTTCTTAGTTGATCCCAAGTGTCCCTCTTCTTCAATCTTGAGCTTATATTTGAGTTTTCAAGATTTAGTTAACATGTTAGACACCCCTAATTCTAGTGAAGTTTATTCTATCTCTACATCATATTGTATCTTGAATCTTGGATTACTTCTAAGCTTTAGTTGGTTTCAGTTATTCATCGGTTAACTTTGTATTCTTTTATAGTGAAAAAAAATCTAAAAGAAAATTATCCTATGGGTATATGTATTTTCTAATACGGGGATAAAATAATCTATATGATCCAGATAAAAAATGACTTATAGGGTTTTCTGTGAATCTTCTACATAACCACTTTTGCTGAAAATTGTGGTATGAAAATTCCCAAGATATATAGGATTCCATAAAGTGCTATGAGAATTACCTGTAAACATAATAAAAGAACTTTGTGAAAATTTATTAAAATAATAAAATTCAAAATATTTTTAAAAAAATAGAATTAATTTTTCATAACTTAACACAAAAGATTAAAAATATGCTTTAAAAAATTATTTCTAAAATAAAACCACATAAGGTGGAAATTTAAAATCCAATACCTAAAAAATTTAAATTTTTTCAAAAATATATTTAAATATAAATTTAAAATAGAAAAATAAAATGATATAATATTTCAAACCATATTAAACTTGCATTCAATAATTTTAATAGGTGAATTTAAAATGAGTTCTATCAAATAATATTCAAATTATAAACATGGAACATTGGATAAGAAAATTCAAAATCCACACCTAGAAAGAAACACTTCAAATATTATTTAAATTGATATTTCATAAAATCTTCTAGAAAATTGGTTCTTAAAATATAAAAAAATGAATTCACAAAACCTTTGAATTTTTTTTCAATAAATATGATTATTTTTATACAAAAAATAAAAGAATGAAAATTTCAAATAAGAATGATAAAAATCCAATTTTTTATCAGTTAATGATAATTTTTATCAAAAAATTTAAAATTTTATTAAAAATATTTGGAAAAAATCTATCAATTCAAAGAAACATAAAATTCCCCCAAACTTAAATAATTGTTTATAATCAAGTAATCAATTCATCAAACCCAGTTGAAATAAATAAATACCAAAATTTACATATTTGACAATAAAATTAATAAGTGATTTAAAAAAAATGATTCCCCCATGGAATATATCAAGTATGGATTATTTTTTACTCAAAAGAAAGTGTTTTTTACAAAATTTGGTTCCATTCTTACAAACATGAATGATTTTGAAAATTTTGAAATTAATTATAAAAATTTTACTTTTTATTTAGATGTTTTTCCAAACTTATATTTTTCTCCATAGTGAATATACTCACAATTTCATCACACAAAATAATTATACATAACTGGTGGATGATTGGGTCGAATAATTGAAAAGAAGCATAATTAACTCATCCATTAGTTTTATCTTAAGGAATAAAAGGATTTACTTGGATTAGGATTTTATTTCATAGATTATTTAAATTTAAATACTATAATTTTTATTCTAATAAAAATGTTTGAAAATTAATTAATATTGTAAATCATACTTAAAAAATTTCACCATAAGAAATAATTTTTAACAGAGTAATGTAAAAGATGTTACTAGATTGAATCCATGGCTAAATAGAAATTATTAATCACTCAAATTAGTAAAACAATCCTAAAATTAAAGAAAAATTTATAACCATTGAAAATTAAAATTTATACTTTAAAAATAACAAATCTTGAAAAAATTTAAGGAAATATTGATTTATTCTCAATTAAGTACAACTTATCATATTTAAAACCCCTTACCTACACTTAAAACTCAACATTGTCCCCAATGTCGAACCTAAAGATGGAATAAATATAAAAATAGTCCGGTTTAAAAAGATTTTGACAATAAGCTATTAAAAGTCCCACAAAAGGGTCATAATAAAGTTTAATCAGAATGTTTACCATATATTCTAGCATATCCAATATATAATTTTAAAGTTAAATGAAATTTTAAAATGGATAGAATAAATTAATCTTCCATAGAGATAAAAAATAATAACTTGTAGAATATTTTTTTAGCATAAAATAAGTTTTTGAAATTCCCGCCCACTTAGTTTCAATAAGTGGATATATTTTTAACAATATCCATTTATAATGTATAGATTCAAAAAAAATTATAATTGTATAATAAAGTGTATAAATTAAATAAAAAATACCCTGATAAAGAAGCATATTCCTCTGAAGTTCAACCAAATAAACCTTCACTCTAGTTTTAAGTATAGTCCCTCTAGTTAATTAGATTTAAGTTTTTAAAAGTTGAAACATATTAACATCTGATTTTAATTTATCAGGCCCAAAAAATAAAAACTAGAGTTTTAATTTAAAGGAATTGCGATTTAGATTATTCTGACATGAATCTTATTTTTTTCTTTGAAAATAATTGGAATTATGCTCTTATGAATTTCATAGAAGGTTCATCTTTTAAAACATTATGGAGGATCAATTCATTAAAAAAATAAAAGAAATATTTTTATTTTTATTCAAATATCAAAAATCAAAAGAAAATATAAATAATGATAATGGGTTAACTCCTTCAAAACACTGATTTAAGGACCTTAGTTAGGCTTAGAGAAGGATTAATTTTATAACACAGAGATGATAACCAAGACATTTATCCACCCTTTAAAATAATTCTTAACCCTTTTCACATTTAATAATAAATAAATATTCTTCTTTCTTACTAACTCTACAACCCCATTGATTATGAATATCAGGATAGTGAAAGATCCCAACCACTTGAATTTATGTTTTCTAGGAAAAAGTTTTAATCTATAATTATACAACAACATTTTCTGACCAACCTTAAAGTATGATTTTTGAATTAGGTAATCATGAAAGTATTTTTTCTTTCTTTATAAATTATGAAATTTTCATAGGATTATATTCCAATCTCATCAAGTTCACTCAGATCTATCAATATTCTCTCATCGATAGATTTTAAATCTAAATTTAAATATTTTATAGACCAAAATGACTTGTGTTGGAGCTTAAATGGTAAGTGAAATGATTTCCCAAATAGTATCCTATAATGATAAATTCCTATGGGAGTTTTAATGGAAATTATAAAGTTTCACAAGGCTTCATCTAACTTTAAAGTCCAATCCTTCCTTGATCCGATCATAGCTTTATCCATGATTTGTTTAAGAACCCTATTTAAAACTTCAACTTATTCCTGAGACTGGAGATGGTATGTATTTAAATTTTTGGGCACACAACCATATTTTTCTATTAAATATTTTAATTTAAATTTTTTAAAGTGGGATAAACTTTCAGTGATAAAAGATTTGGGAACACAAAATCTAGAATTTTTTTTCTTCTTAATGAATTTGACAAAATTATTTTCTTGGTTATTGGGAAGTTCCATAGACTCAACCCAGTTGGAAAATTAGTCAAAAACCACTAAGATATATTAATTACCATGATATTATGTTAAAGGTCACATAAAACATATCCCCCCCAAAATAAAAAATATAAACTTCAAGAATTAACTTTTGAGGAAGTTTCTATTTTTTACCAACATTGACTAAGATTTGTCATTTTTCAAATCCCACCATAATAATCCTAACATCCTTAAAGAGATTAAGATGATAAAATCCATATTTAAGCACATTTTGGGTTGTTATTTCTCCCCTATATTTTCTTCCCCATGGTTAATAGTGGAAAACTTCTAAAATGGAAAAAATCTCTTCCTCAGGTACACACCTCTTAAGGACTCCATTAACACACATCACAAACAAAAACTTGTCATAAAAAAATTAGTAATTAAGTTATAAAATGAATTTAATCCTATGATTTGATTTTATAACACTAGTAATGAAACATATATCAATTAAAATAGAAAAATATTTATTCTAATAAGTTTTATTTACTAAAAAACAAGTAGTTTTTTATATGGGAAAGATAATTTATCTCTCTAGGGTTATTACTTTAGGTATTATGAAACCATGATAGGTGGTTAACCACTATATTTTTAGTCCCTTTATTATATCTAAATAAAATTATTTTTATAAGAGTATCCATATCATCATTATTTGTTTAACATCTTTCTTAGGTAGCTGATACATTAGGGTAGTATAGTCAGTGAATAATATAACCTTGGATACTATCAAGTATGGATTAAACTTCTCTAGAGAAAAAATGGCTTCCAAAAACTCCTTATCAGTTAAAGTGTATTTATTTTGGTAATAATTTATTAACATATTAAAATACTATACCAAATTTAATATATTGTCCTTCCTTTTCCCTAAAACTTCCCCAACAGTAAGTTCACTTGCATCACACTTTAACTCGAAGGACTGATTCTTGTTAAGGGAAATAATGATAAGTGATATGATCAATTTTTTATTAAGTATGTTGAATGACTCTAAATATTTTTCATCAAATATGAATGGTGTATCCTTGAAAATTAGTAAACATAAGGACCTCATGATCTTATAAAAATCCTTGATGAACCTCCGGTAAAAACCAACATGCCTCAAAAAACTTCTAACACCATTGCTATTTTATAGAGGGGTAACTTCTGAATTACCTCAATATTAGTATTTTCAACCTCTATTATCCTATTTGAGACCCTGTGACCCAGAACAATTCCCTTCATGTCCATAAATTTGAATTTTTCCAATTCCAAGCCAAGTTAGTCTCTTGAAATCTTTGAAAAACCAATTCCATATTTTATAAGAAACTCAAAAAATTGTTCCCAACTATGGAAAAGCAATCCATCAATAATCCTCTCAATCATATTTAAAAATATATCCATCATACATGTTTTAAATTTAGTCAAGGCACCAAATAATCCAATGGTTATTCACTAATAAGAAAATTTCCCAAAGGGGCATGTGACTGACTGAAAATTAAATTTTTATTGAATAAGGAGAGAACAAAAATTCACTACCAAAACAACACAATCACGGTAGCCTAAAGTGGTGGAGGCATAGGGCATCATCAAGAGTAACTTGGTTGCAGATATTTAGAAAAGAACCAACCCGGTTGCAGATAATGATTTCCTCATCAACTCTACATTCACGGGCCAACTTATCCGTTGCAAAATTGCCTTCACACCAAATATGTTTGACCGAACATCCTTGATTGATAAAGCTCCTACAAATTCTCACCAGATAGCAGAGATCCCATGGTGGTTCGGTCTTACCTTGGAGGAAGAGGACAGATGTAATGGAGTCCAATTAGATACTCTCCACCTTGACGTTGAGGCAGTTGCACAATGAGAGACCCGTGTGCATGGACCTAAATTTTTCACCCAAGGATGAGCCAAACCCATAGAAGGCGCTGAAGCCAAAGATGACTGAGCTGTTTGCATTCCTAACCAGTCCCCCGCCCCTCATCTTACCATCAGTGAAGGAACCATCGACATTGAGCTTTAAGCCGCTATAGGGTGGTAACCACCGAACCCATTTTCTTAGGATGTTTGGGATTATGCTTGTATAAGCTATCGATCTAGGGAGAACCCTTCTGAAGGAGGGAAAATCCCAGCAACCACGAAGAAGATTGACCAGCTTGGCCAACATTTAACGAGTTCTCACTTGAAGAGATAAGTTGGAAGTCCTTGCACCTTCTCTGGCCTTGTTCCTTGCTTCCCAGATATTCTAGCAAGTATCCACCACAACGGTTGCACAAATTCTTTTTTCAATGTCCCGTGATCCGAAGTCCCAAAATCAACTTTTGAAAAGTTCCTGAAAATTATCTCCACTACACTCAATGTCTAGGATAGATCCCATGTATCACCATAGGGTCTTTTCCCATTCACTGTGCAAAAAAGGTGTTCTGTTGACTCCATTTGAGGGATGGTGTAGCAGTAGCAGTGGGACACCATGGTTATTCCTCTACGTTGAATATTCTTGTCTGTCAGAAGGTCTATGTGAAGAATTTACCATACTAGAAAATTTATTTTGGTGGGTATAACTTTTCACCAGAGGTTCGAGGTAGGTTTATCACTCTCCCTTTGCACATGAATGAATGCTCTGAAACTACTGCTAGATAATTTACCAGAAGCCGATCCAGTGAACCAGCAACGGTCCGAATCTTCCACCAAGCAGATGCTTTGAAAAATTTCATTCTGTTCATAATTGAGAATTGTGTCCATCAGACCTCGGTGGGAAATATCCTCCTTGAAGGTGATGGCCGACACATGACAACCAGAAAAATAGAGAATATTTCCAGCCTAATTCTCATTCCATAGGTTGATATCGCCTCTCCCAATCAACCATTGAGATTGAGCTTGAAGGCCAGGTGGATGTGAGAGCATGCGTTTGGAAAGTTTAGAGAGGGTCCTCCTATTCCTTGGCCAGTCCTCCTATTTCTCCCCATACCTATTGTTCACAAACCTTTCCCATAACGAGGTCCCCTCAATGATCTCCCACACCAGGAGTGCCTGCATAGCTTTCATAGAATCACATTTTTAATAAAATACCCTTCAAGAAATAAGTAAAATTTACTCACAACTAGTATTTCAAGAATTTTATCCAAAAATAGCATATGGAAATGATCCTTTCTAGTGGATTAATTGAGATTCCTATAGTTAATAAAAAATATACACTTAGTCACCTTTCTAACTAGAATCTACTTACCCATTTCATTAGTTATAAGAGTGAAACCTCCTTTTTTTGGAACCACTTGGACTATAATAACCCAAGGGCTATAAAAAATGGTATAGATAATCCCAACATCTATAAATTTGATAATATCTTCCCTATAAACCTATTTCATTTTGAGACTAAGCCTCTTTTGGTCCTTAAATATTTTATTATGATTAGGATCCATTAGGATTTTGTGCATGCATAATGAAGGGATGATCCACTTAATATCAACTATGGTCCAACCTATGAAAGTTTTATACATTTTCAACACATAAAACATTTTTTTCTAAACTTTTACATAACTCATCATATATAATTACTGTATGTGAAGAGATATCACTCATAAAAGAGTATTTTAGGTGAGATGGGAGTGGTTTTAAGATCTAATTATGGTGCATCTTAGCTAGAAGGTAGAATTTTGGGTCAGAGTAGATTAAGACCTTCAATTCATTTCTTAAAAAATGAATGGAATTTAAATAAAGTCTCTTCATCACTGTAGTCTAGACTGGGAAACTCCTCACCATCTAATTATAAATTTAGTTTTAAGATATTTTCTTCTCAAAATAATCAATTTTTTATAAAAATTCACCCTCGTACCCATCAAATGGATCTTTTTTACTTGAAATGGTTCATAAATAGGTTTTATAAAGCATGGATCTTTTATTAATATCATAAATAATTCTTTAAAATTACCATTCGTATTCATAAAAAGGTTTTTAAAACTATAATAGTTCATCCCTTAAGTGATTTTTTTAGGTGTGGGATCCTTGGAATTTTTTGAAAACAATAAATTCTTCCTTTTGATCTTATACATTAAAAATCAGTTTACCTTTTGAGACATAAATGATAACACCTCCTTTATCTTGGAAAGGTCTTCCTGATATGATAGGGACCTATTTATCACATTAAATATCCAAGATTAGGAAGTTGAAATGAAAAAATAGCCTTTCCAACCCAATAATAAAGTCATCCACTCTTCCAATAGTGTGTTTGATGGAGTGGTCAACCAAATTCAATACCACTATAGTGGGTAGTATGTCTCCCTATCTAAAATGTAAAAATAGTGATTAAGGGATAAAATTTATGCTAACACCAAGGTCACAATGGTATTTGATATATAAATTATTTACTAAGGTTCATGTAATGAGAAAACTACTAGGATCCTTAAGCTTAGGAGGTATCATATTCTAAACAAAAATACTACACTCTTCTATCAAGATGTAGGTGGAAAAATCCTCCAAGGTATTTTTTTGACATGATTTTTCAGAAATTTTAAGTTTAATGGGATTCAACCTAAATATTGAAGGAATAGGATATTGATGTGAATATTTTTAAACAACCCAAATAACATGAGAAATTCAATTTTTTGTTTATTTTTGTTAATCCTATAAGTTAAATGGATGTGTGGGGAAATATTCTTCAAAATAGCAGAAAACCACTCAAGTTCTTCTTAAATATTTTATTTCCCTTTATTTTTCTTCCTTTTAAGTATTTTTATCTTGTTTTTGATGTGTAAAATAAGGTTTTAAATTATTTTCTTCATGGATATATAAATTTAAAAAATCAAAGTTTCCTAGAGTTTTACTTCTATTTTCTTAAAAAATTTCATATTGGGCTATCCTAACATCACTTTTAATTTCCTGATGAGTTTTTGAACCACTTTGGGTGGTGAAAACCACAAAATTATCCCTTAGTATCATTTCAACTATGCTATAATATGCATGTACCTATCTAGAATTCCCATTTTTAGCTCTAGGTTATACATCCCCACATATATTTTAGAATTGTTCAAATCATTTTGGTATTTTTATAAATCCAATTCATTTTTTTTGTTATTTCAAACTTTCCTATAAACTACTAGAATATACCCCTTCCTCTTGATAATTAGAGGTATCAACCTTATATTGGTTTTGAAATTATGGTTTGGGTTGTTTTAGGAATCTAGGGGTAGGTTTTCTAATCATTCCTTGCTCTATCAATAATTTTTTTTGAGTGGTTTCTATACCCTAGGTTATATTTATTGAAAAATGAGTCATATCTAGCCTACATACTTGGACCATACTTAAAAAAATTATAATTTTATTAGGATTAGGATGGAATATAAAAGTTCAGGTAGCAGTTTTTAAAGTATCTAAACATGAATCATTGATGAAACTACTCTCTAGGATATTGATCTTGAATTTGAATTCCAATTTGGTTTACATTTTTTTGGAATTTATTTCATTAAAGACTGAAGTTGGTCCTTTATTTTAGTAACATAAGAATTAAATTCCATACCAAAACTAGAGTTTTATTCTCCCATATTAACTCTTATTATCCTATAATATTTATATTCTAAATCAAGGGAAAGAGTGTTGTATATTTTTCTTAACTCTTCATCTATCTTTTCAGTGAAATTATCTATTATCGATTGGTCGACCAAATTCTTCCTTTAAGGTGAAAACCCTTCATAAAATACTTCTATGAGGATGTGGGTAAAGAGATAGTGGTGCATACACTACTTGAGTATATTCATAATCTGGTCTCATTCTTTATGAAAATTCTCTCTATCCTAAAAACTAGTTATTTTATTCCTAAAATATCCCTTAAGTATCTTTGGGTAAAATTTGATGTTAAAAGTTTCATAAACTTTATCTCACCTTTTAAAAATGTTTTCATCTAATAATAGGAACTATTTATTAGAATTTTACTTAAAAAATGGAATACCCTCATTTTAAGCTCATTTACAGTAATATATTGAAGATGAAACAACTGAACTATGTTATATAAGTCCCTAATGAAGGTAAAATAATACTCATTAAGAATTTCATTGAATATAGGAAGTAGTGAAATATATGAGTGTTTAAGTTCATAATTCCTAGATCTATGGATTAACCTAAATGAATATGGGTTGTCTGAAACTTGAGGATATTGAAACTCCCTTACCCCAAACCTTTCTAAGTTTTGTTGAATGATGTCATATTTACAGTTTCTCACATTCCCCATAGGTATCTCTTTCTGAGTTCTTCCATTTCAGATCCTCTAAAGATACCTAAGGCGTCTATGAATTTTTGGGATTATGGACTTTAGGTTCTCAGTTTTTGATCTTGTGTGCATGCACACAACTTTTTTTTATAAATATCTAGTAATCACACAACAAATTTCATTTTTTAATATATTTAATTATATTTTTAAAATTTTATATTTTCTTGGTCGCATGAAGCCTTTCCTAGTAAAAATTAAAAAATTTGACTTGTTTCATTGAGACAAGTAAATTTATTTATTTTCCTACTTAAATATAGATCAAAATAAGTAGGGTTGATCCTATAAGTAAAGTGTGTGAAATATATAATAAACAAAACACTCAAAGAAAAGAACACAAAAAAAGAAAGTCATAAGGATGAATGGATCTAGAAGTAGTTTGCTACATGGGAAGTGATGAATTTTTAGTGAGATGATGAAAATGAAATAGTTGAAAACAATGAAGAATATATGAAAATAATAGACACTCAAGAATAATAGTGACAATGAACAAATTATTAATGAGCATAGGGGAAATTTTGATTTCCTGTTGTTAAATTGATTTTCCTTAAATTCCTATAAAATTGATGAATCTGGGTTTCCAACATTCAAAAAGGTCAATAGTACCTTCTATCAATAATTTTGGTACTTTAATGGGTAATTACAGTAGTCTATTAACCACTGCATTCACTAATAAAGAGATGAATGAAATTGGTTTCATTAATATCAAATCTTTATTTTATCTTAATGAAGTGAAAACCTAAAAAAACAAAATAAATAAGTAAAAGGATGTAAATAAAAAAAAATTATTTTCCCTTAATAGATTTATCAAACAATCATGTTTGTAACATAAAAATATAAGAATTTAATTTCATAAATAACAAAGAATGGATAAAAGAGTCATTTTTTAGGAGCTATAATTTACTAGCTTAGGTTACTGCCAAGTCTCTTGGTACCACTATCTACTAATGTATTGATCAATGAATGAATGACAAAATCTATTCAATGAGTATATTTTTTCCTTTTTTAATTTCATCAGATGCCAAATAATATTCTACAACCCATGAAAAACATATCCACCCTGAATAATTATTCTCCATGAGTTGTTGGTTACTTTGGATTATATTCCTTATGTGAATTTATAAAAAATTCCTATAAATGTCATAAACTTTACATGTGATTAGATTCAATTAAACCCCCATATTTTTCACTACTCATCCATAGATAATATTGGGTTCACTGAACTTTTATTGTGTTCACATATTTACAACCATTCACAAATCATTATATAGAAGGTCCTTTATAATTTATAATCATATTTAAACCATTCTATTTAGTAGTAACATTTACTCCAATAATTATGTCAAAGCTCCTATTGATTTCATTTCTTCATTAGTCAATTTTTTCTCCTTCAGTAGTATCTAGAAATGGAAAAATAAATCATCCCATGGGTTTAGGTAATTGATTATGTGAGGATAAAATCATTTATGCAGTAGAAATCATCTATGCTGACCAAATCATCTACATGGGGGAAATAATTTATTCAAGGTAGATAAAAAAGCATCAATATTTTATCAAAAATATGTGGCAAACATGTATCAATTAAAATCCACACTAGTTCTCAAGCCCCTTCTATTGCAACTAGGGTGGATAATTGTTCCTAAAACCCCAGAAGAGCATTATGGAGGAGAGAAAATAGCTCAATTTCACACCCAT
The DNA here is from genome assembly GCA_963277665.1 of Viscum album. Classification (NCBI taxonomy): domain Eukaryota; kingdom Viridiplantae; phylum Streptophyta; class Magnoliopsida; order Santalales; family Viscaceae; genus Viscum; species Viscum album. The sequence goes on from OY728131.1 coordinate 1,589,496,272, forward strand.
AATGATAGGTTTTGACACATATTTGGATTATTCCATGAAAAATTTATGCAATAGTTTTTTATAATATTTATTTTGAGAATGAAAAATATAATTATTCCTTTACTTGAAGTTAGAAGAAAAATTCCATTTTTATTTTCATGAATATTTCAAACTTTTAATTAATTTGTTCATAAAATGACATGAAATTATAATTTTTCACCTATAGAAATAATTTTATCAATATAAAAAATATAATTAGAGTATTATTTCTCAAATCCTTTAAATAAAATGTTTCTATTCATAGTTCCTTTCTAGAAATTCGTATGCTATAGACAACCATCAAGATTGGAACACCATACCCTTGGGGTTTTCTTTAAACCATAGGCCAATTTCTTCAATTTTTACACTATATTTATATTATTTTTAATGATAAAACCCCAAATTTTCTAAATATAATCCTCTTATAATGGATCTCTATTCAATAATATATATTTCACATTTATTTTATACACTTTATGATTTCTTTTGGAAAAAATGGATAATAATATTTTTATTGCTTCCAACCTTGTAATTGGAAAAAGTTTCTTTAAAATCAATTCCCCAATATGGGAGTACCCCTAGCAATATATCCTTGATTTTTTTCTCACCACTTTTTCTTTTTCATTTGAATTATTTCTTAATACTCACTTGATTATGATAAAAGATTCCCATTTCATTCAAGGGATAAGAACCTAAGTGGTATTTTTCTAAATTTTATCCAACTCTTTACTCACAGAATCCATCCAATATTTATGATTAAATTCTCTACTAATATAATGTTGTTAAATTTAATTAACCAACGCTATTTTATTATATATTTTTAGTCTTCATTCTTTTTATACTAGATCTATTTCATCTCTAATAATATTTATCATCAACCAACATTTTCACTTTGTTTTAATTTTAATTTGATCCTTTAAAACCAAATTATTCATCACCCCTAGTGTAATAAAAATTATTATCACTAATGGGTTTCTTATCCTCTATGTAACAATCCATGGCTGTATGAGATGAAAATTTCAGACAGAATTTTAATTTTCAATTACTAAATAGATAAAATTTTGAATGGAGATTTGAAACAAAATTTTGAGAGTTGGAATGAATCTAAGTGGTGTTTTTGGATTTGGAATGAGTATTGGGAGGTATCTTAAGTTTACGAGTGAGTTTTAGAGGTTTTGGGGAACTTTGGAAAGGGGACACAGTTTGGGGTAAATAATTTAGGGGATATCATGTGGCACTCTAAACCTTTGGCCATTTTTAATTCAATTTGTACATTTCACGATTTTTTAGAATGGTCGGGAAAATTTTTTAAGGAAACCATAAAAACTCAAGAGGAATACATGTGAGGTTTTTTAGGGTTTTTAGATCCACCTATACAATTGGTGCACATTTTTGGTAAACCATGCGACTAAACCTCACGAGGTGAATGAATTGAGGCAGTTCCGGCTGCATGGTTGGAACACAATTTGAAAAAATGTGTTTACAAACCATGCATCTCATTAAAGGGTGAAAAATTATGATTTTAAACTCCTTAATTTTTAAAGTATATCCACATTTCTCTCATCATCCTTATGCATGACCATCCCTCCTCCCACTCCCTTGGATCCCTAGCCCTCTTTAATTTGGGCTATATTTTAAAGTCGGTATTTGATGATTTAAGGTATGATTTTAACTCTGGTATCCTCCTTGTACCCCCCTCTATTTTTCTTTAAATTTTAGTTTCCTGTTTTAGGTATTTGGTTCTAATTTCACTAGACACTACTGGAAAAAAATCCTATACCAATAGTTTATAGGGTCATTGGATCTTTTTATATCAGTATAGGCCTATACCAATAATTTTGGGAAAACCATTAGTATAGTCGGGCTATACCAACAATTTCAAAACCATTAGTATAGGCTCAAAAAATTTGGGTACCTACACTAATGCTTTTTAGAACTGTTGGTATAGGTAATTAAAAAAAACCAAGCTGAAATTTGAACCCCGTACCTTTTTATTATATTTAAATGACCTAACAATTAATCTAAAATGTCTTTTGTGTATATAATTTGATAAATATTTATATTTATATTTACAAAAAAATTAAAATTTTATGCATTTAATATTATATAATAGAATAATTCATAAAAAAAATCTGGTACTTATACCAACGGTTTTCAGAACCGTTGGTATAGGAACCTAAATTTTTGGGAGCTATACCAATGGTTTTTTTTAGAACCTTTAGTATAGGTGTCACCTATACCAATATTTTTGGATAAACTATTGGTATAGGTTATGTATAGGATAACTATACCAATGATATTGGCAAAACCATTGGTATAGTTCTGTGGATATAGCTCTAATTTCTAGTAGTGGGAGTATGGTGGAATCAACTAAGCATGATGGGGATTTCACTTTTCCCAGGAAGAGGGTGACCCAAAACACTATCTTCATGTAGTGTATTATTTATTCGATCAATTTATGATGTGGCATGGGTTTTTAATTGATTTTTGGAAAAAAATAAATTGAAATGCCTATTGATTTGGCAGTGTAGGTTGGGGTTTTTACTCGACTTGGGTTCGGGGGTGGCCAAAACCCTATCAATCAAAGAGCTAATGATCATTTGGTGTTTAGTGAGTTATCTAGTATTATAAAAAGTTTAAATTGAATGAATAAATTAATTATAAATGCTATAATTAATTAATTATGAATGTTTGTCTTGATTTAGGAGCTTGGGGCATGAAGATGAGCTTAGATGATTAAGTATGAGGCTGAGTGGGCTTGGGTGGGCCTTGGAAGCTACTATTAGCCATCAGAAATATTTGGATTTTTTTTATAAGGTAGATGGTCTCTCATTCTAGCCCTATGGATTTATGCCTTAATTTTATGTGTCATGCAATGTGTGGGCACAAAAATTTAGTTGAGGTCCATTTAGGTTAAATTTTTTATTTAATTTAAATTAAATGTTAAATTAAAATGAATGTAAAAAATAAACGAGTGTTAGTGATCATGAATAACCCCTATGTGCTATCTTGATGCCTTGACCGTCTATGGACTAGTATAGAACTATTGAAACATCATTTGGCCACCTAAACTCTTAACAGGTGAGGCTTGGAATTGAATAGATCAATTAGACTATTCTTAGGGGATTGTAACACCTCTAAGATAGGGGGATTATTGGATTTGGAGATCTAAACTGAGTATCACTTAGGAAGCCTTTATAGAAATTGAATTATTTGAGCTTGAATGATATTAGGGTAGGATGAACAATCCTATACCATACATTGTGACCAGACATAGGTGGGAAGACTTTAGGAAGACTGGGATTGGGTTGGGGGAGAGGATCAAACAAGAGTGTCCCTAAGAGCCAAGATAGACCATAAGAAATCTCTTGATTATTACCAATGTGGAAGGAACCATATAGGCAGCAAGGTCATGCTAACTTGATATTGATGATGTTAAGGGATGTGATATCCAAGAGCATCGATTTTTGACCCAAGGTTGTAGATGAGATTGAGTATACAAGTGAGGGTGCCTTCATTGTATTGAGAATGAGGGGACCCCGTGGGTTCCCCATAGACATACCAATCCTGATCAGGTGTCTGTGGGATAGTAGCGGGTGTCACTGTGGAACCCTATAGAGACCCCGTTCATTCTGAGGGCCGGTGTGTCTAAAATTAATTTAATAAAAATATTAAATATAATTTATATTATGCACAAGTAGTTTCTTAAATAAAATAGGATAATTCTTAAACATAATCTCTAATAAAAAATTTGAAACCATGGTTATGTCTGGAAAATGATGTTTACCCTAGGTAGGACCTAAAATGGGTCGGCGTAGAGCGTTTGGAAATAGAAACCCTTGGTGCGTACGTTTAGTTAAAATAATTAATTAAATTTATTTATTTTAATTAAATCAACCTAATCTAAATTCCAATAAATTCTATGTTTTGGAAAATACTTTAGGGTTATCCACATAAACCCTATGAGAATTGAGAGTCATTCTTCCTCCTTCCATTGGTGAATCAAATTAGATGAAGAAGAGACTCCATATCAAAGCAGATCAAAGCACGGTGAATGAAATGACTTCCTTCATTCATTGCCAAGCACATTCTTAAACAAATAATGATCAAATCACCAATTAAGACTCATCAATTCATATTTTATGCCACTATTAATTAAATTGATTAAGTAGGATCACATTGATTCTTGATCTGTGCGAATTTACATACTTTTCATGCCCCCGTGTACAAATTTAATTAATTTTCATATATTTCTCACCCTGGATATCCCCTTTTGTACTCATTGGAAAAAAAATATTAGAAAAATATTGTTAAAACCTTTTTTTGGTGATTTTACCCCACTAGTTCTTCACATTCTTTGCCATTGGGCATGGGGCCATGGATCGATGTTTCCGGGAGGGATCAAGTCCAATCGGACCCCCAGATTCATGGAAAAATCACATGAAAAGAATAAAATGTTGAATTGGGGATGGGTTTGGAGGATTCATGGTTTACTAGTGATAAATTATATGACATGGAATTTGAATTGATGAAAGAGGGATGAATAAAGGTGCAACGGTGTAAGGGGGTTCATGTGGCCTTCATGCAGATCAACGAAAGTTTGAATTCCAGCCATCATATGGTCTGAAATGATGAACGAAGGAAGTATCCACAAATTTTGGTTGAAGAAAAGGCTTGGTTACAAGTGGAGGATCTAGACATGGATATTTGGGAACAAATCTATATTTCTAGAAAAATCACGACTACACACTGTGTAGTCTGAAGAACACACGAAGTATAGGGATCTGGTTGTAGCAGCTAGGGTTTCACAGAATTATAAGTATCACATGCCATGTGGGACCACTAAATTCCATGTGAACTTATAATGGTGACCCAGTGTGTGCTCCAGGAGTACATGGGCATGAGTACAGCCAGGCACACACTGTGTGCTGAAGTTCACAAACATGGGATGGATATAGAGACACGACCAAGGAGCACAGGTAGGACCCCAAGTGGCTCAGACATGCTATATAGACCCTCTACCTATTGTGTATCCCTAAATGGGAAGCGATCCATGTACTAACTAGGAAACATATAGGCGATGGAGTAGGACCACACACCATGTGGGTCCCCTCACACGCCATGTACCCCCTTCTTCCCATTTGAGGAAACTTTAACCTCTCATATCTTCTTCATTTGGACTTAGATTTTGGCCCCGTGAGTACCCCATCCCGAGTGTTGTTCCACATAGAACATGATGGTGGTATCTATAGTGGATTTAGATATACAATGAGATATTTTCTGGGCGTGATGATTATTTAGGCGATGCTCTAAGACAACAGTGATCAAGAAAGATCCCTAGGGACACTAGAGTAGCACCCTTTCAGACAGACACGCAAGATGCTAGGCATCAATGATGAAATTCTGGAACTGATGGCACTCTTACTGGGGATGGTATGTGAGATGGATATCCCCTTCTCTATTGTTTCAGTTTCTTTAGTTTGCGTATATATATATATATATATATATATATATCCATGTTGTTGGGTTTTGTTTACTCTCTCTCTTTGGGTTGAGATATTTACTATCTATATATTCCTATTGTGACTCTTACTACCCCCCTTCAGCTTTTGAGCATCCCACTGGGTATTTATATACTCACCTTTTCATGGGAATTTCCTGAACGTGTTGTATCCTATAAAAACAATGAATAGTTCAGTGGTGACTATATATGAGCATAGGGATACTTGTTGCATTAGACTACATACAATGGTTAGATCTTAGAGATCAATAGGTGGGCTCTCTCAGAATTTACTTTTCTAGTTTTTTCAGTTGGGGCATATTTATGGTTGGGCATGTATTTCCCCCCTTTTTCTTTTCAGTTTACACTATCGTACTCTTGTACACTATATAGGTTTTTCATGCATGGTTATTAATATATATATTTCATCTCTTTTCTTTTATTACTATGAAATTATGCATTAAGATGGTTGGGCATGTGAATATAGGTACATTAGGTAAAGGCCACCCATGTTAGATATTCCCTTCAATGCTTGTCACCACCCCTGGCCTATAGAGGCAGGATTAGAGTAGTTGCCACTTGATCCTTATTGGGTCGGTCCATGACAGTTTGGCATTAGATCGGTTCATTCCTTGAGATGGTGTTTTATATATTCCCCTTACAAGTATTTGGTTGGGATTTAGTGCAACGATGTAAAAGTGTCTTGAGTGTGGCTCTAAGGCCATAGAATCCACTATTTATGTAGCAACCGATGTATCCATTTACTAGGACCTTGAATTTCTACTTGTTGACTTTGTATACTGAGATATTGGTTACAAGGATCAAATTTTACATGCATCATATAGGATTGAGTCTTTGATTATCCTTATTGAGTCATCTCTCTTTTATATATATATATATATATGATCATCTGACCATGGTATGTATCGATCACCTTCAAGACTCATTTATGAAGACAACTATCCAGGTTATTGATTTTTGGATTGTGATAATAATTTGATGAGAGATAAAGCCTCAATTTAGGGTCTATCATGCAAGATCTTTCCTCCAGGCGGGTAGGTAGTAGCACCCCCACCCTTCAAGTAGCAGATCATACTAGCAGAGTAGGATGAGGATGCATATAGGCTTAGCACACTTTATGAATTATAAATTTAGAGGCCATTGAGGTTCCGTGATGAGACAAATCCACAGGAAATATAGGTTTGGTTTGAGTTGGTGATATGAGTTTTCAGAATTGTGCAGATCCTGATCGATCAAAAGGTTTCACCCAGAACTAGTTCTCTTCATAGAGCAGCAGTTGGTTCCAGTGGTACCTATAGATGACACACCCATAATGAGTGCACATTGTAGGTTCTAGAATAAGAGATCATCCAAGTTTTGTGTTGATCCATAATCCCCTCTCATATGGTTGAGTTTAGGCTCAATCCTGTGGTTTGGATATCCCACTCGGATATGAACCCTTTTGATGGTGATCCTCATGGTGATACCTCTCCAGAACAACACTGGGCATCAGTAGTGTCTTGTGATGGAGATGTTTTAGCATGGTATCAAACATTCTAGGAAAAAAGACACTTCCCCCACTGAGACACATCCTTGTGATGTGATTTAAAACCATGAGGGCGAGTCAGTGATGCCTACAACAAATAGTGTTATGGTGTGGAAGATGCAACCCTTGGACCTACATTTTTGGGATGTGTGGATGTGATGGGATGTTAGAGTAGGACCTAGTTTATTAGATAAATAAGGAAAGGGAAAGAATAAGCTATCAGTAGATGGTTCTTCTAACCAGGAGGCTCGAGTGTGGGTCGGGGTACAAACTATGTCACTAATGCTCTAGCTACAGTTGTTGGCAAAAAGTCTAAAGAAACATTTCCCTATGTGTAGCCCCTATTTGAGACCTAGTGATACCAATATAGTCCCTTTTTTCTCAAACCATGGTGTTGGAGGCTCCTACAGATAGGATTGGTGTTCACAAATTTTTTCCAATGGGGAGACCCTACTCAGCGAGGATAGAGAACCCCACATGAATTATTTCCATAGTGGCAGTGGGACCCTATGATGTTTTCCTTAGTATGGACTGGTCATTGACCATCCATGATCATATGATTACTACCATTGAGTATGGTAGAGCTTCTAGGTTGTGGGATGGATTTTTACTCCTTGATGAGGAGTGATCCTCAGACAATGCAGGATGAGATCATTTGTAGGAGGTTACAGCTGACTTGTTAGTTGTCCATTATTATTCTTGTAGTAGTGGGTGTTATGAGATTTTATCTCCCTCCAATGATGGTTGGGTATGATGAAATACTAGGTTTACCTCCCCATCATGAGATGTACCTCTATATAGACTTGCACCAAGGAAAAACCTATGTTTTCACTAGCACATTGGATAAACCCATTGGGATATGAGATATAGTGGTGAATTTGGAGGGTCTATAGAGGTAGGTATTAGAAAAATCCATTGTGTTCACCTGGGAAGCCTTATGTTGTTCTCCATAGAGAAGGATCAGAACTCGAGGTGAGTTGTGGATCGACATCGCCTGAATTAAGTTATTTCCAAGAAGGAGTATCCACCCCAAGAATAGATAACACCCTTGTGCCCTCGACATCTGAACAATATCATGTGAGACACTTGAGGAAGGATTATATATGTGATCCAGGAGTACTGGTATCATGGGTAACTCTCATGGATTTAGTTTTGAATTCATAAGGTTTGTAAAAAACTTCTCCAGGATTGAATCCCCCTTTGACCACCCTAACATGTAAAGGGAATTCATTTACCTAGAATGAACAGTGATAGATATCCTTTGAGGAGCTGAGGCTAAGGATGAAAAGTGATCCTATTTTGGGACTACTAAAGTAGGGCATGGAGTACGTAGTGTATTGTGATGCCTAAAAAGATGATATTTGATGCATGTTGATGAAGAGATAGGTATTTATCACATACGAGTCAAGATAGTTGAGACTCCATGAGAAGAACTATGTGACTCATGAGTTAGAGATGACAGTGGTAGTATTTTCACCGAGGATGTGGAGGCACTATCTTTTGGGAGAGCACTATCTTTTGGGAGAGCAATTTGTGGTTTACTTAGATCATTAGAGTCTCAGGTATGTATTCACACATATAGACTTGAACCAGAGACAAATATGGTTGAAGTTCCCGTAGGATTATGACTTTGAGGTAGTCTATACTCTGGGAAAGGGAAACATGGTAACAAATTACTTATCAAGAAGTCCCAGGATCATTTGGTGCAGGAGGTGTCTGAGTAGTTGGCTTCCATGAAACTGAACCTAGTTGAGTAGGAGGTTGAAACTTTTCTTTAGTTGATGGTATTGAATCCTCTACGACTCCAACATGTGAGAGATTCCTAGTTGGAACAAATTGACTGTGATGTATTATGTGAACAAATATCCTAATCATATTCACCAAATGGATTTTATGAAGGAGGGAATCACATCATCCTTTTCTAGGTATGGATGATGATTCTAGTCATGATGTGAGATGAGATGATGAGGGAGTTACACAATTTTCCTTTAGTTGTACATCCTGGTGTGGGAAAAATGTACAGAGACCTTCAATAGTACATCCTGGTGTAGGGAATATGTACATCCTGGCATGGGCCAATATGAGACAAAGTGTGGCTGAGTTTGTCTCATGATGCCTCACCTATCAGCAGTTGAAGGATGAACCCCAAGTTCTAGCATATTGGTTACATACCTTGAAATCCTAAAGTAGAAATGGGATGGAATATCCATGATCTTTGTGATAGGGATTCCATATACAATGAAGGGACACAATGCCATCTAGGTTATAGTTGATCGACTCGGGAAGTTAAGACACTTCCTTGCCATCAGGGAGCAGAGTTCAGTGGAGAGTATGGAGAGGATGTATGTATGTAATATTGTTATCCTATATGGGGTGACCTTGACTATTGTAACCAAATGTGATTTATGGTTCATTTCATGATTATGGAGAGGCCTGAAAGAGGAATTTAGGACCTATATGAGGATGAGTACAACCTTTTACACCTATAAATATGGGTAAACCGAGTGAACTATCCAGGTGTTGGAGGATATGATGAGGTCTTGCATGTTAGACTTCAGCTGAATATGGGAGGATCACCTAACCTTGGTAGAGTTTGCGTACAACAATAGATACCACTCTAATATCGGCATAGTACCTTTTGAGGCCCTGTATGGGAGATCTTGTAGGTCACCCTTATATTGAAAATAGATCGATGAGGCATATATTGTGGGTCCAGAGATGGTGCAGGTGATGGTGGAGAAGAAAAGAGTTATCCATGAATAGATGAGGACAAGTTAGAGTAGGTAAAAATCTTATGTTGATCAACATATTAGTCTCATAGATTTCAATCAGGGAGACCACATTTTCCTAAGAGTCTCCCTAGGATGAGGATTTCATAGGTTCATCCAGAGAGGCAAGCTATCCCCAAGGTTCATTGGGCCATTCAAGATATTATAGAGGGTTGGAAAGTTTTCTTACTACCTCACCCTACCCCCATAGTTGGATTGGATGCATGGTGTCTTCCATGTTTCATAGCAGAGGAGATACATGCATGACCCAATGTACATTATTGACCGTATAGAGATGTATATTAAGGAAAAGACAGTTTTGAAGAGCTCCCAATGGAGATCAAGGATCAACATGAGTGGAACTTTCATAGATAGACCATCCCCTTGGTTTATAGGTTTTGGCAGCATGAGAAAGTGCAGAAGAGTTCCTGGGAGCGAAAGAGCCAGATGCGAACTTAGTATCCCAAGATTTTTATTTAGTTTTTATTTTTGAGGATGAAAATCTTGGAGGAAATTATGTAGAGACTCTTTTTTTCCTTTTAATACTTTGTAAAATTTATATATATATTTTCAGAGCTAGGAACTGAGATAACAGGCGATTCTGAGCCCCGGTGTTCCCAGAATTAATTTTATAACAATATTAAATACATTTTATATTATGTTTGCACAATTTCTTAAATAAAATGGGATAACAATTAAATGTAATATCATATCTGAAATCTGAAACAATAGTTAAGTTCGGAACATGATGTTTACCCAAGGTGCGACTTAAAATGGGTTGGCACGGGGAGTTCAAAAATAGTGTCCATTTATGGGTGCATTTAGTTAAAATAAATAATTAAATTTATTTATTCTAATTAAATTAACCTAATATAAATTCCTATAAATTATTTGATATGGAAAATCCTCTAGGGTTAGCCGCATAAACCCTAGAATCATCAAGATGTGTTCTTACGCCCTCTGTTGGTGAATCTAATTAGACGATGAAGAGACTCACGATCAAAGAAAATTGAAGTGAAACAAATGAAACAACTTCCTTCATTCATTGGAGAGTGTGTTATTCAATGAAGAATGATCAAATCAATAAGTAGGACTCATCAATTCATGGTTAATTACCCTATTGAATAAATTGATTGAGCATGATCATGTTGCTTCTTGATATGCACCAATTACCAGACTTTGTATGCGCTTGGGTACAAATTTAATTGATTTTAATCTATTTATCACCCCAAATATCAACTTTTTTAATTTTTGGATTATAAATCTTTGCCAATGACTATTAAAACCTTTGCTTTGGTGTTGTTCCCCCACCCTTTCTTCTCATTATTTTCCATTGGGCTACGGGTCCATGGCTCGATGTTGTCAGGTGGGATTGAGCCCAATCGAACCCCCAGATTCATAGGGGAATCAAATGCGATGAGAGAATATTGAATTGGGGATGGATTAGAATGTTTCATAGGTTGAGGGTGATCAATTTGATGACATGGAATATAAAAATATGAAATCAAGATGAACGAAGGTGCGACAATGCAATGGGATTCATGCGGCCTTCGTTCAGATCAATGAAAGTTTGATTTCTAGCCACTGGATGGCTAAAAATGATGAATGGTGAAAAGATGAAAAAATTTCAGGTAAATATGAGGCATGGTTCCAAGTGGAATATCCAAATCTATATGTGCGGTCATAGATCTAGATTTCTAGAAAAACCATGACTACAAGTCGTGTAGTCCGAAGTACACATAGCGTGTAGGGCCTTGGTTGTGGTAGTTAGGGTTTCACAGAATTATAAGTATCACACACCATGTAGGACCCCCATATGACTTGTGACCTTTTTATGGAAACCCGATGTGTACTATGGGAGAACAAAGGCAAGGGCACAACCAATCACACACTATGTGCCAAAGTACATGAACATGAGTTGGATACATAGACACAACCAAGGAGCACAGGCAAGACCTCAGGTGGCTCAGACATGCTATGTAGACCCTATACACACCATGTATCCCTATATAGATAGAAATCCATGTGTTATTAGGGACATGGCAGGGCAATGGAGTGGGAACACATGCCTTGTGGGTCCCCTCACACGCCGTGTACCCCCTTCGTCCCTTTTGAGTAAACTTCAACCTCTCGTATCTCCTTAGTTTGAATTCTGATTTTAGACTGCGAGTAGCCTATCTTGAGTTTTTTTCTACATAGAACCTGATGGTGGACTCCTTAGTGTATTTAGATATACGATTCAAGATGTTTTGGGTGTTATTATTATTTAGGCAACGCTCAATGACAATAGTGATTAGGCATGATCCTTAGGGACACTAGAGTGGAAATCTCATACTAGGATAGGGCATGGGTCCTCTAACTATCTATAGAGTGGAACCCTCCAATTAGGGTGGACATGGGTTCTATATATACTCTCAGAGTGTCACCCTTCAGTTGGGTAGGGCATGGGTCCTCGACGGACTACTTGAGTGGAACCCTCCAGCTGGGCTGGGCATGGGTCCTCTTCTGATTACTTGAGTGGCACCCTCCTATGGAGTCAGGGAATGGCTCCTATTCCGATTACTTGAGTGGCACCCTCCTATGGAGTCAGGTCATGGGTCCTTATCCATCAGAGTAGAACCCTCTAACTAGTCTTGTCATGGGTCCTCTATCAACTATCCACTGAGTGGTACCCCCCTACAATATTAGGGTACAATTCCTCTATCTACCAAGTTGTTCCCCCTTTAAGATAGGGCGTGGTTCCTCTATACACTAAGTGAAACTATCCTGCAAAGTTAGGGCATTGGTCCTAGAATATTAGAGTGACACCCTTCTATAGGAACATGGCATGGGTCCTCTAGATATTTACTTGAGTGGAACCCTCCTGTTGTATCAGGGCACGGGTCCTCGACTACTAGAGTGGAACCCTCTAGCTGGGCTAGGCATGGGTGTTCTATCATTTACTTGAGTGGAACCCTCCTATCAGGACAGGTCATGGGTCCTCTAGCTATTTTACCAGAGTGGAAACCTCCTGTAGTACTAGGGAATGGGTCCTATACCTAGAGATTGTACCCCTTGAATATACAGAACAATGTATAGGTGTGTATTGACTTGGATGTCTCTTCAGACAAACACACAAGATGTTGGGCATCGATGATGTACTTCTAGAACTGATGGAACTCTTCATAGGGCTAGGCTGTGAGATGGAGATCCCCTTCTCTCTCATTTATGTTTCTTTGGTTTGTGCATGTATATATATATACATATATATTTTTATATATGTTTTTGGATTATGTTTAATCTATTTATTTGGGTTGAGCTGTTTACTATCTATATATTCCTATTGTGTCACTTACTCCCCCCCCCTTCAGCTTTTGGGGCATCCTATTGGGTATACATATACTCACCCCTGTATGGGATTTTCCCGTATGTGTCATGTATTATGAAAATGTTGGATTGTTTTACAGTTAATACAAAGGATCATAGGGATACATGGTGTATTAGACCGCATATGGTGCTCAGAGCTTAGACACCAGGAGCTAGGATCTATCATCATTTACTTTTCTACTTTTTTTAGTTGGGACATCTTTCTTGTTGGGTGTGTATTTTCCCCCCTTTTTTAGTTTACACTATCGTACTCTTATACACCCTAGAGGTTTTTCATGTATGGTTATTACTCTAGATATTGTATCTCTTTTCTTTTGTTCATCTACATTTCTATATTGAGGTGGTTGGGTGTGTGCATATAGTTACATTAGGAAAAGTCCTCCCATGTTAGATATGAATTTTGGTTCTTGTTTCCACCCCTAGCCTATGGAGGTGGGGTTGGGGTAGTTGCGGCTCAAGCCCCGTTGGTCTAGGGAGTGACAAAACCATACCGAACTGTTGAGCCTAAGGGGATATGAATAGTGGTGTTTGGTGTTGGAATTTAGCGATCCCTCATGTTTCTTGGTTTTGGAGGGTTATGGTATTCTCCCTTAGGGTGAATGTGACATGGTTGGGATGCCATGATTATGGGGATGGATATATAGTTGGGCTGCCATGTTTTAGAGCTAGATTTACAATTAGATATGCCACAGAGTTGGATATTAGTTAGGGAGACACCATGTATTTAGGGATTGATATATAGTATAGGCTACCATGGATTTGGATCTTGGGTAATAACAGTACCACAAGTTACATACCCATAACCATGAGGATACCAATAGAGGTTTCCATGTATTTGGATCCTGGATAAAGAGCTTCTGTGGGTTATATTCTCAGAGTCGTGAGGATAATGATAGGGGATTCCATGGATTTAGATACCAAATGATTGAACTACCATGGGACACATATCTGAACTCATGAGGATATGGTTGGGGATTCCATGGATGTGGATCCCGCATGTTACTTGGGAGGCATGGTTATCATGACATGCTTAGAGACACCTTAACATTGGGAAAAGTAGGTATGGTCAATCAGGTTCATAGACCTAAAGATTGAAAATAGTGGTTTATTTATTCATTATTTGAAGTTTTATTTTATTTTTTTAGTTGAGGATGTCACATGAACATATCACTGCATATGTTGATTAGTACGGGACTATGTTGGTGTTTCCCTACTGATTTTTGTACTCACACTTTCATCAGGACACCATTTCACTTGTGTAACTGAGTAGACTCTCACATAGATATAAGTATAGGTTGGTTTGAGGCTTGAGGTTGATCAAGAAGGATAGATTAGACATGTACATGGATCTTGGGATGAGTTTTGGATTGGGGAGTTATGGAGCCACCATTTGTTTCTTATATTTATTTATAGTATATATATGTGATCGACTCAATGGACAGTCAGTTGTATGTATGAAATAACTATTTGGTCCTTTACTACATTCCCTTTATTATTTTTGGATATTTTATTTACCCAGGATAATCTGATGTTTATTTATGCATGATGTTTAGTTATTTTTTTATGGTTCACTCAGATACATGGGGTATAATATCCCCAAAATACAATCTTAGACCCCTTATTTCTAGTCAAAAGCCTCTGGTATATAGGGTGGAATTCTTGAGGTCATGTGGTGAACTTGTTTGATTATCCTTCATAGAGTGAGTCGAGATGGGACATTACAAAGTGCCATTATAGCCCTTGATTTTATTTTGTATTATTGTTTTGGGAGTTGGAAGCCAAGATATTTTGGAATGTGTCAGAGCTTGTGATGGATATTAGATTGGTGTGTTGAGAATACCTATTCTAGTAATAAGTCTAGATTACTAGGGCTGGGTTTTTTTTATTTTTTTTGATGTTATGGTTGTATATGATTTTCTCCTTGAGCGACGCACATGGATATTTGAGGTTCTTAATTTATTGTGGATTTATAGCTCTTGGACCATTTTCAAGAGGCCAATGATTTTAATTGACTCTTGGACTATAGATTAATGACGCATCTCATGCATCATACCAGGTATATAGGATTCACATGAAATGTAGGCCTACTATTATGTGATTCACTAATGACTTAGTCTTAGTTGCTTAAAGTAATATAAACTTCTCATATTATGTTTTTTTGTATAATTACATGGTGTAATTATACACAACTGGACCTACTTGTATTTATATTTACTTATGATGGAAGGTCTTGTGAATATATGGTGAGACACTCATTGATAATGAGTATGATGACATTATCCTCATGAAAAGGAAGTGTAGTGACCATGGTGGGTCTGGGTGGGAACGTGGTGCCTAAGCGTTGGAACCCTCATGGGTTATTTTTGTTTGGTAATATTATTTAAAGTGCTAGTAACAACCTATATGGTGATTTACCATATATATTGGAATTCAATTTTATCTAACCAAATTCCATGTGGGTAGTTTGACATGGAATATCTGGGATTATTTCATTATGTGATTACCTATTGAGTAGTTAGATGTGATCCTATAGGGATAAGTATGATGTGAAAATTCTTAGATAGGATGAATTACCTAGTTGTAGAAGGTGGTTAGTGAGTGATGTTGCTATATATAATACCCTGTTATTGGGTGTTTGGGAATTTTTATGCCATAGGTTTTTTAGATGAGAGCATGGATGACTCCCCTTGATTTGTGACCTTCTCCAAATTTTGACCAATGGGCTAGGTGGTCATACCTAGTAACCCTGACATGAGACTTGACCGGTAGGGATCAGTGAGAGCCCTAGAGACCCTTAGTTATGACTTGGACTTTAGTGAGTTAGTTTTATATGATCAGGGGAAATCCACCCAAGGGGTTATCCTGATTTGGTGTTTTCCTTAGAGAAAAAAGAACAGGTATGTGCTTCAGGGTATAAGACAGATGCATGAGAGGAGATTGGGTTTTATAGTACCTAAAGGGTGATTTATTCAATTTTTGAGGAATCATCTAGATTTATTAGGTACTTCGGATGGTTTCTAAAAGTATGAATATTTGGTTTCCTAACCCTATTGACCAGTGGACATGTTTTTTAGGGCTGGACCAGGGTGATGTCTGGAATTGTGTGTTTAGATGTACTTTTAACAGTGTGGTTAGAGTGCAGGTGGGTTCTTATGACTGGAATAACCATGGGTGGTATCTAAATGTATGAGTGATATAGACACACATTATACCAAGGATGGGAACCTGTAGTGCTGTAATGACATCATGAGGTGGTTGGTCATTTGATGGATCATAGAACTAGTGAGGTGTCTTGTTTTAAAGAGGATTTCCAAGGGAAATCCTGTAGTTTCGATTCTGAAATACCATAGAGTATAGTTATCATGGACTTGGTAGTGTGTGACTCAAAATATTTTGATTTAGGTTTTATAATAAGTTAGTGTCCATGTGTGGCCTAAGGGTTCAAGAGTTTGGATCCAACGCTTATGGGCATAACGATCCAGGGCTTAGTTGAGGCCTTGAAATGTCCTTATATGGGAGAGGCTACATTGGAAATAGATCATGTGTTATGAAATGACCAACCCTATGGAGGACCTTGACATTTATTTTTAGGGAGATATGGTTTTATGGTTAAGTTAAAGGCAAGTGTTTCTAGGATTGAGGTGAGTGTGGTTCAGAAGGAGATACATGATTGGTTAGCAGTGAACCTCCTAGGAATTTTCTTGAGGTGAGGTATAAGTTAATACATATTATGGTAATCATACCATTGGTATTTTGAGGTTGGTTATCCTCATTAAAATTTGAAATTTATTATTTTCTATGAGAACCATTGTCAGGAAGCAAGAACAAGTGATGTTTTGGTGTTATGGGTTGGTGCTCAGGAATGAGAGGGTTTTTCCACACTATTCATTATGTCCAGTTATGTATGGGGTATATTCCATAGTGATAGGGATACTGTTTCATCAGTGCAATGATAAATATTCTCCTAATGTGGGGAGTGGGATGTCAGCCATGAGCTTGTGACCCTCACACATGAAGGGCCATGGGAGTGGGGCCAGTCGTTGGACATTCCTTTTGATATTTTGAGGATGATGAATAAATTAAACTCAGTGTTATTGGAATACTTGGTCGATTATAAATACAAGTTCATTTATGTAATTGGGTGGATACCAGGCATGGGCGTAGAGATCTGGATGATTTTTGACGATCCAAATGTAGCCAAGTTGGTGATGTGTCAATGCTTGCATTTAGAGCACAATAGTGAAATTAGTAGATTGAGGTTTAGAACAAAGAATCACAAAAAAATCCAGGTTGAGACTTTAATATATATATTATGATTATCTTGGTGTTCCTTTTGGAATAAAGGCACTAGTATTAGAAAATGGATGACATGCCATTGGTAGAAGCTGAGTATTTTCAGGAGAAATCGGCCAGAGGTGGGAAGCTTGTGTTTTCTTGTGTAATTAGATATATTTGTTTAGAAACCATATTGGGTGCATATTTTTTTTTAAAAAAATAGGGTTTTTGTGTTTTTATAGGCCTTTTCTAGGGAATCCATCATGTTTGGAGCCTTTATAAGTGGGGAGTGCATCCCATTGATCTTGGTTTAAAATTAGGAACTAGGAGCAACCTTCTCATGATAAGTCCTATAGTGGGTAGAACCATATGATGAATGATAAATAAAGAGAAAATGTGGTCATTTTTTAGTTTATATAATATTAGGTAAGTGTATTTTCTATGTTTTGGTGGAGGTTGTGAGCGTTATATTGGGTTTTTGGAAGTTTGAGTGATGTATGTTAAAATAATGCTTCAAAATCATGTTGGGTGTTCAAGGATAGAACAAGGAAATTTAATGGTAAATGGATGACCAAGTCATGTAAATAGTTGTGTTTTTATGTATAATGAGACTTATAATGTATAATAAATACTAAGGTGGGGAGGTTTTAATAACCCATGTTCGTACGAGTTAAAAATTTTAAAAGGAATTTGAATTTTCAATTACTAGAGAGGTTGAATTTTGATTGGAGATTCAGAACTGAATTAGGAGAGTTATAACGACTCTAAGTGATTATTTTGTATTTTTAATTATTATTTTTAGGTATCTTGGGTTTTTGGGTGAGCCTCATGAGCTTTGGATGAGTTTAATAGGTTTGGGGGAACTTTGTTAAGGGATAATGTTTTGGAGTTCACAGTTTAGGAGAAACCATGTGTCACCCTAAACCTCTATCCATTTTTAGTTAAATTTGTATAGAAAAAAGTTGTTTGAAATGGTTATTTCATTTTTTTAGAAAACCATGTGAATTAAAGGGGAAACCATGTGAGGTTGTAGAGGTGTTGCAAATCCATTTGCATAGTTGGTATACGGGTTGCTAAACCGTGCGAAAAAACTATGTTAGGTGACGGGTTTGAGGTAGTTCCAACCAAAAGATTGGAACGTGTTTTGGAAAATTATGAGGATTATTAAAGAGGGAAAAATTATGATATCACATCCCAAAAGTTTATGGGGAAACCCCATTTCTCTCTTCCCCCTCCTCGCATGCGGCCTACCCTCCTCCCTCTCCTTTGGATCTCTCTTCTCCTTTGATTTGGGGTGAATTTTGAAGTCATTATTTGATGGTTTAAGGTACGATTCCAACTATGGTAGCCTCCTTGGATTTACTACACTCTATTCTTAAATTTTTATTTCTTGGTTTAGGTATTTAGTTACAATTCCAATGAATCATAGTGTAATTATCCAAGTACAATGGGGCTTTCACTCCACCCAGGAAGAGGGTGACCCAAGATGCCGTCTACACATGGTGGATTTTTTATTAGATCAAGGTACAATGTGTTGTGGATTTTTATTTGGTTTTTAGATAAAATTTAATTTAAATTACTATTAAGTTGACATTATAGGTTGTTTTTTTACTTGTATTAGGTTTAGGGGTGTTTTGGGGGTGGCTGACACCCCATTGACCGAAGAGACGATGATCATTCAACGTGTGACGAGTTATCTAAAATTATGATGAGTTTAAATTAAATTAAATTAATTAATTATAAATGTTATAATTAATTAATTATGATTTTTTGGATTGAGTTAGAATCTCGGGTCATGTAGATAAACTCAAATGATCAATTACAAGGCTAAGAAGGCTTGGGTGGGCCTAGGTAGCTGCTACTAGACCTCATACATATTTAGAAAATACTCCATATAAGGTAGATGGTTTCACATGATAGTCATATGGGTTTATTATATTATTTAATGTGTCATTAAACATATGGGATCACCACTTTAGGTGAGGCCCATTTTGGTTAAATCATTTATTTAATTTAAAATGAATGTAAAAAATGAATGGTCACTAGGGGTCACAAATAACCCATGTGTACAAACTTGACACCTCATCCACTGATGGTTGAGGCCAGGACTTTTGAGACATTGGTTGGACTCCATACCTCATGAAAATTGATATTGGACCTTAACAGATTGATTATACCATGCTAAGAGGCTTGATACACCTTCAAGTAGGGGGTGAGTGTGGGATTAGGAGACCTTAAATGAGTAGGTATTAGGAAGCCCTTATAGATGTTGAGTTGTTTGAGCTTGATTAAGACAAGGGTTGGATGAGTGATCCTATTCTATCAAGTATGACTAATCCTAAGTGGATAGAACATAGGTAGGCTGGGATTGGTTTGGGTGAGTTGCTGACCTAGAGTGACCTCAAGAATTGAGATGAGCCACATACCATCTCTTTATTATTTTCAATGTGGTGAGAATCATGTAGCTGACAAGTTTGTGCTACCCTAATGTTGATGATGTTAAGGGACACAATTTACTAGAGTTTTTAGTGTTGAATTGAGACCATATAAAGATCTAGGACCCAAGCGAGGGTGCCTCTACTGTACTAAGACTGAGGATACCCCATGGGTGGCCCATGGATAGACCGACCCTGACCGGGTGTGTGTGGGATAGACCGACCCTGACCGGGTGTGTGTGGGATAGTAGCAGATTTTACCATGGAATCCACACAATATTATTGAGCCTAAGGGGCTATGGACTATGGTGTAGGGTTTGGGTGTTCAAAAATACCTTGTGTTTATTGATTTTGGCATGTTATGGGATGAAACCTCGGGGAAGATACGACATGGTTGAGATTACATGGTTATGGGGCCATGTATATGGTTGGGATTCCATGTTTTGGAGAAAGATTTATGATGGAAGATTCCATGGATTTAGAGCTTAGTTCTAGAACCAACATAGATTTGGGGATTAGTATATAGTAAGGGCTACCATGGATTTGGATCTCGAGTTATAATGAAAGGGTATTCTATGGATTTGGACCTCAGATGATAGTACTGTTGCAGGTTATGTCCGTGAATTTTTAAGGATACTAATAGGGAATGCCTTGGATTTGGAGCCTAAATAATAGGGATGTAGTGGGTTATATCACAATATTTGTGAGGATAATGATAGGGGATTCCATGTATTTGGAGCCTGGATGATATGACTATCGCTGTATGGTTCCTCAGATTCATGATGATATTATTAGGGCTTCTATGGATGTGTAACCCTCATGTTTCTTGGGAGGGATGGTCATCAAAACATGCTTAGAGATGCCTCAACAATGGTCAAAGATGGTTTGGTCAACCAGGGTCATGAGACTAAGGATAAAAAATGGTGGTTTATTTATTTATTATTTTCAATTGTATTTTTTTTCATCTAAGCATATTACATGCACATATCACTGCATATGTTGGTTAGTATGAGACTGTGTGGATGGTTCCCTACTAATTTTTGTACTCACACCCTACTCAGGATGGAACTATACTTGGGTACCTGAGAAGAATCTCACCTGGATATAGAAGGTTCTCATATGATATGGCTCAAACATATAAAAGGATCTTAGGATGAGTTTTGGGTCAGGGATGTCATGGATCCAATGTTTATTTATTTTATTTATTTATGGTATGTATATGTGACTGACTGAGTGGGAGATCAGTTTTATGTATGAAATGGTTGTTCAAGCCTTTACTACATTCCTTTTATCATTATTGGATGTTTTATTTACCCTATGTACTTTGATGTTTTTTGATTTATGATGTTTAGTTATTTATTTTTGTTACTGTGCACTCTGATACAAGGGGTATATTCTCCCTACAACACCACCTTAGACCCCCTATACTAGTCGGCAGCCTCTGACATATCAATAGGGGCTCCTGAGGTCATGTGGAAAACTAGTATAGTTACTATTCATAGATTTATTTATGTAGGTACGTTGCATTCTAATTCTAATTGTTTACTTTTATTAAAATATTTAATTTCATTATTACATTTTCTCAGCGTCTTCTTCATTTATGAATTTAATTATGGGTTCTTTAATGTTTTTTATATAATAAATATCTAATATTTTATGAATCTTATTATTCTATCTCATATAACCTATTCCATTTGAAAAATAATCTATGAATGTGCCTTTATAAAAATGATCAATTCTTTACCCAAAATTTGGTTTTTAATTTTGATCAAATATGGGCATATATATAATTTTTAGTATCTTATAAAATATTTTTTCTTAAACCATTATTAAAATGATGTTTTTAGAGCTATTCCTCAATAAAAATATACTTTTAATGTGTATAAATATGGATACCACTTTCTTCTAAATTAATTTTATCCTGAAATAGTTATTCACATCTTGACAAGGATTTTATTCTTCCTCTTTGGCATTCTATTTTATCGAGGTGTGTATGGAGTTCTATATTGATGTTGAATTATATGATCTATCAAATATGAATAAAATTAATTCAACGTGATTTAATTTCCATTATCTTTCCTTATATTTTTAATAAGCAGTCCAAGATATTTCTCAATATTCATTAAGAAAATTTTGAAAATTTCAATATCTAATAATTTATATCTTATAAACATCAAATTTTTAGTATTATTTAATAATAAAAAAAGTAAATAAATGTAATTCCTCTATGGTATCCTGATGCCTTATAGGTACACATAAATCAGAATAAATTAATGTTTAGTGTCCATTTGGAATGAATTTTAGTTTTTATGTGGCTTCCTTGAACATGTTCCAATTTAACATATCTCACATAAAATTTAAATTTATCTTTTTAAATTTGGATAATATCTCAAATCCTGATATTATTTTATTTTTCTAATAATATATTGGCCATAGTGGAAAAGTCTTCTCTGTCATAGTTTATTACCATTTTTTTACTATACTAACCATAATATTGAGAATTTTCAATTTTAAATAAATTACCATTTTCTATTTATGTTTTTTTACAACACTTATATAATTTAAAGCCTTGATAATTCAAGAATTTATTCTAAAAACTAATTTATTACACTATAAAATAAATGGCTTATACTCAATAATTGTTTTTCACCCCATAAAAAAATAAAAACACTTTTTGATTTTAATTTTTGAGCCTCTATTTTAGCTATGCCTAATCCAATAACTTTTAAAACACCAATATTGAAAAAGTTCAATGAACATCCCCTATAATGTTTAATAATTTTTAAAACATCAGTTTCATTTTTCATATGTGAAGAGAAACCACTATCCAAGATTCAAGGATAATTCTTTTGACTAACCTTCAATGATACAACCACAACATATGATCTTTCAACTCTTATTCTTCTTTGTGAATTCTTGACTTGAGAAAATTTATTAAAATACTCAAAGAGTATTTTTTATCACTATTTAACATAATTACTATCTTTATTACATCTTCTAAAATATTAATAAAGATAATCAAATATATTTTTTATTTTTTTTCTTTAGCATCCTTTTTTATCTATGAATTGGTCAACCCCTTACTTATGAATTCTTGTTCCCTATATTAAATGATATATTATAATATATATTATATGTTTTGTTTTTATATTATCTAAAACAACAAAAGTATATTGAAATTTTTTTATTTTTCACTTTAAAACATTTACTACCTTGAAATGTTATGATTCTTCTTTGATATGTTTTATACCTATTTTCTGATAGTGGGAGACACCTATTTCAATTCCTTTCAAGAGATAATTTTAAAAACATAATTTAAACTATAATTTAAAATCGAGGTATATGATTCAACTTCATTTTACACCAAAAATTTCTCAAAATAATTTTTTAAACTTATAATATTATTGAAGATAGTTTTATAATTTTTATAATTTTTATAATTTTATGAGAAAAATTTTAGAACCTTTACTTAGTATATTGAGACGCAAATATTTCCAATAATTCTTTATTTTTTATTTTATTAAAAATAAGAAATTTTAAATTTGAGACATTACTCCAACTTCTTTGTTGATAACTATATTTTCTTAGTAACCTTAGAGGATTCATATTGAACATAATTGGATTTGTTGAAATATACCACAATTTATTTTAGTATTTTAAACACCAAGTAAATTTTACTGTATATATAAGAGATTATTATTTTTTGGAAGAAACCTCATCATCAATATCCTTATTGATTAAATCAATATAATAGATTTTAATTTTCAAAATACTAATTTATTATACATATTTAACTTATTTATTTTGAAATTTAGATTCATTACTTTTATATTTCTTAGCCTCCTTTTTAATTTTGATTTCCTTTTTAGGTTTAAAATTTTTATCAAGGTATACCTCCAATTTAAAATTCAATATATACTCCTTGTATATTTCTTCTTCTCCCCCCCTTCTTCTCTACTTGAATATTTTTCTTCTTTTTTTAACTTGATTTATGATTGTTCATTGCTTCTCAATGGATTATTCTTCTCCAAATTCACTATTTTCAATATAACTTTCTTATTGTTCCTTCTATTTTATCAAGTGATTCATTTCATATATTAAAAAGTCATATTTTTTATTAAAATATATCTTTACTAATTTTGAATTATTTTTTTATTGAATTTGACCCTTAAAGGTATTTTATCTTGATTATCACCCTTCTTTCCAACACTATTCTTCTTTTGGATTTCAATTCAAAAAATTATAATGGATTTATAATTGAATATTTCAAAGGAATGTTAACTTTATATTTCCTATTCCTTTTCAAATGTTTTTATGAATAAAATAAATAAAATTTTCAATTCCTTCTTCATTTTCTTAATATTATTAATCCCTATGAATAAAGTATTAATAGTTTCATCATTAAAAATCTGTATATATTCAAAATTTATCCTCATAACTTATAATTTGACTTATTTTAATTTAGTGTTTCCATTATAAATTTTCTCAAAATTAACCCATACTTTCATTTGATATTTTCAATCCCATTACCTTTGTAAATTTATTTTTAGATAAAGATATTAAGATTTCATTCCTAGACTTATCATAATTCTTAGTGTTATTCTTATTAGTGCATTTCATGAGACATCATTTTTTAATAGATGTAAATCCAATTATTACTGCATTAAAAATTTAAAATTCAAGTGATAATAGATAGGGTGTCGTTCTATTCTTCCTACTGGGTTTGATTCAAATAATGAATTGCCAAAAGTTACACCTTCAAAACTTACAATGTGGAAAAAATTACCAAAATAAACATTCACTAAATATGCACTTGAACTTTTAAGATAAGTTGTATCTAAGTAACCTAAACACAATATAAAATTCTAAACAACTCATACTATAACTTACAGAAGACAATGATTGAAATATATAAAGGAAAAAGTAAAGTACAAGCAATTATATGGTTTTTATTAAAGTCTTAATCCATGGTGGAATGATGAAATCTCTCTTATTAAAGAATAAAATATGATAAAAATTCAAATTCATACCAAAAAATGACTCAACCACATAATTATAGTAGATTCGGTCTAGTTAAACCAATGCCACCATATTCTGATATCCATGGATAGTGAGTCCAACTCAGTACACCCTAATTTTTTTTCTTCTGATTTATGTATTTAGGGTATATGTTTTTTTAATGGGGATGAAGTCTTTACTTGTTGTGGCCTACTAGGGTTCCTATTCCAATGGAGTAAGTGGAATAGCGCCCTGATGTCCCCCCTTCTTCGATAAAGGGGGAAGAATGTCTTGCTTTTGATCCCCCGACCTCTCGCCTTAGGTATTTATCCCCCTTCACAAACCCCAATCCTCTTTCTAGATTTCTCGAGATTGATGTTAGATCTAAAGTTTTTCCATGTTATGATGGTATCCTCAAGCTTTTAATTTCTCTCTTGTAATTCACAATGGTGTCTTCATTACTGAATCTCAGTTTATAGGCTCTTTTTAGAAATTTTTGACCCTTGGTGGACTCCTTAGATATAATATGTCATTTCTTAGGAGTATTGGAAATATGGTGGGCCTTTTACTTTGTGTTGAAAATATTACCTGAGCATGAAGTCCTCTCATATCTCCTCATATATGTGTAGAAGTAGATTTATCCAAGGAACTAGTGGAAATTCTCTATATTGAGATTGAGGGGGAGATACTTTAGAAGAAACATATTCACTTTGAATCTTGGGTCAAATTCTATTCTTCATGAAGCCACATGGATCATAAATCTTCCACATAATGATAGAGGGCATCAATTGATCATGCTGAGCTCATATCCAGCAAATCAAAAGAGGAGGGAACCACTAATATTGAAGCTCAATGGAAGGGGATGATGACTAATATTTAAAAACCAAGGGTTGAAGATGTATTTTATGGTTTGAAGCATGACTTGTAAGGAGAAAAGTTAAGGATGAAGACCATGAGAGTGGTTGGACTAACTTCTTATACTGTTGTTACCACTAATGATCATTAAATGCCTCCTGATTCTTCCAAGGTAGAAGGTGAGGTTAAAATTAAGGTTATTAATGTGGGTACTGGTGGGTTTTATGCCTCATACACCTAGGAAGACTTTAGCCTTCTTTTATAGACCTTTCAAACTTTGAATGAAACTAATCCTCAGGTGTAGGGGTCTTCCAGCCTGTAGGTTCCCTCATACTCTATACAACTATAAAAATATTTCAATAATTTGAATGGAGATGAAGAATAGGACGTGGATGCTGAAGGTTGGAAACCATTTATTCTAAAATGTAAAAGAATGAAGTATGGGTCAAGGACATAGATAAATTATGAGCTAAGTGAAAAAGATACTAACTCCCTTCTATCTTCAGGCTTTGAGTAGAACCATCAGGTGTTATTGAATGTTAGTCCTAGATTGAGGAATGGGAATAAAGGAAATTATAATTATGGATACTTTCCAGTCAAAAAGGGTAAAATAAAAATACAATTTAAGGAATAATCAAGTTTACAGAAACCCATGGTCACTATATCAATAGAAAAATTTAAAAAAACCAAGGGAGAGGTAATGTCAACTATATTTACACTAGAACAATGTTTTACACATGTTAACATTAATAATCCAATCCAAATTTCATAAAAATATCCTAAGGATGGTACAAAACATAATCATATTACCTAAAACCAAAAGATACTCCCTCCTTAAGAGGCTATCATCGAAACCACAGTATTGAAAGAAATGGATAGATTGAACTCGGAAGGCCCTATAATGAAGAAAAGATTTTTTTTTGACAACCTTGGGAGTGGAGAGTCAATTGGACACTTGGAAGAACTAGTGGATACCAAACATCACACTATGATACTTCTCATGCACTATAAGAAAATAATGGTGGAAGGTTATTTTAGCATCAAAGATTATAAGGAAGACCAAATGTAGATGAGGGAAAGAGTTTTGAAAGCTGTAACGAAGAAGAAAATGACATGGATTAATACTCAATACCACATTTCACTTTAGGGTTTTAATTAATTTATGATCAGTATTGAGGAGTTCATTAAAACTTGGGATATGATGGATTCCTTACTTGAGGAGTTTCTTCATGAGGATCCTAAGTGGGATAAATTCCCTATCATCTGGAGTCTTCTTTGGTTACAAGATTCTAAAACATTAATATTGCATTAGGAGGGGAATTATTTTCTTGTTTTGGGTATGGAATGATTTCCCTCTATGGATTTGTATAGGTTATGTTGGTTTGGTGGTTTCTTTGTGTAGCATGGGTGATAGATTTAATGGTTTTTGATGCTTATTGGTTAGCTGCTCAATTTCAGATGGAGGCATCAACCTTCTTATAGGATTTTCTCATTAATGTTATGCTTCAAACTCCCCAATGTGAGTTTTTGAAGTCTTCTGTTGTTGTTTTGTTCCTACATGGTGTATAAGGATCTAGTAGGGATGTTTTTTAGGTTCTAAATTATATTTTAATTTTTTTTTTGAAATAATAAAAATATAGTGAGTCCTAATCAGTATCACCTTCATAAGAGTAACAACCCCAAATCTAGTATCCTAAATCAATTTTTTATTATATTAAATTGGTATAAGAGACAATAGATCACATACCATGGGTCTAAATAGTTTAGCAATATTATGATACTAGATAAATACATGATTTTCATAATACGTTGGAAACATAAAGCATAACATATAAAATTTATAAAAACATTCTTATTTCCTTTTGTACATCCTTTAAAATTATTAAAATATCCCTTATTGGTATCCTAGGGGAAGGAAAACATAATAGAGGGTGAGATAATATTATTAGTAAGGGAAAGCATAAAATAGAAGATATTATGAATATATAAGGCATAAATTATATGGTAGTGTGAATAATAAATAAATATACCATATAATCAAAAACATGAGCATGAAATATATCAATGATTAGCAAAATCACATGGAACAAATAAATAATTTCATAATGATGGAATGCATAATTCAAAAAATATTAATTATTGAACCAAGACATCATTAATTTACTTTCAAGTCCTTGTTACAAGACATCATGACTTTATCATCAATGGATCTTACCAAGGAATCAGAATCTTACTATCAAGGCCTTGTTCTAAGACATAATGATCTTAACACAAAGGTACCATGATAAAAAACCTTACATATATGGGTTGACATATACCAGGAGATACTAATTCTTGTTTGTCACATGAGACCTATCAATGTATCAATGGGATATATAATTTCAGGTCCCACCCATCACCTACTCATGTCCAATACTCTCCTCATATATTGAATGATCAATACAAAACATAATCAATATGGATTATAAATCAATAAATATATGTATTAAATCAAATATATAGAATTTCAATATTCCCCAATAAATAGAATAACTTTCTTAGTAAGCTTCCTTCAGTTCACACTATATATAATAACATGTATATGATTTACTCAACATTGTGAATAAGAGTAATAAAGAAAATATATTCAAAATTTTCATTATGATTTGTAAATAATCATGTAAAATATTTAAATCATATACCCCAAGAGTTTCAAACCATGTGTGTAGTTAGGACTATTAGTTATGCACTGAGTGAAGATTGAGTTAATACCAAACTAACCATTTTTAGGGTTATTACCCCTAGGTACATCTATGCCAAATTCTACATCCAATTGTTTATATCAAGAAAAGAAAATAATTTATAGGAAACCAAAAATATTTACTCAAAAATTTTAGGATATATATATATATATAAACACATTTAAAAAGAAATTAATAAGTAGATTTGAAAACAAGAAAAAATATTCCTTTCTTTTAGAAATTTTTTAAAATTAAAAAATTTTATGAACATTGGGAGTATGATTTTCTTTGAAAAAAATTAAAAAAATTTAAAGGAATATTTATAAAAAATAATGGTTATAATAAAGGAAAAATACATTCAATACATAAATGTTAAAAAAAATTATTTTCTTACTTTTGTAAAAATTCAAATGTGAACCATACAGAAGACATTAAGAAGTTTAATTTTAAAATTTTTTAAATAAATTAAAATGTAGTTGAAAATGGGAAAAAATATCATTGAAAAATATATAAGAACATTCTTGAAACATTATAATAATATGGACATGTAGGAAAAAAATTCCTTACTTAAAAGAAGAAATAAGGCTAGTTTTTCTTAGAAACATTCTTTCAGTTTTTTTGAGAAAAAAAGAGTTTGGAAATGGAAAGAATACCTGAAAAATTAATAAATCAAAAGATTAGAATAAAATACATGGATTTTAAGATATAAATAACATATGAATTTTCCAATTTAAATCGAAACATAAAAAATCTTAAAAAAAGTGAGATTATAAAATAAACCCTTATGATTTTGGTAATTTTTGAATCAAAATAATTTGATGGATAAATACTGAAATATAATATAAAATACCATGAATAAAAAAATAATCTTGATAAAATATTCCAAATATTCATTAAAAACATCATATACACAAAAATAGGTGCATAATATGAAACATGTCTCAAAGAAAGAAATTTGAGATGATAAACCCTTGCCTTGGATTCCCGCTTGGTCGGATGCATTCCAAACTACTATATAATAAAATTATATTTATTATTCATCTATATAAGATCCATATTTATATCTATATTTCTGGATATTATTTTTTATAACTTATTTTTACCTATTTACTTATAGTTGTGTGTTAAAATCAATTATTTAGATGTTAACTGTTTCGTTCCTTATGCATGTTTTGATTTGGCAGTTCCAATTCTTGTAACTATGTCATAATTTAATCAACTCAAGAATATTAATCTTGTAATATATATATAATCTATACATTATATACACTTTTAATTCTATAAATTCAAGGTGGTTATGAAAAATGAAATATTCTATTCATGGAGACAGTAATTTTCATGTACTCATAAGTAGTGTTTTTATTTTTTAACGGATGGAAAGAAAATAAGGTGGATAATGATTTAAATTTATAAAAAATTAATTATGTAATAAATATCATATTTATTCATTAACTAAATATTTATAAATATCCATGTTAGGTGGTGATGAAAAATTAATTACATTATTTTGTGGAGGTGACAGTCCACACATACACACAAGTGATATTTCCATTTTTTAATTTTATAGAAAGGATATAAAAAACAGTTATAAAATTAACATAAAAACATGTAATTATATTAAATGTACTAATTTAATTATTCCAATATGGTTATAAAATATTTTTAGGAAGTTTAAGATGATATAAACTTGAAAATTCTTGGTAAGAACATATACCTCTTCCTTGGATAATATCCTTTAAAAAACAACATAAGGATCCTTGGATGGGTATTTTAGGAAGAATAAAAATTATAGGTAATGTATAAGAGTATTTAGAGTATATTTGGGTAGAAATTTGTTAATATAATAGATCTATCTATGTTTTTAGAAGCAAATATAGAAGGTTCCATTTTATATGTTAGGGTAGTGACACCCTTGTAAATACCCTTAACTTATATAGTCATTTTCATGGGAAAGTGGTATAAAATGGAAACATTTTCATAGATAAGATAACAAAAAATTAAAATAAACTTAATAAATCAAGTTAATATGATTTTTAATGACATTTTAATCCTCATCTCTTAGTTTAACCCCCTTATTAACCCTTTTAATCATTATTGCGGTGATAAAATTTTTACCATGATAAATATTCATTATGAATAAAAAATGAAATGAGTATTATTAAATAATTTTAATTTTATTATTAAAAAAATGTAATAATTTTTATAAGATTCAATTCCTATAGGTTTTAAAAATTAACTTTAATACAGGTATACAAAATTTAATGAAAACATTTTTTAGAAAAATGCCTTTTTATGTATAAAAATTAATTTATTCAAAAATATTGTATAGAATAGATTCTTGTGAAATTTATTGGTTTACTAATAAAAAAAATTATATTTATGTGACTTCAAAAACAATTCAAAATCGAATGTAACTTTTTAATTACTTAATTAAAGAAATTAATAAAAAATAATTATTTTATTAGAATAAAATCACACTTTGGTTTTAAAATGTCAAACATAGGTTTATAAATTAAATGTAATATATTTAAAAGATTTATTTTACTTAATAAATATATATTTATCCTATGGAAAATATTTTATAGAATTTATATTCATTCTTATACCATAATGATGTTATAAAAGTGACAATATTTATAAAAGTAGTATTTTTTCAGTATTTACCTAAAAATCAACCTTTTTAGAAAAATACAAAAAAATAACCATAATATCAAAAAAATTAAGTTCATTTTATCAAATTTAAATTCTAAAATATATAAAATTTAGCTTTTAAATGAAAATAAAAAATATAAAGAAAAACCAATTTTATAGAAAAATGGACCTTTTAAACTCTAGGAATTCTTAATCGTATTTCATATCAATTCGAGTGTTAATATATTAGTTTATAAATTGAAATATTACATATTATCATATTTTAAAAGTAATCAATTTAATTTATTAAAAATCAAAACACCTTAAAAAAGTTATTTAAAAAATATCCATTTTTAACATTGAATGATTTTAATCATATCATATTAACAAAATAATACTATGTAAGCATCTTAATTGATTATTTATTAAAGAATTATTATTATATTTCATGGATAATTTTAGTTCAATTTTTCATGTGTTACAAGATATTCAACATAGTATTTATTTAAATAAAAACATATACTAAAATCTTGGGGTTTTATAATGGGTATCCCTACACTCTTTTAAAGTCTCACACCACCACAACTCTATCTTATAGTACACAGAGACTACTTCTGGAAACTCCTTATGTTTACTCTTATATAATATTTTAAAGATTATTATTTATTCTCATTTTCACAAAACTAAAAGGAAAAAAATATGTATCCTTCAGATACAAATTTTTTTCAAGTCCTTTCTATCACTACATTCCACTTTCAGAATCGTTAAGGGGTAAGTTCTTATCACTTTCTCATGACTGCCATGTTCTGATTTATATTCTTCTAGACTTCTAGACACATACATTTACATTACACCATATTAATCTATATTTTAAAATTTAGGATTCTAGAATCACTCCTTTTGGAATATCTAAATCTTATTCCAAAAATAGTTTTCATAGAAGTTCCTAACAGTCTCCCACTTGAGAATAATTTTAAGGCCTCACCACTAAGTCCTCAATCAACATACATAGACGTTTTTTAATTCTTAAAAATAATTCATAGCTTTATGGTTCCTCTACCATGCTTTTAGTCATCCTATACCAACTAGGATGCATCACTACCTCAACACATCCTGGACTACAAAATTTTTCACCATATCTACCATATTTTTAATTCCATATATATTTTATAAAACCATCATCTTTTCCTCCAATAAATTTTGGATAAAGTGATACTTTAACTAAATGTGATTTTTCTTGGAATGAAACACTGAATTATTGTCCATGTGTATTTCACTTTATTAATTATAAAATAAAGTTCTATCTTCTAAATTTATTCTAAGATCTTCCAACCCCCCTTTATCCAGATCAAATTCTTCCCATATTTCATTTAAACAATTCACTTAACTTATTTTGTATAAAGTGAAACTATTTATTTAATTTTTGACATAAAAATCACAACTGTGCTTCCAAAATTGAATATATATCCTATGGTTCTCTTTTAATTATTTGTATATCATTCTAAGTCTAAGTCTAGAAACCATTGAAATGGTTCATCAGTTCCAATATAAAGAGAAAAAATTCTAGATCCTTTTAGATATTAGAGGACCCACTTAACCACTTCCTAGTTCTCTCTTTTAAAGTTTTCATGAATTTTCTAACAACTCCCGCTACTTTTATAATGTCTGGATGAGTAAAAACTATGGCATACATTAGGCTTCCAACCATCAATTTATAGAGAAAATTTTCTATGTACTCAATTTTATATTTTTTTGAGGTGCATTCTCTTTGATTAGATTGAAATGTCTAGAAATAGGTGGGGTATATAGTTTCTCATCACTCATTCTGAAGCATTCCAACACCTTAAATATGTATTCAATCTGACTCAGTAATAAGTTTGTGGAAGTTAAGACCCTTATAATTTTCATAACTAATATACATCTAGTTGGAATGAGATCCTTAATATCAAAACTTAGATATAATTCATATTTTAGATCATCGATCATTTCCTTTACTAGACTAAAAATAAGTATATTATCAATATAGAGAAGAATAATAATGTATATCCCATTATCGTACACCTTTTAGTAATAATAATGACCTATATTTCTTAGAATGAACTTCTACTCCACTATAAAGGCATTGAACTTTTGGTTCCACTGACTTAGTGCTTCCTTTAATCTATAAAGGATACATTTCATCCTACACATAATATTTAATTCCCATTCCTCCATGAAACCTTATGTATAATCTTGTTAGGTCCCAAGAAAATTTTATGATGGAATCACAGGGGGTGGGGTGTGAATAGACCAGTTTTAAAATTTAAAGAAATTAAATCAAAGTAATCATGCACATGCACAAGTAGTGAATAATAAAATATGAACACAATGGTTTTTATAGTAGTTTGGATCAAAGTGATCCTACATATAATATTAGAACCCATTTATTCCTTGAGAGGTATGGTATTAACTAAAATACTTGACCTTTGAAGTGGAGTCACAACCCTATTATAAGATACATTTTTTAGTGGAGGCACAACCATACAACATTCCTGTATTTTAAAGGGTATTCACAACCCGTTACAACACTAACTTTTAACTAGATTTATAACAAAAAAATCACCTTTTGAAAGGTAGTATAATCCAAAAATAATAATGCTTTTAGAAGGTAAAATTATAAACTATAATTTATAGGGAAATAAAAAGGATAAAAAGAATTAGGAACAAACTCAAAGAAAGTAATTGGTAGAAGTTGATATAAAATAGGTGAAGAAAAAAAATTGGTGCTTGTGTAGTGGATAAATGTTTCCCTTAAAATAGTAAATATTGTATAGTTTATATTACATTTTGAGAGTTATCTAGTATTTTAATTTTTTTACAAAGTATCATGATGTTCTTTCAAGATTTTCAAATTAGTGTATTCATATATCTTACATATCAGAGTGTATGCAACCTTTAACATCAATTCCCCTTTAAGTAGAGTCTACAATAGTTATACAATTACTTTAATGGTTATAATAATTCAAAAATAATATTTATACCTATAATCATCACCAAAATTGTCTCCCAATATTGAATTATAATGAACTACTTCAAAGTTGTTCAAATACTTTATGATCATTAATAGATATTATTGAAATATCCTTCATAAAAATTTTCTTTAAAGAATTATTCATACTAATTTAAATAATATCATAAATCTCATAATTTATTTTTCTTCTTAAAAATTTTATTTTTTTCCTTAAAACATGCACATAAATAGTTGTTTAAATAAATAATATACTGAAATATATTTTCATAATGACAAAAAAATAAAAATAAAAAACTAAACCCGAAAGACTTTAATTTTTCATTAAAAATGAATATTATCATATGATATAAAATTTCATAATATAGAACCATTTTATTAAGACACACAAATTTTTTTAAGATATAAAAAATTCATAAGATAAATATCACATATGATAGAGAATTTTTCTAAGGTTCATTTTTTTATAAGTTTTATCATTTTAATAAGGTCTAGTTGAGTTCATAAGGTTTAGATCATATGGTTTAGAAAATATATTTAAACTTGTAAGGTTGAGATTATAAGGTTTAGTAACTATTCATAAGGTTATCTAGTAAGTTTGAGGCAATACAATTATAAGGTTAAGAAAAGTATATCATAAGGTTAAGAAATAAAATAGTAAGGTTAATACATACCACCATAAGTTTGAGAAAGAAATGCATTTGTGAAGTTCAATAGAAAAATAAAACAGTGATTGAAAAATCCTTCATAAAAAAATTATACATAATAACCACAACAAATATTATTGATAAATAAGTAAATAATGGGATGAAAAATTATAATTATACAATGATGAAATTATTCACAACCCAAATCATATTGAATTAATTTTTTTTCTAAAATATATTCATAGGTAACATAACTGTAATAACCTTCCCTTTATTGAGGTATGTTCAAACTTATTTTTTTTTGGAAAAACCCCTTGTTTTATGATTTTTTTAAGAAAGATTTAGAACTAGGAAAGATGGCATGAGTGAACCAAGGGATTGAGGATGGGAGTTGGTACTACGGGATGCTACTATAATTCTATAATCTTTCCAATGGGTTGAATATGATCCTATTAGGTCTATTAGGCTCATCAAACAACTACTAGATCACTAGCTAGCTAATGGAGGCTAGCGACTTACTGGTGGAATCCATTTTTGTTTTATAAATGGGGGAAAATTAGTCTTTTACATCCCTTTTCCACTTAAATCCCTTAACTAATTTATCCCCTTTATTTTACTCCAATAATACCCATGCACATGCCCCGCCTTCCTCCATTATTTTCTTATTGAATCTCCTTTGATTATTAATCATTTATGCTCTCATTAAGTGAAATCAAGGCCTTGAGGTAAGTATATGACTCCGATTCCTTTTATTCTTAATTTCTCTCACAATCATGTGGTGTTACACTATGTTTGGATAATATGCCCTATTTTCATGGATTTTTTCTACTCCCTTGATTTCTTCCATTATAGCTCAAACCAATGGTCAAAATTAAATGTATGGTCTCCTCTAGGCCTAAGGTAGGTGGTCTCTAAGTATTTACCATATCCGTATATTCTTTCTATTAGTACTTGCATCATATTTCATGTTTCACCTCAAGATTTAATTTTAAACATTAAATTTGATCTTATCAGGCCTCATACACCTTTTAAACTATTGGATGACAATGGGTAAAATGATTTCATGTAAATAACTTGATCAAGTTTAAATCCATATGTAATTGTTTTAGAAAATATAAAATGGGATGATGATGATTTTATTTATAAAGGGTTATTAAAAATGATGATTATCTTGGGTAAATGAAGAAATGTGTTTTGAAATGTTATAATTATAAAATTAAAAGTCATGAAAAAAAATGTGAAAAGGTAAATGGAAAATTTTGTTTTAAATTTTTTGTTTTATTTGAAATTACTAAATGTTGTATTATCACTTGGAAGAAAAAAATCCCCTTATAGGTGGATGTGGTTTCTCAAGAAAACACCCACATGTGGTCATGAATACTCTCTTTTTTTGGTGGTTGTGAATACACCCTTTTTGGGTGGTTATGAATACACCCTTTATCAGTAGTTATGAATAAGCCCTTTATGGGTGGTTGTGAAAATACCCCATATAGATGGTAATGTTACTACTTAGGTACTTGGGTTGGAAGGATAGCATGACATGCTTAGAGATACTGAACACTAGCCGAAGTAGGTATGTCCTACCTCAGGTGTCACTACAGAACCTAAGCATCAGGGATTATTTATTTTATTCTAGTAATTTAATTGTTAATTATTTAATTGTTAGTTCTTAGAAATTTTTCCTGAACTTATATTTACATACTAGATTTATTTAGGGGAACCATTTATGGAGGCCTAGTAAGTCATACTCACACCCTACTCAGGCCACTTTTTGATACCAAAGAAGAATTTATTATTACAAGACATGACAAGGGAAATAAAATTATGGACGATGTCTGATTTCTTAGTTAGGATGGATTTGAGATATAGTGTTGGGTTATATCTCAAACCACGTTTGGGGAGTCATGTAGTTTTTGGTATTTTTACTTTTTATACTTTTTATACTTGTTGTTTATGACAGACATGTATGTATAACACTTGACTTGTATTTTGTATCATCATGGTTGTTGCTTTGTTTATGATTCAATATTTGGAAATTTCCTAGATGTTTATCTATGATGTTATGTGTTGTATTATAAATCCTTTATTTTCATTATTTTTTCACTCTAAAAAGTGGATATAGTGTCCCCATGGTATTCTCATAAACCCTCACCACTGGTCGACTACCTCTAGTGTACATAGAGGCACACCTGAGGTATAGTTGTGATCACTGGTTTGAGCATATATTAGTGGTATGAGGTGATAACGAATTACAATAAAGAATGTGATGAATTAATACTTTGAAAGTATAATGATAACTACAATACAAGAAAAATAAATAAACAATTAATAATAAATCATTAATTAATGAGTGAATATCCTCTATTTCCTTTCAAAACTCATGTTAGAGGGAATAAAATGATAGTTTTTTAATTATCAATAAAAAAGTTTCAAGGAGTCACTAAATAATATCCCATTTTCTGAATATTAAAAAATCAAGTAAAAAATATGTCCCTTTTTTTAATAATAAAAAAGGTTAAATTTTCAAATGAACTAAAAAAAATCTCTCTATGTTTTAACATAATATTTAAATAGATAATATCATGTTTTAACTCAGTAAAATAAAAATATCATGTTTAAACATCTATTATTGAATATAATTTGAGTTCAAGGAGATTTTATCATTCTTGTATAGATTTAATCATGATAATAAACATTTTAAAAGAAAAAATAAATTTAAAGTGTATAGATCACCTTAAAATTATTCACTCTTAAAAATAGAAATCAATTAAAATAAAAGTAAATAGAAAAAATAAATATCCCCCTAAAATTTATCTTTCTTCCTTAAATAATATAAAACATGTTTGTATAGTTTTGAATTTCTAGCTGTATAAAATATTGATATTTCCTCTTGTAAAATATTTTAAAAGATACAATGACCCATGAAACACGTCAAGATATTTAGGAAATTTTAAAATGATTTAAAATGAATTAAAAGTAACCAACAATGAATAACCATGATAAACAGATTATGAAATAGATTCATGTAGTCTAAAATATCAA
Organism: Viscum album; assembly: GCA_963277665.1. Taxonomy (NCBI): domain Eukaryota; kingdom Viridiplantae; phylum Streptophyta; class Magnoliopsida; order Santalales; family Viscaceae; genus Viscum; species Viscum album. Next base: position 1,589,534,080 of record OY728131.1, read on the forward strand.
ACAATATAAACATTTATTTCTTTAATAAGATTTAATCATTCCAAGTTCAAATTTCATCTTTTAAAACTTAGTTGAATCCAAAGGTTTAGTAAAGATATCATCCAACTGATTATAGGTGGAGACATGTTCTAAAATAATATAACTTTTATTAACATGATCTCTATTAAAATGAAATTTAACATATATATGTCACGTTATATAATTTATTAATGGGTTCTTTGAAATTGATATAGTAAAAGAGTTATGACAATAAATTGGGATATTATTAAAATAAATATTAAAATTAGATTTTTTTTCTTAATCTAAAAACATTGATCACAATAATTAAAAGCAACTACATATTTAAGTTTAACTATTGATAAATCATATGATAATTACTTCTTTGACCTCCAATAAATTAAATTTTTTCCTAAAAAATGAAATATTCTGGATTTATTTTTTCTATTAATTATAAAACTTACAAAATCCAAATTAGAATAACAAAACAAATCAAAAAAATCTGTCAAAAATAAAATATTCTATAATTTAAACTTTCTTTAATATATCTAATGATTCTATTAACAACCTTTAAGGGAGATTATTTAAGAAAAACTTGAAATATAGAACACATACAAATACTAAAAATAATATCTTGTCTATAGTCATTTAAATAATGTAAACTATATATCATTCCTTTAAATAATTTAACATAAATAGATTTTCCATCCAAATTTGAATCCAATTTACAATTATTACTCATAAGGGTTTTAAATTTTTGGCAAGAATCAAGTCCAAATATCTTAAATAATTTTTTATAATACTTAGATTGATTAAAAAATATTCCATATTTCCTTTGATAAATTTGAAGTCTTAAGAAGAATCTTAATTCTCCCTTGAGACTCTATCAAATTTATTACTCAATAAATTAGAAGAATCATTACAAAGAAAATCAATAATTAAACCAAACAAAATATCATCAATATAAATTTGAATAATTAAAATATCATTAGATTTCTTATTAATAAATAAATTTGGATCTATTTTACCACTATTTAAACCATTATTCAGTAATAATGAAAACATATTTTATACCAAGCTCTAGGATATTTATTAAGTCTATATAAAGATATTAATAATTTAAAAACATTATTAAGAAAGTTTTCAGGTTCAGAACCTAATGGTTGATTAACATAAACTTCTTTTAAAATAAAACTATTTAAGAAATAACTTTTAAGTTCCATTTGATACAATTTAAAACCTTCAAAAAATATAAAAGAAAATGAAATTATAATAGATTCAATAATCGAAATAGGTAAAAAAGATTTAAATTCAATACCTTCTTCTTGACAATAGTTATAATCTACAAGTCTAGATTTATTCTTTACAATTTATCTAGATTTATCAAATTTATTTCTAAAAATCCATTTAGTTTGAACAATATTTTTATATTTATGTAAATGAACTAAATTACAAGAATTATTTTTAGTAAACTTATTAATTTTATCTTCCATATCAATAATAAAATTAATAAATTTTAATGATTCATCAATTTCATTGGGTAAAAAATTAGAAAAAAAGAAGAATTTCTATTGAGATTAAAAATAGATTTCATAATTTTAATTCTAGAATCAATATTACCAATAATTTTATAAATAGGGTTATATTTATGAGTTTTCTATGATATAAGATTAGAATGAGTAGAGATATCCTCCCCCTCAATAGGTACATTAATATTTTGAGGTTTTTATTCACTAAAATTAAATTCTCTATATTATTATTCAACATACTCTAAATATAAATTCTGTTTCACATTATATTAATTAAATTTAATATTAATATATTCTACTATAATTATAGTTATTTTATAATAAATTATATAAAATTTTCTATTATTAGAATAACTTAGAATAATTCTATCACTAAATTTAATATCAAATTTATCTAAATTATCTTTAGTATTTAAAATAAATACTTTTATCCAAAAACATTAAGATAAACAATCCAAGGTTTATTTTATTTCTATAATTCATGAGGGGTTTTCATTAAAATATGTTTAATAATAATTATATTTGAAATATAGTAAGGAAAAAAATAATTTAAGCCTAAAAATATTTAGGAAAACTATATTTACTTAACATTGTTATAACCATTTCAATTAGTGTTTGATTCTTTATTTTAAAAAGTATATTTTATGAGGAGTTATAAGTGTTTAAAAACTATATAAATAACTACTATTTTTATAGAATATTTCAAATTAAAAGTTTTAAAATCCACCTAATACACATAAGTATACTTTCTCTATCATCAAAGTGATACTTTATCTATATCACTATGAATAACAATAATTAAAAATCCTTTATCATTCTACACTAAATTACAGAATTCAGTAAATATAGATAAAGTATCACTTTGATGATAGAGAAAGTATACTTATGTGAATTTACTATAATCATATATGATACCTAATATGTACTTTTTTTACATAAAGACTAGAAATTTAAGTAATACCAAACAAGTCAAGATGAATTAACTATAGAGTTTAGTTAGAACTTATATGATTAATCATTCTGAAATAAGTTTTATGTTTTTCCCTTTCATGTAATCACCACACACATGAAACATTTATTTATTTTAAGTAGGTAATTGTAGAAATTTTTCATGCTTATATAGTTTATATAAAAATCTAAAATTTACATGACCAAGTCTCCCATACCAAAATAAACTTTCATTTTGTATAGTATTAAAACACTTAACATACTGAATAGTTAGCTCAGTAAGGTTAATATAGTTGATATTTTCCTTTTGGTTAACATAAAGTAATAAATAATTATACTTAAAAACAAAAAATTTATCATTTTGAAATTTAATATTCATGTCATCATCATATAACTGAGATATGTTGATTAATTTATGTTGTAATCCATCAATATAAAAAACTTTATTAATAATGATAGAATTATAAATACAAATTTCCGCAAAACCCTTTACTTTTCCTTTAGAGTTACGTATAAATGTCATAGTGCCTCTATCAAATGATTTTTATTAAATAAATCTGGATGATTATCTAGTCATATTCCTAGAGTATCCATTTTCCATGTACAATATATCTTTCTTGAGGATTCTAAGGCATTTTTCCTAAAAAGTTACTAGAATGTTTTGGCAGCCAGGCTACTTTGGGTCTAATAGGATTAGTTAAAAAAATTTTAGGTACCCATAAAAATTTAAAAAAAGTATTAAAATTTAATTTAAAAGATAATTATTTTGAAATATAAGTCTTAATATATCTTAAATACTATGGAAATCTTAGTGAACATTCATCATCACAATGTCTTTCATCACACATCTAAAATAAACAGAAGTAGGAGAAAAATATTTTTAGCTTTTTACAAAATAATTTTGATATATATAATGTAATTTACTATTATATCCAATTGCATATTTATTTTTATTTATATTATTTAAAGAGACAATTTTTTCATAATTATTTTTCCTTGATCAAATTTAGATAAATTTTCTTCAAAATTTCAATTTCAACTTTTAGATTTTCATTCAACTTCTGAATATACTTCAAATATTTAAGAACTTTAATATTAGAGGTAGAATAATTATTTTTATGTTTTTAATTTTATTATAAGATATCACTTTTATCCTCAACAAGTTTATTATTTTTTATTTTGAGTCCATTATATAATTTATTATCTCTAAAAATATAATCTCTTAATCTTTAAGTTTCTTCATTTAATTCATCAATGATAGGTTTTTCAAAATTAGAATCATCATTAGAATATCCAAAATAAAATCATGAATCATTAAACTCATTTAAATATTCCATAAAACACATTTTTATCAATTATTTTTCATTTTCATATTCTTAAATAGAATCGTATTCTTCATTACAACTTTGTCTTATTGTTAAATCCATTTTCTCCTTTTTATTACTTTTTATCATTCTTTTAATTTTTTGATTTTTTGAAGTTTGGATTGATATGTCCTTTATTTATTCATTAAAAACATGTAACATATCAAGTATTATAATTAAATTTAGTATTATCTTTCTTTTCCCCTTGATATTATCTTTTTATAAGTCCCTTTTTGATTATTTTTGGAAACATTTATTTTTCATTCTTTTGTAAACACCAGTGACAATTTGAAACATATCTTCTTTGAAAATTTCTTGAAGTTAATATTAATAATAGTCATAGGAAATAATGTTAATAGATCTAAAAGCTACACGTTTCCTTTTTTATTATGATTTCTTAAGGTATGTTATTTAGTTCTAGTTCATATTGAATAAGTGAACCAATCAGCTAATCAAGAGTGTATTTTTTGAAGTTCTTTCTCTCATCAATGGTGAACTTCTTTACATGAAAATTACTTGGTATAGCTCTTAAAAATCTTTCAATAGGCACAATGTTTTCCAAGGATTATCTAAGATAATTCATTCCATTTACAATGGTATTAAACCTATGGAAAATCTAGTTAACAATTTCATTATCACTCATCTTGAAATCTTTATATTTAGAACGAAGCATTCTATGATTTGTCTATATAAACTTATCTAAGCCTAAGTGAGTAACTTACAAAATTATACAAATTCTATGAGTGGTTTACAAGAGGAAATATGACTAAAAACACTTATATTTATCGAAAAATATAAAATATTCATAAATTTATAGTTTAAAACATATTAAGATACATCACTTCCTATAAGAGAATTTAGGTCATAATTTGGTAATTTATAAGGTTTTACTATAGTCCTCTAATGATCAGTACTAAGTTTCTTAAGATAATATTTCATTTGAGTCTTTTAGTATCCATAATATGTACCATCAAAGTGATGTGGTTTCTATAAAATCTATCCATTATTTAAACTATTTATTATCACCTTAAATATATTTTCCTAAGATAGTTAAGACTAGAAATAGTTTAGTAATAATAATAACATATAAAAATTCTAGAGCTATACCAATTACTGTATTAGGATAAAAAAATAACCAAAAATAACCTTACAAGGTCTAAGCTCTGATACCAATTGTTAGTTCCCAACCAAATGGTCAATGGTCTAGAGGGGGGTGGGTGTTAATAGACTAGTTTTAAAATTTAAAGAAATTAAATTAAAGTAATAAAAAAATAAAATATAAACACAATGATTTTTATATTAATTCATATGAAGTTGATCATATGTCTACTATTAAAACCCATATACTCATTGAGAGGTATAATATTCACTAAAATACCTAAATTTTAAAGGTGAGTAACAACCCAATTACAAAATACCTTTTCTAGTTGGGGAAAAACCACACAACAAACCTTATTTTTCAAGGGGATTCACAACCCATTACAATACTTACATTTTACATGGATTAACAACTAAAAATGTATATTTTTAAAGGAATCATAATCCAGAAAAATAATCCTTTGGAAGGGAAAATCATAAACCAAAACATTTAATCATAGATAAAGAATAGAAAGAGTTTAGAACTGAATCAAATAAACCGGTTGGTGGAAGTTTATGCAAAAAATATGAAGTAAAAAAAGTATTTCTCAAGTTGTGGATCAATATTTCTATTCAAGGAAATAAATATTATACAGTTAATGTTCCTCATTGAGATCTATCCAACAATTTGAATTTTTTCTTCATAGGATCATAAAGTTCATTCATGATTTTTGAATCATTGTATTTGTATATCTTGTATGTTAGGGTGTACATCACATGTAGCTTTGATTCCCCATTAAATAGACTCCACAATAGCTATATAGTCATTATAATATTTAAAATAATTTAAAATAATAATAATATCGATACCCAAAATTATCTCCATAATTATGACCTAAGTTGGAATGATAACAAAATCCTTCAATTTTTTTTCAAATCCTTTAAGATCATAATTAAACATTCTTGAAATATCCTCTATAATAATTTAATTTAAGTCATAATCAAAATAATTTGAATAATCCCACATATCTCATATTTTATCTTCTTTCTGCAAAATTTGAAAATAATTTCTTGGACATACATATAACCAATAATTTAAATAAATAATATAAAAAATTTACCTTTATAATAACAATATATAAAACATAAAATAAAATTAAAATATAAAAGTTTTTAATTTAAAAAAACATGAATATTCTTATAATATATAAAATTTAATAAGATAAAACCATTTTCACAAGATAAAACCATTTTCATAAGATAAAAACATTTTTATAAGATACAAAATCTTTATAAGATACAGATCATTCAAGATAGAGAAATCTTGTAAGAAATAATTTTTTTATAAGGTTTATTATTTTAATAAGTTTAATAATTTTTTTAAAGTTTAGTTTAGATTATAAGGTTTATCTTATAAGGTTTAGACACTAGATTTGATCTCATAAGGTCAAGCTTATAAGGTTTAGAAAATACATTTGATATCATAAGGTTGATATCATAAGGTTCAATGGATCTTTGTAAGGTTAGTAAATAAGGTTGAGATAGTACATCCATAAGGTTAAGACAAGTATATCATAAGTTTAAAAAATACATTTATATGGTTAATAAGGAAAACCATAAGGATGATGCATACACGAAATCATAAAGTTCAACAACAAAATAAAACAACGACTATATAATTATTTATAAAAACATTATACATAGTGAACACAAAAAAGATGATTAAGAAATAGGAAAATAATACTATGAGAAATTATAATTATCCAATGATTAAATTATTTATAACCTAACTCATATTGAGTTGTATTCTTATCCAAAAATAGTTTATAAGTGACATAATAGACATAAAGACTTAATACTTTGACAATATAATGATAAAATAAATATAAGAAACAAATAGAAAATTAGGAGTAAATAAATTATTAATCAGTAAATTACATTTTTTTCTTTTCAAAATTCAGGTTAGAGGGGATAAAATGAGAATTTTGTAATTATAAAAATAAAAACAATAAATTTCCAAATATCTACTCAATAATAGATGCATGTAAATTTCATCATATAATTCCCTATTAAGAAAAGTGGTGTTTATTTCCAAATTCTCAAGATGAAGTCCTTCCACTGTAACCATGTTGAGAAACATATGAATAGTCATGTGTTTGATAACCAAATAAAAGATCTCAAAAAAAATAAACACCTTCCATTTGTTAAGATCATTTCATGAATCTCCTTTCCTCATGCCTTTGTCTATCATCTGCTTCTTCCTTTAGCTAATAAAACCACTTATTCTAAAGAACTTTCTTTCAAGTAGGACTTTACCTTAGATTAAATGCTCTAGAAACATGTAAGGAATCAATATCATCCATCCTGGATAACTCCCACTGATTTGATTCTTTCATACTTACAACCTATTCTTAGCTCTATTTTCCTGCATCATCTGGGAGGAAGAAAAATACCGATCACTTCCATACTTATACGCTTGGTTCCAAGATATATATAACTCAATCCATAGATCAGATCCTTATAGAACTATTAATTTTATAATTTCATATTCTGAATCTATTCCCCAGGCTTTCATAGTTCCTAGTCTCTCTGATAATTTTATCCTTGTAAACAACATTATAACTTTACTATCATTTATAACTTCTTTCAGATAGTCTAGTGTTTCTATTACAAATGTATTTATTAAACTCTTCGACACATCTACAATTTTCAAACATCCATTTAGTCGAACCTCAACCTATGATGATACTTTGATCTCATCAGTAGTCTCCACTAGTTTATGATATTTACATATGATTTCTTCATTGAAGATAACATCTTGACTAAAAAAACATTTCAAGAGTTGTTATCCTATATTCAAAATCCAAAGTTTTTGTCTCTATATCCTATAAAGTAACACAATTGTGAATTAGGCTATATATTTTCCATCTCCTTAGAATCAATTTGGGCATATGAAAGTGAATTTAAAACTATGTGATGGGTAAGTTCAACCTTTCTTTTGGACCAATAAACTTTCATAATTTCTTTCCCCAATGGAGATAATGGACTTTGATTTAAAAATGGACATACAGTTTACCACTTCCATCCAAAAAACCTTAGGAAAACCTATGTGGATTCTTATAATCCTTACCTTCTATACTAAGATCCAATTCATCCACTATATTAATCTATTATGTTCGGGAGTACCTGGTATAGTCTTCTTAAACCATATTCCCTTTATTTAGAATAACCTCTAGAACTCTCTACTTCCATATTCCCCACCATTATCAAATATCATCCACTTTAGTTTGTATATGCTATACTTTTTTACCATGGATATATATCAAATGAAGGTTTTGAATACCTTGTAATTTTTATAGATAAATAACACCTAAACCATTTATGTCACATCGTCGATGAAGGTAATATAATATAATGAACCTATATGAGAATGAATCATTGTTGGATCTCATACATCCATATGAATCGACTCTAAATTTCTATTCTATGGTGTCTTAATTTCCATTTATAATGAAACATTTTATTTCTTCCCAAGGAAATAATATTTTCATGTTCCCAACTTTATGATCCCAATCCTCAGTTTACCTTTACCAGCTAGTATTTTTATCCCTTTCTCACTCAATTGACCTAGACGGTCATTCCATAACTTTTTGGAAGTTATTTTTCAGACATAAATTGACCTTTATGATACTCCATTCAGGTAAAAAGTTCCATCCTTAACTCCTTTGGATACCACCATGGAATCACATATAATTCTCTAGGATCTATCCACAATTATTATATAGAAACCCACATCGTCTATTTGTCCTATCAATGTTAAATTTTTCTTTAACCCGAATATGTCCCACACTCCTTGAAAATCCAACAAAATTCTATTCCTTATTTGGATAGAGACATGACCATTTCCTATAATCTTAAGAGATTTATCATCCAAAAGATGAACACTTCCAAGACTTTTAGAAGTATAGTTCCTCACAATACCTTTCTTGGATGTTGAGTGAAAAAAATCTATATATTCTATTACCCATGACTCAAGTATACTAGAAGCACTTAATAACTGAATTATCATATGTTTCAACATAGGATTAATGGAACAAATTATAGAATCATATATTTTATATTTTACACTTCATTCATTTCCATCTTTCTTCATATGGAATTTCTCCCCACAATGCTAACACATGGAACCATATTCTATCGAGATACTTTTTCTTCGAATTATCATAAATTTTACTTTATTATAACCTTTATATGATATAGAATTTCCTTACCTTACATAATATAATAATTCTTAGTATATGACTAGATCTTCTATTGACAAAGTTCCTCATTCAGAATCAGATCCATAATATCCACAAATACTAGGTCAAACTTACTATTTGATTTATGCACTATGGTAACCATCTCATCCTAATATTTCCAAACTGATGAGAGTAATAATAACTCCAATTTTAGATCTATAAAGTTCATATTAACCATTTCTAACTAACCTCTGATCATATTTAAGTTGTTGATATGATTATACACTATCTTTCCTTTATACATTCTCATATTGAATATCCTCCACAATAGGAACACCTTGTTCATCATTGTGGGGTTATAATACATATTAGTAAGTGTATTCATAAGTTCCGAAGAAAATTTCACATATCAGATGTTATAAGACATATTCTTGGTTAGTGACATACAAATCATGGAAAGTGATTTCTTATCTAACCTTTCCCATTTTTCCTTATTCATCGCATCTATATTGGTATCTGTCAATGGAAGATCAAGATCCTTATATAGTATAAAACCATCTATTTTCATCATCCAAAATCCAAAATCCTCCCTGTTGAAATTCTCCACCCATACCATATCCTCACCAAACACTATAACTTATAAAATAGTTAACTCTCACTAAATTTTGAAACACATAAGAGGGATCGGGAACTACTTACTATAATTATTATGAAAGGCCAAGATCATAATGATACTACTGAAATAATCTATAAAACACCCTGACCAGGGTTTGATGGTATGAAGCTCCACAATTAAAGCTTTGAAATCACTTGTTGGGTCTGATGAAACTTTTAAAATTTTACAAGTTATGCCTCTAGAACTTAAAATATAGAAACAAAGTAATAGAATGAAAGTACATTAATGATATACTAGAACTTGGAAGATATGCCATGAAAAAGTCACCACACCACAACACTAACCTATAAACAAATGATAAAAGAATTTCTAAAAGATAATGATTGAAAGAAATAAAGGTAAAATTACAAAAAAAGTATTTACATGGCTCACATGTGAGTCTTAGTTCATGGGGGAACACTACGATATATTTATTAAGGGACTAAAGATGATTAGAATTCACAAGTAATATGAAACAAATAAATTCACCACATAGTTATAGTAGAACCTAGCCTATAAAACACCTTATGATATATAAAAAAATGAGTCCACCTTAATTAAATATTCATAGGTATCCCTCCACTCAATTAAGGACTCCCACCACCTTAACTCTATATCCCGATACATAGTTCCCACTTGTAAAAACATGTGAATTTACTCTAATATAATATTTTAAAGTTTCTTGTATATTATTTTTATTAAAAAACCTCAAATAAAAAAATTATATATCCTTCAGAGAAAAAAATACACAATTCCTTTGAATTTTTATACTCCACCTTTAGACTTGTAAAGGGTCAAGTTTCAGTCAGCTACTTCCAATTTCGATATTTCAATCTACATACTTCTGGACTTCCAAACCCATCTATCATTGCACTACCATATTTATCCAAACTTTGGAATTTATAATTCCTAAATCAATCCTATCAAAAGTTCTAATTCCTTAGTTGGAAAATGGTTTTTATAGCCAAGACTAACACTTCCATACATGATAATTATTTCAATAAAAGGTATAAATTCACCCACTATTAATTGAATTTATATTTTCCATGACACTTTAAAGAAATAATCAAAAAGTTATCATAAATACTTAAATAAAATTATTTTTTAATAGAGATATATGATATTAGAGGTAAATACTTGGCGATTTGATACTAATTAAAATTCCTAATAATTTATAGAAGCAATACTAAGAAAGGAGATTTGAATAAATATTTCCAAATTTTCACTTTTAAAATGAATATCACATATAAACTAGTTAAAGTATATTAAACTTATTAAACCTATTTAAGAATAATTACACATTTTGTAATGGAAGAAAAATAATCACAACAAGAACACACTATTTTTTACACAATTCATCTCCCATTGTAGAAGATTATATATTTTATATGTGTGGTTTCATCTATGCCACTGATTATATCACTCATATTATATGAATTAAAATGTTATTAGGTTAAATACACTAGAATTTATATCCCACCAATAATCACGAGATACCATTTATTTATTATATGAGTTTATAATGAATAAATATCTTTAAATAATCCCCAAAATTATCTTGTATCAATGATCGATCTCATTCTGTTTGTGGTTGAGATTTATAGTAGAAATAACAAAAGTTTGATCATAGAATTCTCAAGATGGTTTGTTCCTCAGTCCCTTTTACTATTTTGATCAATATATTATCTCTCACAATATCCCATGAATTCTTAAAATATACCTTTTTTTATTAATTATTGGTAATTATTAATCAATATTCATCATAAAATTCACCATGTAAAATCCCTAAAAGATAAGACATGTTTTCAATATATTTGGATCAAATTATGGAAGCTGTTTTTTCTATATTTTCTTCTTAAATATGTTTAAAAAAATTGATTGATCAAATCATAAAAATGACTCATCTAATTTAAATACATATTTTAAAAATAATATCTTCATAATATTTCTAAAGATATCTGTATAAATATTGGGTATTTAAATTCAAAATTATTTTAAAAACTAAATCCCAATAAATCCCAATAAATACAAAGTTTCCAAATGAATAAATTTTATTTTTTTGTCAATAAGGATGTAATGAAGTAAAGTCAAAGTGTGGTGGATTAAGAATGTAAATTTTATGATTTAAGAGATGGTACTCAATCCAAATATAAGTGTTAATGTTGTGTAAGTGTTGTCTATAATAGTTTGGTAAGTTCTAGGAAGAAGCTAGCTTATAAGAAGATTGAAGATATATTAAAATAGAGATTGAAGAGATAATAAATTCAATAATCCATCATGGTGTGATACTACTATTAATTATTTAATTTAGTGAAAAACTCACCTATATAAAGGTTTTAACTTGGATAAGTCTAGGAATTATTTTAAGGTTTAGTTTGTCAAACCTAATACTAAGAAAATATTTATATAAGGTTGTGATAAGTTTCTTATAAAAGTCAGATAGAAACCTCATAATTTTGGGACAACTAAAAGTTTTATGGTTCTGACATACACCTCATAAGGTTATGATAACTTGGGTATAAGGTTTATGCATGCACTCATAAGGTTTAGACATGTCTTCATAAGGTTGAGTCTGTCTTCATAAGGTTGGGAAAACCAAAGTTTATAGTTTATACATGACCTTGTAAGGTTCAAATATATCATATTAAGGTTGATTCTAGCACCTCATAAGGTTTATCAACCTTATAAGGTTCCATCAATGAGAAAATTGATAAATTATTGAATTGATTATTCTTAATTGGAAATGATTTGTGATGATTCCAAAGGTGTTCTTAATTGATTTAAAAATCATAAACAAATAAAAGGGTATGTGATTTAGGATTGATATTATTGAAAATATGATCATCATGTTTATTTAAAATATGATTAAATCTTTGAAATTAATTAAATCAAAAATAGATTTTATAGAATTATATTTTATGAATACATAAATATGATGGTGCTTGTAATATTCTTCAATATTTTAAATATCACAAAATACTTATGATTCAAGTAAAGAAATAGGAAACAATATTATATTATAATTGATGTGTATAGGTTTAATGCAAAAGAAATACTAGTTTCATAGGAATCTATCACACTTTAAGATATATTTACACACCACAAGATATATTTTTTATATTTTATATAGCTGTGAAGAAGTTTGATATGTGAATTTTTTATGGTATATTTTTATAAAGAAGAAAAACTGAGCCTACTATAAAAATTATAGAAGATCTGTTTATTTTAAAGAAAGAGAATGAGAAAAGAAAAAAAGGCACTCCAGTATTTTTTGTGGAGACCAGTGTTGAGAAAAAAGGAGATATATTGGATCCTAGATAAATTGGTTTATATAGTTGGGTTATTTTGGCTTGCATGTAAAATCTTTAATATTCCATAAATAGAAATATGAAAATAACACATATAATAGTTATAGTTGCTTATATAGAGAAATAAATAAAATAAGGATAAAATGGAGGAATAGTATGAATATTGTTATTCTAGTGAGATAATCAATCTAGATCCCTCGAATAAGTGAAATAAAAAACAATTGATTACATCTAGGAACTCATATGCATCGAATAACAAGAAGAATAAGAAGAAATCTAACACTACTTCTATAGTGTTGAATTTGAGGAGAATGTGAGAAGTATAACTCCATTACTACCACTTATGATATTACATCATTAGGATAATTTTTGAGAAATACAAAATAATCATTTAAAATACCAGGATACATATAATTGAATGGGAATAAAGGCAGACCTATTACTACACAAGTAGACAATGTAAGTCGACAACTTGTTCAGAGGGGTAGTTTATAAGGACCCTTTGAAGAACCATCATGAGACTGTATGAAGATATTATTAGGATATGAATAGAATCTTTTTGAGAGATAACTTCACTAAGAGGGATCTAGTATAAATAACCCATTGAGAAGTGGCCACTGAATCACTTAGATAATAAATTTTAGAATATTTCTAATATGATTTTTGATAGATAGTATATACTTGTACTATTAATGATTTTTAGTGGAGAAAATAGGTCTTATAACTCAACTTGAACCTATAAAGAATTAATACTTCAATTAAAAACCTTGTAAATCCTTATGTTATATGAATTTTAATTTTTTTATCATTCATTTGAGTATGTGATACATAAGAAGAGTTTATTAAGGATTTAACTGACCATAAAGTTTGAAGTAAAATGGTAATTCATAAAAAGAAAAAAGGATAACTAATTCACCCCTCCCCTCTTAGTGAGGTCACTATAACTAAGCACTGTAAGTGGTATCAAAGATAATCTAGGCATTCTATGAAATATCCAAGTAGAATAATGAAGAATCTCAATCCTTCCAGCAATAGAGGAGTAACTATTTTTGATGGAAATAATTTTCATGGTTGGAAGAACTTGAAGTTTCTAAATTTTCTATCACAAGGTCTTTAAGTGAGTGATACTATAACAATAATATTTACTCTAATAGGGAAAAATATTTCCATGAGTTAAGATGATTAGAGGAATCTTTAAATGGACGAGAAATATATACATTTGATCCTATAATCTTTATCTGATAAATTTTACACCAAGATAATAGGACTTAAAACTTACAAGGACACATGAGTGAATCTAGAAAATATATATGAAGGAAATATGTATATAAATGAATCCAAAATTTAGATTTAGAGAGAAAAGTTTAAATATATACAAAAGGATGGTGATGAGGGTACTGATGACTAATTAAATAGGGTTAATGAGATTATCAGGCATATTAGAGGGTTTGGAGATAATCTAGAAGATTCAACAATGATTAAGAATCAAATTATGAATTTCAATGATATATTTGACTAAAAAAATATCATCTCTAGAGGTGATAAGTGAAAATTATCTTGATAAACTGTATAACAACCACATGAATTAGAAAAGAACCCACTTTTAAAAAGAAATAAAAGGAGGCAATTGAATTCAAATACAAGAAAGAAGAAAATGACAAGGATTTGAAGGTTGAATCTAATTCAGGTTTTGAAAGTGATGATGGAAGAAGAGTGGAGCATAAGAAAGCTATGAACTTTATCTCTAAGAACATTAGAAAAGGGAATTACAAATAAAAATGTATACTTCCTATTAAATTATTTAATTGTGAAGGTATAAGTAATTTTTCTATTGATTTCCTAAATAATAAGTATGATGAAACTAAAATTGATGATGAGTATGGATATTTTTCTAAGGGATTTTTTGGAAATTCTAGAAAGGGTGACCATATAAGAAAGAAAAAGTATTCAAGAAAATTTAGGAGGAATTTTATGAGAAAAGAATAATGTAAAAAATCATCATCTTGGAGTGAGTTAGTTGATTAAGGCACTTATCAAAGTTACAAAAACTTCATATCTCATATTAATAAAGATGATACTTCTTTATATAGTGAATAGAAGGAAGAAGAATATGACTACATTGGACACATGTTGAGATCAGAACTTGTTCCCTTACTTAACAAAATTTCAATATTAAGAAGATATTAAAGCTACTATAAAATGAGAAAACATGTTAATATGTGAATAAGTTTGATCTCATAAAAAAGATAAAAAAATTATAAGGTGAAAATTGTAGAACATGATAAGATTTTGGAAGAGCACAATGAAAAATGGGCTTCCAGGTAAGAAGAACTACATGAGGCACAAATTATTAGAGTTAGTTCCCTAGAACCAATTTTTATGTACATTATGATAACCTGTATTTATTATTTTTAATATTAATAAACTCTCAATCATATCATGGTTGTTCATATTCCTAACATAGTATGTGATAATGTCCTAAGAGTAGCTATCAACCTGAAAGATCATTACAGTTCCCTACTATGATGTGAAACCATAAGTTCCATCATAGTATTATTAAATATATGTTATATATCCAGATGAAATAATTTTATGGAAAAAAATGATACCAGCTATCAGGGGTGGAGACTCATAGGACTTCGAGGAACCTTCTCATAGTGTATTACCTTGGTAATATCTAGTGTAGGATATTATGAGAACGAGACCCTCCAGTAAAAAATCCACATTTATATGTGTCATTGGGTGTTCCTATCTATAGATTTGTGTATTTATCCTTATAGTTTAATATTATTATTAATGAGTATTATAAGTCACACACTTTTATGTATTAATAAAAACCATAATGACAATGAGTTATGATATTTTGGGTATGTCACGAGTAATATTTCATAAGTGAATAATGAAAGAAAGAATTTTTACTTTTTGTTATTTAATAAAAGTTTATATCTCATTACCTTTTATGGAAATGATATATCCTAAATAAATCCATGTCCATGGTGTTCTATAGGAAATTTCAATTTCTAGAAAGTCAAAGAAAGAGACATTGAGAACCCAGGTTGATATCACCCACATGAAATATGATTGATTAGAGATATTATGATAAATGGATTATATTGCACTGTAAGAAATAGTATGAGGTATTATATTGTTACAACATTAACTTATTTCTCTATGTATTCCTTGGCGTGTTTCTAGATACTAACCTTGGACTTTAGGTTACTTCACCTAATGCCCCTAAGAAAGAGGCCTAGAGGGCCACACACTAAGTGTATCTAGAATATTAGTTAAATAATATATTATTATTTATTATTTAACATGTTTAATAATTTTATTTCCACACATTTTTTAATAATTATTCATGTTTTCTTGATTGTATATATTCCATCACCAATTATTCGTGAGAGTATTATGTGAGAATAATATTTAATGAATATTTATTTACTATTTAGTGAATATAATATTTATTTGTTTATTGAAAAATAATTAAATATTATTTATTTATTAAATAAATATTCATTATTCAAGTCCTGATAAATATTTTGGAGGAATGGTAGAATGAGTTTAATGGTCTGGTGAGAAATAATATAAATTAAATATTATCTAAATAAATAATATTTAATTTAATTCACAAGTTTAGTGCATGTAAAATAATAATAATAATATTATAATTATAGAAATGGGGTTCCACAAGGATTACAAAAAATAATAAGGGTTCATGTGAAATTATTATTTTCTAATCTTAACGGTATATATACTAAATTATATTATTTTCTTAAAGAGTAAATTCATTTTTTTGTGCACAATGAGATCTAAAAAGAATCTTTTGAAAGACCTAGATAGATCCCTCTCTAAGAATCCTATTAATAAATAAGAGAAATCCTCCACCACCACCACTATCTATTCTAGATAAATCAAATAGAACCCTTCCTTGAAGTAATTCTTGAGGCGATCAAAGGTGAACGATGTAAGCATTAGAATCTACCGTGCTAGCACCTGTAAATTCTTACTATGATGTTCAGAGGTTAGTATAACATGTGTGGACCACTAGTGAAGGGAATATATTCTTGATTACTATAATACAATTGTGGTACAACATGGATACATTGTTAGATCCATCATAAAAGATAGAATTACTCACAAGGTAATTCATTAATTTCTTAAATTAATTATAAATAATATGTAATGATCCTGCACTTCGGTTCTAGATTTTTTTTCTATATTCTTTGATTCAATTCTATTGATCATGATATTTATCATCATTTAAATATAGGATTAATCATTTACCATAGCAAAAATAAAAGTTGGGAATGCCTCATCTTCTTCTTCTTCTACACCTAAAACCATCAAGTTGTATTAGAGTGGTCACATAATTATTTATAATTATTTAAATATCATTGATTGATTTATGCACTTGTTTTTAGTTTTCAATTACATTTAAATCATTATTTAAATTTAATCATGATATTTTATCTTCTTTATCTTCATTATCATAAATATAATAGTACAAATTTATTTTATGAACAAAATAAATTTGAAGATATCATTCATAGGTGTCGAGGAGTCTGGATGAACAATACAAGAGTACACACTGCGTAACCTAAAGATACATGTTTTGTAACCCAAAGGTACAATCCATGTACCTATGTTTAATTAAACATAAATTAATTGATAATTAATTCAATCCAAGTGAATTTATTACATGTGGTGAATTTAATGACACACCACATGTTGAGTAGGACATCCTGACACACCGTCAGCTAATGTACACACTGTGTAACTTTTGCACACAACATGTAGTCCATTAGTCACAGATAGGATATGTATCTTCTTATATGGTCTATATGACTGGTGACCATGTAACTTGGAAACCACACACCGTTTATTCCATATACACACTATGTACTCTAATATTTTCCATGGCATGGTTACACACTGATTCCCCAAGTGTATGTTGTGGATATATGGTGAGAATAATACATTATGTGTAGCTTAAATGCACATGTTGTGTAATTTTACCCAATTATACAGAATTAAAAATTAATTAGTTAAAATTCTTAAATATAATCAATATGTGTTTCATGTTTTCATTAAGTTTATAGTAAACAACATGTGGTAGGTTATATATATATATATATATTAAATTTATAACTAATTTGTTCATAATGTTCAAAAGTGCATATAGTGTGTAAATTTTAATATAGTTATTAATACATGTGTATCGAAATATTACACACTATGTAAATACCATGTGATCTATGTGTCCATTTAGTTGATAGTACATGTCATTAAATTACATGAAAAGTCATGTATATTAGATTCCACATAAGTAAAATATATATAAATATAATACACATTGGATAGTTTGGATGGATACTCACTGTGTTTCCTCCAAGGTACATTTTTACACATATTTAATTTTAAATAAATTTATTTAATTTGTTTAAAATTATGATGGATGGGAATCTCAAGAAAATTTAGAATATAATTAAGATAAAATAATTGATTAATTAAAGAAGATAATTAATCGATCCGAGCACAATTTATTTTAAATAATAAATATTATAATTGAATGGTAATTTATTTAAATATGTAATTATTATCATGTATGTGGATGATCATGAGCATCTACCAAACCTTTATATGTGATTTGTTTCTTTTAATTTATTATTAAATTTAATTATTAGCCTATGTGTCGTCCCTCCTCTCATTATGTAAGGGTCTATGTGCACATGGTTTATTTTATGTAAACTCATTAAAAATTCCTTTGGTTCTCCTCACCTAGGTTTGAGTAAAATAATATGTAATGGTTGGAGCTCCCATACTAGTGGAGGCGGTTCAAGTTTAGAGCTGAGGAAAATCCAATCTAAGAGATATACATAGGTGGGTAGGTGGAAAACTACAATACAAATCATAAATGGTTCAGAGTGTTTTCTCCTAGGTTGAAGATTAGTATATCATCCGTTAGATAAACTAACCATTAGTAAAATCTCATTATTATATCACTATATTATTTTATTTATATCAAGTTTCATGGTTATTTCATTATGGATGTTTTTTTTACGATCACGTGAATTAATGAATTAAAAATCATGCAAGATAGAACTAAAATAAACCGCCTTAAGTGTTAAAATCATCTAATACATGGTTAATCTATTAAGTAAATATACTTTATATTAACAAGAATTTAATAAAGATAATAATTGGTACTTTATACATGAAGATAAAATGCCTCAATTATATATATTAAGTTGGTATATCCTTCCACTAATTAAGTTAAAATCGAACCATTGTTCAAATTATTTGACGAACCAAAGTTGGGGTGATTTCAATTATCAATGAATTCTAACTTGATTTTTTGGGTTGAATTAACTTAGTTTACATCAAGGGATTACTTCCAAATAAGGAATCTGTGTAAATATGAGGAAAATGGTGACGAAATCCAATTTAAGGATTTCAGGATTGGGGAGTCCACTCAAAAAATCAAGGAACTATGAGTTAATGCAGCTGGGATTTGAAATGCCTACCTAAAACCTTCAAATTTATTAACTAGAAAAATTCAGGATGATGAGAAGGGGAATATGGATCACTTTTACTATAATGTCCAACCAGTAATATATTTTAAATCAAATAGTGTGGGATATTGGGTTTTGATAAAATAGTGGAAGATTAATAAATATAATATTGATTATTTGTCCAATTTTACCAGATAAAGTGCTAAAATTATACTTTTATTGTTTGTATTAAAAATAATAAAAATGACTTCAAACATATCATTTGATCCATAAATGATAAGGATAACCTTCTCACAGGAACAAATTTACAAGAGTGAAAAAGGCATTTATGCGTTATCTTATGCCATGAAAGGAAATTGTATATTCTTGAAACCTTTTCTTGAAGTGCTTGGTAAAGTGGCTAGTGAGGAAGAGTTGTCTCTCTAGAAGAAACATTTTAAATATTCGACAAATGTTCAGTGTTTCATGATATCATCCATTACCACTGATCTTATAAATAAATATGAGGACACAGATGCATATATCATGACGTATCACCTTTGTGATCTCTATCAAGATAAGGTGAGACAAGAGAAATGCAACATCTCCAATACTCTTTTTACAACTAATCTTAAAGAGTAAGTGATATATGAGCCTTATATAGTTAATATTATTAGATACATTGAATGCCTATAAATATTAGGGATTAAACTCCTAGATGAGTTACACACAAATCTCATACCTTCCTCCCTACCCAATTCCTCTAGTTTTATTGTTAATTATTACTTGAGAAATAATGAGAAGATTGTTTTAGAACTTCTTAATCTAATTCACAAAGTGGAAAAGGAAATGAGGTGTAAAAAACCTACATTCATTATGGTGAATAAGAAAATAAAGAACAAGGTGAAGGGGCCCAAGACTAATAACAAATCTAAAACTCTCAAGTACCTTCCTTCCAAGAAGAGAAATATCTAGAGTTAGGGAAAGGAAAATGAAGTAGTATGTTTTTTATGTGGCAAGAAAGGTCACTGAAAGAGGAACTGCACCTAGAATAAAAGGGAAGCTAAAGGTTAATTCATTATCAATTGTAATCATTCAATACCTACACATTGGGTATCAGATATAACTTGTGGTGATCACATATGTATTGAAATGTAGGAACCAAGTATATTCCAAAATATTTATAGAGGAGAGGTAGATTTGTGAGCTTACAATGGTGTGAGGCTAGATGATCTATCTATTAGAGACTAATACATTTCATTTACAACATGAATGCTATTGGTTTTAATAGATTTTTATTATGTATCAACTGTTACCAAGAACATAATTTCTACGTCATTCCTAGATAAAAATAGTTCTATTTTCAAATATGGAAATAGAATTTGTTTATTTTATAAATAAAACATATGTTATATTATGGAACATTTAAATAATGGTCTTTATGTATTAAATTATGAAAACTAAGTATTTTTAATAGACAATGAATCATATTCACATGACTCAAATAACACCCATCTATTGTATCGCCGTCTTGGTCATGTAAATGAGAAGAATTTGATAAAGATTCATCAAGATGGTTATTTAGATTATTTTTATCTAAAACTACTTGAAACATGTCTTGCTTGTTTATAAGGAAAAATAACTAAACCTCCATTAAGTGGATATGATGAAAGGGCTACAAAACTTCTAAGATTGATACAAATTGATGTATGTGGACCATTTTAAGTATAATATTGATGTGGGTATTATTATTTCATAAATTCTATTAATGAATTGATTAGATATAGATATTTCTACTTGATGAGGTATAAGTCTGAGTCCTTGGAGAAATTCAAAGAATTAAAGAATGAAGAAGATTATTAACTTGGAAATAAGATAAATAAGCTTTGTTCAGATCAAAGTAGTGAATATATTAATTAAGAGTTTATTAAATTTCTTTGAGATTTTGGGATTATATATCAACTCAAACTATATTACACACCACATTTAAATGGTGTTAGTGAAAGGAGGAATTGTAACTTGTTAGACATGGTAAGTTCGACAATGAGTTGTGAAGATCTTCCTTTATACTTTTGGGGATATGAATTACAAACCATGACATATAAATTAATCTGAGTACCAAATAAACTGGAAAATTGAATTCCCTTAAAGTTATAGAGTGGAAATAGACCTTTCTTGTCACATACATGTATATGGGGCTTTGAGGTGTTTGTTAAGCCTTTATTAGAAAAAAATAGAACCCCAAGGAACAAAATTGTATATTTATAGGGCATCTTAAAGAAATAAATAAATACTAACTATAAAACCCCTCAAACAAGAAAGTGACTATCTCCAGACAAGATGTATTTCTTGATATGGAGAAAATACTCAAAAAGGATAGTGGGAAAAATATTTAATTTGATGAATTTGATGCTGAAGACACACACAAGTTGGTATAGGAATATATTCCATAGGTCCTCATGGAATAATTAGTTCCTAAAATATAAGTACTATATAGAACCACTAAAAAGGTAATAGAATTAGAGATATATAGTTATCTAGTAACTGAATATGTTAACTCATTATTGGTTGACAATGATGAACCTCTCTCCTATAAAGAGGAAGTAGAGAGATCAGAAGCTGTAAGATGGAAAAATCCATGAATTATGAAATGGATTCCATGTATCATAACCAACTTTGGGTTCTCATCGATGTAAAAATTTATGTAAATCCTAAAGGTGAAAATGGGTATTCAAGTGAAAATTAGACATGGAAGGTAAATTAAATAACTATAAATAAATTCTAGTGGATAAAGTGTTTAAACAACATTAAGTAATTGAATATGATGAAACCTTTTCACTAGTTCCATTTTTAAATCCATCAAAATTCTACTTTCTATAGAAGTTTACCATGACTATAAAATTTGGTAGATGGATGAAAAAATTTCTTTCCTTAATGGGAACCTTAAAAAATATTTCTATATAACACAACCAGAAGGTTTTGTGACTCTAGGTGATGCCAAAAATATTTTCAAGTTGTATAGATCTATTTGTGGATTGAAACAAGCATCCCAGTCATGGAATATTCAATTGGATAAAGTTATAAAGTAATTTGGTTTCATTAATAATGAATGTGATCCATGTGTTTACAATAGGTTTAGTGGGATTTAGGTCTTTATCTTAGTAGTATATATTTATGACATATTAATTATTGGAAATGACATACTAGTCTTATAGTCTGTTAAGGAGTGGTTAAACAAGTGTTTCTCCATAAAGGAATTTGGTGAAACAATCTATATTTTAGGGATCAATATCATTCATGATAGATCCAAGAGGATAATTGGACTAAGTACAAGTGAATACATTGACCAGATACTAAAGATATTTAGTATGGAACAATCCAAGAGGGGATTAGTTCCAGTGTCCCATGGTATACATATTTCTAATGAATCATGTCCTCAAACAAAATAGGTGAAAGATAGAACGAGTAATATCCCATATGATTTAATTATAGGATCAATCATGTATTCCATGTTTTGTACTAGACTTAATATTTCCTATGAATTGATCATGGTAGGAAGATATCGAGATGATCTAGGTGAACAACATTGGTATGTTGTTAAAGCTATCCTTAAGTATTTGAGAAGAACTAAGGATATGATTCTGGTGTATGGAGGAGATGAGGAGATGGTCATTAGAGGTTATAACAATTCTAGTTTTCAAATAGGTTAGAATTATCCAAATTCACAATCATGATATTTTTTCTATCTCAATTGAGGAGCTATGTGTTAGAGAGTTCAAAACAGCTAGTTGTCATCAATTCTATAGTGGAGTTTGAGTATATAGTAGATTCAGATTCATCCAAGGAATCCATTTGGATATAAAACTTTTTCTGAGATCTTGATGTGGTACCTTGTAGTAAATACCATATCACATTGTATTGTGATAATATTATTATGGTAGATCTTGAAAAGGATCCAAGGGCATACCAAAAGAATAAGAGTATACTCTAGAAGTATCACCTCTTTAGGGATTTTTCTTAGAGGGGTGAAGTTACAGTATGCAGAATTACCACTAAATAAAATGTGGAAGACCCATTTAATAAAGGAATATCTCAACATATGCATAAGTATCATGTGAGATATAGAAGACTAAAGGTTGTTAACTATTGGATCTAATTCATGCGGGAGTTTGTTGCAGTTGATTCCCTAGAACCAACTTTTGTGTACTTTATGATAACCAATATTCATTATTTTAAATATTAATAAACTCTTTTTCACATCATGATTGTTCTTCTATGTAACATATTATGTGATAATTTCCTAAGAGTATCTACCACACTGAAAGGTCATAATAGTTCCCCTCTATGATAAGAACCCATAAGTGCCATGAAAATATTCTTAAATATATGTTTTAGAGCTGGATGAAATCATTTTAGGGACACAAATGATATAAGATATTAGTGGAGGAGACTAATATGAATTTAATGCATATTCTCATGGTGTATTCCCTTGTTAGTATCCATTATTGGATATTATGAGAACAATACCCACCAGTAGGAAATCTACATTTATATGTGTTATTAGATGTTCCTATCTATGAATGTGTGTATTTTTCCTTAAAGTTTAAGATTATTATTAATGAGATTTATAAGTTGTGTACTTTGATGTATTTATGAAAACCACGATGACATATGTTCATGGTGAGCTATGGTATGTTGGGTGCATCATGAGTAATATTTCATTAATAAATAATGCAAGAAAGGATTTTTCTATTATGTTATTTAACAAAAGTTGATATCTCAGCCCCTTCAATGGAAATTATATAGCCTAAATAAATCAATGGTCATGGTGTTCTATAGATAAATTCGATTTATATAAAGTCAAAGAAAGATACATCGATCACATAGGCTGAAGGAACCATCATGCAACCTTCTTGATTATAGATATCGTGATAAATGGATTATATTACACAATACGTATCTGTATGAGGTATTATGTCATTGCATCATTAAATTATTTCTTTATGGGTTCCTTGGCATGTTTCCAGATGATAACCTTGGAATTTGGGCTACTTCACCTAATGCCACTGAAAAACTGGCCTAGAGGGTCACACACTAAGTGTATGTAGAATCATAGTTAAATAATATATTAT
The DNA here is from genome assembly GCA_963277665.1 of Viscum album. Lineage (NCBI taxonomy): Eukaryota > Viridiplantae > Streptophyta > Magnoliopsida > Santalales > Viscaceae > Viscum > Viscum album. The sequence goes on from OY728131.1 coordinate 1,589,558,822, forward strand.
TATTTATTATTTAACAAGTTAAATAAATATTATTAACACATGTAGTTTAATAATTATTCATGTTTTCTTGATCACATATATTATGTCACTAGTTATTCAAGATAATATTTTGTGAGAAAAATATTTAATAAATAAATATTTTCTATTTAATGGATATAATATTTGTTTATTTGTTATAGAATAATGCAGTAATATTTATTTATTAAATAAATAATCATTATTCAAGGTCCTATAAATATTGTGGAGGAATAGCAGACCGAGTTTAATGAACTAGTGAGAAATAATATATGTTTAATTCTATTTGAATAATTAATATTTAATTTAATTTGTGAGTTTATAACATGTAAACAAATAATAATTATTATATCATTATTATAAACATGGGGTTCCGAATGGATTATAGAAATAATAAGGGTGCCTTTGCAATTATTATTTTCTAACCCTAATGGTATATAAACTAAATTATATTATTTTATTATATAGATAATTCATTTTTTGTGCATAATGCGATCTGGAGAGAATCCTATCAAAGTCCTAGAGAGATCCCTCTCTAAGAACTCTTTTAAGAGAATAGAGAGATCCTCCTCCACCCACACTCTCAAGTCTAAAGAGATAAATGATAACCCTTACTTGAAGCCATTCTTAGGGTGACTAAAGGTGAACAACATAAGAATTATGATCTTCCTTGTTATCACCCATAGATTCCTATGGTGATGTTTGGGAGTTCATGGAACATATGTGGATCATCGTTGGAGGGAATCTATTCTTGATTCCTATAATGTAATGATGGTATGATGTAGATATGATTTCATATCCATGAATGAAAAATAATTCCTCGCATGGTAATTATTTAATTTATTAAATTAATTATTAATAATATGTAAAGATCATGTGCTTCGGTTCTAGAATTTTTCTATTTTATATATTCTTTGATTTAATTTCATTGATCATGGTGTTTATTGTCATATAAATCTTAGATTAATCATTAATCATGACATAAAAGAAATGTTGGGAATTCCCCATCCATTGATTCCACTATGCCCAAAACCTTCATAATCAAGGTCTATTAAATCTAAAAACACCTTGAAGACCATGAGAGAAGGGTATGAGAAGCTACTGAGACTCAAGTTGAATTATATAAGGATACTGAGATGACCAACCTGAAGAAAAACTTATAAAATATTTCTAAATTTTCAAGTTGTATGGATTATGGTACATCTAGTTGTGAAAATATTGAGACTCAAACTCGAAGTATTTGGGATAAAAGAAGATATAATAAATTTACTCCTACAATAGGGATAGGTGAAGAAGAGTTTATAAAGGAAGACCCCCAAGAAAATGACAAGAAAAGGCTATTATTTATCTAGAAAATAATTATATTTTCAGTAGGTGAGTCAGAATTATAAAAGATCAGGTTTTAAGGGACACTGCTAATACTATAAATTATTTGAATGGAATACCTATTATTTATAGTACAAAATTTCATTTCTAGGAAACTGGTATGAATCAAGGGGGATAATACTTTTTAAAAAATAAAAATTGTTTTGATAGAAGATGAAACACTCTTGGAAGATAGAAGCTTGAAGCTGGAAAATCTATTGGAAAAAGTTCTCTGGATGTTGGAGTAGAGAAATATTGGATATGCACTAAAATGTACATTATAAGATGTATATACACATTCATATGATACATTAATTATATATGTATAATATGATATTATATTTATAGTATACATTTAATACATTCATATGATGCATTCATAATTAATGTTATATATATATTATATGAAATACATATAAGATGTATATTTAATAGTTCCATGTGATGAAATGGTTGGAACCTCTATCCTAAATGGTATCATTTATTTAAGAACCAAATTTTGGTTAAAATTATATATACATTTATTCATTGTAACATTCAATTAAGGTTTCCCTTAAATATATAATAACTCATGCGATGTGTTGCATCAGGATTCATCTATGTATAAAGGGAAGATTTCTCTTCATTTGAGTGTGGGTGTGTGGATTTCTTTGATCTCATTCATGTAAAAAAATAAGATCATTAGTTTCATTAAAATCTATTGAAACTCTCTTCATCCTCATTCATTACCTTTGGTTAAGGCTCTGACAACCCTTTATGCATATGAGAGTCCTTCAATTATGAACTGAGATCCAGTAATTGATGTATCACCTCAGAGGCATTGTGATTATGCTCACTACTCCTTATGACCTATATCAAACACACTCCATTTAAGTAAGAATATGGATACTACTAAAACTACTAAAATTACATGAAATCTATTTTCCTCTATATTTCAATAACATTGACACTTCTAATACTTAAAGATAGATATGGTTTGTTAGATTTTTTCCACTACCGATGATCATGGTGTGATAAAAAAATACAACAAAAGACTAAATAGTAAATAAGAAACCTAACCACTCTGGTCAAAGGTGTTCTTATTAGAATATGAAGGTAAATAAGGAACATTGGAAATCCTATGATAAATTATTATATAAAGCTCACAAGATGTTTAAAAGTTATTAAAAATTGATAACTAGGAAGAACATGAGATGTTGTGTGGGAAGCTTAAGAAACATAAACATAATTAAAAAATTAATTCATTAGTACATCTATATCAGCCTTAAAATCTATATAAAAATAAAAAGAATTCATATAAAGGTGCAGGCGCCTTTATGGATTACAACAAGAAGTACCCACACAGGGAGATTATTGAGAAGAAAGAGAACACAATGCTTCCTATGAAGATTTACGATAGGAAATTTAGAATAGGATTCATGAATATCTCATTAAGAATGATAATTGAAAATAATAAATGATTCTAGTTGAGAGAAAACACTCAACCATTCTAATCTTAATAAAAATAAATATAAAAACACACCTTATTCTATTAATCTTTTTTGTTTATGCTGACATGAAGGTAATTGAAGGTGAAGATCTAAAGAGGGAGCTGGTGTGGAACATCCTAGTACTAGTATGTCACTATTTTTTTAGGAAGTTATATTTTAGGTTTGGGGGTATTTTGAGGAAACTAGGTGGATTTTTAAGGAACCTTAGCATTTTTTAGTGGCTACTAAAAGTCACTATCTGACCTATGACATTCTGGTAGAATGGGGTTCCTACTGGAACTCCACTCTCTAGCTAGTGAGAGTCATCTAGTCTACCAATGGAGAGACTTAGGCTATAGGAATTTTTCATGTAGGCATCAACTAGCCGGTGGACCTCCACTATCTAGTTGGTCAGTTGACTAGTAGCCACTACACATCTGTAGTGGCCACTAGCCAACCTGTGGTCTCAGGTTGGGAAGGTAAAGTAAGGGTGTTTTAGTACTTTTATGCCACTAAACCTCTAATTAACCCATTAATACATCTTTTTCAAACCTAATCCTACCACGTCTCTAATACATGAATTCTTTTGGAATTCTAGGTTCCTTCTATCTTCTCCTCTTGGTGTATTGATCCCAGTTTGATCAGTTTACAACATTTTGTTAAGTTTGATGAAATATTTCTTGTTTATATTTCCTTACTAGAATTATAATATGTCCTAGGATTTTTTGTTATAATATATTTATCATTTTATGATACCTATAAACCCTTATAGATTTTCCATGTGTTTGATTCTTAGAGGCTGATTCTCATGTTGACTGTGGTGCAGATCTTGTGATCTTTGAGGTATGTGATGATTTATCTTCTCCACTAACCTTATTCTCTTAGAAACCTAATTCTAAGTTGTGGGAATTATTTTTTAGGGACTCATATCATTTAATCTTGTGTTTCATTTCCTTTTAGTTTTCAGATTCTATTGTGGTTGGATTGAAACCCAAGTGTGAGGTAAGTGGTTATGTCTCCAACCTATGTTTGATAAACTGTGAACACTCTTAGTTTTCTAAATGATTTTATAAATGATGATTAAGATGATCCTTTATTTTTTCATATGAATGTGTAGATGGATAATTGATAAAATATGGTTTCCCCATTTTTTAAATGAAATATGGGTTTCAACGAATTATGAAATGGTTTGTAAAATTCGTTTCCAAAGAATGATTCTGAGATGGAAAGGGTTTTTTGGAAATTGTATTATTAAATGTGATAAACCATTTTAAAATTATTTTACATATAAATAATATGGGATCCTTAGGAACCTATGTGGAAGGTTTAATGTTGAGTCTTATCATTTGAAATTGTAAGGGGGTTTATTTTCTAGGGTGTTCAGTTATTCTTAGTTCATAGATTCTTTGGATATAGGAACTTGATCTTGATATTGTAAGGGGTATCAATTTTTGGGGTGTTCCTCAATACCTAGATTGTATATGATTTAGATCTAGGGACTTGATTGTGTACTAGTCTTTATTTTTTATTAAGGTATGAGTGACCTATCTAGCTTGTACCTTTGTTATCCTTGGGGAGATCACCATTATTCTTTTGATTTCATTGTTTTGGATATGATATGATATATGATGAATGCTTTGATAAATTTTAAAAGGTTTATTTGAAATATGATTTGAAACTATATCATCTGGATTTTGTGAAATAAATGTGAAAAGGGGAAATGTTTTACCATGCTTTTGATATAAAATTATAAACTATTTATCATGTCATTTTTTATTTAAAATTAATCATATTGGGATTATTTGATAGAGAATTATTATACTCTTACATGGTGAAAAAAAGCCAGAGGTAGCTTTCCTTCAAATTTACATATTCCCTTCAAGAGTTTCCTTGAAATGAAAGAAATAAATTCTTTTTACTCATCATCTTCATCAACACAATCTCCTGAACTTTCCAGTTTTTCTATGGCTTTGAATTTCATTTCCTTGCTTATATGAGTCTTTGCATCTTCTGGGTTGACTCTCATCTCATATGCCACCAGGATGCTCAGCATATTATCAAGAGAAAGTTTTGAAAGATCCTTTTATTCAAGAGTTGAAACCTTTGAATTATAAATAGGTAGAAATATTCTCAATATTTTCTTTACAATATCAATGACTTTGATCTCTTCACCAAGCCCTTGAATTGCTCCTACAACTTCAATAATTCGATCGAAGAAGGAATCTACATTTTCATTATGGTTCATCTTTAGATCATAAAAACTATTGGGTAAAACTTGGAGCTTTTAATCCTTAACTTTTTTGTCACCTTCATAAATATTCTCCAGTTTCTCCCACATAGACATAGTTGATGTATAGTTCATAACCTTCAGATATATTTGATCAGAAAGAGTTGTAGTTGGGAATTTTGTGCTTTAGAATAAGCATCCAACATTTTTATTTTTGTATATGTCATAGAAAGACTGGTTGGATCAGTGACCTATATTCCTTATGAAGTGGAAAAAAATTAAATCAATTCTAAGAGATATTAGATGAGATCTCATCCTGTTATTCTATATTTTAAAGTTACTTCCATTAAATAAAGGAACTCCCTTGACATTAACTGTATTCTCCATGTCAAAAAAATATGGAAAAATTTAACACCAGCAACCTTTACACTTTGATACCACTTGAAGGACCCCAGAACACCCTGAGAGGGGAGGGGTGAATCAAGGTGTCAAAGTTTTCTTCTAAATTGATAGATCTTGTTCCCACATTGGTAGGAACCAGTTAAACCTGTCTAAAGAAGAAGTGAAAAAAATAAACAATCACATTCAAAGCAATGACATAGAAATTTTACTTAGTTCTCCACTAAGGGATACATCCAAGGATTATATGTAGAAAGTGTTTCAGTCATACTAAAAACCACTAATATTCAAGAGTTTTGGATTACAAGAGTTTAGCACAGTCACTTTGTGCCAGGTGCATTGCCTTTACAAGGTTTTAGGGATAATACACTGCATCCCTCATATCACTTCTGCTGACTCCCCCTTGTTCACTACATTAGAAGAATATTAACTTGGTTTAACGACTTGAAGGTCACTTTAATGGTTTGGTATTAATTCATGCATCCTAAATTTTAAATGGATGCTCTATTGAAGTCCCATAATCACTCACTGATGTAATTTATTTTCCTGTACACTTATATGTTATGGAAATTAATTTCAAAAACTGATTTAGCCAATTTTTAGAATTCCATGAGTGTTATGTGTACTGTTGTAGTTTCCGTGTACCACTTCTGTTTCTGTGTACCACTATTGTTTTTTCATACCATCCAGTTGTTTTTGCGTACCATAGTTGTTTCCACGTACCTTCCATCTATTTTTGTATATCACTGTTATTTCTGCATACCATCCAGATCCTCTGTGAACTGTCCATCTCTGCATACTCCCCTACATTGCGTAATTCTCCACTCCTTCGCGTATCATCCTACTCCTCGTACTGCCTTTCTCGACTGTATATTGCGAGAGCTTCCTACGCAAACTACGCTCTCTTCCGTGAACTATTTTCCTTATGCGGATGATTCTCCCTGCATATCATCTTCTCCTCCACGTACCACTTTGGACTTCACTGAATTTATTCCCAAGATTTTAATTTCCCATATTGTCCCATAACAAAGGGTATTATTGCTCTATAAATAGGCACATAACTCTACAATTTTTGGTAATCTGATTTACCCAAATTTTCAATGTGGGATAATCTTCACTGTAAACTGAACTCCATCTGCATATTGTTAGCCTCCACCATGTTCTGCAATCCTCTAAAATGAGAACCTTTATCACGTATCATTAGCCTTCAGCATACCATATGTATGTCGGTCCATGTACTTTATCTCTGCACCACGTACCGTCACTGCGAACCATTTTCAGCAGCATTTCACGTACCGTCGCTATGAAATGTTTTCAGTTCTACAAAACGTTCCATGTACCACACACCTTCATTATGTACTACACACCTTCACTGCATACCATGAACCTTCACCATGTACCGAGCGCCTTCAACGCGTACTGTGCACCTTCACCGCATACTTCATGCCTCACCGCGCACCGTTGATGTTAACCATTACCAAACTCCTGATTTTTTAGACCCAAAAATTTGTCAAACACTAGGAAACTATGCCACCTTCAACACTAATTTTAGCCTCAAACGTATGACCCTATTTTTGAAAACTCCCTATTCATCCATCTATAGATTGACAACAAACACAAACCAACATCCATTATTATAAATGATCATCCTTCGTTCCAACAAGGTTATGATGGTGTTAGAGGACATCTAGGGGTTTTCCTAAAGGTCTTGGTCTGAATGTAGGCTACATAATCTAGTTCACACAGTGAATCATCTATTCATGATGTGAATGACTTTTGGGTAGAAGCCAAAATTTTGGTTCAGGATGTGAAAACCATTAATGATGTGAAAATGTTATTTATATCATGAATTGTGTTTTTAGAAGTTTAAGTTAAGGTATCACATTTTTCAGTCTACAATCTATCCAATAAGTTCACATCATGAATATATGATGCATGATGTGAATCATATATATTCCAATAAATTATATGTGTTGAGTTCTCAACTCATTTATCATTTTCCTTCCTCCTATATCCCCTAAACCTTAGGTCTAATACAAGTGATTTTGAGTAAATCTATCTCTTCTGAGATTTTCTAATTATTGTTTTGAACTCTAGGTTGGTTGGTTTCTCTTGTTTTGGTAAGTGTTACCATTCTATTATCATTTTCTCTATTTCTATTGTAATTGGTAGTAGATTTGGGATAATTTTCTAGGATTATTGATCATGTGATGATTCTTCTGTAATTATTTCTAGATTCATTGTACACTTGTATTCTAAATGCTAGTTTTCTTGTGGGTTGTTGTGAGGTGTGGGTGTTTTCTTAGGTATGTTTTGATCTACCTTATCCTATAACTCTTTTTCTTTTTGAAACTTGATTTTAATATATTAGAATCAATGTTAGTTAATTTTTATTGTTCTTATATCCCTTTCATTTGGGTTTGTGTAGATCCAGTTGTGGTTGGTGTGAAACCCGAGTTTGAGGTAGGTGGTTCCATCTCTATACAATATTGGATGAAACTTGAATTCTATTGATTTAATAAATGGTTTTATAAATGAATTGGTATGATTATTGATTGATTTATTTGTGTTTTTAAATTTTTTTTTGAGAAAATATGGTTTCCCTTCTTTTTATTGAAAGAAAATGTATTTTCAAAGCATTGTGAAATGGATTGTGAAATGGATTTTCAAAGAATGTTTTTGATGAATAAAGGATTTTTTTGTATTGTTTGTAAAATGTGAAATCCCTTTTGAAATTTATTTTATATATACCATGGGAGCCTTGGGTACTTGGGTGGAAGGTGTAGTATTGGGTCGTGTCCATTGGTATTATAAGGGTGTTCACTTTTGGGGTTCTCCTCCATTCCTAGATCATATATACATTGGCTTTAGGAACTTGATTAAAATTTCAGGGGGTTCACTTTCTAAGGTGTTCCTATATTCCCTAGGATTTGGTTCATTGGATTTAGGTACTTGGGTACACACACTAATCTTTTATTGAGATTTATATATGAATGACCTAGCTAGTCTGGCCATATGATATCCTTGGGGAGTTTCCCTTTATGTGTTGTATTTTTACTGTTTAGTTTTATATGAGATGATACATGATTTAATTAATGAAAATTTTTATTTAATAATTATTCTTTGAAATTGTTTTACCTATTTTTGTGAAATATTTGGAAAATAGAAAATTTTAACCATGATTTTGATATAAAACTATTTAACTACTTATCAGACCTTATTTTATTTCAATATGATAATTTTCAGATTATTGTTCAAATAATTGATATTGAGCACCTTAGTGTGATCCTACTAATCCTATTTATCTCACACCCTATACACTTCCTTGGGAGTGTGCAGACCTTACTTTATCTAATGTGGGAAATGTAAATAACTATAGTAAGGTGGTAAGGATTTTTTTTATATGGGTAGTAATAAATGGTGGTGAGATGGTGGGACATGGCCTGCATATCACATGGAGTAGTTGTTGGTTGTTTTAGCTTTTACTTATGGTTATTTTTATACTTGTACTTGGGTTTTTTTGGATACTTTTTAGTTGTATTACTATCATTGGAACTATTTGTTATGGAATATTTCTTTTATGGTTGTTATATATAAATTTATATATATTCCATGTATCTTTTTTTAGGTTGGGTGAAATCATCCCCTATTTTTTTATGCTTGTGTGCTAGTCATCAGCCTGTAGGGATTGGGAATACCCTTCGGTCCTTATCGTGGTCTATTTTGGATCAAATAACCATCAGCTATAGGCCTCTATAATGAATAACCATCAGACTTCCACCAGAAACTAATCTACTACATGATGTTTCTTTAATCTGGAAAAATTTGGATAAATCCATATTAAATTTGAAGCTTATAAATATACCAAAGTGGACTTTGGAGTTGTTGACACCTGGATATTATAGGGTGTAGAAAAAGTTTGGAAGAATCTCCACAAATCATCTCTATGGAAAAAAGCACTATAGTTCTTCAAAAGTGCGGGGGCAAGATCATCGAGTGTGACCCACCCTACCACACTGGTATAAATTCAATGGAATATTCCTAGATTCTGGTAATGGAGTAAAAAAATCTCATTGTTGAGAACTACCACCACCTCCCTTGAAAGTATCACACCACTTCCTCTTCTTCTCATGAATGCCACTAAAACTATTAATGGGTGGAAGGGAAGTCTCACACAAGCCTATCTTTCCTGTTGTATCAATTTCTTCCATTATATCGCACTTGATCGTCTCAGTATAGGTGGTGAAATTCATCATATATACCTATGATTGGATATTAGTTCATAATACTTATATGTATTTTTTAGCCTTCGGTTGAACATTAATCACCGCCTCTAGAGAAAAATTAACTAACTCAGAAAAACAGTTGGTGTATACTATCACCAAATGCTCTCCCTGCCGAAAAGAGGGGAACTCCATAAACTTCACCATAGTCAAATATTTTGGGCATAACCGCTAAAATAAAAGGTTATTTAAACCTTTAAATTATAATCCACATGTTAATTCACCTAAACCATAAATCCCACTACCTATTACCAGGACCCTCAAGATTAATCATTGCTCACTTCAACTTGAAAGATTCAGGTGTCTCCAAGAAATCAAAGACCATATCAATTTTTTTAGTCATTCCTCCACCTCCTAAGGGGCATTAGTACCCATAAAAGACATGGGATTCTAGTGTATAAAATCTCACACTCAGTCCTTATCTCATATAGATCCTAGTTTCTTCTCTAAAACATGATTCTAAATAAGAAATACATTATATTTCACAACACGAACTACCCACATGATTTCCTCTATGAGATTCTGATCAAAAGGAGGATTCCTTTGAGGGGAATTTCCCACTGAAACCTCTTGAGAAACCCTTGAAAGATTTATCATAGTAATGATTATATATACCAAAAATAGAAGTAAATGATTAGAAAATGAACTGATTTCAATTTATAGAATAAGAATATAAGCTGAAATAGTAATCTAGATCAAACCCCAACACAAGAAACGCACAAACCAATATACTATGGTGACTAAAGGATCGTTATAATAAGATATGGCCAAAAACTCACTCACAAAATACCACTCAAGTCCTAATAATCTTATATTTTATCCACCAGATTTCCAAATATAATACACTTAAGGATAGACCTCCTTTGATACCAAATTTTCAAGACCCGTCCCAGATAACCCATATAACTAGGCTCTAAAGAAGACTATAGTAAGGTATGAAGGGAATTCTCAATCCCCATGATCTGGTGAATAGAACCCAAACATTGAATAATGAGTAGAGAGAATGATTTTCCAAATTTGAAATAATATACATAGTATACACATAGAGAAAGTTAATTGGGAAATAAATATGCCATAGATAAAAGAGTAATAATCATACCAAAATATCCAAGGTAGAAGTTCAAAAACCAAGATACATGTCCCAAAAAAACAACCAAAAAGGAAAAACAAAACCAAAAATAGCTACTCCATATGATATGTTGGAAATGACCCACTATATTACCACTAGCTACCCAATCACATCTGTTAGAAACCTAGTCGCCTCACTATTGTTCTTTATCCTTTCCCACATCATACAAAACAAGTTCTACACACCCTGAGAGAGTGTACATGGTGTGATCTTAATAGTATTAGTAGGATCCCACCCAAGGGGCACATTGCCACTCATTTCCCATGAAAGTTCAATGATGAAGAAAGTGAATATGGAGACTTTAAAAAGTCTCAGAACTGGTTTTTCAAAAATAGGTACTTCAAATCTGAAAAAAATTTCAACATAAGATTTTTTTTGTGAAGAAGAAGATGATGAAAATGAAATCTTTGAGAAATAGGAAGAAAAATTCCAATTTGGGAACCATGCTTCCATGATGGATACCATTGAAAAGTCAAAACCATTAACAGATAAAGCTAAAGATAATTAGTTGACTACTAATGTTGATCCCAAGATGAAACATAAGGATTATTTTGGTAAGATTGAGAATAAATGTAAGATATGAAATAAGTGTAAAGCAATGGTGGGGGAATATTCATAATATATTGATCTGATTAAAGTGAAAATTGAACGAATGGAAGAACCAGTAAAAGTAAAACCATAAATCCTTGAAATAACTGATGATGTTGTGGAACTAAAACTTAGGATTAAAGAATAATAAAAGGTTATCAATGAACTTACCTTAATACTGGAGGTGAAGTCCAAGACCATTGAGGGACTCAAAGAAGAAGTTGTTACTTTGAGAAGTAAACTTGAATGTGAATCAATTTAAAAAGATGCAAAGAAGAAAATACAATTTGGAAGGCTATCTGATGCTGAGCTACTGGAGAGAGAAAAACATGGTTCTGATGGAGCTGAAAAGATCTTGAGTGATCAAAGACCTGCATATATGGGAAATAGTGTAATTGGTTGTGATGCTGAAACATCAAATGCTATAAATAAAGTAAACCAAAATAAAGGCAAGTTGAAAGTTGATCATGTTGAAAAGCTACCAGAAGTACTGAAAAATAAACCCATAAATTAAACTAAAAGGAGAACTAAAGATTATCCTCAAGTTTCCAGAAATGATAAGGAGTAAAACTATTTTTCTGAGGAAGAATTAATAAGGATAAATATAAGTGAGAATCTATTTCTTTTCATGAAGTGTTAGTTTTGCAGTTATCTGGGCCATACCATATCATACTGTGAATAGGTAAGGAGCTATATGAATGGGGAAGAGTTAGGAGTTTAACGGAGGAGAACATATTAATATCCTACTTCTTATAGAAGAAATATTTTCTATGGATATTGCTTTCACTGTTATAACTTTGGCTATAAAGCTGTGTATTTAAGGAAGAGGTATGACATGATAAATTCATTCAATGCTCAGAGATGAGTCAATACTTGTCAACCAAATGGTGTTGCTTTTTCAAATAGGTTTTATTCTATGGAAGAGGAATTTTAATATGAATAACCCATGTACATGTAAGAGATAATTGAAAGACCATCAATGTCCTACGCTTAATCCAATATCTTATAGAAATAAAAGAAGAAAATTGAGAAATCAAACTTTTGAGAAGTAGCTCTCAAAGATACCAAGAACAACAACACTTGGATTCTTGATAGTGGATGTTCATCTCATATGATGGGAAATGCAGATCTGTTAACGAATATCAAGAAAAAAGTTGATGGAATAGTGAGGTTTGGTAATGATGGTGCTCTTAAGATCAAAGGTAGTGGAAATACTAAACTGTATAATGAAGAGTTGAGGAAGATAGAAGTTCTTTATGTGTATGGACTGAATCACAATATTATGAGTGTAAGTCAACTCTGCGACTCATGTCTTATTGTGACATTCAACCAGAAGGTCTGTACTATAATAGGAAATTCTGAGAATTCTCTTATGAAAGGCTGTAAAATAGATGTAAACTTATATAAGGTTAAAAACAAAGAGAATATTTGATACTTAACAGTTGAAGATGAAACAAAATTATGGAATCAAAGATTGGGGCACATCATTCAAAAATACATGGAAAAGATATCTATGATGAAGATAGTCATGGATGTCCCTAATCTGAAGCATGAAAGAGAAGACCTGTGATTCTTTCATACGAGGGAAACTAGTCTGTAGTTCCTACCGACCAAAGAAAAAAAGAGCATCAAATCTCCTTAACCTCATTCATACAGATGTTTTTGGCCCAATAAATGTTGGTGGAACACATAGAGAAAGGTACTTTGTTCTCTTCATAGATGACTACAGTAGAATGGTATGTGTGATAGTTATACACAGGAAGTGACAAGTGCTTGATTGCATGAAAAACTATCACTGAATTTTTGAGAATGATACTGGATTGAAGATCAAAGTCTTTAGGTCTGAAAATGGAGGTGAATACACATCCATTGAATTTGAAAATTACCTAGAGAAGCATGGGATACAACATGAGGTGGTGGATGTGAGAACTCCACAATGAAATGGAGTTGTTAAGTGCATGAATTGATAGGTAAACAACATGGAAATAACTATGATAATTGAGATTTGTATTCCTCAACATTATTGGAAGGATGAAATACATGATTCTACTTATAGTCAAAAATTGATCAGGGCTATATATGGGTGAGACAAATACACCATATGAATTGTGGCATGTAAGAAAGCCCTCTTTGAAATATTTTCATGTTCTTGGAAGCAAATGTTTTATCCAAAACAAATAAGTAAATCAAGGGAAGTATGAAGACAATGCATATGAAGGAATATTTCTTGGATAATTAATGAAGAAAAAATCCTATAAGTGTTTTCAATAAGTTCTTGGGAAGAATTGTGGAACACAGTGATGTAAAGATCATTGAAGAGAAAAACAAAAATGATTCAAGGAATTATTATGCTGATGTGATAGAAGATGAGGAAGAATATGAACATGGAACAAATGATAATAAAAAGGTAGATAAAGGTGAACAAAACTCTCAAGATTCACATCAAGATGTTGATTTAGAAGAAGAATCAGAAGAGGAATCCATAGTTGGAGAGAATTCATTTGAACCCCAAAGGAGAAATCTAAAAGTAGAGATTGATCAGTCCAACATTATTGGGGATCTTAATGCACCTACATAGACAAGGAGAATGAGGAATAATTCACAATATTCATTTTTATCATTTGTGGAACCATCCTCATTTGAAGTGGATATAAAGGATGAGTCATGGGTAAAGTCAATGAATGAAGAGTTAGATCAGATTGAAAAAATGAGACTTGGGATCTTGTCAAAAGACCTGAAGGTCACCATGTGATCAGTACAAAGTGTATTTTCAAGAAAAAAATTTATGAGCATGGAAATGTGATCATAAATAAGGAATTCTTGTTCTTTAAGGGATATTCACAAATTGAAGGCGTTGTTGTTGAAAAGACATTTTCTCCATTAGTGAGACTGGAGTCAATCAGACTATTTCTTTCTATGAAAATCCAAAGAGGTTATAAAGTGTATCAAATGGATGTCAAGACAACATTCTTAAATGGAGTATTGGAAGAATAAGTCTACATTGAACAACCTATGGGATTATTGCTTGGAAATGATGAACTAGAGGTTTTTAAATTAAAGAAATCACTCTATGTCCTCAAATAATCAGTATGGGCATGATACTCTCAGTAGGACTCTTATCTGAGAAAGATTGAGTTTAAAATAGGAGGAGTGGATCACAATCTATATGTGAAGAATTTTCAAAAGGGTCATTTCATGGTATTGATATACATGGATGATATTATTTTTTGTAGAAGTAGGTATGAATTAGTGGATGAATTTTCCAATCACATAAAATCCAAATTTGAAATGTCCATGATTGGTGAACTCACATACTTTTTAGGGTTTCAGGTGATTCAGAAAAAGGATTAAAATTTCATTTCTGAGGAAAATTATGCAAGAGATCTACTAAAAAAATTCAATATGCATGATTCCAAACAAATGTCAACTCTGATTTCGGTTGGAACAAATATCGGGAATCATGAGGATATGAATTATATGGATCCCATCATGTATAAAAGAATCATTGGAAGCCTACTATACCTGAAGGTGACACAACCAGATATTGTCTTTGCAACTTGCCTTGCGGCCCACTTTTAGAGTAATCCAAAGGAAGAACATATGGAGATAGTGAAAAGAATCATAATATACATTCATAGTAAACATAATTATGGGCTATAATTTGCTGTAGGAAGAGATAGTGAACTATCAACATTTTATAATGCTGACCGAACTGAAGATGTAGTGTACAGAAAGTATACCAGTGGTGGAGCATTCTATATTGGGAAGAAATGTGTGGGATGTATAAGCAAGAAACATTAAATTACTTCACTTAGTACTGCTGAAGATAAATATATATCTGCTACCAAGGAATGCACTCAATTAATTTGGATAAAGAAGTAACTAATTGATATAGGGGTGTGGTGAAACAATCGATGGTGATTTACTATGATAACAAGAGAACAATTGATCTTATGAAGAATCCTATTCAACATTCTCATATGAAACTTATTGAGATTAGATATCACTTCATCAAGGAAAAAGTTGAGAAGGTGTGATCAAAATGGACCATGTGGGAACTGATGAGAAAGTGGCTGACATTATGATGAAGCCACTACTAGTGGCTGTGTTTGAGAAACATTGGTTGAACCTTGGTGTTCAGCCACCTCCCCGTGTATAAGGAGGTTATGATATTCCACTCTCCCTAGTTTTTCTAACTGTTTTTAATATTTTTGTGGAAATCATACAGGTTTATGGGGAAGATACGATCCATGGGGAGCATGTTTTTTTAACTCTACAAGTCAAGATTCCGTTCATTGGGATTATGTCCAATGGGGGAGAATGGATAAATTTAAATGAGATTTATCTATTTCATTCTAGTTAAAAGAATGATGGAGAATATAAAAATATAGAAATGAAACTGTGGGGGAGAAAATAAAAGAATGAGAACTCAATTCATGTTCTCTATCTTGTTTTCTACATCAAGCACTGCACATATAGACTTAGAGTGATGAATGATTTATTTTTTGAAGGTCCATGTTTTGATCGTGTCTAGAACATTAGTGAATTTATCTAGATATTTATAACACACCCAAAGGGGGAGATTATTGGAACCAAGGCGAATCGTTGCTAATAATGGAGGTTGGTTTGTGTTTTTTGTCAATATGAACATGGATGAATAGGGAGTTTTCCAAGAATAGGGTCAGACGTTTGAGGCTGAAAGCTGTATTGAAGGTGGTGAAATTTCCTAGTGTTTTCCAAATTTTTAGGCCTACAAAATCAGGTGTTTGGTAACGGTTCACAGCAACGGTACGTGGTGAGGTATGAAGTACGCAGTGAAGGCATGCAGTACACGGTGAAGGCGCACGGTACGTGGTGAAGGCATGCAGTATGTGGTGATGGTGTGCAGTATGTAGTGAAGGTGTGTGGTACGCGGAACATTTAGAAGAACTGAAAACAATTCACAGTGACAGTACATGGTGAAGGCGTGCAGTATGCGAAATGCTACCAAAAATGGTTTGCAATGATGGTATGCAGTGAAGAGATATAGTACATGGACCGAAAGACATATGATACACAAAAGGTAAACAGCAGGAAAAAAATGTTCATAGTTCAGAGGATTGCTGTACACAGTGGAGGCTAATAGTACGCAAATGGAGTTTAGTGTACAACGAAGATTGTCCCACATTAAAAATTTAGGTAAATCAGATTATTAAATTTTTTTGAGTTATGTGCCTATTTAAGGAGTAGTAATACCATTTTTTAAGGACTGATAGTGGATATTAAAATTTTGGGAAGAAATTTAGTGAAGTCTGAAGTGGTACGCGGAGGAGAAGACGGTACGCAGAGAGAATAATCCATGTAAGGAAAACAGTTTGTGGAAGAGAGCGCGGTTCGCACAGGATGCTCTCACAGTACGCAGCTGAGCAAGGTAGTACATAGAGCAGGACGATACATGGAGGAGTGGAGCAGTACGCGGTGTAGGAGAGTATGCGAAGAAGGATAGTTCGTGGAGGAGTTGGATGGTACGTAGAAACAACCACGGTATGCAGAAGCAACCGGATGATATGCATAAACATAAGAGGTATGAGAAAATAGATAGATGGTATGAGAAAACAGTAGCAGTACATGGAAACATAAACAGTACACAGAACACCCACAGAAGCCTGAAAATTGGCCAAATCAGTTTGTGAAATTAATTTCCATAACATATCAGTGTACGAGAAAATAAATATATTAGTGATTATAGGACTTCAACAAAGCATCCATTTATATTTTAGGATGCATGAATTAATACCAAAACATTGAAGTGACCTTCAAGTCATTAAACCAAGTGAAGATTATTACAAATCAGTGAGCAAGGGGGAGTCAGCGGAAGTGATCTGAGGGATGTAGTGTGATATCCCTAAAAACTTGTAAAGACAGTTCTCCTGACATAGAGTGATTGTGCTAAACTCTTGTAATTCACAACTTGTAAAGATATGCAGTTTTTGTTATAACCAAAACACTACTAGTGTATGATCCTTGGACATATCTCTTATTGGTGAACCAAGTGAAATTTTTGTTTCATTTCTTTGAATGTGATTGTTTATTTTCTACACTTCCTCTTCAGATAGGTTTAACAGGTTCCTACCAATGTGGGAACAATATCCATCAGTTTAAAAGAAAAATTTGACACCCTGATTCACCCCTCCCATCTCAGGGTGTTTTAGGGTCCTTCAAACCTAAAAAACAGACTCTCAAACATTAAAAACAGACAATACCACGACCGTAATGTTACAATTATACCCACTATATGACTTTCTATCCCCATAAATTCATGTTGGAAAAGGATGATCTAGAAAGAGGCGAGGCTACTGCTCCATCACTGATGATTCATGATCCCAAGTATCATGAGAATATTATTAATTCTATTGTAACTCTTTTATCAGTGGAATATAATTAATGTGAATGAATTTAATCTAAGAATCAATTATCTCCATTGGTTTCTCAACAGTGGAAACATCTAGCTCCAACTAAATCTCCTCCAAACAGAAAACATGGGAAATACCAGCTGATGCTTCTAGAATTGAGATATGTGGAAAGCATCATGAATACCCATTAACTAAACTAGTAACACCAATTGATAAGAAACTTTAATAATCTACTTAGTAATATCAAATGGTCTAACGTATCTCAAAGTCATCTTCCCCTATTTACCAAGCTAACAATGACACAAACAAAGAGAAACTTTCAAGAAAACCTGACCACCAATATAAAACTAAAAGGATGATTTCAATGATAATCATATTATTTCCTTTGAATATGATCTATAAACAAGAGTCAATATATATTCAGAATACTTAGTGATATATGATGAATAAGACTTGGTCCCATGAGAGAGGCCTCACCCACCTCTTCCCAATAAAAAGGTGACATACACCGGGGACCATACAAAGCCTCCAAGGGTTCCATTTTGATCAAAAAATGGTAACTATTATTCTAAGAAAACTTGACCTATCCTGAATGGATGTCACATAATCCACCAAAATCCAAGACATAGTCTTAGAGTATATCCTCTATAATTAATATAGCACGCTCCATCTGACCATTCATATGTGGATGGTAAGATTTACTCAATTTGACCTGTTCACCCATCACCTCTTGGATATTCTTCAAGAATCTAGAATTATACCTAAGATCCCTTTCAGATATAATAGAAAAGGGTACCCCATTAAACCTCAAAGTCCCATAAACATATAAATTACCAATATCTTCAACCTTGGTGGTGTCACTGATCAAAATAAAATGAGCTGATTTCATCAACTGATCAATAACCACCCAAATATAATTCTTTCTTGGGGAGTATATGGTAATCTAATGATGAAGTCTATGGACACCGTATCCCATTTTCAAACTGGTTCTGGAAGAGTATAGATTAGAATGGAAATCTTTAGGTTTAATCCTTAATTTGATGGTAAGTGTAATAGTGGTACACATAATTAGCAATGTTGTGCATCATACCCAGCCACCAGAAACACTATCTCATGTCATATTACATATTCATAGTACCATGGTGAAAAAACCATGAAGAGATATGGAAATCATGAAAAAATGAATTATTAATGGATGATGGGATGACAAAATGAGCCCTGAAATTAAGAATACCATCATAATGGAGAGACCAACCAAAAATGGTATCCCCACCATATAAGGTTTCCTTGATTCCTCTGAACTCTACATCCATCTATTAGTCCTATAGAATATACTCAAGTATAGATGATGATAACTGAAAACTAGTCATATCCATACCTAAATCTCCCTCCTATGCATTGAGATGAAACTAATTGAGAATCTCCATAAGGTTCCACTCCTCCTTCAATTCTAAGATATCCTATGGTGGAACTTTACTACTAAGAGAATCAACAATGACATTCCTATTTCCTGGGGTGTAGGTGATGTAAAAGTCAAACTTCTAAATATATTTCACCCACCACCTCTTTTTGAGATTTAGGTCCTTCTAAGAGAAGATATATCTTATACTCTTATGGTTGAAAAAATCATGAACCTCTCCCAAAAAATATTTCGTTTCCAAAACTGAACTGCATGTATAACAAAAGTGAGCTTCAAATCATGAGTGGGGCAATTTTTATCATGTGTACAAAGATGAAGAGAGTAATAGGACACTATATGATCATACCTAATATGTACACAACCCATAATAATTCCAAAATAATCACAATATACCACATACCAATTACCAAGATCAAGGAATATAAAAATAGGATATGATGTCAGAATCTATTTAAATTCCTCAAAAGAAATCTGACAATTAGTGTCCCAATTGAATTTCATAATTTTCTTAGTAAGAGTAGTCTAAGATGATGATAACTTCAAGAAATATTTTATGAACCAATGATAGTATCAAACAAGACCCATGAATCTCTGTACCTTGAAGTCATTTTGTGGTTCTTCCCATGATAAGACAACCGTAACCTTTTTAGGATCGATTAAGAGACAATTTTCTAAAATCACATGTCATAATAACTTCCATTCCTATATCGAGATATTAAATTTATAATTATTTCCAAATAAAAAAGGACTCCTAAGGACTTCCAACACCAGGTTTAAATGGATATCAATATCACACTCAAATCTTGAATAATCCATGATATAATCCATAAATACCATGAAAAGGTTGTTGAGATATTGATGTAATATCTAGTTAATTAAAGCTATTAAAACCACAAGAGAATTAGTTAGACTAAAATGTGTTACAAGATATTCATAATAGACATACCCACTCCTAAAATTGGTCTTTAGGATATCATACTCTCAAACCTTGAGTTGGTGATAACCCAACTGAAGATCAATCTTCAAAAACCACTTCACCCACTTTAATTGATCAAACAGGTCATCCACATGGGGAAATAAGTAATTATTATTAATATTATCCCAATTAAAATTTATTTATCCTACATATAGATTCAAAGAACCATCATCCTTATTGTAAAAGATCACGAGGGATGCCCATGGAGAGACACTAGGATGAATAAATACCTTCTCAAGCAGATCCTCAAAATAAACCTTGAGATCTTTCATCTTAGTAGGTGTCATATGATAAGAGGGTATAGAAATATGCTACATACCTAGTACTAGATCATTTGAGAACTCTACCCCCATTTCTATAGGAATAATATAAAAAATCAACCAAGAAAACATCTAGGAAGTCCTAAACTACCTAGGGAATATCAAAATGGAAACATCATCGATCTTGAATGCAACGATAGAAAACAAAATCCTGATCTTTAGGTGGGAAGGTCCTACATGACCTGACCTTGGGTCCCACTCTCCCTAGAATACCTGAGATCTCCCATCGGTAGTAAAGAACATAAAATCCTGATGGTAAGAGTAAATATTAGCAAGATGAGCAATTATCCAATTATAACACCCCTAGATTTTAAAAAATAAAACTATGTTTGATATTATATATGACACACAACACCAAGCCTAAATGAACAATGAAATATTATTATTTAAATATTACCATTATAACCTATCTTTTAAACTAGAGGGTATAAATAGGGTTAACAAATTTATGAAATATATATAATTTTCATACTTAATATAAATATATTGAAAAATTATTAGTAAATAATCACTCAATTTTTAGTAAAATTATTTTATACTTCAAAAATAAATTTTATTCAAAAATGGTTTTATTTTTAATTTTTTGTTTGGAAATTATAATTAAATTATTCAAATTTTATAAATTTTATTTTATAAAAAGGATATCCTTTTTGAAATCAATATATCAAAGTTAACTTAGTGTGAAATTTTGGGATTCTGAAATGATTGATTTTTTAGGGAACACTAAAAAATATCTATCTTTCAAATACTATCATTTATTTTCATTGAAAAAGACCCATAATATTTTGAAGCTGATCCTAAATTAATATGTCACACCCAACCCACTGGGGCCTACCTAGTCATCGGTAAGCTGAGTGTGACACCCCAAGCCAACCTCTAATAGGCCAAGTGATGGGGACAAGCTTTGAGTAGGCATATCATACACATGGGTGGCCTTATCCTAAGGTACCTATATGTATGCACACATCTCAAAAAGTCCATAAAATGCTGATAGATAAATAAAATTGACACCAATTCATTCATACATCTAAATCCCACAATCAGATTATGAAAACAATACTAGAAAGCATAAAGGGACAAATAGAAGCCCACCAAAAACTGTAAAGAAGTACAACCATCTAAAATGAAGATATTTTAGTAAAATGTGACACCTGGTATGAACCATGGTCAATATATCCTAACCATTTTCTAACTAGTCCCAATCCTCTAAGGATTCTATGAAATGGCATATCATCTATATATGACACGACATGTGAAGAAAAATACCGTACATAGGTGAGTATAACAATACCTAGTAGGACACCCCGAAATCACTAAGCATAAAGAATAAAGTTAGTAGTTAGATCATTATAATGAAATTTCAATAAAAAAATGAGACATACTATAACAACATCCAGATACACTCATGATAGACATTGAGCCTCAGGGTAAGGTTACAACCACAAAGACAACCTAGGATTCCTACTTGAGATGAAAAATAACAATCATGTGGGAGAACTCACTCCATGATTTGAGTAGAAATGATGGCCATAATTTGATAGTTCATGATCATTGAGTCTCTCCAAGGAGTATTTATTGAAATTAATAATAGATTGATACAAAAAATAAGGTATCACAACCAAAACCAAATGGAAAACTGAAAAACATAAATTGATTGGCCCTCTAAGTTAGGGATCAATGCTCATGTATATTGATCACACCAATACATTGAACCCAAACTAGGGAAGAATATACAATAGAGTATCCCACCTTAGGAATCTTGGGGGATTCCTACAACTCTATCCAAGACTAATACCATAAAAGGGGATCACATTCTATAATTAGGATATGATGCCTCACTCTACCCTCATAGGGGATAACTGATGGAACTCACCCTAAAGAAATTGGTCTATATTAAAGAGAGAAATGGTCTAAATCTATCCTAGAGAAATTTCACGGTGTGTAATGATAGTACACGATGTGTACTGATAGTACAAATCTCTCTTTCCTACCCAGGGTCTTCTCATATTCTCTATCTCATGCCTTTTTACTCCAGGTCATGCATATGTACTTTGGACATGCTCGTGAACCAATATGTGTCCATTCCTATGTACCTCGAGGGTATAATTTGAGTTTCCAGGTTGTTTCACATGGAATGTGATACTTTATTTCATTCATAAACCCTAGATGTCATAGTTGGGTCCACACGGTGTGTGTTCCTCCATTATGTCATGTAATGTGGAATTATCCAAAACCTATGGGTCTTTATGCATCATTTTATCATGATAATTCCACCAAAATTTCTTTTATATAATCTAATGATAACCAAGGATATAGGGTTATTGAGCCTTTCCATCTCTAGATGAACATACTCTGGTCACCTGAATCCATTTGCAAACCAACAGCCGCCGCATCATACCCTCATTGCACATAAAAACAAGAATAACAATGCTAATCAAATCTTGATACATCATATATATATATATATATATATATATATATATATATATCACACTTAAACCACATCAATGATCTAGAACCCATACCCATGGTATCAATCTATTTGACCAAAAAATGTTTTTACAATAATTGATTATAAGGGATTTGTCAAACTACCAGCTAAAATGAATACCGATGATGATCACACAAAGAAAAGGGAGAGAAAAGAATGAAACACAAGATTAGAAAATAAAATAGGTTATTTTTCATGTTTTCATTGATTCATTTCCATTATAATAGATAAATAAGATCCAATAATCATGCAATAATCATATTCCTATTTCTAAGAAGATAAAGCAACAACATATCCAAAGATCGATCCGTGAATTAATTTTTTAGGAGATTAATTCACGTTTGATGTAGGTAATACAAGAACAGGATAAATACACACAAATAAAATATCCTACCTTGATTTTGAATCAATAATTGGAAAATAATGGTTCTATACTGTCATCATTGGTGAGATTTAAAAACTTATTTGGCACTCTGATCATCAAAGAACGACCCGATATCGGCCGAACATGAATGCTCCTCCATCATATCATATCTCATTACTTAGGGTTATGTGGTTAACCCTACAGATTTTTCATAAACACATATTTATATAGGATTTAATTAGTTTATGCTTTAACTGAAATAATTAAATAAATATAATAATTTATTTAATTATTTTTCCCGTGATGGTGCCCAAACCAAACACCCAATGTATACAAATATTATGTCATGCCTTGGGTAAAATCCATGTTCCAGAATCAATGTTGGTCTCAGATATCCCATACAAGACACCTTTTGGGATTTATTACACTATTTTAAGAAACATTTTCATGCATGATATTAATATATTTAATAATTTTATTATATCAACATAGGGATCACTAGGAATTAGAATCTCACACCGTTTTAGTGATTATGTCCTAAAATATTATTAGAAATATTCTAAAGATTTACATGGAAAAAACAAAGATGATAAATTCTCCCCACCTTAGGGATTTTCATCCCAAAAATACTACTCAAAGATATGTGGGTAATGATATCACATCTGGGTATCCCACTACTAGGTGCTCTCCTTAAGATTATCATACTACCACTGGACACACACCAAGGGAATAACTCACAACGAAATTATCTTCTCCTATCGATCCTCGATCTCTATCTAATGATTTGAAAAGTAGCTCCATCATTGATTTACAAATATCCCTAGTTGATAACATGTGATGGGTCATGCAAGTACCTCCTCATTCGCAACACATGGAATTTTCCATGTACCCTGTACAACTATGGTGGTAGAGAAAAGCGGTACACCAGCTCCCTAACTCTACATAGTATCTGGAAGGATCTAATTAATCATGGATATAGATTTCCACCCCATCAAAACCTCCACAATCCAAGTCGAGGTAAGAACTTAAATAAAACATGGTATCCCTCCTTGAACTCCAAAGGCCTCCATAATTGGTCTGGATAAGAATAATGATGGATTTGGGTAGTCTTTATCTACTCCCGGATGATCTGTACCTTTTATGATGTAGTTCGCACCAACCCTGGGCCCATAAGTTCTAACTTAATTGGATTTTTCTAACATAGTGGTGAATTACAGGGTCAACCATACAAATTCTATAATGGTGTCATATTGATGGTGAAACGGTAGCTATTTTTGTACACAAACTCTACCAAGTGTAGGTGATCCTCCCAACTATGTCCAAAGTCTTAAATGAAATATCACAACATGTCCTCTAGAACTTGAATAGTCTACTCAGTCTGACCATTTTTTTGGGGATGAAATGTTGTTATCAAACAAAAATGAGTCCCAAATTCTTCATACAATACTCTATATAATTGTGATGTGAAGTGGGAATCACGGTCTAAAATTATCATCAAGGTAAATATATGAATAAGAATTATCTCTTTCATGTAAAGGCATCCAAACCTCTTTACTTAACTCTTCTCTTAGATGTCTAGGAAGTTGAAAGACTTTGTGATTCAGTGTACGATCACACATATGAAATCATGTGCTCTACATTTTTGTGGTAGCCCCATCATGAAGTCCATAGATATATCATCCCACTTCCACTCTAGCACAACAAGGGGTTAAGATAAACCTGTTAGAACCTAGTGATAAACCTTCAACTGCTAACAAGTGTGGCATCAAGAGATAAATACCACCACACACTTCTTAATTTCTGTCCACCAGAATTGATGCAAAATGTATTGAAAAATATTTTCCACACTTTGATATACCACCAAGCGGGATGTATAAAACTCCCTCATAAAATTCTCACACAACATCACTGGTACCATCATTCATCCTTTAAAAAGGATGACGTTCTACCCACCTTGATACACATACACCAAGAGCACATCTAGTGGATATCTGAATATGTAAGGTCTCACAGTTAGTATCTCCATGATGATCCTCCCTAACACATTGTATAAGTGGTGGGGTAATAACTATTGACTATAGATATGTCACACCACCCTCATCCACTACGAACAACAACAATAATTCCAACTACTTTGATGCCTCATTCATAAACTATGAACAAGATCTTCTACTAAGAGAATCAACCACCACTTTCCCTTTTATAAGAGTATAGACTATCTCTAAGTCATAATCCTAGAGGAAATATATCCATAGCCTCTATCTCAAATTAATATCCCTTTATGATATGATATACATAACAATCTTTTGGTTATATTTAGGGTGAATATTACCACTTCTAGCTCTAGATCATGTGTTGCATAGTTCTTCTCACATGGTCTCAACTATCAGGACCCATAGGCAATCACTTCCTGCCTCTGCATTAGAACACAACAAAGTTTGGTCCCCAAGGAATCATAGAACACTACGTACTTGATGCCCCCTATGAAAATATCAATATGGGAGAACTCTTAAACCTTATTAGAAACTCATGAAAAGCCTATTGGAACCTCTTCATCCACACAAAAGGTTGCCCCTTCCTGGTCAAGGCAGTCAAAGGTACTGATATCTGGGAGAAATCAGGTATTAATCTCATGTAGTAGCCTACCAACCAAAGGAATATTTGCACTTATGTCATGCTCTTGGGTGGATCCCAAGATACCACCATCTCAACCTTTTCTAGGTCCACTGATACAACCTCTGCTGAGATGACATGTCCCATAAAGTGAACCTCATGAATCCATAATTGTCACTTTGAGAGCTTCCCATAAAGATGGTGCTATCAGAGTATGTATAGGACCATCCTAACGTGTCTTGTGTGCTCCACCTCAGATACTGAGTACAATAAGATATCATCAATAAAGACCAACATAAACTGGTCTAAGAATGGATTAAAGATCTAATTCATGAGTCCCATGAACACTATGGGGGTGTTCATCACACCAAAAGGCATCACCATGTACTCTTAATGACCATAATAACAAAAAAATGGAATCTTTGGTATATCCACATCTCATACTTGGAGCTAGTGATAACATTATCTAAGGTATATATTCAAGAACCACCACACTCCTGTAAACCGATCGAAGAGGTTTTTTTATCCTCATTAGTGGATAGTTATTCTTGATGTTCACCTAGTTCAGACACTGATAATCCACACACAACCTCAAGATACCATTCTTCTTCTTGGTGAACAATACTAGGGCTTCCTAGGGGAAAAAACTAGGCATGAAAAATCTTTTCCTTTGTAAGTTATCCAATTGAAACTTCAGTTCATGAAACTCTATAGGACCCATCCAATATGCTGGTGCATATATCAGGGAATTCCTTAGGTTAAATTCAATGTATAAGTCTATCTCTTAGTGCTAAGGTAATTTTTAAACATCCTTAGGAAAGATATACTCATACTTCGCCACCTATAAAGAAATATGGAAGCTCATATCTTCCTCTAATAAAAGGGTAATACTATCCAAATGGTGAGTAATCAACTATACCCTCTTATATACAATCCCATCCTACTTTATATGGGTTTCCTTCTCACCTAAGAAGGAAAACCTCATTCCATCACCGTAGATACAATTCATCCTCCACAAAAAACATTTGATCTAGATATGAATTGTGGATAGCCATTCCATACCCAAGATGACATTATACGAACTCATCACTCCTATAAAGTGATCCAATAAGAAACTCTCACCTCCAAGATTTAGGTAACACCATTAGCAGTAGTGTGTGATTACTGAATCCTCCTCGGTAAGAGTCTCTAAGCACAAGGGTTAAGCCAAGGGTCTAACCAGAATTTCTAAGTCTCAAACTAGGGATGTAGTAAGAAAAGAGTGGCTCATACCTATATATATCACTACAACAACTAAGGTATAAAAGATATAGATCATACCTCCAATAATCCCTAGAGCCTCTGGGTTATAGGTATCCATCACTTGTAGTGGTCCTCACCCATGACCACTAACTCTCTGAGCCTAGAGGAGACCACTTAGGGGTGGTGGTAGTAATATGTTAAATAGTATTCCACCTCTAGTTTCTCTCCCTACTCTTCTTCCACATCCTCTACCCTATATACCTCCTTGCTCCTACTATTTACTATTCCTAGGAAGCCCATCAACTATCTCCCTATCAACTATATGATGGGTCAGAAAATTCTGCATGAGAAGACCCCAACTATCAAAAGATTAATTTCACCTCTCCCAGGGCTAGCTAGAACCATCCTATGTGACCTGAACCATAGAACCTCTATCATGATATTTCCTCCTAAAACATATCACACATCTAGATCCCTACATTTTCCATCGACTACCTATTTCCAATGTCTCATCTTCTGTGTTCCCACCAATGGAACCCACTACCAGTGTATGCTCATCTATAAATCTATCTACAAATAAGGCACACCCTAACACCCCAATATAGGTAGGAATGAAAAGAGGTATCACACTTGCTCAAATATCCTTAATAAGACTTTCTTGAAATTATATTCCTGGAAGAAATGATCTTGAAATATTTTCATCAAGTATCGTAAGACATTAGTGAACATAAATGAATACTCAACCAAAATTATACTGCCTCACTGAAGCTACAACACCTCCTGAATGCACAGTACCTACAACAAAGCTCGAGAGAACTCCTCTATGAAAAAGTTCTAAAACTATGTCCATGAAATAATCACTTCATCATATGATAAATTCACTAGGACCCACAATCTACCTACAAATCCATACTGAAGGCTCACTTCCAGGACCACCATCTAGCCTATAGGTGTCCTAACGAGGCAAAAGACTCGCTTAACTACCTTGATCCGGTCCTCAACTTCCTGGGGGTCTGAGTTGACCAAAAAATTGAGGGTTAACTATCTATAAAAATTACAAAGATAGATCAACCACTATTCCTCATCCACCAATATTGTTGGTACAACCTGCGGCTTTATAGGTAGAGGTATGTTTGGAAAACCACTACGAGTAATCACATCCTAAATAAGTCCTTGTATCGAAGCCTCTTTACCTTTTGGATCATCCTCACAACCCTACTATGAAATATTAGATGGAAATCATCATGGAGTCATCCTAAAATAGACAAGATGTACCAAAATCAAGAGTATATCTGGAGAGATGACTCAAGAAGGACATAGAAACCACAACCCATTCCCATAAGAATCATGTAAATTTTTTTTCCATACAACCAATGCATACATGTACTGATCCAACAAATAGGTTATCAAAGCCCTGGTGAATGGATATTTCAGTTGCTATACCAATACTGGATTCCCTATCCCAAGATCCGAACTTGAAATAATTTAATATTATTTACAAAAGTCACAAACCAAATATCATAGCTAGAAAAGTCTCCAAAATATGATCCTAATATGAACTAATCTGATACAACTTTGTCAGAATCTAACCCACCGAGGCCCACTTGTCTAGGGTTAAGCTGAGTGTGACACACCAAGCCTAAATCCAATAGGGAAGGGGCTGGAGATAATCATCGAGTAGGCATTTCATACATATGGGAGGCCGTAGCCTAAGGTAGCAGTACACATCTCCAAATTTACATACAATGCTGAAAGATAAATAGAACCAATACCAATTCATGTATATATCTAAATCCAAGAATTATAGTATAAAAAAATATTTGAAAGTATAAAAGTCCAAATAAAATTCCACCAAAAACAGTAAATAATTCCAACTTGCTAGAATGAGGGGACTACATTCAAATGTGACACTAGGTACAAACCATGGTCTATCTAACCTAGACATACCTCGTCTAATCCTAGTCCTCCAAGGACTATGTTGAATGACTTATCATCTTTATAAGACATGAAATGTGTTGGAAGATCCCATGTAGGGGTGAGTCTAACAATACCCAATAGGAAAACCCAAAATCACTAAGCATAAAGCATTAAGACAGTAGTCATCTCATCATAGGGGAATATCAATCAGAATATGATACATACTATAGAAACATCCAGATATGCTCATGATAGACACTATGTCTTAGGGAAAGGTAATAATCTTAAATCCAACATAGGATTCCTACTCAAGATACTAGATAATTCTTGTCTGGGGGAACACACTCCATGAGATGGGTATCCCTAATGGAACTCACATGAGAGGTATTTCTCATCAAGTATTTCTAGGAAGATGTATACAATGGAAGTTAGAAGAGATTGATACAAATATAGGGGATCTAACCCAAGACCATGGGTGACACTGTAAACCCTAACTAGATTAGGCCACTAAATAGGGGATCAATGACCATGTATGTTGGTCACACTGATACCTCGAACCCCATCTAGGGAAGAAGATCAAATAGAGGAACTCACCCTAGGACTCATGGGGAATTCTTACAACTCTATCCAAGACTAATCCCATAGATTGGATCACATCTTATGCTCAAGACATGATGCCTCACTCTACCCTCATGGGGAAAACTGAGGGAACAAACCCTAATGAAAATAGTCCCTAATGAAGAGATAAAGGTCCTCAACCCATCCTAGAGAAAGAAAACAGTGTGTAATAGTAGTAAATGGTGTGTCTTTACTTCCCATGGTTTTTCTGTGTGATCCAACCTATGCTTGTATGCTCTAGGGATTTTCCATGTACTTTAGTTATGCCAGAGTACCAAACTGTGTTCATGCCCATGTAACCTGAGGGTACACATTGAGTTACAAAGTCATGTCACATGGTTTGTGATACTTTATTTCATACATAAACCCTAGAAACCATAACTAGGTCCACATGGTGTGTGTTATTCCATTACACATTGTGTAATTCATGATTTTAAAGAAACCATAGATATTCACGCATCATCCACTCACGCTGCTTCCACCCCAATTTACACTACCTAATATATCTATAACTATGGATATAGGGTAGATAAGTCTTTACTTCACTAGTGGGATGGATTATAGCCACCCTAATCTCTTCGTAAACCAGTATTCACCGTATTTTACCATCTCCACATGTTAAAATGAGAATGGGAATGCTGATCCGATCCTGATCTGTCATCATAGACTTTTCACCTTGACTAGATCATCGATATCTAACCAGAACTCATAGTATGAATCTATTATGATAAATAAATGTTGTTCATTGATTGATTATTGAGTATTTTCTAAACCTCTAGAAAAACTGAATACCAATGATGATCTCATGAAGAATGGGGAGAGAAAAACAAAAAATACAAGACAAGGAAAGAACCCCAACCTTTTTTTTATTTGGACACAATTAATTTCTATTATAATGGTGAATTAATACCCAATAATCACACAATAATAAGATTACTATTTCTAGGTAGATAAAGAAATACCCATATCCAAAGATCAATCTGTGAATTAATTAGTTAAGAGATTAATTCACATTTGACATGGGTAAAAAAATAACATGATAAATAAAAACAAAATAAATTGCCTACCTTAATTTTGGATTGATCATTTTCAAAGAATGGTTCTATGCCTTCATCATTGGTGAGATTCATAAACTCCGTTGGTGCTACGATCATCAAAGCATGATCTAACACCAGTCACCCATAAATTCTCTTCCAATGATTCCTCTTTCAATTCATAGGGTTATGAGGATATCCCTATGGACTTTTCATAAAAATATATTTATATATTAATTAATTATGTTATTATTTAATTAAAACAATTAAATAAATATATTAATTTAATTAATTATTTCTCCCATGATAGAACCTAATCCAAACACCCAATACGTACAAATATTATGTTACGCTTAGGGTAAAAACACATTCTGAACTCAAAATAGGTCTTAGATCTCCCATTAGAGTCCCTTTTTGAGAGTTATTCCACTATTTTAGAAAAAACATGCATACGTGATATTAATATATTTAATATTTTTATTATATAAATACTAGGCTCATTGGGCCTCAGAATCTCATGCCATCTCAGCACATGAATCCAAAAATATTATTAGAAATATTCCAAATATTTACACAGAAAAAGCATAGAAGTTACATAATATAAGTATTATTTAGTTATAAATAATCTAATTAATTACATGTGAATCAAAATTATACTTGATCTTAGTATAAAAATACCTTTAGACTTAATTTTTTTCTTCAGAAAACCGTTTTTATCATGGTTTGTGGGATAATTATAAAATGAATTTCTGATAATTATAGAGATTGAATTTGGTAAAATGGATTACATATTTATAATCATCATAATCAATAATTTCAAAATAATTTTTGGTTATAATGAATAGTAAAAATAGTAAAAATTTATCACCATAATAAAAAGGTAAATCGGGTAATTAATGTTTAAAATAACATGATAAGAACTAAAATTTGACCCTAAAACATGAAATTTTCCTATTGGATAAGTTTAATTTTTCCATTTCCATAAAAGTCTCTAATATATGGACACTTGGTTTCATATTACTTTTATTTTTAACTTTAAAATAATTAAGTAAAATATAAAGTTAAAATGTCACTTTGTTACTTTTAATAATTATAATATTTAATGATAGGGGTAAAAACGAATTATATTTGGTTCTAAATAGTAATTTTAAATATAAATAATTTTTTATAATGGTAATTTATTTATAATTCTTAGTATTGAAATAATTACCTTAAATGCTTATGCAACACTAACATAATATTTATTCAGTTAATAGAAAAATAAAATAGATGATTTTAAAAATATTAAAAGTAATATAAATTTAATGAATTATTGTGTTCTATGAATTATTTAGATTAATATAAAATATTAGTTCTATGTTAAAGGAATATATTCCAATTTTGTTGTTTTCATGTTGTTTACAATGTCAAATTAAATGAATAGTTACAAAAATGACAAAAAATGTTATTTTATAATAAATAATATTTTATTAAATGATTTTAAATGACTAAAAATACTATATTCAGACAAGTGATTGGTGTATATTTAAAAACAACAACTATGTTTCATTCATGGACCAATTATTCCATGACCCTAAAGAGTAAAAACTTTGTTATCATGGTAATTGTCAAAAAGGGTTAACACAAGTTAAAATAAAGAGATAAGGGTAAAAACCTAATATAAAATTGTAAAAAATTTATTTAATGATATAATTTAGATCTATAATAATACCATATTGTAATTATATCATTTTTATCCTTTTCCCATGAAAATTAATTTATATTAATTTAATATTTTAAGAAATTCTAAAGTGCCCCCTTACTTATAAATGAGCACCTCCTCTCCTATTTTATTCACACTTAAAAAACATCTTGGTTTGGTAAATCACTAACCAAATCCCTTCCTTAATTACCTAAAAATTTCCCAGAGTAATTGGTTTTATTATAAAACTTTCATAGGAAATATTTTGGTGTAAACCTTAAGAGGTTGTTCGAAGAAGAGGTGTCATTCTTAACCAAGAAATTATGTTTTATTTATCATTTAACCTCATTAAAATATTATTCAACCATAATGATATAATAAAATAAGTATCTACCATATAATGATATGTTATTATTTTAATTTCATAACCTATATCCATATCCTCTTACATAAAATGGGAAACAAAACCATCATTTATGTATACAACAGACTATCGCCTCACGAACCGGTATAATTCATTTTCCATTATCACCTCCCATGGCTATTTATGATGATATATTTAATGTGTATATATTATATTTATGAAGTATGTATATTTAAATAAAATTAATATATCATATATTTTCTCATCTTTCTATTCATTGAAAGATGACGATGTCATTCGTGCATACATGTGAATTACTACCTCACGAAGTGATGTGGTTCATTTTTCATTATCACATCAAGTGAATGATATATATAAGTATATTTAAATAAATAATATGGTATTTATGATATAATTATTATTATGTAAATATAAAATAATAATTAACTTATTTTTATTAGGATCATTAAAAAATGGAAACGTTACTAATGCGTACGTACAACTTACCATCTCTATGATTATAAAATAGTTCATTTTTTATAAAAATATTTCATGGTTGGTTTTAAAAGTATAATTGATGTGTAAAAATTATAATTATTCCATTATTATTATTCTAGAGTTTATGGAACAATTACCACTTTTACCATAGTAAACCTACCAATTTTATTTTGGATATATGATCTGAATATCATCAAAATGCACAACAAGAACTTAATTAATTAAGTAAATAAATATAACATGATAATAAATAAAATAAAAGGAATAATACAATTGAAAATTTTTATTAATAAATTAAAAAATTAACATAATTTTATTATTTAGGAAGATAAAGATCAAATATTTTGAGTCAGACATGAGGTAAGGGTTTTGATCTAAATTTTCCTTTCACTGAGGAATATTTTAATGTTATGCACCTAATTTATTTATATGGTGTATATATTGCACCTTTTACATTTTATATCATGAATAATTCATAATTCAAGGTATTTTAAGTTTCAATTCAAATTATTTCATCCAAGAAGATTTGAATTGAAAATTACCAAGTGGTCAGTGTTTCATTACTCAATTATCTTTCATTGGGTTATATAAATTATTCATTGATTAAATCATGTAAAAATTATGTGTGAAATGGAATTTTATAAATTAATGTTTTATTTAAACTTGTTTTTTTTGTATTTACATTTTTTCCACACAATCACTTCATTGATTAATTATCACTTCAATATTATGATCATTGTAAGGATTATTTATCTAAAATTGTATTATTTAGGAAATATGTTATGTTATACACCTATATTATTTTATGAGGTTTATATACTGACCATTTTATTTGATATATCTTGATTCCATTTATATTAATTTTATTTAAATATGCATTTGAAGTTATTTATTTCATGGGGATTATAATTAAAAAGTTACCAAAGTGGTAAGGGTTCATTTCACAATCTCATTATTATTCGAGATTGTGTTTATGTTTCTATATGGGGAATTATATGAAATTTCTATCTTAAACCCAATATATTTTATTATTATACAGTTATTTTTTTAAATTATATTTTCCCTTTCATTTTAGTCTTTTAAGTACTCAAATATTAATTTTCAATGAAAACATGCACATTCAGTCATAACTACTATATTGTGTGTTAGATTGAAATGTGGTTAATTCCTAAAAATCAAAGATTAATTATAAATATTTTTTCTTAAATTATAAAGTCAATAAAATTTTGTTTTATTGGTTTTTAGTATGTAGAATGTGGTTTGAACTAATATGTCACTTTTAATTAAAACATGTACTTTTATTCATACCAACCACAATGTGTGCCAGATTAACACGAGGTTACTTCTTACAAGTCAAAAATGGATAATTAGTCATTTTTCTAAATTATTTTTAAAATTTGAGTGTGTTTGATTAGTTTTTAGTATGTGATAAACATTTTGAACTAAAATTTCACTTTTAAATAAAAAAAATGCTCTTCCAGTCATACCAGCCACACTATGTGTTAGATTTACATGTGGTTAATTCCTATATGTTAAAAATAAATTATTGATTTGTTTCCAAAAATATCAGGACAATTCGAGTTTGCTTTCATAGTTTTGAGTACGGGACATGTGTTTTGAACTAAAATGTAATTTTTAAACTAAAAACATACACTTTCAACCATACTACTCACATCATGCATCAGATTGATTTGAGATCAATTTATAAACATCAAAAATGATTTATGGATAATTTTTATAAAGTATAAAGATGATCTAAGGGTGTTTTCTCAATTTTGATTATGTGAATTGTGTTTTGAACTAAAATTTCACTTTTAAATGAAAATTAACACTTTCATTTATAAATCCACTCATTTTGTGTTATATTTATGTAAGGTTAATCCATATTTTTAATGACTGAATAAGCAATATTTTTCTTAATTAGTTAAGAAAATTAAATTATGTTTTCTGAAATTTGAGTATGTGACACACATTTTTGAACTAAAATATAACTTTTAAAATGAAAACATGTAATTGGTGTACCCTATGAGAGACATATTCATTAATATATCCATCACATTTCATAAATGGGACTAAAAATCGAAAAGATTTTTCTTTTTAAATAAATTAGCCTCCCGATCTCACATCAATAAAATTACCAAACAATCATTTGATAAAAAAGGAACTCCACATATTCTATCTTATTCCTACTGATATAGAAACCTTTTAATTCTAAATTCTACCCCCATAAATATTACCTAAAATGATAATAAATTTAACTAAATAATTATTAGACAAACCGAATCTTTAAGATCTTTGAGAAATAAAAATATTCCAAACATGATAAAAATACACCTCTTAATTATGTTTATAAACATTTAGATACCATGTAAACTTCCCAATTATTATAAAAAATATATATTTCCTTTTTAAAAAATGTTGATTGTCAATAGACCCAGTAATACTACGAAAATATAGACAAACTACTAGTTAATAAATATTTTAAATGAAATTATAATTACATTAAAAATACCTCTTTGAGGATTATAGTTTGTTGATGAAATATAATACCTTTCATAAATTTATAAATTTAACAACCAAAATCAATTTTAATAATTTATTCTAAACACTAAAAAAATATTTAGAAAAATAAGTATTTTTTATATATATGTTTTTATAGTGAAATATTATTATATATACTTGAATAATTATCTAGTTGTTGAAACCCATAGGCTTTTTTAGACGTTGTCTATCCACATATCATGGTTTTGACACTAAATAAACATTTACCTATCATAATGAAATAATTCTTAAAACATAATATAAAAAATATAATTTGTTTTTTTATTTTTAAGAGGTTGAATGTAATGTGTTATAAATTCATACGAGACATTATGTGTGGTTTATTTTTGGGATATCCATGCATTGGATATAAAAATTACATCTTTGGAGTATCCAAATTGATCATAATGGTAATCCAATGATTCCTAAAAATAAAATAAGTAGTGGAAAAAAATAAAATATACATTTTATATGATTATACTACAAAGTTTCCCCCCTATATTGTAGGTATTAATAATTTCTCATTGTTTGTTATTTTTTTTCAAATTATATATAAAATTCATGCACTCTTACTAAAATTTTATCTTCCTCGGATTATGTTTTTTTGTGTAGAAGTGTCATGAGGAAAAATGAATCTCAAATTTTCTTCATAAGGTATGGCCTTTATATTTTTGCGATACATACACCTATAGAAAATATAAATAGTATTAAACTATAATAAACATAGTATATCAATTATTTTATAACCAAATTATGAAAATATATCTCATATATATATATATATATTAATAATCAAGGATCCCTACCATTCAGGATTGAGAATTTTATTTACATTCTCATGACCAATCATGTTATAAATTTTTCCTTCATATTCATTCTAGACCATATTTTTCTCTTTGAATTTTGTATCTACAAAAATTTGAAATGTTAATAAATACTTAAGTGACATTGGTGGGGTAAATTTACTCTTAGAATGTACTTTTTATTTATTAGTTGATCCTTTAGATATTCTTGAATCAACCTTATGTTTCCACTTCCTTTTCTTGTTATGTAATAACATAAATCAATGTAGAATATTTTTCATCAATTTTAAAAGGTTTTTCATATAATATAAATAATAAATGAAATACCACATTATCATCATGTATTTTATGAGATGAAAAAATCATACTATGAAAGTTCAAATAGAATGTTTGATTTTGTGTATATCAAGATCATTAAGTAAAACAAGTTTCTTGGAACATAGTTAATGAGATATGTGATTCCCTACTCTCATATGATCTTTTGGAATTTTTTTATTATGTATAATATCACCTTGAATATTGTACACTATACTTATAAAAACAAGGTGATGAGTGGGTGATGATAGATATAAATCACAATCAATTTCACCTTAAAAAATTTTAGTATAAGAAAATTATGAGTAGTTGTTTTATTAAAATTTAGTAGAAACTGTAATAAAAAAATTATTACCTTGGGTAAGTTATAACTTTAAGGGGAATGCATATCCTCAAAGTTTTGGAAGGGTGTATCTTAATGTTGTGGTTGTTTACATGTTTATTATTCTCATTGATTTATTTTAATAAATGTATTTATCACATCAGTTTACCTATTATATTTTTTTAGATAACATCTATCTATGAATGTATGTTTTTCATTTTCTATATCCCCCATTTCTTTTCTTATTAAATTATTCTCATGGTGACACTCTAAAAACTACACCTATAATGTAGAAATTCTATTCTGGATGCTTAAAATCCATTAAAAATAATTTGTCATCATGTAAAATATATGATGAATCATATGTCCAAACTAGATAAAAAATATTAGAAAACAACTAGTCATTATTATATAATATTATATTAATGAGAAAAAATTTATATCATGTCATACTTAAACATGATTCCCATAATTTCTATGTTTTTGAATCTATTATTTTCCCTTTTTTATTTGAATGATCCTCTTTTCATATCATGTGACATGGGATGAAAGTGGATTGAGATTCTGATTCATCAATATGTATATAAAAAAAGAAACATAATTATGTTTTTGTTTCATATCACATAAAAGTTTTACTATATATTTAAAATGAATACCATTTTTTAAGTAAACTACACCCATCCTTACTTTACTGCATGGGTATATTGGTTTCAATACACATTGTTTATTTTACACATTCTTCTTCTATTTCAAAAATTATTATTTTTAAATTAAAGTGATTAATATGTGTAATGTAAAATAAAATAATACCAATTAAAATGTAAATTAAATGACCCATACTCCCAAAATCCAACAAAAGAATCCCAATTTTCTTGGTTTATGATGTGTGAATATATAGCTGGTGGGTGGGGTTTTATTTTCTTCTCAGCATCCCTATGATGAAATTTTGTAATTAGTGCATGAAATTATCTATGAGCCTTTACAATGACCATCAATATGAATTTCATCTGAAATTATTCTAATATAAATATACTCTACAAGGGATAATGAAAAGTAAATCAATATTTTAGTAATTTTTTTTCAATAAAATAGAGAAATTATATCATAATGTTACACTAATGTCTTCCCAAATTATTGCCTTCAATTTAGGCACAACATTGTTCCATATATCTATATCAATCAACACATGCATTTGAATACAGACCCTAATGTAACTAATGAAAATGGAATTATTGGGGTTAATAGGTTTACCACATTCATTCCATTTAAACTCAAATTTTAGACCTTTACTTCTCACCTTAATAATTTTTTCTAACCCAATCGCACTACATCGCTTCTATATTTTTTCATCCATATGTTCTTCACCTTTTAACATTTACTCAACTTATACATCACAAATATTTTTTTTGTTAACATTGGAAGTATTAGAAGGTAGATAATCCCTTACCTATAAAAGTAATTAAAAATTTAATTTAGACAACATAAATACATTATTGAACACAAAATATTATGAATAAATACATAGTATATCAAAAAAATAAATAGAGATATTTTGAAATATTCATTGAAATATTTCTTTATTCAGAGGTTGAAGGGATTTATCCCCTCTATAATGTATCAAAATCCCCTCCTTATAGTCCCCTATGATATAAAAGAAACTATATACATTGTGATAATAATGAAATTATTGTGTTGTCCCAATGAAAGGGTCATTATCAATGTAATATTAATTTAACCCTAAAGTTGTTTTAGTTGACAACAGAACAATTGAACAATTTGTGTTTATAGGATATAGGGAATAAAATACTCATACAACCTATAATTCCAATATTAATGGTTCATCCTTGTATGCTTCCTTATTGAAATTTACTTTAACAAATATAAATTCATTAATTTTAACTTCACTCCTGTTATTAACCCATTTTCATAAAAAAATCAGCACTTGGAATATTTAATAATCGAACTCTTATATTTTTTGATGATTTAAAAGCATGAAATATTCACATAAATTAGATTCTATCCTTGGTTCTAGATACATTAATCACTTCCACTATAAAAGTAACTCCATTATTTTTATTATACTACATTCATGATGTTTCTCTATATAGTATATATACCCATTAATTACATAAATATTGTAAAATAATATAAGTATAATTTTTCCTCTTTATTACTATCGAATTCATTCTGAAATTGAATTTTGATTTGTAGATAACTCCTAAAAAATATGGTCTCTAAACCATCCTATAAACAATTTATTATGTGTACTTTATATCCATATTTCAACCCTTAAAGGATTAAAATACCTAAGAATTAATTTGTGAGTTTCAACATATGGTAATACCTCTATATTGTTATTTACAAAATAAAGGCAAGTTTTCTATGTCACTATAATGGTAATTATAACAACATATCTTCTAGAAATTCCTTCAACAGCAATGTTCCCATTGTGATGAGATATTGGGTGACTAATGTTATTCACATAAGGTAGGTAGTCAATACATAACTAAATGAATTACTCAACAATATATCACTCTATAATAAGTCCTCCTGGTTGACATTTTCTTTTGATGTACCCATTCAAAAAATTCATATACCATTTAATGGGTATATTCATCTATAATCTATAGGACCACATAGTCATATCACTATGACCAAGTGAACCATTATGTAAAATAATGATTGTGGAAAGAACATATCTAATTAACATAATATGAAAATAATTTCCTTTTCCATAATTGGAAACTTTTCCAGGTCTATAACTTTACTATATATAGATTTGAAAAAAAAACAAATCCTGGTTAATATCTTTCAAACATAATTAGGTAGAATTAAATATAAATCCATGGGTACTAAATAATGTATAAAAAATCAATATTCATGTGATTTTAATCACTTTAACTTCAAATCAACCATTAAAAATATATTATGTATATTTGATGAATAAACCTTTATAACCTTTATATCATTAAGTAAGTTTTGAAACTGAAATATATTTTACCTAGAAAGAGTGTAAGTTGTTGGAGGAAGAAAAGTATATCTTTTACCCTTCACTTGCATCGACTATTCCCTTATACCCACATTAATCATGTCTAGACTAGCCTAATTTTTATATTTTGTTTTTTTAGGTTCATTTATTAATGTGATAATGACAAAACCATGTGCATTTTTTCTTACATGCATGACATCAATAAAATTTATGAAATACAAACAATTCCAATATATATATATTTTTTAAAATGATATCTTTTTCCAACTCATTTCCATAAGGATTTTTGAAAAGAGTTTACCCTCAATAGTGATAATATCCTTTACTTTCTCAAACCATTCATCACCTACAAATAGAGAA
Organism: Viscum album; assembly: GCA_963277665.1. NCBI lineage: Eukaryota > Viridiplantae > Streptophyta > Magnoliopsida > Santalales > Viscaceae > Viscum > Viscum album. The sequence continues at coordinate 1,589,599,557 of OY728131.1, forward strand.
GCTATTATACCTTATTATGAATTCCCATTTAATTATGTTGTATAAGATCAATATTTTTTTCATCGAGGAAAAATATTTTGATATCTTAGAAACATTGTATTTAAATATTGTTTTAACCTAATCGAGTTTGTAACTTTTTCATAAATGGGAAACACTAACATTCCTATAATGATATATCCTAATAAATTTTGATAAGTAGGAAAGTCATTTATAATCCTGAATAAAATGGATCTCAATATGAACTCTCTATTTCTATAAATACTATATAATATAACTAGTTAATCCCTCATCAATTTCAGATATTCAATCTATGGATACAAATAAACATCAATATAACTACTAGGTTATTTTATTCCTGATATAAGTAGTAAAAACATAATTTTTTTTCACTTCATGCATAATAATGGTGGAAAGTTATAATTTACCAACATAATTGTACTTTTACAATGAGTGAATATTTTTATACTAAAAGGATTCATTCCATATATAGATATCTCAAGATGGTGGTTTCTTATATCATTTCCAAATTCAAGATACTCATGATCAATTTTCTTCAACTAGGGAGAGTTTTATAGTTGATGAAGTTTTCCGTCTTGATTTTTTTATGTGCAGTCCAATTCAATTTACTTACAACATTATTAATCCCATATATCTATTTAAACTTTTTAATGGTTTGAAAGTATAATAAAAATTTAGAAGTTCTTGATTCATATTTTTTTATACCAAGCTGTAACACACTTAAGGTATTTTTTATATGATTTATAGTCCCTATGAAATAATATACAGTCATTTGGACAAACATATATTCTTTTAGAGATAATACCCATTGAAAATAACATTTTTTTATCATCATGTGTTCAAAAAGGAATCTCGTTATCTTTTAAAAACATAACATTAAATAGAGAAAGTAGTTCTACAAAGTATTTATCACTCCATCCATTACTATTTTTCAAATTAGATAGCTTTAGTATGGCTGAAAATATTATATATTTATTATAAACTATATACAATGACATCTTTTAACAACCCCAAACAATTTTTTACAATCATGAATATCATATTCAACCACCATTTTCATTTACTTGACAAGATAAACATCATCATTTATTATTATACTCATATGAAATGATCCATAAACCATAATGTTATCCTAGACACTAGATATGTTTAGTTATTCTCTGTGTTTAGTATAATATTTATAACTTCCACTATCTTTTAACAGAACAAGTATTATTATAACTTGTTTGAAAAAATTATTCTTGAATAAAAACAATGAAAACACATAAAATTGATTTGAGAAGGGCCATTCTCACACTCTGTTGAAAACATGATAAACTATTTAACCCCATCATAATACTCTTTTATTGTATTATTGTAATATATCCATTTTCTATTCATATTAATCCTTTTCTGTTCTATAATATTCATATTTAATAACAAATAAATAAATAAACAAAAGGAATGCATATAATTTTTCATTTCTTACATGTATAATTTATATAAAATATAAATTTAAAAAATATAATTATAAATTATAATACATACATATGGGATATATTTATTATATCCTAATTGATTTTAAAAAATTAATGGTATTTAAATGGGTTGTTTTTAATAATATTTTTATGCTTCATGTTAAATGTTTTAAATGAAAATTTACATGAAACTATGTGATATTTCTTGATTTATACTTGATCTCTTTAAAAACTAGATTTTGACCCTTGTTAAAAATTGGGTTTTGGTGATGTTTTTATTGTTTATGTTAATATTTAATTTGTATAAATAAATTCCATCATGTTATAATGGTTTATTTGTATTGTTTGGTTATTATATCATTTCATGTTATTATATGGATTTTAGTATTTGATAAAGTATTGGTGTCCATGAATAACTTGTTTACATTATATGTTTATTTATGGTTTCTTGTGAAAGGAAAAGTAATCATGTTTTATTATTTTATAATTCTATGTTCTTTAAACTCAATGTCTGTTCTGGTGTTCTTTAATTTCTTAAATTCTTAAATTTGTATATTTTTATTCTTAGAAATTTCATAAATATACAAATGATTTTAATATCTATAAAAATAATTTTTTTCCACATGTTGGGGTTATATCCCTTAATTTTATTTTTATTAATTAAAACAAATGTATATATTTCTTAGACCTTGGGTCAAGAAGGAAAATTAATATTTGATTCATATTTATTTTGGGTTATCTTGAGTCCTTTTAGTAAATATGAGTTTAATTTGTATATATAGAATTTTAAGTTTATGTTGTTGCCTTATTTAAGTGTGATTTTTTTTAATTTTTATATGTTAAAAATTAATCAATTTATTTCCACTAAAACCTAAATTAATTATAAGTCAATGGAAAATACTTAACATTAGTTAATAATTACATCAGTGATATAAAGTAGTTGGTTCTGAATAAGTACAAAAGTAACTATTTGGTTCTTAAAGCTATTGGGTTTCATGAAATAGGATATTTTTCTCAACTAAAATTAAAACATTATAAATAATAATTTTTATTATTTTATTAATGAATTGATTATAGAATTTGTTTTAAACAAAGACTTAAAAATTTATTGTTGTTCTTAGTAAATACATAAATATAACAACCCAAACTAAGAGTTAATTTAATTAATATAATTTCAAAATTGTTAAAAATTACATCTCATAAAAATATCACAAAGATCATAGAACCTTTTTAAGTGTCTTTGAGTAATAGTTACATAGGCAACTTATTTTACTAAACCTATGAACATTTCTCCATAATTGAAATATTCTATACCCAATTCTAGACTTATCATAAGTTATTATTATCTTCATAACCCAGAGAAGGAAAATAAAAGAAAGGGGTGAGCTCAAACACTAAATAAGAGAAATTTTATCAACAAATCATCAAGGGTTAGATGATAAGAATAAGAGAAAACATGAGCAGGGATAAATTTATTATTAAAAAAAGGAGGTTCAATAAGTATTTCCATAAATCATGAAGTAAGGACATGTAGTCACAAAAGAAAAAACATGCACCTGACATAAGATTATGTGATAAAAATTAAAAAATGTAATAAATAAAATATATCATAAGTTTTAAGAATCATTAATAGGTGGAAACAACATAAATCTTGACATCATAAGCATAAGTCAAGGCTCACTGCCAAGAAAACGTAACATAGCCCGATTAGGCTAACTAACCCTGAACTATAAGTATAAGTCAAGGATCACTTCCAAGTAAACATAACATAGTGTTCTTAGGCTAATATACCATGCACCATAATCATAAGTCAAGTCTCACTACCATGACAATATAATATAGTGTGCTTAGGCTAACCACCCATGCACTATACATGGTACCTCATGAAATGTAAAGATTACCCAATGAATTGAAGAACTATTAGGGTTAACCCTTTATATTCATAATATGTACATGAATATGTGTTCTACAAGAGTAAAATAAACCATATATATAGTATAATCATGATAATACCCATTAGAAAGAAGTTGGTCTCATAATCTTATCTCAAAGCATAATCGAAGGATATATCATGAGGATTTATAAATTAATAAGGAGTTAAATCAATTTGGATGTTCATATTTTAATAAATAGTCTTATGTATTGAACATTGAGTTACAATGTATAAAAATTCATGACAAGGATTGTAAAAGTAAAAATAAAAATGAACTTCTTGGGTGATTCTTTTCAAAATGAGAAAATGATATTTTAAGGGAAGAAATATATTACTATTTACCTTTAGAATAGAATAAAACTAGTATGATTTTATATCAAATAATTAGGGTTTTAAAAATATATTTATGGTTAAAACATTTTGAGGTAGTTTTACTTGATGTGAAATAAAAAATAGGGATGTTCCATTAAATCAAGTTTACTTAAAAAATATAATTACTAAGAGAACTCAAAATATGTATTATCCCCCACAAAAAAAGTAAACTAGGTATATATGTAAGGAATATATATATATATAATATTGATGACATTCATTAGAATAAAATATAATAAAAATGGAGAAAAATAAAGAAAATACATAACCTAAAAATAACAAGTGTGTTTGGAAGATCCATTTTTATGTTTTAAAATACCTTTTTATTGAAATACCAAATAATAAAAGGTGATAATAAAAAATTAGTCTAAAAAAAATATAATTTAATTATGAATTTAACATGTGATAACCCATAATTATGTTTCCAAATATAAAGCAGAACATTATCGAGAAGGGAAAATATAGACATAGAAGAAAAATTATCATTAAAGATAATGTGAATAATTATTAACAATGTCATAATATCATGGGGATGAAATTAATCATGGAGGAATATTTGAATTAAAATTTTCATTACCCTATAGGGAAATATAAATTTCAATATAAAATCTTAGGGTGGAAAAAACCAAGAATAGAAGTAAGAAGTTCAATAGATACATTATAACACAAATAATGGGGTTTGAGTAAACAAAAAACCATTACTACATCATAATATTTTGAATTGAAAATAAATGTAATGTAGAACAAGATATGTATTTTTAAATCCCTTATATTTCATTAAATTTCTTAAAAAAATAACTCCATTTAAATTTTATACAATAAAAAATGAAACAAGTGGTGAATACAAATCATATCTCGATGAAACCAAATTAAGATAAAAAACCCTTACCTCGGTCATAATTCATTCTACATCTGAACCTAACACCCTGGATACCAAAATTAAGTTCATTAAAAACATTATTTATAATCACCCAGCCTTAAAACATTAATTTATTTTGAGTTATGTCAAGAATTCACATTCATGATCTTTTCAGGTTTATATTTTTAGAGAATTATGCCGTAACTATTACATTACATCCCAAAAATTACAAAGTAGACACTTCTACACTATCAAATTTTTTCACAATAATACAAATACTTAAATAAAAATGAGTTCTTTTCTTGATATAAATATTCTTGAAAACTTCCTTTCTCTTACCCTTCCTTATACCCCGTGAAAAAGATTTCAAAAACTTGGGATGAGCATAAAAATCTCAGTAAGGGTTAAAAATAAGGAAAGAAAACATTAATCCATCAATACATACAAATCAATGATATCATAATTCACAATCATAAAACATATGCAATTTAACATACATTATGAAATCATAAGATTTATGAATAACACATAGAAATCATAAATCATAAAGGTAACTTGTGGCATCCATAACATACTTACATTAGAGCTTTCACAGCTACATATAGAGTAACGTTTGGAATAACCATCAAAATATATTCCATAAATCCCTTAGGATAAACATTAACATTTAGCTCTGTCATGTTAACCAATTAATTGGAGAGCTATCTTGGGCTCACCTACCCTTGGTTTATCACGGAACCACATGTATACATAAACAATTCGCAATAACTATTACATAATCATAACACATAAAGCAATTATAAAGGAAAGATAAAATTTCCACATTATAATAAAAATATAACATTTCGAGATATTGACATAATCAATGATTTCTTAAAAACATTTTCAATACAAAAATACATAAAAATAGTATATGGTATTTATTTTCCTTTTAAAAACAGTACAACTTGTTAAGAAATCCAAATATCAAATAATTCTCGCGGTGACGGAAAGGTCGTTGTCACCACATAGGTTAAAAAGAAAAATTATTTTTACCATTTAGTAAAATTATTCGTAGAAAAAAATTATATTTGAATGAAATTAAAATTAAAAGGGTTTTATACACTGTATACAATAAAGTCCTATATAAATCAAAATATGCCTCAATGAAAGGAAATTGAGACGAAGTCCCTTACCTTGAGTCTGACTCGTCATGTATGTTCCTTGTTCTTCCTAAATAATAAAATTAAGTTAAATTATACTTCAGAGAATTTTTAAAGTTTATTATTCATTTTCTATCACTTATTACATTACTATAACAATCATATAATTATTCAAGTTCATATCAGTCGTTTTTTCGATGTTCGGTACTTGAGTAAAAAATGAACTTGTTATAATTACAAATTTTCTATGTGGTAAAAATTCCATTATCTGTAGAATTATATTCATGATTTAAATATCATATATATCCAGTATATATTTATTTAGAATATTCCATAACATTTTGATATAATAAATGAAATGCACCGTTCATGGAGACGGTAAGCCATGCGTACACATGAACGCTACTTTCATTTCCTTTTCATATTTAAAGGAATTAAAACTAAATGATAAATAGGTATATTATAATTACATTATAATATATATGTTATATATGTTACATAATTTCATTAATTCCATCCTTTATACCTTCCATGTATAGCATGAACGAGTCATATCACTTTGAGGAGGCGGTAGTCTGCACTTCCTCAAATGAAATTATCATATTTACGCGTTATAGAAAGCATAATGGTATGCAATAAATGAAAAATACACAAGAATAGAGACAATATAAATATAATATATATCATATATAAATATAGTGCCATCATAATGTCCACCATGATAGGCGGTATGAGATAATTGAACAATCATTGTTTTGTGAGGCAGTAGTTCACCGTCCACAAAAACAGTATGTTCAAAATCCATTAGATAGAGGTGTGTCTGAGTGTAGGTCGAATCCTTAGAATAAAAAAATCATATTATATTTAATATACTGGAGTTTTTATAAAATAATTTAATAAATAGAGTTAAGGGGGTTGGAGAAGAGAAAATAAATGAAAGAAACTTGAGAGAAGATATTACATCAAATCATGCAACTCCTTTTGATTTAAGCTAAAAGGACCTTTTGAATTGTATTATTCCTAAGGTAAATATTTTAGAAAGAATAGAGGGATGTTGGGAGATTATTTGGGAAGAGTTTTAATGATAAAAGGGGGATTTTAGAGGTGTGAGTAAGGGTTATAGGTGGTGTCCTTTTATTAGAGGGAGGATGGGTTCTTTAGAAAAGTTTGAAAGATTATTTTATTATAAACTGAATTTCAATTTTGAAAAGGTCCAAAACTTATTTAATAGGAATATAATATGAGGATTGTTCTAAATCATTACAACCAATAGTTTTTAGACATGTTTTGGTTTCAAATTTAACCTTATCATTTAGCTTTAACCCTTAGTTAACTTAGTTGGCTCTTACCATGTCTTCTTGTATATTCATACTATATGGTTAATATAGTTACTATAAAATGCCCAAAAAATCTCAAGTGGTTCATTTATGACATTTCAAACCTTATCTAATCCATCTTTTTGAATCTTAAATTTTCAGGACTATTATATTATTTAATAAAATAGTATTTGTTTTAAAAACCCATTTATGTCATTTTTTATACTATTCATATCATGACTCTTTAAAAAATCCAAAACAACTTTATTATTTAGAAAAAACTTCATTAATTAAGAGAAAATAAGTCATAATCATTACTAAAATTCGTGTATGGCATAAAAAAGTTTCAAAATAAATTTATTTTAATATTTATGATCTCATTTACTTAAATCATTCATTAATAAGGTAATCAATATATCATCATTTTTTCATAAATATATTTATTTATTTGGTGTTTAAAAATTATAAATAAAATACCATGATGTAGGAAATATTTTTAGATATCTAATTATTATTTATAGTCGAAAATATCGCTTATATAACACCATATAAAAATTGTTTTAGTAAAAGATATGTGTTTAGAGTAAAATTTCCTTAACTTTAAATTAAAAGTAATTAAATGTAATTTTAACACAAAAGTTGCTCCATGGGGTCCTAAAATAGACCCAAGGATGACCATAGTTGGAAATATCTCATAAAATAGGATTAGAACATGTTTTAGGGTAATTTAATATTATTATAATATTATTTTCCCTTATTTACCAAATTTACCCTTTTACAATGGTAAATAAAATAATTACTGAAGTTACTATTCATAATGTCTAAAAATAAAAGGTAACTATTTACACAAATTGGAACTCTTGATTCCAAATATGGAATCCATTTTTCCAAATTAAAAACACATAAGTTTCAAAAATTAATTTAAAATTAATTTCCATCATCAAAACCAACAAGCGTGTTTTTAAGAAGTAAAAACAACCAAAAGTTTGACATGTGTTTATGTCCAATTTCAAAGTGAAATTACTTCCAATGACCAATATTGTATTAAATAAAAAAAATATAATCCAATTACACTTTAAAACTAATTAAAAATATAATCTAACTATATAAATAAATTATATGAAAAGATAGTTTTGACTTAAAATGTGGTATTTTATGCTATTCATTAAAAAATGAATATTATCAGAAAAATACCAAAAATTTACCCAAAGTAAATTTTGATGTCTCTCTTATAAATAAGAAGTTTATTTTTTTTTTCAAATTTAATATATAAAAGTGAAAAAAACTAGATTTAAAAAGGGTTCGCCATCAAAAGGCGGTAAACTAACCTTTGGAAGAATATTAGAGTATTTCATGCTTAAAATTGGATTCATTCTTATTTTAAGGATCTAAAATTTACTGGGTAAATGTAAAGACATTTAAAAATCATGTATAATCATATTTTAGTTAGTTTTTTTCATTCTATCCAATACAATGTCTATGCATTAACTACCTTTTAAAATAATAATAATATTAAATTATTTTTCGATATAACTCAATGTTGTGTGCAACATAATATTTCAGAGAAATCCATTGTCGCGTGTAGAGTATTATATCAGACATATCATCACATTTAAATTAAAATTAATATTTAATTCACAAATATTAATAAATATGAAAAAGTTATATTATTTATTTATCTAGGATGTTACATCCTTCTCCCCTTTTAGAAATTGTGTCCTCATAATTTTATTTACTTATAAAATAATTATGGGTATTTATCCCTCATAGAATTTTCAGATTCCCATGTTGACTCTTCAACCATATGGTTTTTACACAAAACCTTTACCTAATTAATTGCCTTATTCTACAACACTTTCTCTCTTCGGTCAAGAATCTAGACTGGTTGTTCCTTACAAGAAAGATTTTCTTCCAATTGAACAACCACTAGACTCAAAAGATGAGATGGATCCGATATATACTTTCTCATTATTGAGTCATGAAAAACATCATGTACCTGGGATAAAATTGGAGGTAAATCCACCCTATAGGCAACTGATCCAACTTTCTCCAAGATTTCATAGGGTCCAATGAATCTCGGACTCAACTTTACCTTCTTAACAAAACGCATGACACTTTTACATGGAGAAACTTCGAGATAGACACGACCACCTACCTTGAAATAAAGATCCTTACTCTTGTTATCCATATAACTTTTCTTCCTGCTATAAGCTATTGTCATGTTCTTCTGAATCAACTAAAATTTTTCTTCCATCTCTTCTACCAATTCTAGTCCCATCAACTTCCTTTCACCTACTTCATCCAAGAAAGATAGAGTTCAACACTTTTTTCCATATAATTCCCTAAATGGCGCCATATGTATATTGGAATGAAAACTATTATTATAAGAAAAATAATCCAAAGAAATATGTTGGTCCCAAATTCCCTGATAATCCATTGAACAAGCACATATCATATCTCCTAATGTCTGAATTGTTAATTTTGTATGACCACCTGATTGCTGATGAAAAGCTATACTAAAATTTAATTCAGTACCCAATAAATTCTTAAGGCCCTTCCAAAAGTTAGAAGTGAAACTGGGATCCCGATCAGATATAATAGAGAGGATAACTCCATTTAACCTGACTATCTCTTTAATATACAATTGAGAAAGTTGATATAGAGGAAAATATCTCGAATAGGAAGAAAATAAGCTGATTTAGTCAGTTGATAAACAATAACTCAGATTGCATTGTTACCTTGAGAAGTATTTGGTAATACAACTACAAAATCAATGGAAACATTTTTCCATTTCCACTTTGGCACTGGAAAAGGCTAAAGCATCCCTTTTAGTAACTGCCACTCTTCTTTAACCTATTGAAAAATCAAACATCTCAGGGTAAAGTCAGCAATATCTCTATTCATTCCATCCCACCAGTAATACTCCCAATGATCTCTATACATCTTTGTACTACCAGGATGAAATGAAAACGGAGAAATATAAGCTTCACATAATAAATCTTTATTCAACTATGAATCACAAGGCACACATAATCTATTTACAAACCTCAAAACATAGTCTCTATAAAATTTAAATTTAGGTAAATTACCCTTCTGAACCAATTCTACCTTTTTCTACAACTCACTGTCATCTTTCTGCACTTGCTTTATTCTATCTACTAGAGATTATTATAATGAAACTTGAAACAAAATAGAGGAATTTCCTATACCAACAACTTACCTTCCAAAGTCCATCAAATTTTTAATCAAAGGGTCATGTTCCAAATGTAACATAATTGATGTAGAATTACTTTTCTGACTCAAAGTGTCAACCACCTTATTTACTTTTTCTGGATGGAAATCAATCATGAAATTATAATCCTTGATTAATTCTATCCATCTCATATGTCTCATGTTTAATTCTTTCTGAGTGAATATATACTTCAAACTTTTATGATCAGTATATATTTCAAACTTTACTCTATAAAAATGATGCCTCCAATTTTTTAATGAAAAAACAACAGTAGCTAATTCCAAATCATGTGTAGGGTAATTTAACTCATGGGGTTTCAACTGATGTTAAGAATAAGTAATTACCTAATAATTCTACATTAGGACACAACCAAGTCATTTCAATGAAGAATCACTGTAGATAATAAACTCACCATTTTTGGAAGGTAATGACAATACTAGAGAATTCACTAATTTTCTTTCCAATTCCTGAAAACAATCATCACATTCTTTTATCCATATAAACTTAAAAACTTTAAGAGTTAACTTAGTTAGTGGGATAGATAACCCTGAAATTGTTTCAACAAACTTCCAGTAATAACTTGATAAACCAAGAAAACTACGAATCTCAGTTATATTTGCAGATCTTAGACATTCTTTAATAACTTTTGTGTTAGTAGGATAAACAATTATTCCATCTTTAGAAAAAATTTGACCAAGGAATGAAATTTTTATAACCAAAACTCACACTTTCTTATTTTCCCATATAATTTCTTTTCTTTTAAGGTATGAAAGAGAACCCTCAAATAACTTTCATGATCCTCTTTACTTTTATAATAAACCAAAAAATAATCAATAGATACAACCAAAAACTTATCCAAGAACTCATGGAAAATTATATTCATAATATCCATGAATACATCAGGTGTATTAGTTAACCCAAAAGGCATAACTAGAAATTCATAATGGCCATATATAGTACAAAACATGGTCTTTAGAATGTCTTATTCTTTTACTTTCAACTGATGGTACCCAGACCTCAAGTCAATCTTTGAAAAATACTGATCTCTCTAGAGTTGATCAGATAAATAATCCTTATGAGGAAAAGGATACTTGTTCTTAGTAGTGATGTTATTCAAGGCTCTATAATCAATGCAAAGTCTCATTGAAACATATTTATTTTTAACAAACAAGATAGGATCACCCCATGGTGATGTTCTAGGTTGAATGAAACCTTTATCTAATAACTCCTGTAATTTCTTCTTTAACTCTAAAAGTTCAATTTGAGCCATTTGACAAAGGGGTTTTGAAATTGGCTTAGTATTAGGAACTAAGTCAACTATAAATTCAACTTCTCGATCATGTATTATACCAGGAAACTCATTAGGAAAAACATCAAGATAATCATTTACTGCTGACACATCATTAATCTGAATAGTTCCTTTTTTTTCAAAAATATGTGAAAGGTAACATTCATTTCCATTTTTTATTAGTTTCTCAACTTCCTGATATGTTATCCAAAGTAAGGGTTCATTATTGTACACAAAATGAAATTATTTCTAAAAGGAAACCTCTTTAGCTCTGTAGTCAATCTTAGCATGATAAATAGAAAGCCAATCCATACCCAACATAACATCAAACTATGCTAGAGGCAAACCAATAAGGTTTTCATGTAGATTCTTTCCACACACAAGGACATGAATGTTCTTATAATTTAATTTTTCTCAACATTTCTGATAGGTACTTTTAACACAAGTTTAGGATTCAAATCTTGAGATGAGATTCCCAATTTACTAGAAAATTTATCAAAAATGAAAGAATGTGTAGACCCTCAATCAAACAACACATTGGAATAATATGAATAAAACAACAGTGTACTTGATACTACTTCATTTTATGGCCCAACATCTACTGAAGTATTTGGAAAGGATTTCACCACCACTTTCTTATTGTAGTCCAGCTGCTTTCCTTCATTTGATTTGTTCGTTGGACACTCATTTGCATAATGACCCATTTCATTGTACTTACAACATTTTACTGACTGTAAATCATATTTTTTCTTACCATTACCCTGGTCTTTTTCATTTCAATTATGATCCTTATGTCCCATTTTACCACATCAGAAGCACTTACCAGAATTAAAAAGTCATTCCCTAGTGTACTTTTTACCACAATTTTCAGAAAATGTAAACTTAAGTTTCTTACCATCAGATTTTTTAAAGAGTTTTTACCTTTCATTTTCCACCTCTATCTCTTATTATGTTATTTTTCAAACTACACCTGATCATCTACAGACTCTATTTCCACCTTCTCCACACATCGAACAAGTTTTTCTTAAATTTTGAACTCATTAGAAGCTAATTGCCTTCGATAATTTGGATTTAATCCTAAGTAAAAATGATTGATCTTACTATCAGGATACCGTATGATATTTAGAGAATACCTTTCTAGTTGAATTTTTTTTTCTTTATAAGAAGCCACTAAGTCATCCTCCTACATCAATTGTAGGAATTGATTTACCATCCTAAGTCAAACACCTTAGGAAAATATTTCTCAAGAAACAAACATTTGACTTCATCCCAATCAAGTGCATCAATATCCTCACTATCCCTAGTATTTTTAACCATAGACCACCACTGATAGGATTCAACTTCAAAATTGTAAACAAAAAGACTAAAATTTTAATGTTATGAACACCCCATAAAATAAAAAATCTTTTCTAGTGCTTTAATCCACCCTTCATCTAGCACAAGGTCAGATGATCCTTGGAATTATGGGGGATGTTGCCTAAGGAAATGATCTACTGATGACATGTTCTTTTGTGGTTGATCTGGATGATCTCGTGTATGGATACCACTAATATTTATAGCCTGATTCAACTGTTCCATCACAGTAACAAACTATTCAGTTCCAATTCTAACCATCTCAGGTTGCTGATTTTGAAGGTTTTTTTCCTCTTGGTGTCCTCCCATCATAGATTCCATATTTTCTCTACGGAAAACCATTCTGAACACAAAAATATTTTAGGCAAAACAACATGTAAATATTAAAATTCTATATCATTTCAATCTTACCATAAATTAATTTATGGATATTAATTTAACAATATACAAACTCCTAAAGTTGTCTAAACTGACCATTGATACCAACTATAGGGCCCCAGGCTTAAAACATTACTTAATATTGAGTTAATTCAAGAATTCACATTGAGGATCATTTTAGGTTTAGATTTTTAGATAATTAGGCTGTAACTATTACATTACATCCCAAAAATTACAAAGTAGAAACTTCAACTCTATCTAAAATTTTCACAATAATAAAACTATTTAAATAAAAAAATAGTTATTTTCTTGATATAAATCTTCTTGAAAACTTACTTTCTCTTACCCTTCCGTATACCCTATGAAAGTTTTTTCAAAGACTTGGTATGAGCATAAAAGGCTCAATAAGGGTTAAAAATAAGGAAAGAAAACATTAGTCCATCAATACATACAAATCAATGAAATCATACTTCACAATCATAAAACATAATCTCTTTAACATACCTCATGAAATCACAATATTTATGAATAACACATAGAAATAATAAATCATAAAGGTAACTTGTGGCATCCATAACATACTTACATTGTTTCTTTCACAGCTACATAGGGAGTTACGTTTGGAATACCCATCACAGTATATTCCCTAAATATCTTATGAGAAACATTAACGTTTACCTCTGTCACATTACCCAATGAATTGGAGAGATATCTCAGGATCACCCGCCCTTGGTTTATCATGGAACCACCTATATATGTAAACAATTCCCAATAACCATAACATAATAATAATACATAAAACAATCATAAAGGAAAGATAAAATTTCTATATTCCAATCACAATATAATATTTCAAGATATTGACATAATCAATGATTTCTAAAAACCATTTTCAATACCAAAATACATAAAAATAATATATGGTATTTATTTTCCTTTTAAAAAAATTACCGCTTGTTAAGGAATCTATTGGGAAAAAATCCCTTAAGGTAACACTGCAGCATTTTTTGGTTGGTTATGTTTGTTGACACTTCATGTTTTCATGATAAATTGTCAAGTTCTAGAGATGTTTTTGACAATCCATGTGGACAAAGAACCATGAAAAAGAAAGATAAGATCTAGAGGCGGTACAAAAGAAAAAATACTAGGTGGCACCATTTTATAGTGTTTGTAGAATTTTTGGGGTCCAAAATTTGGGATTTAGTGAGCATCGTGAAATGTATATTTCCTTGAAGATCTCATAAAAATATGGAAAATTCCTGAGTTTTGAGAATATGGGATTCTTGAAGTGGATTTTTCAAATACATGAAGAAAGTTGACGGCGTTCTTCACGATTAAAACGAGCTTCGTGAATGATAGAGGTGAAGAGCATTGAAGAGAAGATTTTTGGTGGAAGCACGAGGGAATTGATGGAATGAAACATGATTAATATGAGATCCATGATCTGAAAATTTCTATGGTGCTTCACGATATAGAGATAATTTTGGAGAAAATTTCAGAGGTTTTCGATTTGAGACAACATGGCACTGACTTTGCATGGAAGGTTCTCAAGTTGGTGGAATTGCCTATAAATAGGCTTCGACCCTCTTGAGAGAAGCATAGAGTTTCCAATGAAAAATTTGTATCTCTAAAATCTCAAAGGAGGTTCGTGGAGGCAGTGTGATTCGTAAAAGACAGGAGCTTCATGACAGCTAATCTAGCTCTGTGAAAGAGGTGTGTCCCGCATTAGATCTGTGAGCTTCGTAAAGGAAGTCACTTTGTGACGGATTGATCTCTATGATGACCTAAGATTTGTAAAGTCTTGAGATTTGATAAGGCTTTAAATCTGCGAAGTAGTGTGCTCTGTGAACCAGTGAGCTCTATGAAGGTGTGCACTTCACAAAGAGGAAAGGACTTCATGAAGGATTGTTTGAGCATCACAAAATTGGGAGCTTTGCGAAGTAGGGTGCTTTGTGATGGTATTTCCGAAGGTTGTTTCACAATGATCAGTGGAAAAGGGGTATTCATCAGTGGATGAAATTTGGAATTCAACATATAATCTACATACAGTGAAGGATGCACTCATTATAGATAATGAAAGGACCTACAAGTATTTAAATTTTGAGTGGATCTTTTGAAGAAGTAGTAATCTTACTTCAGTTGAGAGAGCAGCGAGTTCTCAAATTGTGAGTGGTTGTAAACTAGGATGGATAGTGTGTATACTTAGAACTTGTAAAAAATAGTGTTCTTATAGAGGATTTAGTACATCGACACATCGTTGGGGTATTCTCCTTGGACATAGCCTAGTGAGGGTGAACCAAGTAAAATTGTTGTATCCTATGCATGCTTTAAGATTCATTCATACTCTACAATTGGAAGGAGAGAGAGAAGAGGGTTTTTTATAACAACGAAGCAAGATCAAAAGGGGTAGTTGTTTTAATTTGTCATACCCTGATTCATCCCCCTCTTAGGGTATCAAGCCTAGTAGACCTAACAGAATCTAAATATCAAATAATGCTCGCAGTGGAAGAAAGGTCATTGTCACTGCGTACAATAAAAATAAACATTATTTTTTCTATTTGGTATAATGCTTCATAGAAATTTTTTCCCCTTTAAATTAAATTAAAATTAAATGTGTTTTATACACCGTATAAAATAAATTTGTGTATAAATAAAAATATGCCTCAATGAAAGGAAATTGAGACAAAGTCCCTTACCTTAAGTCCGAATCATCACGTATGTTCCTTGTTGTTCTTAAATAATAAACTTAAGTTAATTTATAATTTATTCAAAAGCTTTTTTAATTTTATTATTCCTTTTATATTTCTTATTAAATTACTATAACAATCATATAATTATTCAAGTTTATATCGGTCATTTTGTTGATGTTCGGTAATTGAGTCAAAAATAAACTTGTTATAATTACAAATTATACATGTGGTAAAAAGTCCATTATATCCCGAATTGTATTAAAGATTTAAATATCATATATATCCAGTATATATGAATTTATAATAGTTCATAACATTTGGATATAAGAAATGAATTGCACCGTTCATGGAGACGGTAAGCCGTATGTACGCATGAACACTACTTTCATTTCTTTTTCATATTTAAAGGAATGAAAACTAAATGATACATAGGTTTATTATAATTATAGTATAATATCTATGTTATATATGTTATATAAGTTCATTAATTCCATCCTTTATACTTTATATGTATATCATTAACGAGTCATATCACTTTGAGGGGGTGGTAGTCCGCACTTCCTCAAATGAAATTAACATATTTACGCGTTATAGAAAGAATAAAGTTATGCTATAAATGAAAAATACATAAGAATAAAGACAATATAAATATAATATATATCATATATAAATCCAGTTCCATAATAATGGCCACTATGAGATGCAGTAGGAGATAATTGAATAATCATCGTTTCGTGACACAATAGTTCACCGTACATAGAAACAATATGTTCTAAATCTATTAGATGGAGGTGTATGTGAGTGTAGGTAAAATAAATTATAATAAAAACATCCTAGTATATTAAATATACTTTTTTTGTTATAAAATAATTGAATAAATAGAATTTATGTGGTTGGAGAATAGAAAATAAATGAAAAGAACTTGAGAGAAGATATTTACTCAAATCATGTAACTCATTTTGATTTAAGATAAAAGGATTTCTTTAATTTCCCTCTACCAAAGGTAATTATTCTATGAGGAATATATGGATATTGGGATATTATTTGGGTAGAGGTTTGATGATATAATGGGGTTTGAGAGTTGTGAGTAATGATTATATGTGGTGGCCTTTTATAAGAGGGAGGATGGGTACTTTAGGAAAGTTTGAAATATTATTTTATTATAAACTGAATTTCAATTTTCAAAAGGTCCAAAACTCATTTAATTCTAAGATAATATGATTATTGTTCTAAATAAACTCAAAAAATAGTTTTTAGACATGTTTTGGTTTCAAATTTAACTTTATCATTTAGCTTTAACCCTTAGTTAACTTATTTGACTTTTACCACGTCTTCTTGTATATTCATACTATATGGTTAATATAGTTACTATAAAATGAAAATAGAACCTCAGGTGGTTCATTTATGACATTTTAAACCTTATCTAAGTCATTTGGCCGAATCTTAGATTTTTAGGACTATTATATCATTTAATAAAACAGTATTTGTTTTAAAAACTCATTTATGTCACTTTTTATACTATTCAAATCACGACTTTTAAAAAAATCCAAACCAACTTGATTATTTTGAAAACACTTAATTAATTCCAAGATAAAAAGTAATAATTATCCATAAATTTTTTATGGCCTAAAAAGTTTCAAAATATATTTATTTTAATATTTATGATCTCATTTATTTAAATCATTCATTAACAAGGTAATCACTACATCATCATTCTGTCATAAATATATTTATTTATTTAGTGTCTAAAAATTAAAAATAAAATATAATTATGTAGGAAATATTTTTAGATTTATAATTACTATTTATAGTAAAATAATCACCGATATAACCCCATATAAAAATTGTTTTAGTAAAATATACATGTTTAGGTTATATTTTCCTTAACATTAAATTAAAAGTAATTAAATGTCATTTTCACACACAAGTGGTTCTATGGGGTCCTAAAATCAACCCAAGTATGAAAATGGTCATAAATATCTCATCTAATAGGATGAAGACACGTTTTAGGGTAATTTAATATTATTATAATATTATTTTTTACCCTTATTTACCAGATTTACCCTTTAACCATGGTAAATAAAATAATTATTGAAGTTACTATTCATAATGTTTAAAAATAAGAGGTAAATATTTACACAATTTGGACCTCATTATTTCAAATATAAAATCCATTTTTCCAAATTCAAAATACATAATTTTTATAAATTAATTTAAAATTAATTCCTGCTGTCAAAACCAAAAAGCGTTTTTTAAGAAGTAAAAACAACCGAACGTTTGACATGTGTTTATGTCTAATTTCAAAGTAAAATTACTTCCAATGAAAAAAATTGGATTAAATTATAAAAATATAATCCAATTACACTTTTAAACCAATTAAAAATACAATCTAACTATATAAATAAATTCGATGAGAAGACAATTTTTACTTAAAATGTGGTATTTTTTACTATTCATTAAAAAAATGAACATTACCAGAAAAATACCAAAAACTTACCCAAAGTAAATTATGATGTCCTAATTATAAATAAGAAGTTTATTTTTTTAAATTGAAAATTTAAATGTGAAAAAAAATATATTTAAAAAGGCTTCTCCATCAAAAGGCGGTAAAACAACTTTTTAAAGAATGTTAGAGTATTTCATGTTTAAAATTGGATTCGTTCTTATTTTAAGCCCCTAAAATTAATTTGATAAATATAAAGACATTTAAAAAATATGTATAATCATATTTTAGTTAGTTTTTTTCATTCTATCCAGTACAATGACTATGCATTAAATACTATTTAAAATAATAATAATATTATATTATTTTTTTGGTATAACTCAACGTTGTGTGCAACGTAAGATTTTGGAGAAATAAATTTTTGTGTGTTTAGTATGCTATCTGACATTGCATCACCTTTAAAGTAAAATTAATATTTTATTCACAAATATTAATAAATACGAAAATGTCATATTCTTTATTTACCTGAGATGTTACATCGTTCTTCCTTTTTGGAAATTGCTTCCTCGCAATTTTATTTACTTATCAAATAAGTAGGGGTATTTATCCATCATAGAATTTTAAGATTCCCATGTTGCCTCTTCAACCATATGGTTTTTCCACAAAACCATTACCTGACGAATTACCTTATTCCGCAACACTTTCTCTCTTAGGTCAAGAATCTATACTATTTGTTCCTCATAAGAAAGATTCTCTTACAACTGAAATTTCTATGGACTCAAAACATGAGATGGACCCAGCATATACTTTCTCATCATTAAAACATGAAAAAAATTGTGTACCTAAGATAAAGTTGGAGGTAAATCCACCCTTTAGGCAACTGATCCAACTTTCTCTAGGATTTCATAGGGTCCAATGAACCTCAGACCCAACTTTCCCTTATTACAAAAACACATCACACTTTTCCATGGAGAAAATTTGAGAAAGACATGATCACCTAACTCGAAAGAAATATCCTTATTCCGGTTATCCGCATAACTTTTTTGCCTACTCAAAGCTGTTCTCATGTGCTTCTGAATCAAATGAACTTTTTCTGCCATCTCTTCAACCAATTCTAGTCCCATCAACTTTCTTTCACCTACATCATCCCCAAAAGCTAGAGTTCGACACCAATTTCCATATAATGCCTCTAATAGTGCCATCTGTATAATGGAATGAAAACTATTATTATAAGAAAACTATACCAAATAAAGACATTGGTTGTAAATTCCCTAGTAATTCATTGAACAAGCACATATCATATCTTCCAATGTATGAATTTTTCATTCTGACTACCCATCTGATTGCAGATGAAAAGCTATACTAAAATTTAATTTAGTACCTAATGACTTCTGAAGAACATTCCAAAAGTTAGAAGTGAACTTGGGATCCCGATTAGATACAATAGAGAAGAGAACTCCATGTAACCTGACTATCTCTTTAATATACAACTAAAAAAGTTGATTTAGAGACATAGTATCTTGAATAGGAAGAAAATGAGAAGATTTAGTCAATAGATCGACAATAAACTAGATTACATTGTTACCTCGAGAAGTCTTTGGCAATCCCACTATGAAATCCATGGAAACATTTTCCCATTTCCACTCTGGCAGTGGAAAAGGCTGAAGCATCCCTTTCGGTAACTACCACTCTACTTTAACCAGTTGAAAAATCAATCATCTCAGGGTAAAGTCAGAAATATTTGTTTTCATTCCATCCCAACAGTAATACTTCCAATGATCTCTGTACATCTTAGTAATGCCAGGATGAACTAAAAATAGAGAACTATGAGCTTTACATAATAACTCTTTTTTCAACTGTGAATCACAAGGCACACATAATCTCTTTCAAAACCTCAAAACACAGTCTCTATCAATGTTAAATTTAGGTAGCTTACCCTTCTGAACCAATTCTACATTTTTCTACAACTCACTGTCATCTTTCTATTCTTTCTTTATTCTATCTGATAGAGATGGTTATACCGAAACTTGAAACAAAATAGAGGAATTTTCTGCACCAAAAACTTCCATGCCAAAGTTCATCAAATAATTAATCAAAGGGTCATGTTCCAAATGTAACATGGTTAATGTATAATTAATTTTCTTACTTAAAGAGTCAGACACCTTATTTTCTTTTCCTGGATGGTAATGAATCGTGCAATCATAATCCTTGATTAATTATATCCATCTCCTCAGTCTCATGTTTAATTATTTCTGAGTGAATATATACTTAAATTTTTTTTATCAATATATATTTCACACTTTACTCTATACTAATTATGACTCCAAATTTTTAATTCAAAAACAACAATAGCTAATTCCAAATCATTTTTAGCGTAATTTAAATCGTGGGGTTTCAACTGACGTGAAGCATAATCAATTACCTGATCATCCTGCATTAGGACACAACCAATTCCTTTCAATGAAACATCACTGTAAATAATAAACTCACCATTTATGGAAGGTAAAGCCAATACTGGAGAATTCAACAATTTTATTTTTAATTCCTGAAAACAATCATCACATTATTTTGTCCAGATAAACTTAACACCTTTTCGAGTTAACTTAGTTAGTGGGATAGATAACCATGAATTTTTTTCAACAAACCTCTGTTAATAATCTACTAAACCATGAAAACTACTAATCTCAGTTATTTGTGGGTCTTGTCCATTATTTAACAACCTTTTTTAGTAGGATCAATAATTATGGCATCTTTAGAAACAATGTGACCAAGGAATGAAATTTGTTGTAACCGAAACTCACATTTGACGAATTTCCCATACAGTTTATTTTCTTTTAAGGTTTGCAAGACAACCCTCAAATGACTTTATTAATCCTATTTAATTTTAGAATAAACCAAAATATCATCAATAAACACAACCACAAACTTATCCAATAACTCACAGAAAATTCTATTCATAAGATCCATGAATATAGCAGGTGCATTGGTTAACCAAAAAATAATAACTAAAAATTAATAATGGTCATATCTAGTCTGAAATACGGTCTTCAGAATGTCTACATACTTTAATTTCAACTGATGGTACTCCAACCTCAAGATAATATTCAAAAAATACTGATCTCCCTAGAGATGATCAAACAAATCATCGATATGAGGCAAATGATACTTGTTCTTAATAGTGATGTTATGAAAGGCTCTATAATCAATGAAAAGTCTCGTTCAACCATATTTATTTTTAATAAAGAAGAGAGGAGAACCCCATAGTAATGTGCTAGGTCAAATTAAACCTTAACGTAATAACTCCTGAAATTGATTCTTTAACTCTAAAAGTTCAATTTGAGTCATTTGATAAGGGGTTTTTGAAATTGGCTTAGCATCATGAACTAAGTCAACTATAAATTCAACTTCCTGGTCAGTTATACCAGGAAACTAATCATTAAAAACATAAAGATACTCATTTACCACTTTCACATCATTAATCTGAATAGCTCCTTTGTTTTCAACAATATGTGAAAGGTAACATTCATTTCCATATTTTACTATTTTCACAGCTTCTAGATATGTTATCAAAAGTAAGGGTTCATTATTGTACACAAACTAAAATTCTTTTTGAAAAGAAACCTCTTTAGCTTTGTAGTCAACCTTAGCATGAAAAATAGAAAGCCAATCCATACTCAAACTAATATAAAACTCTAATAGAGGCAAACCAATAAGGTTTACAGGTATATTCTTTCTGCACACAAGGACAAGAAGATTCTAATAATTTATTTTTGTCTCAACATTTCCTCCAAGTGTTTTTACCATAAGTTCATGATTCATATCATGATATGGGATTCCTAATTTACTAGAAAATTTCTCATAAATGAAAGAATGTGTAGATCTTGAGTCAAACAACACATTAGAATAATCTGAATAAAAAATAGTGTACCTGATACCACTTCATTTGATGGCCCAATATCTACTGAAGTAGTTAAAAAGGATTTCACCATCCCTTTCTACTTGTAGTCTAGCTAATTTCCTTCATTTTAGTTCTTTGTTGGATACTCATTTTCATAATGACCCATTTCATTGCATTTAAAACATTTTACTGACTGTAAATAATATTTTTTCTTACCATTAACCCGATACTTTTCAATGAAATTATGAGCCTTATGTCCCATTTTACCACATCCGAATCACTTAACATAATTCAAAAGGAATTCCCCAATGTGATTTTTACAACAATTTTCACAAATTATAAACTTAAGTTTCTTACCATCAGACATTTTTAAAGAGTTTTTCCCTTTCATCCACCACCTCTACCTCTTATTCTGTTGTTTTTCAAAGAACACATAATCATCGGGAAACTCCATTTCAACCTTCTCCGCACATTGAACAAGTCCGTTATAAGTTTTGAGCTCATGAGAAGCTAATGAGCTTCGATACTTTGACTTTAATTCTGAGTAAAAATGATTGATTTTACTATCAATATCCTGTATAAAATTTTGATCATAACCTGACAGTCGAGTGAATTTGTCTTCATAAGCAGTCACTAAGTTATCCTCTTGCCTCAATTCTAAGAATTGTTTTTCCAGCCTAAGTAGAACCACCTTAGGAAAATATTTCTCAAGAATCATACCTTTGAATTCATCCCAATCAATAGAATGAATTTCCTCACTATACCTGATATTTTTAACCATCAACCACCACTGATTGGATTGACCTTCAAAATGGTAAACAGCGAGACTATCCTTTTTATGTTCAGAACACCCCATGACATCGAAATTTTTTTCTCGTGCTTTAATCCACCCTTCATTAAGCATAAGGTCAGATGATCCTCTGAATGAAAAAGGATGTTGCCTCATGAAATGATCCACTACCGAATTGTTCTTTTGTGGTTGATCTAGCTGATCTCGTGCATGGATACCACCAGCGTTTATAGCCCGATTCAACTATAACATCACTGCAACAAACTATTTAGTTCGGATTCTGACTATCTCAGGTTTCTGATTTGGAAGGTAGACTTACCCTTGGTGTCATCCCATCATAACTTTCCTTTTTACTCTTGGGAAAACCACTCTAAATATAGAAATATATTAGGTGAAGAAACATGTGATAATCTTTAAATGCTATATCATTTCAATATTACTATAAATTAATTTATGGATATTAATTTAACAATATACTGACTCCTAAAGTTGTCTAAACCAAACTTTGATACCTACTATAAGGCCCCAACCATAAAATATTACTTAATATTGACTTAAGTAAATAATTCACATTAAGGATCTTTTCAGGTTTAGAGTTTTTGAGAATTAGGCCATAACTATTACATTACATCCCAAAAATTACCAAGCAAACACTTCTAATCTATCCAAAATTTTCAAAATAATAAAACTCCTTAAATAAAATAAGAGTTATTTTCTTGATATAAATTTTCTTGAATACTTCCTTTCTCTTACCCTTCCTTATACCCTATGAAAAACATTTTAAAAACTTAGGATGAGCATAAAAAACTCAGTAAGGGTTAAGAATAAGGAAAGAAAACATTAGTCCATCAATACATACAAATAAATGAAATCATACTTCACAATCATAAAAAATAAGCTCTTTAACATACATCATGAAATCATAAGATTTATGAATAACACATAGAAATCATAAATCATAAAGGTAAATTGTGGCATCCATAACATACTTACATTAGAGCTTTCACAACTACATATGGATTAACATTTAGAATAACCATCACAATATATTACCTAAATCTCTTAGGATAAGAATTAACTTTTACCTCTGTCACGTTACCCAATGCATTGGAGAGCTATCTCGGGCTCACCTACCATTGGTTTATCATGGAACCACCTGTATAGATAAACAATGCCCAATAACCATAACATAATCATAACACATAAAGCAATAATAAAATAAATATAAAATTTACACATTCCAATCACAATATAACATTTAAAGATATTGACATAATCAATGATTTCTCAAAACCATTTTCAATACCAAAATACATAAAAAGAGTATATGGTATTTATTTTCCTTTTAAAAACATTACATCTATTTAAGAAATCCAAATATCAAATAATGCTCGTAGCGGCGGAAAGGTCGTTGTCACCGTGTACATTAAAAAGAAACATTATTTTTTCCATTTAGTAAAATACTTCATATAAAAAAATTCCCTTTGAATGAAATTAAAATTCAAAGGGTTTTGTACACCGTATAAAATAAAGTCCTGTATAAATCAAAATATGCCTCAATGAAAGTAAATTGAGACGAAGTCCCATACCTTGAGTCCGACTCGTCACGAATATTCCTTGTTCTTCCTGAATAATAAAATTAAGTTAATTTATACCTGTTTAAGAAAATTTTTCAAGTTTATTATTCATTTTATATCACTTATTACATTACTATAACAATAATATAATTATTCAAGTTCATATCAGTCGTTTTGTCAATGTTCGGTACTTGAGTCAAAAATGAGCATTTTATAATTACAAATGATCCATGTGGTCAAAATTACATTATCTCAGGAATTGTATTATTGATTTAAATATCATATATATTGAATATATATGTATTTATAATAGTCCATAACATTTATATATAAGAAATTAAATGTACAATTCATGGAGATGGTAAGCTGTATGTACGCATGAATGCTACTTTCATTTCTTTTTCATATTTAAAGTAATGAAAACTAAATGATACATAGGTATATTATAATTATAGTATAATATATATGTTATATATGTTACATAAGTTCATTAATTCCATCCTTTATATGTTCCCTGTATAGCATGAATGAGTCATATCACTTTGAGAAGCCAGTAGTCTGCACTTCCTCAAATAAAATTATCGTATTTACGCGTTATGGAAAACATAAAAGTTTAATATAAATGAAAAGTAAATAAGAATAGATACAATATAAATATAAAATATATCATATATAAATATATTTCCATCAAAATGGCCACCATGAGAGGTGGTATGAGATAATTGAACAATCATCATTTCGTGAGGCAGTAGTTCGCCATCCACAGAAACAGTATGTTATAAATCTATTAGATGGATGTGTGTGTGAGTGTAGGTAGAATAATTGGAATAAAAACATACTAGTATATTTAATATACTAGTTTTGTTATAAAATAATTGAATATATAGAGTTTATGGGGTTGGAGAAGGGAAAATAAATGAAGGAAACTTGAGAGAAGATATTACCTCAAATCATGTAACTCCTTTTGATTTTAGTTGAAAGGCCTTCTTGAATTGCCTTATTCTAAAGGTATTGATTCTATGAGGAAGAGAAGTATGTTGGGAGATTATTTGGTAAGATTTTTGATGAGAAAAGGGGTCTTGAGATGTGTGAGTAAGGGTTATAGGTGGTGGCCTTTTATAAGAGAGAGGAGGGGTACTTTAGGAAAGTTTGAAAGCTTATTTTATTATAAACTGAATTTTGATTTTAAAAAGGTTCAAAACTCATTTAATTTTAATATAAGATGATTATTGTTTGAAATAATCTCATCCAATAGTTTCTATACAAGTTTTGGTTTCAAAGTTAACCTTATCATTTAGCTTTAACCCTTAGTTAACTTATTTGACTCTTACCATGTCTTCTTCTATATTCATACTATATGGTTAATATAGTTACTATAAAATGACAATAAAACCTAAAGTGGTTAATTAATTAAACATTAAACCATATATAAGTCATTTAGCAGAATATTATATTTTTAGGACAATTATATCATTTAATAAAATAGTATTTGTTTTAAGAGCTCATTTTTGTCAATTTTTATAATATTCATATCTTGACTTTTTAAAAAATCCAAAACAACTTTATTAATTCTAAAAACTTCAATAATTAAAATATAATAAGTCATAATCATCCCTAAAATTATTTTATGGAAGAAAAAGTTTCAAAATAAATTTATTTTAATATTTATAATCTCATTTATTTAAATCATTCATTAATAAGGTAATCACTACATCATCATTATGTCATAAATATATTTATTTATTTGGTGTCTAAAAATTATAAATAAAATACCATGATGTAAAAAATATTTTTATCTTTATAATGACTATTTATAGTCTATGAAATTACTTATATAGGCCCATATAAATTTTTTAATAAAAGATACACGTTTACTTTATATTTTCCTTAAATTTACATTAAAAGTAATTAAATGTCATTTTCACACATAATTGGCTGCATGGGGTCCTAAAATCGACCCAAGGATTACCATGGTTGAAAATATATCATAAAATAAAATTATGACTCGTTTTAAAGTAATTTAATATTATTATAATATTATTTTTTACCCTTATTTACCAAATTTATCCTTTAACCATGGTAAATAAAATAATTACTGAAGTTACTGTTCATAATGTATAAAAATAAAAGGTACCTATTTACACAATTTGGAACTCATAATTCCAAATATGGAATCCATTTTTCCAAATTCAAAAAACAAAAGTTTTATAAATTAATTTAAAATTAATTCTAGTTGTCAAAACCAAAAAGCGTGTTTTTTAGAAGTAAAAGCTACCAAAAGTTTGACATGTGTTTATGTACAATCTCAAAGTGAAATTACTTAAAATGACCAAAATTTTATTAAAAAACAAAAATATAATCAAATTACACTTTAAAAAAAATTAGAATTACAATATAACTATATAAATAAATTAGATGAAAATACAATTTTGACTTAAAATGTGGTATTTTTCACTATTCATTAAAAAATGAACATTATCAGAAAAATACCAAAAATTTACCCAAAGTAAATTTTGATGTCCCTCTTATAAATAATAATTTTATTTTGTCTAATGAAACATATAAAAGTGAAAAAAACTAGATTTAAAATGGGTTCTCCATCAAAAGGTGGTAAAACAACCTTTTAATGAATATTAGAGTATTTCATGCTTAAAATTGGATTCATTCTTATTTTAAGCCTCTAAAATTTATTTAAAAAATGTAAAGACATTTAAAAAAAATGTATAATCATATTTTAGTTAGTTTTGTTCATTAATTCCAATACAATGACTATACGTTAACTACCATTTAAAATAATAATAATAATATATATTTTTTGATATAACTTAACATTGTGTGCAATGTAAAATTTCATAGAAATCTATTGTTGCGTGTTGAGTACGCTATCAAACATATCATCTTCTTTAAAGTAAAATTAATATTTAATTAAAAAATATTAATAAATATAAAGATGTCAGATTCTTTATTTACTCGGGATGTTACATTGTTAATATCCTTATTCATCTATATTTAATATTTTAAGGTCTATATATTAATATATGTTATTAATTTACAATATAGTTTTCGTTCATGTTGGTTACCTGAGGTAGTTTGGTCAATTTCTCTAAACCTCTATTGGCATGTGAACAATTTTCAAAGGAGTTTTAAAATAACTTCATAGTATACATAATTTTATATGTTTATTTACTTTATTATTCAATTAGTAACAAATTCATATATTTATATAGGTTTCCAAAATAGACTCAAATTAAGAGAGGTTCCTTGAGAGGTTCATTTAATGTAGTTAAATTTACTAAAATAATTTATTATTAGTATTAATTATATATTACAAAATATTTACAATATGGGATATTAATAGTTTCATAAATATTAGGTTTATAAATTTTATACATTTTTAAATTCATCCATGTTAGGTGGTGATGGGAAAAAATACATTTTTTTCATGGAGCCGATAGTCCTCACATACACGAACAACACTTTCAATTTTCATAGAACAATATTAAGGTATAAATTTAAATAAATTTTCATTTAATAATCATAATAATACTATAAATATTATATATTTTCATTAAATAACCATTTTTAACCCTCCATGTAAGGTGGTTATGAAAAACAAAACACATCGTTCATGGAGGCAGCCATCCACACAAACACATGACAATGCCTTAATTTTTTGAATGGGTTTATATGGATGAAAAAGAGTGATATTTCACTAGTATAATAAAATTAATAATATTAATAGTACTAATATTATCATAATTTTAGTTATAGTGAATATTTTAGGGGCAAAGTAATATTAATAAGAAAAGACTAAGGAGTAAGAATTACTTACCCAAAAATATTAAACTTTATCTTGAAATCCTTATTTAAAATAAAGGGATTAAGATAATTTACAGAGTCCAAGGGATTATGGATATGTAAGATAATTATAGTATATTTAAATTTGGGAGAGTTTTAAGAATAAACCAAAGATTATAGTGTCCTTGAAGGGTTGGAGAGAGGCCCTTTTTACAAGTGGGGGAAAATGTAATTTTTATAAATACCCATTACATCTCAATGATTCCATGAAAATATTCAAGGGTAAATGGCTCAAAAATTGGCACATAATTTATTTTATAGGGTTTTGGGTTGATAAATACTCTTCCATATATTTTAAAACAAGTTTTAAACATGTTTTGAGTTATTTACCATTATATTTTTACACTTTACCATTTTGATTTTTACCATGGAAACAAGTTTTTAACTAACAAATTTATGTTTAAATAAAAATATAAGATAAAAAATCTTACCAAATTTGAGTTTTATGAATATAAAATTATTTAATATTTAATCATATTTAATTTCTAAGATTTATAAAATCAAATTTTAAATTAAAACATATAATCTATAGAAAAACCATTTTTGTAGAGAAATAATGTTTTGACCATTAGGTGTTCTTAACATTATATATAATTAATCACCAATTAAATGACTGATAATATATTTTTATATATTTTTAAAATTCTTATAAATTTATTATATAAAATTTATAAAATTTATTTATTATATAAAAATCACACAGTATTAATAAATCAATTCTTTGAAAATAACCCTTTCACTATTATCATGGTCATTAAAATTAATCATAGTAATAATAATTTTATTCCTAATAATGAAATTAACATTATTAAATAATATTATCATGTTTATATAAAATATGAAATATGTTTTTTAAATTTAATTTATATAAGCTATTAAAATTAATTTTTAACATAGGTGAATAAAAAATCTTTTAGAGTAAAATAATACTTAAGTTTCCAAAATGATAAACATGAGTTTTATAAATACAATATTTTACTTTTAAATTATTTATTTTAATTTATAAATATATATATTATAGAAAAAAGGTTTCCAAAAAATTTATTTTGTTATTTTATTATGATAATGTCATAAAAGTGACAATTTTAGCAAAATCAATATTTTTTCACAATTCACCTAAAAATAAATTATTCTAAAAAAATACCAAAAATTATCCTAAGATAATCATTATATTATAAGTAAAAAAATTAATTTAATTTTTTCAAATTAAAACTCTAAAATTTATAAATTTATCTTTTAAATGAAAATGCAATATATAAAGGAAAATTGCTTTTATTGAAAGATTCTCTTTTAAAACATTAAGTGTTCTTAACCCTATTTTGTATGAATTTATAATTAATTAAAATATTTTTATTTAATATAGGTTTTATTATTATTAAATTTTCTTAATAATATTCATATAATATTTTATAGCTCATTTTATTTCGGTGTTGTTTGTGAAACTAGTTATCAAACATAATGTTCATTTAAAAAAATTATATAGTAAAATTTTGGGGCATTACATTCTCCCCCCCCCTTAAATAAATTTAATACTTGAAATTTTAATTATTTCCTACTAATGAACATATCTAAGTGTTTCTAATGGATGGATGTGACTCAAGATATACTTTCTAGAGATATATCAATCTTCCAAACATAAGAAATATATTTTTCCCTCGGAATATGTTAATCCTTATGGAAGGAAAATAAAATTTTCATGAATCATAATCCCAAAATACATTAATTAGATTCATATACCTTGGATAAAATAATTATACCATTGAATTTTTTTATTTCAAGAGCTAATAGTTTCTGAAAAATTAAATGACATAAGACATCTGAAAATATAGAGTGATGAATAAGTTACCCAGCACCACTTAATTACCACTATTCACATCAATAGTAGTTATTTCATAGAATTTTACTTGTTTCCATGGTATAGTAGTTTTTTAATGTTGATTTTCATGTTAATACCTTTCATTAGTGCGCTATGTTTTACAATTTCTAACTTTATCACATATAAAACAATGAATTGCTGGTGGATCCTTAATGAGAACATTATTTTCCCCATCATGTAAACTAAACTCTTACTTCTTTCTTAGGTAGTTTTTTTTCTTGATTACATTTTTTACCATAGATAAAGAATCTTATTTTTAATTTGATACAATCCTCTAGGTGACTCTTCCCACATTTTTGACATGAAGGAAATTGAATATTCTTTCCTTCATCGTATTCATCACTAAAAGTTCCATGAGACTTCATCCTTCCCTTATTTAGTGTGTTTGGAAATAAAACTATGTTCATGTTATTAATCATAATTATTTATAGATTTTTTTCTATAATCATTATATTTCTCACTCTAGATCTCATCCCATTAGGTTTCTCATTGGGATAATCTCTACTTTTTTTATGAAACCCATCATTAACTTGGTTCCTTTAGGCATAAAAAATTACTAAAAATAAAAGGGGTTAATGTGAGTGATGATAAATTAATATAATAAGATAATTATCACAGTTTATCTCATAAAAAACTCAAACTCTAAATTTATTACTCTTTTAAAACATCAAATTATCTTTCAATTCAATATAAATCACTCTTAGTTCA
Organism: Viscum album; assembly: GCA_963277665.1. Taxonomy (NCBI): domain Eukaryota; kingdom Viridiplantae; phylum Streptophyta; class Magnoliopsida; order Santalales; family Viscaceae; genus Viscum; species Viscum album. The sequence goes on from OY728131.1 coordinate 1,589,630,745, forward strand.
ATCTAGGTTTCTTTTAGTTGGTTTCTATCATATTCATTGGCCTAACTCCTTAACATAATAAAATCGTTTATGATGGATTGTAAATAGAATATGATATCCCAAATAATATCTCTTTGGATTTTATTTCAAGGTGTGAAACTTAATAATGATCTATTGGTTAGAGTAGATTAAAGGGGGGGGGGAATTTCCCCTTTTTAAAAAATTTAAAGTGGATGGAAAATGTAAATTAAAAAATTAAATGATTAATGGATAAAATGATAAAATCTATAAAGTGATTATTAATAATGTTTATATGTATTAAATATTTAATATCAAAGTATATTAATCATGAAAATGATTATATCAAATTTATATAATTATGCGTGTTTGTGTTTAATTATATAAATAGATAAAGTAAAGAGAGATGAGATACAATTGATAAGGAGTTTGTCAATAACTAAGTGTGAGACCTTACATATCAACCCCTTGAATTGAGAGGTTAATGTTATTAATCCCTTGATCTTGGTGGTGATAAAGAAAACTATACATAAAAATTATGGTTTGTGATAACCCTTTTTAACTTCATCAGTATCCCAATAACATCTCCCTTACTTTTTTAGAGTGATAACCTATTAGAGAAAGGTAATGAGGTGATAAATGTTCACTTTTGGAAAACTCATTATAATCTTCTCACAAATATCATGGATAATTGATTATGATTTGGGATGATATATTTGAGAGAAAGGGTTAGATCCTTTGAGATATTGAGAAATAAAAATTCCTCATTGAGAGGATTTTGAGAAAGCTAGCGCTTTGGTGTTGATTTGATCAGAGAGCATCATTGGTAATAAATTTGTTCTTACAAGATGACCATGGAATCCTTTTATAGGATCCAAGAGGACTAAGAAAATTACTGAATTCTTCAGGGATAATTAAAAAGAAAATAAGAATTTCATAATTTCCATTTTGACTATAATTAATGAAACCTTAGACTAGCAGCTTCAACTCTACTAGATAACCTGTAGCCTCGATCAGGTAACTGGTAGACTACCTGGAGTTACCTATACTTTTGTAACTGGCACCAGATAGCTGGTAAAACTCCATCGACTAACCAATGTAATTTTTATGGAATATTTTGGTCATCCTTCATGACTAGGGGTATGGTGGGACTCCACCAGTGGTCTAATGGACTTGCTACACATCTGGGTTGCTACTATCATGACACTGGCTAGCCGGTGCAGCTTACTACTGCTCATCTTTAAACAAGGACTCCTTAACTTAGTTCTAAATAATTCTGTGGATATTTTAACATGATTCCATGTTCTTAAAGGATGATAAAAGTTGGTTTTGATCCTTTAACAATACTTTCCGATATCTGCAATATTCCATTGAATTCCATCATTTGGTATTCATAATAAAAACTAAAAAACACGCAAATTAAACAATTAGAAATACAGGTGAGTGTTCTTTGATCATGAAAACACCATGAGAGAGAGAGTGGTACAAAAATATTCCCATTTTTTATCATAAAAAATTAACATAAAAAAGATAAATTAATTGAAAGTCAAGAGTGAAATATATAGAAAATTATTTCAAGAGATTAATAAAAGGTGTTCAATAATCTCAAGAGATTCATTAGTCAAATAAGTCATTAACAACAAAAATGCATTTATAATATTTTTTATTAACTCCCCCTTGTAAAATATATTTTTATAAATTTCTCCCCATAATAAAATTACACACACTTCTACCCCTTTGTGATTATAAAAAAAGAGAAAAATAATGAGAGGAAGGATAATTTTTATGATAAATTTGAGGAAAAACTCAAGGGATATTTTGAAAAACCTAAAATAGAGATTTTAAAATAAATTTTTAAGAGACAGAAATATTTCAAAAAGAAGATGATAAAAATATTTTTGAAAAAGATTCCGAACTTAAAAATACCCTTTTATAGGAGTATTTGAGAGAGAGGGTAGTTTTAAAAGAATATAGAAAAAAATATAAATGGAAAAGATAATTAAAAAATAAAACAAAAAATAAATAGATAAATATAAAGAAGAAAAAGTTATGTAATAAGAAGAAAATAAAATTGGTACATACCATTGACATGACACAATTTTCCTTAAGGAATGAATTTAACTCCATTGATTTATTTCTCCATTGAATGAGCTTATATAAGTAATTCCTTTTATGTAAATAATAATTCAGAACCTTTGTTTTATTTTTTCAAAGTCAACTTGTGAGAAAATTTAAGGAGACAAGAATATAAGAAAATTTTTACTCATAATTGATCTTAATTTAATAGATATACAAAAACATAAAATTTTAAAATAATAGAGAATATACATATTTTATCATTTTTTTTTATTTTTTAATAAAATATTTAAAAAATTCACTAATTGAATTTAATGTTCAAAAAAAAAATATATTTTAAAAACTAGTATTAGTATTGTAAAGAGTTACTTATTTTAGAAAATATTATTTTTAAAATTTTAAAATAAGAGAAAACATTTTTTAAAGGTAATTTGAAAATGTATTTATTAAGAAAAATTTCAGAATTAAGATACAAGTCTCCCTATAAAATGATAACCCAAGTGAGATAAAAGGATCATATAAAATATATCAAATATAAAATAATAATTTTATAATTTTAAAAAGTTTTAAAACAATGTCATGATTTAAAATAAATTTTAAGAATATATCTCAAGATAGACATAGTTAGAACAAATAATTTCATAAAAAACCGTTCCTAATTCCCCTTTAATGAATTCAAAGTGATCAAGGGCTATACGTTTAGTGAAAATATCAACGTGTTAATATTATGTCTAAATAAATTCTAATAATATATCAAATTTTAGGAAGTTATCTCTTAATAAATGGGGACTATGGTCAATGTGTTTGGTGTGAGAGTACTAAATATGATTTTAGGAGATATTAATGGCACTAATGTTATCACACATTATATATATATGGTCAAATATAAGTCCAAAATCTAGGAGAGTGTGTTTCATCCAAATTATTTGAGTAGGAAAACCCCCAACGAATATATATTCTACTTTTGATGTAGAAAGAACAATAAAGTTTTTCTTCTTATTGCTCCATGATATGAGGTATTTTTCAAGTAGGTGGAAAGTGACACTTTTACTTTTCCGATATAGTTTTCATCCTCTAAATTCATCATTAAAAAAACTAGTTAATTCAAAATAAGTTTCTTTGGGATAAAATAAACTATTTTTTTGTTCTTTTTCAATATAAAAAATTCCTTTTGAAAAATTTAAGGAGATATTCGTTTATATTTGATTAAAAATGAGTACAAAGACAAACACTAAACATGATATTAGGTTAGTTCATTGTAAGATTAAGTTGACTTCTAATCATACTTATATAAATCTTATTATCGATTGTCTTACTGGCTTCATCCATTATTAAATTAGAATTTGTACTCATGGGAATACTAATTTCCTTAGAATGACCCATGGAATTTTTTTAAGAGTTATTTGGTGTATTTTTATTGGTTTAGAAAATTCCCATTATATCTTTGAGAAATTTTAAAATTGAGAAAGAATTTGAGTTCACCCATAAATATCAATTCAAAATTATTTTACATTACATAAAAAAATTGATTCATCATTAAAACCAAAAATCACATCATCAAAATAAATTTGAATGAGTAAAAGATCATTTGAGATGTGTTTTAGAAAAATACTTTAATCTGATATTCCCATTTTAAAACCATTTGATAAAATAAAAATAAAGATACATCCATACTAATATTCAGGGGTTTTTTTAACTGTAAATACTTTTATTTAATTTGAAAAAATAAATTGTAAAATAATTATTTTTAAAATGAGGTAGTTATTCAAGAAAAAACATTTTAAATAATAAATCCATTTAAAAAATGTGATTTTAACATCCATTTAAAAGAGTTTGAAATTGAATTGATAGATGAATTTAAATAATATTTTAATGGATTCTAACCAAGTGATGGGTGTAAGGTTTTACCATAATTAATTCCTTATTATTATAACCTTTAGAAACTAAAAGATCCTTATTTATAGTCATATTACTAATATTTTCTAAATTATTACTAAAGAACCAATGAGATACTATTATGGGATGATCATATGGTCTTTTCATGATATTTTATACATCATTTTGAGTAATTAATTTTGTTCCTATTGTAAGAAAACAACACAAATTTCATCTTTAAGGGTATTATTAATGTTTTGGGGTTCTATGTGAGAGATAAAAGAAAGATGTTCAACCTCATTTAGAACTGGTATTCTTGTATGATTTTCCACTTGAAAATCACCAATGAAATTTTCAAGGGGATGGTTTTATATTTTTTTAAAGATTTAGGCAAGTAATTTGAAGGATATTCTTATTATTCTTCAACTTCTTTAGTTTAAAAAGATTCAATTAAATCATCATTTTAAAAACATTTTGAGAAAGATATTTTGGAAAATTTACATAAAAATAACATGGATTTAATTTTTAACCATTTTAGACATTTTTGTAAAGACTAGACATTCATTTCTTGAGTTGGAGTACCCAAGAAAGATAATTTCATCAAATTTTGAATTTAATTTTACAAGATTTTCCTTAGCGTTTAAAATAAAAAAATTATAACAAAAAACTTTAAAAAATCAAAATTTGGGGATTTTATTTTTTTAAAGTTCATAAAGGATATTTTTTAGAAAGTTTCTTATGAGAATGTGATTAATGATAAAGCATATAGTATTCATGATATCAACCCAAAAATATTTTGGTAAAGTAACATCATTTAAAATAGTGAAATCAATTTCTTGGATAGTTTGATTTGAACTCTCTACTACCTTGTTTTGTTTAGGGGTTTAATTATATGAAAAAGAATTATTATATCATTATAAATAATATTAATAATCAAATTCCTTATTGTTGAATTCTATTCCATGATCAAATTGAATAAAAATAATTTTAAAACATTTTTCATTTTCAAAATTTTTAGAAATCTTGATGAAATCTTTGCAAGATTTAATTTTATGAGATAAGAAACATGACCATGTGAATCTTGAAAAGTCATAAAAAATAATGAAATTATAGGATTTATGTCATAGACTTTCAGTTTGATATGGCCTGAATAAATCAAGATTAATTAATTCAATAAATTTTTAAGAAGAAATTAATTTTTTGATTTAAAAGAGGATTTGTGTTTTTTACTACATTTTCATGCTTCACAAACCATTTCTTCTTTGAAATATAGTTTTATAAGATCTCGTAATAGTTGATAATAATTTAGTTTTAAAAGAGAGTGTTTTCAACAACGACCAAGGAATCTATGCTAAATCCACAACTCACTGATTTGTACACTCAAGACTTTGATGCTTTAAATAGTGGTAGATTTTAAATTTAATGTATAAATATTATAGAAATAAGAAATAGTAAATAAAGGATTTATCTTTTTTGTTAAAAATATTTCATAAATCATTTTCAAAATAAATATTAAATCTTATATTATAAAATTGACTAATCCCTAATAAATCATGTTTCAATCCTTTGAAGAATAAATAATTTTTAATTAAAGTTTAGTTTGAAAAAATGATAGTACCTACACTGATTATATTACCCTTAGAATTATCACTAAGGTGATGTGACCACATTATAGTTTAATTATCTAATTTAATTTGAAGAGGTTTCTACACACGTGTCACTATCTAGGTACCCTGATGCTACTTTGATTTTTCTTAGGAAACACTTTTCCTAAAAAATAAAATTACCATGGGTTTTGGTATCCAAACTAACATGGGTCCACTAAAGTTATCCAATAATGACTCAGGAATCTAGATTTTTTTTAATGAGGTATTATTTTTCAAAAATTAGATGAAATATGGATTTATTTTGGTCTCCCATATTGTAAATTCTTGAAATCACATTTATTGATTAAATAGACAATTATTTTATAATAATTATAAAATTTTTCTTCTTATAAACCTTTAATATTTTTTTCATTGTATTATACATGGTACTAGAATTGTTGGAGAAAACAAGACCAAGATGTTATTTTCCATATGTTTGAAAGCCCAATTTTTTATTGAGATTATTTCTACCTTTAGAGAATTTGGATAGAGAAAGTTTTAGGTCTTTAATGTTAGATTTGAGTTTATTGTAATTCAATTGATTTTTAAATGTCATAGAAAATTATCATCTTTTCCTTGATGATAAGTTCCTTTTATATTTGGATTTGATCCTTTTAATTAATTAATTGGTTATATTTCTTATTAAGTTCTTTATATATAGAATAAATTTGATGAAAACCATTTTTGAGTTGATCATGAGAATATTTTGGGTATTTATAATTAAGATGATTGAAGGAGCAATAATAAGAAGATAAAGAGGAATAATTAGAAGGAGAATAATAGGAGGAGGAAATATGAAGAGTGGTACTAACATCAATGTCTTCATTAACATGTCCCATAAGGAACTTAGTGATCGATTCACTTAAATAGGTTGATGGAGTTTAGTCCATGGAGTAATCACTAGCACTCAACATTGTGACTTTGAAATTATTTTTTCACTGTTTCTTTTCTTTAATCTTTTTTTATAGATGGGGTATTCTATCTTGATGTGAAATTTATTTTTATATTCATACAATGTCACTTATGGTTAAACCTTTTGATTTACCTTCTCAGATGAATTATAGAATTTATTATTATTGAATAAATTCATTATTTTTTAGTGAGTTGGGAGAATTATCAATCCTCACCTAATGATTGTTCATCATTGGTAGCTTTGTAGGAAATGTTTTTTTTCATATTTGAATTCATTGACCTCCTCATCTTCTTGTCATTTCATCATTACTTCATATGTCATTAGGGATCTAATAAGTTATTCAACTTCCATTTTCTTCACATATTTTTCTTAGGGAATGGTTTTGAATTTTGTATCCCATGAGGTAGGTAAAACCCATAGGATTTTCTTTATGAGTATTTTTATAGATAAATCACCATTAAGGTAATTTTGACCATTAAAAATGTTAGAAAATATTATAAACATTCTAGTAATAGATTCATTATAATTCATAGAGAAAATTTTAAAATATTTACAATACATATCCAATTTAGTTAATTTTACTTTATTTATGCCTTTTTATGTGACTTATAATAATTTATATATTTTATATTCCTATTTTCAATTAGAAACATGATTAAACTCATTATGATCAAGAATAAAATGTAAGGATTTAATAGATTTTATATTAAGTTCAAAGTTACTAACATCTTTAGAGGTCTATTTTTATTCAGATTATTTTGTTAGGACACATTCATGCATTTACATTTTCCCACTTGGTTAACTAATACTACCTAAAAAAGTTGACATATATTTTTTTTCTAATAGGAATAATCAGTATCATACAAAATAAGATCATGAAAATAATAATTATATTCCATAATAAAAAGACTATATTTTGAAATTGATTTTTTAAAAAATAAAATTTTGAAGAATATTGTTTGAATAAAAACAAAAATCAAACATTTGATACCAATTATTGGTCATAGTATATAGAAAGAGGGGGGGGGGTCTATCTTTTTTTTAAAAATAAATTAGATTGAAAAGTTAAATTATAAATAAAATGATTAAGTGATAATGTGATAAAATCTATTAAGAGATAATTGATAAATCCAAGACATATTAAATAGTTTATATCAATGTAGACTAAGAACAAAAATGATCATATCAAATTTATGCAATTATACATGTCGATGTTAAATGATGTAAACTGATAAAGTGAAGAGATAACAACCAAAATTGATAAGGATTTTGAAAATAACTCAATATGATTCTCTATGTATACAACTATAGAATCCAGAGCTCAAATTTATTAATCCCTTAATCTTAGAGGTGTTCAATAAACTCATCCTTCATAATTGTGGTTTTTTATCACCCTCTTGAGAATCATTGGTAAACAAGGAACCCATCCCTCACTTTTATAGGGTGAGAACCCATTGGAGAAATGTGATGAGAAGAGAGAGGTTTGCAGTTATAAAACCCATTATAAGACACTTGAAAATCCATTTAATGGATAATTATAATTTGGGATGAGGTATTTGATATAAAGAGAGAGATAAATTAAGATATTAAGAAATAAAAATTAATCTTTTTGAGGATTTTGAGAAATATATTACTTCGACATTGATTTGATCGAAGAGCATAATTGGTAAGAAAGGTGTTCTTCTAATATGATTAGGGACTCATTTTATAGGATAAAATAGGACCAAGAACCTTTTTTAATTCATTGGGAGTAATGAATATGAATAAGACCTTCATAATGGTCATTTTGACTATAATTAATGGAGCCTCATACTAGAAGCTTCGATGCCTTCGGATACCTGATATCCTCCACCGAGTAGCAGGTAGAATACCTAGAGCTAAATGTGATTTTAGAACTAGCACCAGCTATCTGATACACCTCCATCAGCTAGCCGGTGTAATGTTTCTAGAAGCGGATGTTTTTTCCTTCACCACCAGCTTCCCAGTAGACTTTCTGCATATCTGGGCTACTGCCATCATAGAACTAGTTGGCTGGTGCCCTACACCGACTAACCACTACATCCTGCTGCATCCCATCTTTAAAAAAATCCTTTCTTCACTTACTTATAAATCCTTATATATATCTTTTAACATGATTCCATTTTATTTAAGTATGATAATATGTGGTTCTAGTACTTTAAAAATACTTCAAAATATCTTCAATAATTCATTTACTTACATCACTTGGTATTCAAAATAAACTCTGAAACTCACTCAAATTAAATTTTTAGAAACATAGGCGAGTGTTTATGATTATGAAAACACAATGAAAGATAGATATTTAGAACACACTCATCGTGAACAAATTTAAGATCAAGTTAATAATCAACCAACCTTTTTCAAGGTGATTACCCTTAGGTGTATCTGTACTACAACAACATTAACTTGATAGTTCTAGATAGGGATGTAATTTTTAGGAAACCACATAATTTATACTTTTTTAAGACATTGGGATGTTATACTAAACCTATACTTATCTATTAACCTTATACCTAGTATTTTCATTAAATTTATATAACCCCAATCCATAAAATAACTAAACTATCCCTCAAAAATAATTAAACACTCCTTTGATAGCAACTATAATGACCCAAACTAAGTATGTAATTAATTTACATCATTAAAAAAAGTTAATGATTACTTATCACAAAAATATCAACAATCATGGAGAACCTATTGGTTTAGTGTCTTTGAGGTCCAGTTAAATAGTACACTTATTTTACAAAACTTTTAAACATCTCTCTTTAATGTAACTCTTCAATACCTTCTTCTAGACGTCTCATAAGTTATTTTTATCTTCATAACCCAGGGAAGGGAAACATAAGAAAGGGGTGTTCTTAAACACTCATTAATGGAAAACTTATCAACGTTTCACCAATGTTTATATAATAATAATATGATAAAACATGATCATGGATAAATTTATTATTAAAAATAACATTGAACAATAAGGGTTTTCCATAAATCATGAAGGAAGGACATGAAATCTCAAAAGAAAAAACATGCATCATAACATAAGAGTGTGAGATAAGAATGAAAAAATGTCATAAGAAAATGATATTATAGGTATAATAAATCATAAATATATGTAAAAAACATAGATCATGACATCATAAGCTTAAGTCAAGTCTCACTTCCAAGACAACATAACATAGTGTGCTCAGGATATCCACCCATGCAGCATATATGGTATTGCATGAGATGTAAACATTACCTAATTAATTAGAGTTATACCAGGTTAAAACCTTCATATTCATAATATGTACATGAATATATGTACCAAAATAGAAAAAAATTGATACATGGAGTATAAGCATGATAAACCCCCTTAGAAAGAAGTGGGTTTCATAATCAGGTCTCAAAGAAAAATCAATGGCTATATCAAGAGGATTACTAAAATAATAAGAAGTTAAGTAATTTTTTATGTTCACATTTTAATAGATAATAATAGTTATTTAACATTGAGTTACAATATAGAAACATTCATGATAATGATTTGAGAATTAAGAATAAAAATTAACTGTATAGGTGATGATTTTTAAAATGAGAAAAGGATATTTAAGGAGGGAAGTAGTTTAATATTTAAATTTATAATAACATTTAAATAGGATTGTTTTAAATTAAATAATTATGGTTTTAAAAATATATTCATGGTTAAAAAATTTTATAGGAGTGGTACTTAATGTGAAATAATAAATAGAGAATTTACCTTAAACAATGTTTACTTTAAAGAGAGAATTGTGAAGAGAAATCAAAACATGTATTATCCCCAATAAAGAAAAATTAAAGCAGGTTTATATTTAAGGAAAATATATACAAAATATGGATTAAATACATGAGAATAAAATATAGGTAAATGGGATAAAAAGAAATAGAACACATAACTTGAAAAAAACTAAGGCGGTTTGGAAGATCCATTTTTTATGTTTTAAAATACATTTTTTTGAAATATATCATTGTAAAAGAGGATAATAATAAATTATTTTGAAAATATAATAAGTTAAATATAAATTTCACATGAGATAACACATAATTTAATTTCAAAATAAAAATGAGAACACTGGAGGGAATGTAAAATACGGACATGGAAGAAAAATCATCGTTAAAAAGTATAAAAAATATTTTTAACCATGTAAAAATTTTATGGGGAAGAAATTAATTAAGGTGAAATGTCATGACCTGACCCACCAAGGAACACATGGATAATGGTAAGTTTAGTGTGACACCCTAATCCTACCTCCAATAGGTCAGGGGATAACGTCATGCTTCGAGTAGACATATCTTACACATGGGAGACCTTATCCTAAGTAACTACACACACACATGTATCCAATCACCCATACAATGCTAAATGGTAAAACACAAATAATACCATAATGAATGAATAAAATATATCACATATCATAGTTTTAAATAAAACTAAAAATAATAAAGGTCCAATTATAATCCCACCACAAAACTATAATAAAGTGTCCAAACTGCTAAGGAGGATGTAGCGACCTCGATCCCAGTATCCCTCAACTGATGTCTTCTTTATTACATTGACATAATATACAAGGAATCACATAAAAAGGATAAAATAGTTTAGCATTATTGGTAACTAGTTACATACATGAATCCCATATAATATTTTAATAAAAAAATTATAACATATTTTTTTTAAGAATATCATTATTCCCTATAATATATTCTTTCATTTCATTTATAGTACAATTCACGGATTCCTGAGAAAGAAAATAAAATAATGGTGAGATCAAATGCTCATAAATGGTTAAGTAAAGTGGAAGAAATCATGAATCAACAAACATAATTAATATGTCATGTTAAATAACCTAACAAACATTCTATGAAAATAATAAAATGAGAAAGAAGTGCATCGAGAGATAATATTAATGTAAAAAATCATGGATAATAATCAATATGGAAATGTAAATAAATGAAAACACATTAAATTTAATCAGTAACATGAGTATCAAAACTGGATAAGGAATAATCAACATGAAAAGTAAAATAATTGAAAACACATGTCATTTAATCAATAACAGAGAATGAAATGCATCTATAGATAATATCATTACAAAAAATCATGGATAATAATAATAATAGAATTATGAACGAAGGAAATTATTAATTATTGGATTTCATCTATTAGTCACATGACATATCAACTATCAAGATCTATCCTCAAGAAACTCTAAAAAAGATAGGTGGAAACCCATTTAACTAAGGCTAGACAACTGTTTATTCTCATGATACTACTGATGCATTGAGGGGATATCTATAATCGGGCCCCACCCATGTATTCATATCCAAATAATTCCTTATATATCAAATAATCAATTTTATTCATGAACAATGTGTCTTATCCTCAAATATCCATATTTAGTAAAGAATATAAATTTATCAATATTTCCCCATTCAATAAAATAAATTTCAATGTAAAACACATTATGTAGAAATGATATATCATTTAGATAATAATCATATCCATGATAAATGATATATATAATTAGGGGAAATTTAATGCCCAGTGATCATAGGAAAGTGAATATTTCAAGGGGAAGTTAATGATTATAAAAATGAATCAAGGAAGTGAATGTCAATACTATCCTTAGTAAAAACAATTGTAAACCATCCTAAGGTAGAATAAGGATGGAATCGATACAACATATCCCAAGTGAAGTATATTTAAAATAAAGGGTTTTTGTTGTTTAAGAATATAATTAGCATAATAATATCTTTAAAAAAATTCTTAATGAAAATATCTTTTTCAATTTGAGAATCAATTTTTAAGATATAAAATATTTTTAAAATCCTTTTTTTCTTGAAAATAACTTTTAAAAACTAAGGATTTATAGATTATTAGGATTTTTGTAAAAAATATCCTTAAAAAACTGAAAAGGAAGATTGAAAAAAATGATGGTGGTAAATTTTTTATATGATAGACAAGTTAAAAAGAACATATCTTTTCCATTATAAAAGTTTAGAAAAGTGCCTTTTTCAGAAAATGAAAAGAATATTCTATTTAAACCATTTTTTAAAAAGTAAAAAATATGTAAAAATTTCTTTAATAAATCATTTTTATATGTTTAAAATCATTTTTGATAACTTTTTTTAGAAAACATAGGTTTTTATTAAAAATTTTTTCCAACTGAATAGATAAATAAAGTTGGATTTTCTTAAAAAAATTATAAATAATTTTAAGTACCAAAGAGTAAAAAAATTGTACTGTTAAATTAAAATATAATGAATAAAAAAGTAGAAGAAAATTAATTGGGTTTATTAGACAATGATAAAATAATTCCCTTCAACTGAAATTCAATAATAAACAATCTCGATTAAAAAGAGACTATGAAATAAACCCTTATAATGATCATAACTTTGAAGTGAGAATTAATGAATGAATAAATTATGTGTATCATCTATAAATACACATAAAACAAATTTATATACAACATAATATAATAAAAATTCATTACACACATAATATTGTAATATCAAAGATGATGAAGAAGTAATATAACCTAATGAAAATAAATTGAGTTGTGAAATTCTTTACCACTAGGTAACTTTTAAGTAAAATACCTTTAGATAAAATAATTCAAATTGAAACTTTAAATACCAAGAATTATTCAGTAATCATAATATTACATTTTAAAGGGATATCATGTACACTATATAAATTAAATTAGGTGGACATTAATAAAATATGCCTAAATGATGGGAAATTGAGATGAAGTCCCTTACCTCACATTTCCTTTTGGTTGAACATTCTTTAACATACTATATAGTGGTTTTAAACATGTTATTAACTTATTTGAGAACCATATTAATATTTATAATATCATATATGATCCTTTTATAACATCTTATCACTTCATTAATAATCCTTCATTATTTTCATTGTTTCAGGTGTTAATTTCCTTGTTTTCTCATTTATGCTTTGTTAAATGTTCCGATTATTGTATGTATTATATTGTTATATCATATACAGAATAATAATCATGAAATAATTATAATAATTTTAAATCAATTATACTTCTAAAACAAATAATGAAATATGGTTATGAAAAATTGTAACATCCCAGTTCCGGGAGCCACCCAGAGGCGCCCCGTGTCTGGTTGTTCACATGGTCTCAAGTGAATTTCCCCAAAATCCAGAGGCTACTGACTAGAATTGAGGGCCTTGGGTGTGATAGTGGGGAAACTATGCCCTCATTCGTAGAGTACCACAACGGAAGTAAACAGATAGCAATAGCAAAAGCAGTATAATACCATAAAATAGTAAACAGTGGAGGACTGAGGTAATAAACAACTAGAGAACATATATATAAATGATGCATGATACAATGTCTAGGAAAGAATCCAAACAAGTTACAATGTTGGAATACAGAAATAACCCAATTACAAACAAAAATAGATAAACTCCAAAAGCATCACAATCCTCAGCTTAGTCCCATCACAACTAGAAGAAAGCCTATTTCCACAGTTCAAAACCCTAGAAATAGGTCCAAAAAACGTGTCCATAGCCTATGGCCACAGTTTTGGCCAACCGTGTCCACTATCGCCGTGGCGGTAGGTCCCAACCTACTGCCATGGTTTTAACCACAGAATAGCTGCCCACTGCCACAGTTTTGAAAACCATGGTAATAGGCCTAAAAACTGCCACTGTGGAAGTTGACCTATAACCAAAGTTTAAACCGTGGATATAGGAAGATATTTACATAGTTTTAACCATGGTTATAACCTCAGTAAACCATGACAATAGCCTAAATACAAAATTTCACCAGTGAGTTTCGATCCTTGTACCTCCTCTTTACGAACCAACATACTTACCACTACACTGTACGACACTTTTGATATATATATATAATGATGTATATATTCATATAAACCATGGAAATATCCTCAAAACTGTGGCGGTAGGTCTTCCTGCCAATTTTTTGGCGGGAAATTTTTTCCCCGCAGAAGCGCGGGAACCCTATTGCCACGGTTTTGGAAAACCATGGCTATAAACTATCAAAAATTTTGTTCTATAGCCACAATTTCAAAACTGTGGATATAGGCCACAAAACTATGGATATAACCATGACCTATAGCCATGGTTTTCAAAACCATGGAAATAGGCCATGAAAAACCAGCCTATAGACACGATTTTAAAACCATGGATATAGGCCACAGAATTGTGGCTATAGCCACCTATAGCCACAGCTTTAAAACCGTGGCTATAGGTCCATGGTAGTAGCCTCATTTTCTAGTAGTGAATGCTCTCCAGCCCCTCAGCAATCAAGTAACTGAAGTAGAAGGGCACTTTACCTTGTCTATGCCTGTAGTAATAAAATCTTTTTGGGCCCAAAAGCATGACCCAAACTGGGTGTGAGACTAATCCTAGTAGGCAACCACCCAAAGATCTATGCCTAATAGTCAGTGAATATATATGGCAGACAATAAGAAAAGAGGTAGTAAACAAGGAAGTACTGAAAAGTAAATAGTCCCATAATTTCATTTAAAAACATTTACTTTTAAGTATTTAATCAACCAAAAACAATTACAAGCAACCCTCTAGGTAGTTGCCACAGCCTAACCCCTCTGGTTCTCCATAAAAGAGAATATATAACAAAGACTCTCCAAGGAAGCACTCATTTTCATTTAACTATATAGTCTTTTAGTGGTAAACTATAGGAACTCTAAGGAAGCACTCAACGTCAATTCCTCCTGTGGCCTCGTAATGTAACTATAGACCCTTTGAGAGAGCACTCAACATCAATCCCCCCTATAGTCTCACATCATGATAATTATAACAAACACTCTGGGAAAGCCATCAATTTAAATTTATCCAATGGTATCACCACACGATGTTCCTGTAGCCCCGTGTAAAGCAATCATGCACAAATGATAAATAAAGGACAAAGTATACCTAAAGAACTACTTTTCTAAACAGTCTACAACATAACATCTAGTCAGATAAAAAGATCACTCCATCCTATCAGCACTAGGAATGAAGAGCACAGTAGCCTAAAAGGCTAAGCGAGGCTAAACGGAGATAAAAAAACATGCATGGGCACACACTTCCAAATCATAGTAATTAACCCTATTCACATTCAATTGAACTCTACTCAAGAATTCAGGCATAACAGGCAATTGACAAGGCTAAAACCGTAAACACGCAATACCCGAATCAAGGGTATTGGTCACTCTTGCACATATAACTCAAAGAATATCTATGAAAAGGCACAAACCACCTACCTCGATGTTGTATGATCGATATACATGAATCTCAAGCCTTGATTTTCCTTAGAATGCTGTAGATATACAAAAACATTAAAAAATGTTTAACCGAAGATGAATCTTGAAAGAGGAGGAAACATGAAACAATGTTCAAGAATAAAGAAGAAATCAATGATGTGATTCCAACGCAACCGAATGAGTTTGATTCAGAGAACAGATGCTCGATCAGGGGATTGGGGAAGGATTAACACCGTACGGATGCTCTCGATCGAAGAAGGTGAAGAAGAAGACACTTCTGCCAATTAGACGTAACCCCAGTCTGTTTAATGAAATAAAAAGAAAGTAAAGAGTGTGAACATTATAAGTACATGGTGTGTACATTCCATAACCAGCCCCCCGCATTAGGCGGTCTCCAGGTCACCACACACAGCTGTGTGCATGACCGTTACACGACCAGCACACGGCTACACGTGGTAATTGAGTACACGATGTGTACTTATAAAGTACAGGATGTCTACTTAATAAATTTCCAGAAATATCCTCTTTTCCCCAAAGACAACAAAAAAGGAAAACATATATAAAAAGAAGATCCGGGTTCTTACAAAAATGGACTATGTTACAATCATTGATATGGTAGGCCATATGTACGCATGGGTAATATTTCCATTTTTCAATGATCATTATGGAAAGGAGGTAAGTAATATTTTATATTTATATAATTATAATAATATAATATATAACATATTATTTTTTTAAATATACTTGTAGGTATCATTCATGTGGTATGGTGATGAAAATAGAGTCACATCGTTTCGTGAAGATGGTAGTCCACACCTAAACGAACAACATTATCATCTTTCATTAAGTGAAAAGGTAAGAAAGAAAATGATATAGATTATATTTTTAGAATGATAAATATGTAATTAATATCATAATTATTTCATATATATGACATGTATCACTAACTCATCCTTATCACCTTCCATATAAAGTGTTAGTGAAAGACGAATCATATCGCTTTGTGAGATGGTAGTCCGCCATACACCTGAGTAGTGTTATTGTATCCCTTACAGAATGGAAAATAAAAAATGTATATATGATATAATTAATAAATAGATATTATTTTGATATAAATATCATATAAATACTTTATATCCATCACCATACCCAACCATGGTAGGTGGTAATGTAAAAACAAATGACATTGGTTAGCAAGACGGTAGTCTGCCATAAACATGAATGATGATTTCATAACACATTTGATGAAAGTGGAGATGGTTTTAAGTCATTAAATTAACATAAAAACATATTATTATATTTTATATATTTATTTTATTATATAATCATGGTTTAATAATAATTGAATGATTTTGAAGAATAAATAAAATAAAAACACTCGTTAAATAACATTACCTTTTCTTCGGGTATCCTCTATAGGTTTGCACCAAAGCCTTCGTAGGTTGGATTTAATACCAAATTAAGGAATATAATAGGATAAGAGGTAAGTTTTGAAGGTATTTGGGTAGGTATTTGGGTAGGTATTTGGGAAACGAAATAGTTTTTAATGTGTGAATAAGGGAGGAGAGGGGCTAGCCTTTTATAAGTGAGGTGAGTGCCACACTTGTAATTTTTGAAAATAATGAATTGTATCCACATTGTTTCATGTCACAGGGCTCCAATAATGGAAAATTATTGATAATATATGCTATATAGTTTAAATATGTTCATAAAATATATTTTAGACAAGTTTTTAGGTTATTTAAACCATTATCTTTTTAGTTTAACCCCCGATAAACCCATTTCTACCTTGACATTGATAATTGTTTTTATGTTTTTGCTATTAATTTTGGTCAAAAATTGGGATTAAATTATTAAAAACTATGAATTATTATGATTAAAAATATTTAATATATTTTTGAAAATTCAATTTACAAAATTGAAAAAAATTAATTTAAAATTAATCTCGTAGACGTGATGAGAAAGCGAGTTTTTAAAGTGAAAATGTTCAAAAGTTTAAAAAGTTTTTTTTATAAAAATTTAATATAAAAATGATTCCCATAACCTGAATTATATTAATTGATATATAATTGAACTAATTTTAATTTAAACCCAATTTAACATATAATTTAAATTTATAAATTATTTAAATAAAAATATAGTTTTCAATTAAAAATCAATAGTTTTTAATATTCATCAAAAAATGAATGTTTTCAGAAAAATAACAAAAAATTAACCTAATTTAATTTTGATATTATGATTTCAAAAATTAAGTTAATTTTATAAAATATATTTTCTAAAATTGGTAAAATTAATTTTAAATTATGTTTGAATATGCCATCTTTTTAAAAAATGTAGTTTTTTAGATTATATTTATTTTTCCTTAAAATGATTCTTATTTTTTTAATAATAAATAGATAAATAATAAAATTGTGTAAAATGTATATTTTAATAATTTATTTAATCCTATTCATATCCACCATTCCAACAATAAGAGATTACTTTTATACTAAATAAAAATATCAATACTTTATTATTGTTAAGTAAAACTTAGTCTTGCGTGTAATACAAGCTATCAAAGTGATTAAATTTTAAAAAATATTATATGGGTTGTTTAATGTTGGTGTTTCATGTAACATATGATATTTAACAAAATATTATTATTTTATAATTTTGGGGGGTTACATTCTCTCCACCTTAAATAAATTTTATCCTCACAATTTAATCTTGATTTTAGTAGTCAAGGGTTTGAAATTTGAAAATAAATTTATCAAAATTACACATAATGGGAAGGGTTGATAAAAAATCATCTTGATAAGAGATAATTGGATGTATGAAGGTCATATTAAATAACACGTAAATAGGTTTCTAAGTAGGTTAACATTGGTGGAAAGTAAAGATATGGTCATTAAAGAAAAGAGTAAATAATTATAGAGAGTGATTGAGGCCATTGATCACAAGAAAGTGAATGATCAATGGAAAGTTAAGGGTATCAAAACCATAAATCTATGATGATTTAAAATTCCATTTTTTCATATTATATGAATGTAATAGGATAATTTTTTTATTTTAAGATATTTTCCCTAAAGTTGTGGAATACTTTTACTGTCTAATAATATTACAGAATATACAATTTCATCCTCTGGTTGTGTTTCAACCAATTTCCAATTAATCCCTTACACCTAGAAATGAATATCCAAAAATGAATTTTTTATGATTGAAGCACCAATATTCACTTTTAACGGATTGTAAGATATATAAAAGAGTGACAAGTCTTTTTATATGTCTCTAAATATTTACCAAAACCAATATAGTTATCATAATTTATCCAATATAATAAATTAATCTCTAAACCTCAAAATTAATATCACTTAATAATCATTAATATATTTTTTCAAATAATTTAACTTAAAACAATGACATATTAACCAGGACTTCACATAGGCTACTGGGAGGCGCAAAACCCTTATCATCCTTAGGTTGTGAGTTCAAGCCCCACAACCTTTCCAAACATGATTGGTTTTCACCCATCACACATGTTTTCCTTTTTCATAACTATATTAATATAATTAATATAATTTTACCCAAAAAATATGACTGACATCCTTGAAATAAAACTAATCATAAAATAATGTTTTTTCATTATGATTTTCAATAGATTTTTTCCATAAAGTCTAATAATATTATTTGACTATTATTATACTATAATTAATTAAAATATTAACCCTAAAGGCTATAAATACCTTTAAACTTATGTATATAAAATTTAAAGGTATTATTACTAAAATAACTTTTCAACTAAAACATAAAATTTCCATAAATTTCTCCAAAATGTTTTTAATCGTAGTAGAATCCCATCACATAAAACATAGAAATATGTGTTTAAGACTTTGAAATTATGATAAATCTTAAACTCAAAACCCATGATGGTATAATTAACTCTTAAGTTAATTAATACATACATTCTTCTAAAATTTAACATAATCCTTATACATTTCATGATGTTTTTAAGAAAAATACAATTTATAAAAATAATTCTACAATTTAATTCACGAATCACAATTCATAAATAATTCATCATTTTTATTTCAACATAGGTCCTTTATTGATCTAGGGATTACCCTTTAGAAGTGGGCATTGAATTGGGTAATGATCAGGTTCCCCATATTTAAGAAAAAAAACTATAAATGGATCCTTAGGGTGAGATTTATTTCCTTCCATTATACTCTTCATTTTCACTTGGAAATTATTTTTCTTTATACCCTTAAATTCCACACATAATGAATTTTATTGTTCTATTAAGACACTTTCCTAGGTGTCTCCTTCTATATTTTTAACCCGATGGAAATAAATCCTTTTTCCTCCATGTTCTTCACCACCTGATCTCTTAGAGAATTCCATCATTCTCTTCATTATGAGTCTGGGAGTTGGTTAAGTTATAAATTATTAATAATATTTTGGAAAAAATAATTAGGAATAATAAAAATATATTTCACTCCATTCATCACCCCATTTGGTTTCTTATAGTCAACAACTTATCCTTAATGTTCAATATTAACATGATTCCTTTGGGTTCCATCCATTGACTAAAATAAAAAAGCATATTATGAGAAATAATAATCATTGTGGGAAAACCATATAACCATTTATAGGGTGTCTAAATCATGAAAAATTATTTTCAATCTAATAAACCTTAGGTTTAACCTAGACCATTCATTATAATCATCTATTCAAATCCTTTTATAATGATTGTTAAATAAAACGTGAATTATCATAATCATATCCACCATGAGTGTCAAACCAGATGCATAATAAGGCCCATTTTCATGCACCAGGTGAATATCATTTCAAGCTCAATGAGTCATTTTTAGAGTTATTACCTATAGAAACCATAATGCCAAAACCAAATCCATTTTTAGTATCCATATAGGGATGAATTTAATGGGAAACCACATAATTTATACCTTGAAAAAATTTTAGGATGTTATTCTATACTTATCCTCAAATTTTATCATATGGTTATATTCCATAATCTATGTTTTTCTAAATCTAGTTCCCAAGGTTTCTACTAAAATTAATCTGATATCAACTATAGAGACCCTGGACCCAGTAACTTAGAGCCTATGTCTGCTTTATTACATTAGCATAAGATATAAGGAATCACATCCTAAAGGACCGAATAGTTTAGTAGTCTTAGTAAACTAGATACATACATGATTACCATATTACATATAAAAAAAAATTAAAACATATTTTTTTTTTCAATAATATCATTATTCCCTCCAACATATTCTTACATATATCTTTTAGTACACTTCATGGATTCCTATGAAAGGAAAAAAATAAGGGTGAACTCAAATTCTTAATAAAGGGTTAAGTACAATAGAAGAAATCATGAATCGATAAGAATAATCAATATAGAAAGGTAAATAACTAAACACACATGGCATGCAATCAATAAGTCGATAAGGAAGTACATTTTGAGATAATATCAATGAAAAAATATCACAGATAATAATCAATATAGAAGGGAAAATAACTGAAAACACATTCCATTTAATCAATAAAATGACTATCATAACTTCATATGGAATAATAAATATGTAAAGTTAAAAAGTTAAAAAAACATACCCTCTAATCAATAATTGAGATTGAAATGAAACTAGAGACAATATCATTTCCAAAAATATCATAGATAATAATAACAAAATTATAAATGAAGGCAATTCTTAATTATTGGAAATCATGACTTAAACACTTGATACCTCTACCATTAAGATATATCCTCAAGATATTTTAAAAATGATGGGTAAAAAACCCATTTACCTAAGGTTATCCAACTATTTCATCCCATGAGAATACTGACAAAATGAGGGGATATCTATAACTATCCCCCACCCATGTCTGCATGTCCAAAAAATTCCTCATATATCAAATAATCTATTTAATTCATAAAAAATATTCCTTATCATCAAATATCAATATTAAGTAAAGAATACAAATTTAACATTATTTCCCAAATCAATCACATAAATATCAATTTAAAATACCATATATATAAATGATATATGGTTTAGGAAATAATCATATACATGATAAATTATATGAATAATTGGGGGAAATTTAAGGTCCAATGATCATAGGAAAGTTAACCTTTCATGGAGAAGTTAATGATTATAAAAATGAATCATGTTAGTGAATGTTAATACTTTCCTAGGTTAAAAAAAATCATAAACCATCTTGAAGAAAAATAAGGATAGTATCAATAAAACATATCCAAAGTGGAGTATATGTAAAATAAATAGTTATTGTAATTTATTAATATAAATACCATAAAAATATATTTCAAAAAATTCTTGATGAAAATATCCTTTTCATTTTTAAAATCACTTTTTAAGACATTAAATATTTTGAAAATCCTTTTATTTGAAAATATATTTTTAAAACTAAGGATTTATAAAATATTAGGATTTGTTTTAAAATTTCCTCGTAAACTTACAAAGTATTCTTCAAATAAATGATGATGGGAAATTATGTACATGCTGTACAAGTTAAAAAGAACATCCCTTTTGCATTGTAAAAAGGTTAAAAAAGTTCCTTATTTGGAAAGCAACAATAAGATTCTTTTCGAACCATGTTGTAAAAATTATAAAATGGGTACAAATTTCTTTAAAAAATAATTTTAAAAGCCTAAAAAATTTTTTTAAATTTTTTATAGAAAACATGGGTTTTGCTGAAAAAGGATTTCATACCGAAGAGAGAAATAATGTTGGATTTTATTAATAATATTTTCTCAATAATTTTAATTACCAATGATTGGGAAAATGGTAATATTACTTTAAATTATCATTAATAACTATAGGAGAATAGAATTAAATGGTTTTATTATAAAATCATCAAATAATTACCTTTAATTGAAATTCAAGAATAAATAATCTTGATTAGAATGGGATTGTAAAATAAACCCTTATAATGAACATAAAGTTGAAGTAGTAATTAATCAATTAATTGATTATTTGTATCAAATATTAATAAACATAAAGAAGTGTAAATAAAACATAATATAATAAAAATATATTATGTAAATAATCTTATAATATCAAATATGATGAAGAAGTAATATAACCTAATGAAAATAAATTGAGTTATGAAATTATTTAACACGTGGTAACTTTTAAGTAAAAAACCTAGAATGAAATAATATAAATTGAAAGTTAATATAACATGAATTATTAATTAATCATTATATCACATGTCAAATGGGAGGTATGTACACCATATAAAATAAATTAGGTGCACACCAAATAAAATATGCCTCAATGAAGGGAAATTTAAATGAAGTCCCTTATCATACGCTTCATTTTGGTCGAACATGATTTAAACTTCTATATAGTGGTTTTAAACATTTTATTAAATTATTATAGAACCATATTTATATTTATAATACCATATATTAGCCTTTCATAATATTTTATCACCCGTTTGTTAATAATCTTTCATTATTTCCATTATTTTGGGTGTTAAATGCCTTGTTTTCTCCTTCGTTCTTTGTTATGAATGTTCTGATTCTTGTGAATATTATATAGTTATATCATATCTATAATAATAATAAAAAAAATTATCATCAATTTACATTAATTAAAATTTTAAAATCAATCATGAAATATGTTTACGAAAAATGAACTATGTTAGAATCATAGATATGGCAGGCCGTACGTACATATGAGTAATGTTTCCATTTTTAAATGATCATTAGTGAAAGAAGGTAAGTAATATTTTATATTTAAATAATGAACCTATATTATATATAAAATTTTGTTTCTTTAAATATTCTTATATATATCATTCATTTTTTTTGGTTATGGAAAGAGAGTTACATAGTTTCGTGAAGGCGGTAATCCACATGTACATGAATGACATTGTCCTCTTTCATTGAAAAAAATGTAAGAAAGAAAATTAAATAACCTATATTTTAAGGATGATAAATATTTAATTAATATAATAATAATTTCATGAATATCACATATAATAATTAACTTTATCCTTATCACCTCCCATGTAAAGCGTTAGTGAAAGACGAACCACATCGCTATGCAACGTAGTAGTCCACCGTACGCACGAGAGAAATTATCGTATCCCCTAAGAAATGGAAATAATTTTTTTTATATATTATTTAATGACTCCATATGAATAATTATATTATAAATATAATATATATAATTCATATATATCATCATACCCAACCATGAGTGGTGGTAATGGAAAAATGAATGACATCGGTTCACAAGGCGGTAGTCCTCCATACCCATGAATGATGATTTCGTAATCCATTTAATTGAAGTGGATATGATTTTAGGTCAAGAAATTAAAATTAAAACATCTTAGTATATGTAAGATATCAATTTTTTATTTCATCATGGTTTAATAATAATTTCATGAGGTGGATGGATAAATAAAATAAAAATTCTCGTTGAATAACGTTACCTCTTCTTCGGGTATCCTACTTAGGTTTACACCAAAGACTTCATATTGTGAATTTATTCCAAAAATAATTCCTCTATTATGATAGGAGGAAATTTTTGAAGGTATTTGGTTAGGTATTGAGTGTAACAAATAGTTTTTAAGGTGTGAAGAAGAGAGGATAGGGGTGGACTTTTATAAGTGAGGTGAGTGATACACTTGTAATTTTTGAAAAGATTGAATTCCACCCACGTTTTTTTCACGTCAAAAGGATAAAATAATGGTATATTATAGATAATATAAGGTATAATTTTAAGATATTTTCATTAAATATATTTTATAAAAGTTTTTAGGTCATTTTAACCCTTATCTTTTTAGTTTGACCCACGGTAAACACATTTTTACCTTAACAATGATAATCAATTTTTACTATTTTCACTATTCATTTTGGTCAAAAATTAGATTGAACTTATTATAAATTATAAATTATGATGATTAAAAAAATGGAATATATTTTTACAAATTCAATTCACATAAGTGGTAAATTTTAATTTAAAATTAATCCTGCATACGCGACGAGTAAACATGTTTTTAAAGAGAAAATGTTCAAAAGTTTATAAAGTTTTTATATAAATATTAAATATAAAAATGATTAAAATGAACTAAATTGGATTAATTGATATATAATTTAAATAAAGTTACCCTAAACCCCATTAAAAATATAATTTAACATTATAAATTATTAAAATGAAAAGGAATTTTTCAATTAAAATTCAGATTTTTTCACTATTCATAAAAAATAATCTTTTAATAAAAAATCTGAAAAAATTAACCTAAGATAATTTTGATATTATCATTTAAAATATTAATTTAATTATATAAAATCTATCTTTTAAAAGTGTTAAATTAAATTTTAAATTATTTGTGAATATATTGTCTTTTAGAAAAATGCAGTTTTTCAGAAAATATTTCGTTTTCTTTTAAATGATCCTTATTTTATTAATAATAAATAAATAAATAATAAACATGTGTAAAATACATATTTTAATAATTTAGTTAATCCTATTAATATCTTCCATTACAATGTCTAGGAAATAACTGTCATATTAAATAATAATATTAATAGTATATTATCGTTCTGTAAAATTCGGTCTTGCATGTAATGGAAGCTATAAAAGTGATTAAATTTAGAAAAATATATTTTGTGGGTTATTTAAGCTTAGTATTTTGTTTCAGATATGCTATAGGAAAAAATGATCTTCTTTTATAATTTTAGGGTTTTACATAGGGGACTACTATCTAATGCAACACCTGGCACGAACCATGGTCTATCTATCTCACTATGCTCTCATTTTCTCCTAGTACTCCTATGACTGCGTCAAATAGGCCATTTTCTACATAAGACATGACATGTGTGGGAACAGACCATGCATGGTTGAGTATAACAATGTTGAGTAGGACACCTCAAAATCATTAAATATACAACATCAAGAGAATAATCATCTCATCAACATGAAGATATGTTAATCAGAATATAAGACATAATAATAAGAATAATAACTAGGATATACACATGATAGAATCCAAGTATCAAAGAGGTCTCAAATATAAAACTATCCAAAAGATACTTATCAAGGATTTAAATTAATGCTCATCTAAGGGAACTCACTCCATGAGACTTGCTATCAATAATAGATCTCATTCAAGAGGTCATGCTCATCAGGCCTTTCCAAATAAGTACTCATTAAAACTCAAAAGAGATTGATACATAGATCATATATTACAAATAGGGTTCATGGGGGGCACCAAAAAAACTAACTGGAATAACCTGCTAAGTATGGGATCATACACCTATGTAATTTGGTCATGACGATTCCTTAAATCCCACCTAGAGAAGATGATATGATAGAGGACCCCCCAGGCCTTAAAGAGGGATTCCTGAAACTTTGCAACACCCTGAGTTTTTATGATTTTTTTTAAAATGAATAAAATTTCTTTGATTTTATTCATTGAATACTACACCAAGTTATAATTTCATTATATGCTACACCAACTTAATATTTCACTATATGTAACATCATATTATATTGCGTTACACACAACATTGAGTTTCAACGAAACAAAATTTTATTATTATAATTATTTAAACAAGATAATTATAACATTGCTATTAAAATTTATAATATGAATATTAATAACTAATTTTAAAATATTTTTTATAATGGTTTCATATAATTAAAACATGTCTATAATGAAATATATAATTTTTGTTATAGCCTTTATGTTTTGAAAAATATTATTTTCTCAAAAGAACTGATTTTTATGTCCTTTTGTGAACAATAATAAAATAAATTTTTGAAACTTTTATAAATTTTATTTAATAAAATGAAATTAATTTTTAAATTCAGAATTTCAAAATTAACTTATGGTGAATTTGTGGGTTTTTTTGAAATATTTCATTTTTGGATGATTCATGAAAAATACTGAATTTTAATTGAAATATTCTTTTACATTTAATTTATTAATAGAGTTAAGTTAAATTTTAAAATTTTTAAATTATAATTAGATCAATTATACATAAATTAATCTAATTTAGGTCATTTTAACCAATTTCACATTGAAATTTTACATAAAATCATTTCAATATTTTAAACTTTTTTACATTAAAAACTCATTATCACCCCATATGCGGGATTAATTTTAAATTAATTCATACCTATTCTATGATTATAATTTCAAAAAATAGATTCCATATTTTGAATCAAAATAAATTATAATTTCTAATACATTCAACTTAAGTTTTGACCAAAATTATCAGTGAATGAAATTAATTAATTACAGTGGTTAAGTTAAAAACAAGATTACTTAGTGATTAAACTTAAAAAACAAGGTGTAAAAATAACCATTCACTTATCCAAAACCCATTATATGAACATATTTTGACAATTTACCCTATTTTATCTAAAATGGACAATTATTAGAGTAAAATTATTTAATGGAGACCTATCAATAGTGTTTAACTTTTTATATTTACAAGAATGTCACTCCTCCTCCACTATAAAAGGGAACTCACCACCCCCTCATCACTTATTCACGCCACTCAATCCCTTTGGATAATCCAAACCCAAAAAAAATAATATAAAAACTCCTGTAAATTCATCTTATATATAACACCCAAGACTTTTATGAGAAATATTTTGTTTTTTATGTTATCATCAAAGGAATCTTTCACTACACACAACACTAGCTTGGCTTTCTTTACACGCAACCGCGACCTTCCTCGATAGCTTGCGTCGTACGCAATACCGAGTTTCACTAATGATATGCTATTAAAATATTATTAAAACTAGCCGTTATGAATATTATTAACTGAATTTTGAATTTTATAACTTTTTAATTCAACTTATACATTTTCTAGAATGAGGTATGAAAGCAAAATCAGTTTTTTGGATAAAAGAAGTATTTTTCAAAAAATGCAGTTTTCCAACTTTTTAATGGCGCACCCACATTAAAGATAGTTTTTGACATGTTTATAAGTTCAATTTGACAAAATAAAATTCTTATTTTGAATCAGGGTATAAAAATTTACTTTGGATAAATTTTTGATATTTTTCTGATAACTTTCATATTTTGATGAATAGTAAAATATGCTAATTTTTAATTAAAAACAACTTTTTTCATTGAGATAATTTATATGGATAAATTATAATATTGAATGGTTTTAAAGTATAAATAGAATATATTTTTACCATTTAATATAATGTATGTCATTGGCATTAATTTCACATTGAATTCATAGGTAAAAACATTTCAATCTTTGGCAATGTTTTAACTTCTAAAACCCGTTTTCTTAACAACGGGATTCATTTTAAATTAATTACTGTGACTTATATGTTTTGAATTTTGAAAAATGGATTCCATATTCAGAATAAGTTGGTACAAGTTATGTTAATATGCTACTTTTTATTTTTGGGCATTATGAATAGTAACTACGGTAAATTTTATTTACCATAGTTAAAGGTAAATCGTGTAATTAAGGGTAAATATAAGATTTTAAAATTATCCTAACACCTTCCAAAATCCCATTGTATGACTAAATGTCGACCCATATCACCTAAGGGTCGGATTAGATTCATTTAATGGACTTTTTTCCATGAAAATAATTTAATTATTATTAAAACCAAAGAATGTGACAACATGTCACTTTCTTAAATCTTATAAGTATAATAATTTTAATTTAGTGATAAACTTCATCAAACTTCGAACATGAATATTATACAGAAATCGAATACAATTATCTACATCGTAGGAATTTATTTAGAATTTTTAGGGATTAAATAAGTATCTTTAATTATGACACAATAGTGATGTTGAAATTATTTTATTAATTAAAATATCAAATAAATGGTTTTAAAAATAATAAAATAAATCTTATATGAACTATTTAATGTGCTCCACTAATTTAATAGATACATATGACATTTTATGGATCTATTAAATCTTTTAGGTCGAACATATCTTCTGTATATATTTTATTTAAATTCAAATAAAGGAATAGTGTCAAAATTGACACTATTGTTATTTTATAAAAATAACATATTATAAAATTGTTTAAAAATAACAAAAATATTTAAAAATTATAAATTAAAATTTATATGGTCTAGAATGTCATAAAGTGTCAAATTATGAAAAATTCACAACACATATGTAATTAATTATATTAATTTAAAATTTAGAATATTATTACCACAAATAAAATTAAATTGATAAATAAGGATAAATCAAGTTGATAATGTTTAAAATGAATTCATAACATGTCTAAATTTTATTGGTTGATGCTATTACAACCCTATCTCATCTAATATTTGGATATGAGTCATTTTGGAAGTTTTTAAGTGGGGTTGGGATTTAATATAAACTAATATTTCTTATATTTCCAAAGGTGCCCCTCTCCTCCCTTATAAAAGGGCACCTCCTCCCTCTCTTACTCACACCAATTTGAGCCTTCAAGCTCATCCAAACCCTGCCCATTTAACTTCCACACTTCCTTAGCAACCTACTAGAGGTATTGGTCTTATCAAAAGACCAACTCTAGTGCCTTAAGAGAAAGTTTAAAGGAGGCACTTCGAGAAAGAGGTAATACCTTCTACCGTTTTCTTCAAGTTCCATTCTTCTTCTACTCCATCTTATTTAGTTGTTTCATTATGAGGTAATAACATAAGTATCACTCATATAATGATATGTTATTATAAATATGAAACAACCCTAATTCACCTCTTATCCATCCTACGGAAAATGAAATCACCACGCGTGCGTACGTACGAAATACCGTCTCCATGCTGTGGTGTAATCTATTTTCCACCACCACCTTACTTGGATGGGTATAAGGGTAAAATTAATGAATATATATGATTATTTTAAAGTGGTATTGATTATGAAATAGTATACATACACTCCAATACAGTTCCACGATCATGGGAATGATATCATCGCTCGTGCGTACGTACGGAATACCGTCTCCACGATGTGATGCGATTCGTTCTACATGATATTCATTGCATAATGATTATATAAATGAATTGAATGAATTAATATGATATATATTACACTAATACCATTATGGAAATGAGGTATCTATAACCTAAAGAGAAGAATAAGAATTTATTCGACAAAACACGCATAAGAACAAAAAGTAATAAACACCCGAATAACAAGTAGTAATGAAATATTACTAATAAGAAGCTAAGAATATGACCATATATGATATCATAACAATAATTATGATTCTGGAATAAGTCAATAACATTATTTAAATCATTATACAGGAGGTTCAGACACTTACGAAGCAAATCGGACCTAAGGTAAGGGAAAATATCACAATCTCATTTTATTCGAGATTGTTTATACTTTGGTATTTACTGGGGTGTATTTTATCATCCACGTCCATGTTCCCTCAATATTTAATATTTTTTCCATCCACCTACAATTTTTTAAATCCAATTTTACCCTTCGTTGAGTTTTTAGTAAAGGATATGAAAGAAATCTTTTGTCATTTTTCGTACGAGGTACTTTTTGACTTTTCCGACAAAAGTACGAGATGAATGTTTTTTTAACTTATACGGCATGAATGGATTTTTAAAACATTATTTCCAAGAAGCTTAATTTACAAGATTTCATGTTTATTTTTAATAAACTTCTTTTAGTTTAAAATTGTATGACATGTTAAGAAAGGAAAAATGTTTTTGAAGTAGAAAGGATATTTTCCTCAAGAATGGAGTTCAAGTGTTTTATCAAAATTATTTTCCATCTAAGATAATATAGGGCTCTATTTCTATCCCTATTATTACATTTATTTGATTATATTGTGATGGAATTATTTTTATGAATTCATTTATCTTATATGAATTGTTTTATGATGTCACGATGTTTAAGAATCCCATTTTTATTACACGTGTTATGCAATGATGTATGCTTTATGATTTTGTGGAACACATAAGAATGGTATCATTATGAGATGGGTCGGACCTATATCTCCCTCCAATGCATTGGGTAAAGATTTTATATCTCATGAGATAGACATGGCTAGAATGGATGGTTAAACCAGTTCAGTGAAACAGGACTGAAACGAGGAGTGAACTCAGTTCAAAAATGGACTTTGTCCACTAAGATAGTCTTGGAAATGAGTCTTGACTAATAAGAAATGATTCTATATGATTATGTGTGTATGACACAAAGTTTTATGTTTTAAGTTATGATTATTGGGATTTCATTTCACTACTATGATTTATCCCATGTTATGAAATTATGCTCACTTTTGCAGGTTTAGATTTCCAAAATGTTATGTTCTTATGAATATGATGTGATTGATATTTATTTTGTTCACCCTTACTGAGCATTTGAGATCACCCTTTTGTATGTTTTCTTTCCCCAGGTCAGGAAGAAGCTTATTAAGTAAGATATGCCAAAAGGGACTATAGATATGATGAAATAAATGGGAGACAGTGTAGACGCTTTATGAACTAGTTGTTTATGTTTCCCAGTTTCTAAAGACACTATACCTATACGGTCCATTAATGGTTTTGTTATATGTTGTAATAAGTATGCTTCAATTTTGAAGTAATAACAATGTATGTAAAGTATGGTTCGTTATAGTTGGTATCAGAGGAAAGTTATAGTCAACCTTTGGAAACTAGGATGTGAAAGCCTTAGTAAGAACCCTAAGGAAAAGTCTAAGCATAGAACACAATCTTAGTGTTTTAGAAATGACCATGAATAACCTAGGATAATACCTTAAGTGTGAAATCTTATTCTTGATTATGTGGTTTTCCTATTATAATTAGTGTTGCTCACACTATTCTTCTTGGTTTTAGTCAATGGCTGGAACCCGAAGGAACCGTGTTAATGCGAAATGTGATGGGAAATGCAATGATTGTCCCCCTGAGCAACCAAACGTTATGGGAGCTGGAATGAAAAATATTGTAGCCATGCTCACACAACTTTCTCAAGAAATGAATCATGCAGGACTTCCAAACGAGCAAAGGAAGGAGCAACATTCTGTTGAATCCTTCATGAGGCAGCGTCCACCTTTATTCAGCGGGTCTACTGATCCATTAGTTGCTGAACAATGGATTTGTACTACTGAAAAGATATTTTCAGTTTTTCAATGTTCTGAACATGATAAAGTCATCCTAGCAGTGTATCTTTTGGAAGGAGATGCTGATCAATGGTGGAATCTTATTAAGAATACGAGGAAAAGGGATGAAATTGAGTCTATGGAATGGGACGAGTTCAAGAACTTATTTTTAAATAAGTACTTCCCTCGTATTCTCTGAACAAAGATAGAGAAAGAGTTTCTTGAACTGAATCAAAAGGATGATGAATCTATTGGTACTTATGAAGCAAATTTTACAAGACTTTCAAGGTATGCTTCTGGTATTATTATCCAACCTGAGAGTAAGATCGATCGATTCTTTAGTGGCTTAAAACCAAGACTTTGAAGGGCCTTAGCCATAAGGGACTTCAATATCTATGAGGAAATCATTCGATGTGCTATCAAAGTTGATATGGGAGATTGGAGTAACCCATCAGTCATATGGGTTTGATAAGAAGAGGAAAATGGAATTCAAAGGAAAATCTAAAGAGCACACTGAAAAGAAGATGAGCTTTCCCTTATGCTCAAAGTGTGGAAAGAAACATGGAGGGAGTTGTCTTAAAGGGACAAGTAAATGTTTCAAATGTGGAAAGGAAGGTCATCGGGCATTTGAATGCCACAATGATGGGAAGAAGATGTCTAATGATGCAAACAAAGGTAGGGACACACAGAATGAACCTACTACACTTCAATGTTTCAAGTGAAAGGAGATGGAGCATTATGCCAATAAATGCCCTAATCCAAGGGTTGTTGATGATGATTGACGTCAACAAAATCTTAAGGCTAAATACAAAGGAAAGTCACATGCAATTTCTATCAGCGATGTGGAGTACGATAACGATGTGGTGAAAGGTACACTTACCATCCACTCTAAAGTAGAAAATGTTTTATTTGATTCTGGATCCACCCACTCTTTTATTTCTGAAGAATTTTCTAAGAGTATCACCGTATTACCTCAACAATTAGATGTTGAGTTAGTTGTGACAACCCCTAATGGAACAGCAGTCGCATCAAAAGTTTATAATTCTTCCCCGATTGAAGTTTGTGGGAAAGTGCTTCCTGCAAATCTTGTGATCCTTCCTATAGTGGAATTTGATGTGATTCTTGGAATGGATTGGATTTCTTTATATGGATCTCATATCAATTTCCAAATAAGGGAAGTCACATTTCATATTCCAGATCAATCTATGATCGTCTATCAATGCAAGGATGAACATAACCTTCCAATGGAAATTTCTTCCATCTTATGGGTCTTGATTCCACTAAATGAGGGTTATTTATATCAAATGGTTGGTGAGAAACTCACGAGTAAGAATATGCCTGTTGTACGAGATTTTGATGATGTATTTCCGAAGGAATTGCTGGGTCTTCCACCAAATTTTGAAGTTGAGTTTTCAATAGAACTCATACCGGGTGCTTTTCCTATTTCAAAGACACCTTATAGAATGGTCCCAATTGAGTTGCAGGAATTGAAGAAGTAACTCCAAGAGAATCTTGATAAGGGATTCATACGACCTAGTGCGTCACCTTGGGGAGCACCTTTTCTATTTGTTAAGAAGAAAGATGGATCAATGAGACTCTGCATTGATTATCGAGAACTTAACAAGCTCACTATCAAGAACAAATATCCTCTCCCACGCATTGATGACTTATTTGACCAACTATGCGGAGGTCAATACTTTTCCAAGATTGATATTCGTTCAGTGTATCATCAATTAAGGGTCAAAAGGGAGGATATACCAATGACGACTTTCTGTACATGGTATGGACACTATGAATTTATAGTGATGCCATTTGGTCTTACTAATGCCCCTGTTATCTTCATGGATCTGATGAATAGAGTCTTTAGAGACTATCTTGATCAATTTGTGGTAGTCTTTATAGACGATATTCTTATCTATTCAAAGATAAAGTAAGAACATGAAGATCAAGTGAGAATTATATTGAAGACCCTGAGAAAGGAGAAACTTTATGCCAAATTTACCAAGTGTGAATTTTGGCTTCAAAAAGTTGCATTTTTGGGTCACATAATCACAAAAGAGGGGATATCTGTGGATCCAACAAAAACAGAGGTTATTGAAAGATGGTCGAGACCACCAACAGTAACTGAGATCCAAAGTTTTCTTGGTTTGGATGGATATTATCGACGTTTCGTGAAATATTTTTCATGATTATCTAATCCACTCACCAGGTTGACTCGAAAAGGAGTTATGTTTGTGTGGACGGAAGAATGTGAAGAGAATTTCAAGGAGTTGAAAAGAAGGTTATCCAGTTCACCTGTACTCACACTTCCTTGTAGTAGAGAAAGGTTTGTGATCTACAGTGATGCATCCAAGAAGGGGATGGGATGTGTTCTCATGCAAAATGATATGGTGATAGCTTATGCCTCACGACAGTTAAAAATCCATGAGCAAAATTACCCAACTCTTGATTTGGAGTTAGCTGCGGTAATCTTTGCATTAAAGATTTGGAGGCAATACCTTTATGGTTAAAGGTGTGATATTTATACTGATCATAAAAGTTTAAAGTATATTTTCACACAAAAGGAGCTGAATATGCGTCAAAGAAGATGGTTGGAGCTGATTAAGGATTACGACTGCTCAATTCATTACCACCCTGGGAAAGCAAACAAGGTGGCAGATGCATTAAGTCGACAAGACCATGCTAGATTATCCATGATGAGGATCACAAAAGATCCAATATTTATGGATTTAAAAAGGATGGATCTTGGAATTTTAATGGAAGGGGGAAAATTGTATCTTTCTCAAATGAATGTTCAACCATCTATAAATGTGAAGATTAAAGAGGCATAGAAAGAAGATGTAGAGTTACAAAAGAAGGTGAGAAATATTCCTGAATTCAACCTTGATTGTGATGGGATAATAATGTTCAGGAATCGGGTTTGTGTTCCTCCCATCCTAGAATTAAAGAAGGAGCTGCTGGATGAGGCTCATAGTTCTTCATTCTATCTTCATCCTAGAAGCACGAAGATGTATGGGGTCCTAAAAGAGTACTTCTGGTGGGATGGAATGAAAAGAGATGTTGCTGAATATGTCTCTCGATGCTTGGTTTGTCAGTAAGTTAAAGCTGAGAGACAGAAGTCTAAGGGGATGTTACAACCATTACCCATACCCGAATGGAAATGGGAAAACATCACTATGGAATTTGTCACAGGACTTCCTAAAACATCCAATGGAAATAATGCTATCTGGGTCATAGTTGATCGTCTTACAAAGTCTGCACACTTCATTGCTATTAGAGAGGATTTATCTCTGGATCAGATTGCCAGGATATATGTAAAGGAAGTGGTAATATTGCATGGAGTACCACTTTCTATTATATCTGATCGGGATTCGAGATTTACCTCTAAGTTCTGGCGAAGTCTTCAGCATACTCTGGATACAGAGTTGAGTTTCAGCACTGCTTATCATCCTCAGATAGTCGGTCAGTCTGAGAGAACAATTCAAACTCTAGAAGATATGTTGAGAGCTTGGTCTATGGATTTCAAAGGTGGTTGGGATCAACACCTACCTTTGGTGGAATTTTCTTATAATAATAGCTTTCACTCCAGTATTCAGATGGCTCCTTATGAAGCTCTCTATGGAAAGAAATGCAGGACTCCAACTTGCTGGGATGAAGTTGGGGAAAGAAAGCTATTAGGACCTGATCTTGTTGATGAGATGGCAGAAAAGGTCCGATCTATTCAACAAAACATAAGAGCAGCTCAGAGTCAACAGAAAAGTTATGCCGACAACCGAAGAAAAGACCTAGAGTTTGAAGTGGGTGATAAAGTGTTCTTACGAATATCTCCCTGGAAGAGGGTCATGAGATTTGGAAAGAAGGGGAAGTTAAGCCCTAGATATATCAGCCCTTTCAAAATACTGGATCATGTTGGAAAGGTAGCTTACCGATTGGAGCTTCCACCGAATCTCTCTCAAGTTCACGATGTGTTCCATGTATCTCTCCTGAGAAAGTACATACCTAATCTTTCACATGTACTCAGCTCAAAAGTTGTACCACTGGAGCAAGATCTTTCTTATGAAGAACAACCGATAGAGATTATAGATCGTACTGAAAAAGTCTTGTGGAACAAGACCACTCGCTTGGTGAAAGTTTTATGGAGGAACCACCAACTAGAAGAAGCAACATGGGAGCTTGAGGATATGATGAGGGAGAGGTATCCTCATCTTTTTGTTACAAAGTGACGAATTTCGAGGGCGAAATTCATTTTAAGGGGGGTAGAATGTAACACCCAAGACTTTTATGAGAAATATTTTGTTTTTATGTTATCATCAAAGGAATATTTCACTACACACAACACTAGATTGGCTTACTTTACACGCAACCGCGAACTTCCTCGATAGCTTGCGTCGTACGCAATACTGAGTTTCACTAACGATATGCTATTAAAATATTATTAAAACTAGCCATTATGAATATTATTAACTAAATTTTGAATTTTATAACATTTTAATTCAACTTATACATTTTCTAGAATGAGGTATGAAAGCAAAATCAGTTTTTTAGATAAAAGAAGTATTTTTCAAAAAATGCAGTTTTGCCGCCTTTTGATGGCGCACCCACATTAAAGCTAGTTTTTGACAATTTTATAAGTTCAATTTGACAAAATAAAATTCTTCTTTTGAATCAGGGTATAAAAATATACTTTGGAAATTTTTTTGATATTTTTCTGATAACTTTCATATTTTGATGAATAGTAAAATATGCTAATTTTTAATTAAAAACAACTTTTTTCATTGAGATAATTTATATGGATAAATTATAATATTTAATGGTTTTCAATCATAAATAGAATATATTTTTACCATTTAATATAATGTATGTCATTAGCATTAATTTCACATTGAATTCATAGGTAAAAACATTTCAATCTTTGGCAATGTTTTAACTTCTAAAACCCGTTTTCTTAACAACGGGATTTATTTTAAATTAATTACTGCAACTTATATGTTTTTAATTTTGAAAAATGGATTCTATATTCAGAATCAGTGGGTCTAAATTATGTTAATAGGCTACTTTTTATTTTTGGGCATTATGAATAGTAACTATGGTAAATTTTATTTACCATAGTTAAAGGTAAATCGGGTAATTAAGGGTAAATATAAGATTACAAAATTACCCTAACACCTTCCAAAATCCAATTGGATGACTAAAAGTAGACCCATATCACCTAAGGGTCGGATTAGATTCATTTAATGGACTTTTTTCCATGAAAATAATTTAATTATTATTAAAACCAAAGAATGTGACAACATGTCACTTTCTTAAATCTTATAAGTATAATAATTTTAATTTAGTGATAAACTTCATGAAAGTTTGAACATGAATAGTCTCCAGAAATCTAATACAATTATATACATCATAGGAATTTATTTAGAATTTTTAGGGATTAAATAATTATCTTTAATTATGACACAATAGTGATATTGAAATTATTTTATTAATTAAAATTTCAAATAAATGGTTTTAAAAATAATAAAATAAATATTATATGAACTATTTAATGTGCTCCACTAATTTCATAGATACATATGACATTTTATTGATCTATTAAATATTTTAGTTCGAACATATCTTCTGTATATATTTTATTTAAATTCAAATAAATGAATAGTGTCAAAATTGACACTATTGTTATTTTATAAAAATAACATATTATAAAATTGTTTAAAAATAACAAAAATATTTAAAAATTATAAATTAAAATTTATATGGTCTACAATGTCATAAAGTGTCAAATTATGGAAAATTCACAACACATATGTAATTATTTATAATAATTTAAAATTTAGAATATTATTACCAAAAATAAAATTAAATTGATAAATAAGGATAAATCAAGTTGATAATGTTTAAAATGAATTCCTAACATGTATAAATTTTATTGGTTGATTATATTACAACCATATCTCATCTAAGCTTCGGATATGAGTCATTTTGGAAGTTTTTAAGTGGGGTTTGGATTTAATATAAACTAATATTTCTTATATTTCCAAAGGTGCCCCTCTCCTCCCTTATAAAAGGGCACCTCCTCCCTCTCTTCCTCACACCAATTTGAGCCTTCAATCTCAAAAAACCCTTCCCATTTCACTTCCCCACTTCCTTAGAAACCTACTAGAGGTACTGGTCTTATCAAAATACCAACTCTAGTGCCTTAAGAGAAAGTTTAAAGGAGGCACTTCGAGAAAGAGGTAATACCTTCTACCGTTTTCTTCAAGTTCCATTATTCTTCTACTCCCTCTTATTTAGTTGTTTCATTATGAGGTAATAACATCAGTATCACTAATATAATGATATGTTATTATAAATATGAAACAACTCTAATTCACCTCTTATCCATCCTACGGAAAACGAAATCCCCGCGCGTGCGTACGTACAAAATACCTTCTCCACGCCGTGGTGTAATCTATTTTCCACCACCACCTTACTTGGATGGGTATAAGGGTGAAAGTAATGAATATATATGATTATTGTAAAGTGGTATTTATTCTACAATAGTATACATACACTCCAATACAATTCCACGATCACGGTAACGATATCATCGCTCGTGCGTACGTACGGAATACCATCTCCATGATGTGATGCGATTCGTTCTACATGATATTCATTGCATAATGATTATATAAATGAATTGAATGAATTAATATGATATATATTACACTAATACCATTATGGAAATGAGGTATCTATAACCTAAAGAGAAGAATAAGAATTTATTCCACAA
The DNA here is from genome assembly GCA_963277665.1 of Viscum album. NCBI lineage: Eukaryota > Viridiplantae > Streptophyta > Magnoliopsida > Santalales > Viscaceae > Viscum > Viscum album. The sequence goes on from OY728131.1 coordinate 1,589,669,375, forward strand.
AACACGCATAAGAACAAAAAGTAATAAACACCCGAATAACAAGTATTAATGAAATATTACTAATAAGAAGCTAAGAATATGACCATATATGATATAATAACAATAATTATGATCCTGTAATAAGTAAATAACATTATTTAAATCATTATACAGGAGGTTAAGACACTTACGAAGCAAATCAGACCTAAGGTAAGGGAAAATATCACAATCTCATTTTATCCGAGATTGTTTATACTTTTGTATTTACTGGGGTGTATTTTATCATCCACATCCATGTTCCCTCAATATTTAATATTGTTTCTATCCACCTACAATTGTTTAAATCCAATTTTACCCTTAGGTGAGTTTTTAGTAAAGGATATGAAAGGAATCTTTTGTCGTTTTTCGTACGAGGTAATTTTTGACTTTTTCGATAAAAGTACAAGAAGAATGTTTTTTTAACTTATACGACATGAATGGATTTTTAAAAGATTATTTCCAAGAATATTCATTTACAAGTTTTCATGTTTATTTTTAATAAACTTCTTTTAGTTTAAAATTGTATTACATGTTAAGAAAGGAAAAATGTTTTTGTAGTAGAAAGGATATTTTCCTCAAGAATGGAGTTCAAGTGTTTTATCAAAATTATTTTCCATCTAAGATAATATAGGGTTCTGTTTCTATTCCTATTATTACATTGATTTGATTATGTTGTTATGGAATTATTTTTATGAATTCATTTATCTTATATGAATTGTTTTATGATGTCACGATGTTTAAGAATCCCATTTTTATTACATGGGTTATGCAATGATGTATGATTTTTGATTTTGTGGCACAAATAAGAATGGTATCATTATGAGATGGGTGGGACCTATATCTCCCTCCAATTCATTGGGTAAAGATTTTATATCTCATGAGATATACATGGCTGGAACGGCAGGTTAAACCGGTTCAGTGAAACAGGACTGAAGCGAGTAGTGAACTCGGTTCAGAAATGGACTTTGTCCACTAAGATAGTCTTGGCAATGAGTCTTGACTAATAAGAAATGATTCTCTATGATTATGTGTGTATGCCACAAAGTTTTATGTTTTAAGTTATGATTATTGGGATTTCATTTCACTACTATGATTTATCCCATGTTATGAAATTATGCTCACTTTTGCAGGTTAAGATTTCCAAAATGTTATGTTCTTATGAATATGATGTGATTGATATTTATTTTGTTTACCCTTACTGAGCATTTGATCTCACCCTTTTGTATGTTTTCTTTCCCTAGGCCAGGAAGAAGCTTATTAAGTAAGATATGCCAAAAGGGACTATAGATATGATGAAATAAATGGGAGACAGTGTAGACGCTTTATGAAACAGTTGTTTATGTTTCCCAGTTTCTAAAGACACTATACCTATATGGTCCTTTCATGGTTTTGTTATATGTTGTAATAAGTATGATTCAATTTTTAAGTAATAAAAATGTATGTAAAGTATGGGTTGTTATATTATATGCCTAACATTTGGAATAAATCCAACCAAGGAATCCCTTTGGTGCAAACCAAAAGTAGCTACCCAAAGAGGAGGTAACATCCTTAAATAAGAACTTTTGGGTTATTTATTTCTCCACACCCTACATTATTATTAATAAATGATTATATAACAACCTAATAATCAAAAATATAATGATATTTTGTTATTTTAAGGGTAAAACATACACTCACACATACTTCCATCAAATGGGATACATAGTCATCATTCACGTGTACGACAAACTGCTGCATCGCAAACTGATGTCGTTCATTCTTGAATTACCACCTTTCAAGGTGGGGAATAATGATAGGATTAATATTTATATATAATATATGTAATAATTAATATTTATTTATAATTATTTAATTATTATATAATTCACACCTTCATGATTTCCATTTTTGGGAATATGATAACTTTGTTTGTGGACGTGTGGACTACCACCTCATTAAAGTGACATGATTCGTTCACGATTTTCATGGAATGTATTAAGGATGAGTTTAATAAAAATATTTGATATATATAAACTAATAATTCTACTATAATGATTATATATATATATATATATATATTTCATTTACTTCTCATCTTTCTTTCAATATGTGAAAATTGAAACAATGTTCATGCGTATGTACAACCTACCGTCTCCATGAACAATGTATTTAATTTACTATTTATATATTTTATAGATAATTATGAATACATATATACTGAACATATATGATATTTATATCATTTATATCAGTATTTATATGTTTAAATCATGGTACAATCAAGAGGAAAAAAAATATAACAAATCAAAACACGTGCGAACAAAGCGGTTATTACATGAAGTGTAACTTTAACATGGAATTGTTAATAAATTGGTAATAAAAGGTACTAATAAAATAATATATGGTTATATATAATTTAATATGTTTCTATATTATATTTATAATAAAATTATATTTATTATAAGGGAGGATTGAATAGTATGATGAGACTCAAGACATAAGGTTCGAGGATTTCTAGTCTCACTTTTATTTATACGAGACTTATGCCTTATTCACCACTCATTTATTTTGTGTGGTGTATATATTTACCATGAATTTATTCTATGATTATTATCCTTAAATATATGGGTATTTACATATCCATTTTATGATATCTATTTCATGGGGTTTTACAGATCAAAAGTTACCAAATCAATATGATAATTTTGTCTCAATTTGACTTATTTGAGACACATGTTTTGTTATGCACCTATATTGTTTTACAAGGTGTATGTAATACAATTTTACATGTTATATATTGAATATAATTCTTTTCATGATATTTTAATCTTTATTAAATGTTATTTTTCATTTGGATTTTGATTCAAAATTATCAAATTGGTAAGAATTTATTACTACAATCTCATCATTTATGATTATGCTTCCATTGATGAAATATTATGATCCATCTCTCAAGAATTATAAAATTTTTATTCTCATATGGGTTTTCATGTCATCATCATTTATTGGTACCATTTTTCACTCTTTGGTACTTAATATAACTAAGAAAGTGTATTTAAGAAAATCTGACCTTAATTCTCTCTTTGATCAGATTTTTTTTTATTCCAAAACCATGTTTTATAAAAATGTGTTCAAAAATGTTTTTAAATGATATTTTAATATTATTTTCAAATAAAATGATTTCAATGATTTTAAAATCTTCATTTATGATTTTAAAAATCTATTTTCCAAGAAAAAAGTTTTTAAAATGTTTTATTTTTTAAAAAGTGTTTTTCAAAGTAGAAAGGATATTTTTCTCAAGAAATGTTTTTAAAGAATATTTCAATTTTTTTTCAATCTAAGATGGAATAAGTTAGTGTTACCTATTTCTTACTAGGTATATGATCCAAGGGTACCATTCATATTCTTTCTCTGAATGGTTTATGTTTTTTTGGCATAATTTTTATGAACCCTATTTCTATTCCATAGGTTATATGCTTATAAATCCAACTTATTTTTAGAGGCTACTATATGATGAAATTATTATAAAACTTGTACTTTATCTGTAGGTAATTATATAATGAAATGTTTTTTATACCCATTTAATTTCATGAGCTATTATATGATTAAATTTTATGATATTTTGTCACATATATGTATGATTTTATTATGAGATGTGTGTGAGCTATATCTCCCTCCAATGCATTGGGTAAAGATTTATATATCATGAGATAAACATGGATGGAATGAAGAGTGAACTTAGTTCAGTAAAGGATTTTTTCTAAAAATATAGTCTTGGGATCAAACCTTTACTACTTAGATGGTTTGGGGAGTGAACCCATTCCACTAATATGGACTTGGTAGTAATCCTGGACTACTATGGAAATAATTTTATATGTTTACTTGTCTTTAAAAATTTTATATCTTACTCGAATGTTATGATTTAATTTCTTATTCTCTTGATTCCCTTATGATTAATGTCTTATTAACTTCCAATATTTATTCCATTACACTTTATTATGATCTTTGATATACATAATATGATATTCTAATCATAATATCTTGTTCTAATACCCTTATGCTCATGATTATGCTTACATATCTCCCTGGTTTACCTATACTGATCATCTGAACTCACCCTTTTTTATGTCTCCTTTCCCTATTTTATGACGGTATGTATTATGTATGATGTGTCTAATAAGGTTTCTAATCATGGAGAACCTAGTGGGAGATAATGTAGCTCATTTTATGTACCAATTTTTATGTTTCCATATATACAAAGGCACTAAACTAATATGTTATTTGACTATGTATTTGTGTAAATTAATAAATGTTCTACAAAAGTGAATGTAATGTGTATGTATGAGAAGTAAGGGTCACTATAAACTCTATAAAAGACAAACCTGTAGAGAGGATCAAAATCCTAGGCTAAGTTGTAATTGCACACTATAACCTTATAGGGATATACCAAGGAAACACACCAAACAGATACTGGTTAATATGGAAGAGATATAAGGCCTCAACTTTCCTTGAAAAAAGTACATTGTGTGTACTGGTAGCACATGGTGTGTCTCATCTAACCTGGATCTATCCGTATCTCACTGTCTCACACAAAATGTATTTATCCTTATACAAGTAATTTTATTTTGGGATACAAGGAATGTAGAGGTAGTTTGACACTCGATGTGTGCTATTTCTTTGAGTCTGTGTGCTCCGAATCATGCCTATGTAATTCAGTTTGTGCCCATGTACTTTAGTCATTCCTATATACCTAGACATGTCTAAGTATCGGGTCATTCCCATATACTCTGGTTGTGATCATGTTCATGGTTGTGTCTGTACCCATTTATCCTGAGGGTACTTACTAAGTAATTCAACATAGGTCATGTGGTATGTGACACATGCCACATTGTGTGTGATGAATTTCTCTACACATAAACCCTAGTACTGCAGAAGGGGATACATGACATGTGTTCTTTCGGAGTACATGCTGCGCAGTCAGGATTTTCACCGAACCCATATGTTCTTCATGTTTCTTTGCATCATTACTGTTCTTCCACCTATTCTTCCTTCATAGTCACCAAGGAACCTAGATTTGAGGTCGAATAGTCTCAATCCATAGCTAGTGACTAGAATCTAACCATGGATCCACTCAAAACACATCTCCCATCACACTTCTATACCAAGATGCCAAAACCAATAACTAGGTATCTCATAATCCAACTCCAAACCCTCTATCATCACCAATAACCTCAATCACATCCTAGATCCCAAATCTTAACCTATGGAAATGATATTTTTCACCAAAAATTGAATGTGAAATGATCAGTTTCCAGGAATTTGTCAAACCACCTACCAAATAGGAATGTTGAAGATGAACGTGCATATAACGGGGGAGAAAAACATAAAACATGAACATGAGGAATGAACCTAGGAAATTGTTTAGGATTGCCTTGATTATTTTTTATAGGAATAATGAATGAAGAGGAAATAATCAAAGAAATATCAATTTTTAAATCTAGGAAGATAAACCCGTACCCGCAACATGATCGGCCTGTGAATCAATCTGTTATTGGAATTGATTCACATTCATAATTAAATAAATAAACAAGGATAAACCAATGAAAAAATTTTCCTACCTCAAGTTTTGATCGATCACTGATGAGAAATATTTGACATTGTTATTGGTGAGATCTATAAACATAATTATCATAAATGATCCTAGTGGTATCGATCCAATCCTTGATCTAATTATTTTACACCAAGATCTCTTTCATGCTCTCCTCACAAATCCACTGGGTTATGTATATAACCCTAGTATTTTATTATAACTAAGTTTAAATAGATTAGGGTTAGGTCAAAACCATTTACTAAAAAATAAATAAATAAATAAATTTATTTTATTATTTTCTCCCATGAAAGCACCTCGAACAAAACACCAAATACCAAAAAGGTTATTTCATGACTTGGGTAAAACCTGTGTTATGAATTTAATGTAGGTATTAGATTTTAAATATGAGACTCCATTTATAATTTATTCTATTATTTCAAAAAAAAGTATGTTTGTGATATGATATATTTAATATTTTTAATATATCACCACTAAGGTTACATTGCCCCCAAAATCTCATAACAACTTAGTTTCATGCTCTGAAAATATTCCTTATAATATTCAAAAGTCTTAAAAATAAAAAATAGAGTCATTAAATTCTCTCCACCTTAGGGATTATCATCTTGAAAAAAAATACTACTTAAAAAAGTTAGGAAACTAAGATTGTGTCTGTTTAACCCATTACTAGGAGATCTTCTAGAGGTCCCTATGCCATCATTGAATTTGAACTAATGTAATTTATCTTATACAAAGGATATTATTCTACCAATCCTTGATCTCTACCAGGTACTTCAAAATGGTAGCTCTATCCTCGATTTATAGATTTCCCTAGTTGATAACATGAAATGAGTCATGCACATACCTTCTCTATTGTGGAATGTGGAAGACATCATGTACCCAGTATAACTATTGTGGTAGGTCTAAGTAGATTATACCTCACTAACCCTACACAATATCTAGAAAGGACCAATGAATCTCATATATAACTTGACACCCCATCCAAATCTCCACAATCCATGTTGAGGTGAGATCTTTAGAAACACATGGTATCCCTCCTCGAACTAAAAAGGCCTCCATAGTAAATATTCATAAAACTTATGAAGGCTCTAGGAAGTCCTAATCCACTATTGGATGATACTCACATTCTCTATCATCACTCTCACTAACCCTATTCCCCTGAGTGCTGATTCTACTAGATTAGTCCAACATAGTGGTGATCTGTAGGGTCTCCCATATAAGGCCTTGAATGGTTTCATAAATATGGTGGAATGATAGCTGTTTTTATATGAAAACTCTACCAAGGGTAGGTGATCCTCCCATTTATAACTAAATTACAACATGAAATCTTGAAGCATTTTCTTCAAAAACTGAATGGTCTACTTAGTCTAGATATTAGTCTGGGGGTGAAATGCTATGATCAAATGTAACTGGGTCCCAAAGACCTCTTACAATCCTATCTACAATCATGATATAAATGAATCATCACTATCTAAAATTATCATCAAGGTAAATCTATTAATTCATACTATCTTCTATATGTAAAAGTGTCCCAAACCTTCTAATAAACTCTTCTCTTAGATAGCTTGGATGTGGGATGACTTGGTGAGTCAGTCTACGATCACCCAGTTGGCATTGTTTCCACTAGAAGATTGTGAGAACCCCATCATGAATTCCATATATATACCATCCCACTTAAAACCTATAAAATTTGGGGTTTAAGCTAAACCCATTGTAACTTGGTTCTCACCCTTCACCTACTGACTATTTAGGCATCGAGAGATAAAATCCACTACACACTTCTACATTCCTAGCCACCAAGACCGACACCAATTTTCATAGTATATATTTTTGATACCTAGATGAACTGCAAAGGGGGATGTATGAAACTACCTCAAAACCTACTCTTGAAATGTCATTGGTACCATTTTATACCCTTTAAAAGGATTATGTTCTCTCCAACTTCAAAAAATCTATCATGAGCATGTCTAGTGGATATATGAGCATGTATGGTCTCAAAGTCTATATATCCAGGATGAGCCTCCCTAAGATTCTAAATAAGTGGAGGTATAATATCCATAAACTAGAGGTAAGTTTAAATATCTTCATATAATAAGGATAACTACAATGAGGCTAACTACTTGGACACCTCAATCAATAACTATTAACAAGATCTCCTACTAAGAGAATCCTCCACCATGTTCTCATTCCCAAGAGTATATACTATGTAGAATTAATAATACTAGAGTAACTCTGGCCATCACATTTGTATCTAGTTATGATCCTTTTGTGAGAATATTTACTTGATACTCTTATAGTCATAATATACAATGAATCACTCACATATAATGTAATGTCACCACATATTCAAGGAGAAGACCACTACTTCTAACTCCAGATAGTGGGTTATGTAGTTCTACTCATGAGATCTAAACTATCAGGACCAATAAACAATTGTTTCCTACCTTTGAATTAGAACACGTCCAAGTCTGGTCCTAGAGGAATTTTAGAACACTACATACTCAACACCCCCTATAGAAGTCCTAAGATGGGGTGTTAGTCAACCTCTATTGAAAATCCTGAAAATATTGCCGGCACATCACCATACAAATTAAAGTATCCCCCTTCCAATTCAAAGTAGTCGAAGGTGATGATATCCAAAATAAATATAGAACAAATATTTGATAGTATATTACCAACCCAAGGAATCTCCACACCTTAGCAACAGTATTGGGGAGATAGAAAAATAACACTCCCTCAACCATGGTGGAGTCCACTACCATTCCCACATTTGAGATGACATGTCCTTGAAAGTGGACCTATCGGTTCTAGAACTAACACTTAGATATCTTCCCATATAACTAGTTAACTCGAAGTATATATAAGACCATCCTCAAGTGTATCATGTTCTTCTAATCATATGTTGAGTACACTAGGATGTCATCGATGAAGACCACCACAAACTTATCTAATAAAGGCTGAAATATCCAGTTCATGAGTCCCATGAACACTGTTGGGGTGGTCATTATGATAAAAAGGTATCACCATGTACTCGTAATGACTGTAGTAATATCATAATGTCATCTTTGGTATATCCTCATCCTAATCTCAGATCTAGTGATAACCTAACCCAAGGTCAATATTCGATGACTATCTCACCCCTTTTAGCTAATTGAATAGGTCTTCAATTTTAAAAAGTGGATACTTATTCTTTATGGTCACTTGATTCAAGTGATGATAATACATGTATAACCTCAAGTTCTCATCCTCCTTCTTGGAGAAGAACACTAGGGATGCCTAGGGTAACACGTTCGGTCTAAAAAATACCCAATTATAAAAATATTTTAACAGCAAATTGAGCTCAAGAAACTCTATGGGAGTCATCTGATATGATGGTGTTGATATCAGGGTATTCTAGAGGTTCAAGTCTATAGAGAATTATATCACTTGATGGGAAGGTAATACTAACACATCCTCAAGAAATAAATCCTCATACTCCACCACCATTGTAGGTAACAGAAATCTCACAACACTCATTGAGATAAGTGTAATACTAGCCAACTAGTGTGTAATTGGCTGTATCCCCTTTTCATGAGCACATCCTACTCTACATGGAATTATTTCTATTTGATGAAGGAAAGCATTGTATCATCTATGAAAACACACCACTTATTCTATTTAAGATAATCAATTTGTGAATGAACTATAGAGAGCCTATCCATACTAAGGATGACATAATATGATATCATTATGGTTATAAAAAGATCCCATTGGATTCTATCTCCTCCAAGATTAAGGTCACACTATTGGTAAAGCCATGTGATCATAAAATCTCCTCCAGTAGGAGTATCTAACTATAAATGTTGAGTCAATCACTCCACCTAAAATAAATAGGTCTCAAAGAATATATGTATTTGGGAAAGAGTGGTTATCACCCATGTGTATCGAAATTGAATCTAAATTAGAAAAAACACAAACCATATATCTAATCACTTTATAAGCCTCTAGGTTATAAACCTCTAGTGCCTACAACTACCCATGTCCCTAACCCCCAGCTCACTGAGCTTTGTGTGAAGCACCTGGTGGTGGTGGTGGTAGTGTTAGAAAATCAAAGTGATAGCCACCTCTTGCTACTCTACCATCTCCTCCATATCATATTCCTCCCTTCATATCTCTTTAATCCAACCACTAACTTTGCATACAAAACCCATCGAACATCTATCTATCTATTGTAGAGTGTGTATGAAAATCATAGGAAAGATTTCCTTGTCCATAAAAAGCATAAAAACACATATGACTTGGAAAGATGAGTTGTCCCTGAGGTCCTCATGAATGATGTAACCTTCTGTTTCATGAAATGCATTGCATGCTTGCTGCTAGTGGGTCCTTCCCACCATAGACTCCAAGAAATTCATACCCTGTAAGCTCACGATATGTGACCAACCCCATTGTGACATCATCAAGTGCCATCATATCCATCCATGTCACAATTTGATATGATGAATCCACCTGAACCACCAGAGGTGGGTCTATATACTGATAAATGTAGAAAGGTAAAATAAAACTGATACCATAATGCATGAAAAACATCTATCCAATATAAGAGTATTAAAAATTACTAGAAATCATAAAGGTCTAAATAAAATCCCACAAAAAAACTATAAAAAAGAGTCTAAACTACTAAGAAGGAGGGGACTGTTGTCTAATGAAACACCTGGAATGAACCACAGTCTATCTAGATCACTATTCCCTACAAGCTCCTAGTTTTCCTAGGACTTCGTCAAATTTTCTATCATCAATATAAGACATGACATGTGTGGGAATATCCTATGTAGGGGAGAGTATAACAATGCATAGCAGAACACCTTGAAATCACCAAACGTACAACATCAAGAGAGTAATATACTCATCAACATGAATATATGTCAATTATAATACGAGACATAATAATAATAATAATAATAATAATAATAATAATAATAACCCAAAAATACTCATGATAGACTCCATGTATTAAAGAGGACTCAAACTTACTTCCATGAATAAGATACTACTCAAGGATTCAAAGTAACACTCATTTGAGAGAAATCACTCCATGTGCCATTCTATCACGAATGGTGCTCATCCAAGAGGTCATACTAATCATGCCTTTACAAATAAGTAATCACTAGATTTCATAAGAGATCAATACACAAATAGGGGATCACACACATGGCTTACTGGGGACACCAAAAACCCTAACTAGAATAACTCTATAAGTAGAGGATCATACACCTACAAAAGCTAGTCACAAAGATTCCTTAAGTCACATATAGAGAAGATGATATGATAGAGGATCCCACCCTAGGCCTCATGGAGAGATTAATGAAACTCAATCTGAGACAAACCCATATATTGGATCACAATCCTATGATGATGATGTAATTCCACAATGAAACCTATGGGGATGGACCATGGAAATACACCAAAAAATACTAGTCAATACTAAAGATATATAGGAACTCAATTTTCTTTAGAAAAATTACATGGAATGTACTGGTAGTAAACAATATATATAATCTACCTCGGGTCTACCCATGTCTCTCTGTCTCACATGACATGCCATTATTCTTATAAAAGGTGTGTTCTTATGGGATAGAAAGTGTTTAGAGGCTAGTAATTACTTAGTGTGTGCTGATTTCTAGAGTCTGTGTACTCTGGCCCATGCCTATGTACTTTGGGCTATGCTCATGTACTTTGTTCATGTCAGTGAACATAGTTATGTCTGAGTACTAGGTTGTGTCTGTGTACTCAATTTATGACCATGTTCTTAGACGTATCTATTCCCATGTAACTTGAGGGTACACAATGAGTCACCAGGCACAAGTCACATGGTGTGTAACACATGTCACATGGCATGTGATACTTTTATCTATGAATAAAAACTAGCACTGTAGAAGGGGATAAATGAAATCTGTTCTTTTGGAGTACACTCCACATATTTGTGACTCTCAGATAACCTATCAATTCTTCATGAATCTTCACTTCAAACCACTTATGCTACTGATTATTTCTTGATAATCACCAAGGAACCTGGAATTGAGGTTGACCAGCCTCAATCCTCCATTGATGACCAGAATCTGAACATTGATTGACTAAAAATTCACCTCCCATCACATCACCATGTTGAGTCACCAAAAACTACAACTGGGGATCTCCAAATCTAATTTCAAAACCTCAATCGTCACCATGAACCTTAATTTCATAAAAAATCTTGAATCTATGCCTATAAAAGTGATATATTTTTCCAAAGATCAAATGCGCTATGATCAGTTTCTAGGAATCCATCGAACCATCATAAAAAAAGGAATTCCAATGATGAACGTGCATATAATGGGGGATAAAACCATAAAATAAAAATGTGAGGAATGAAACTCATCCATTTTCTGGTTTTCCTTGATTAATTATCCTTGGAATGATTAACTAAGATTAAATAATAAAATCAATATCAATTCCTAAATCTAGGAAGATAAACTCGCACCAAAAAACATGATCAACCCACGAATCAATATATTAGTGGAATTGATTCGCGCTTGTCATGGAATAAATAAATGGGGATTAAAATAAGTAAAAAAAACACCCTACCTAAAGAATATATTGATCTCTAATAAATAATTTTTTATGTTTTTATTATTGAGATTCATGAACTCCATTAGTGTTGAAGATCTTAACAGTACTGATCCAATCCTTGATCCTGTTGTTTTCTGCCAAGATCTCCTCCTCGCTCTCCTCTCAAATCAAAAGGGTTACATAGATAACCCTTGTAATTTTCTATAATTAGTTTTAAATAGAGTAGGGTTAAGTTGTATCCATTTAATAATAAATAAATAAATAAATTTTATTATTTTCTTCTACGGCTGCATCTCAAACAAAACACCTGATGCCAATAAAAGTTATGCCACACCTAGGATAAAACCCATATTTCAGATTTAATAAAAGTATAATATTTATTATTTGAGAATAATTTTAGGAGTTATTAAAATATTTTAAAAATAATATGTGTGCATGGAATAATAAATCTAATATTTTTAATATATCAACATTGAGGCTCCACGAGCCTTGAAATCCCCTGCTAACTTAGTGCCTGGATCTGAAAATATCCCTTTTAATATTCCAAATTCTTATAATGAGAAAACATATACATTACAAGGAAGATTTGAATCATAATTTTACTTACTCAAGAAAGAAAGATAAATTTAAATATAAAATATTAGGATGGTACAAAACAAGAATATAAGTAAGAAGATCAAGATGAATCATTATAACTCAAAGAAATGGTATTTGAGTTAAAAAAACCCATTACAACATCATAATATTTTGAATTAAAAATACATGGAATTTATAACATGATATGGATTTGTAAATCACTTATATTTCATGAAATTTATGAAATAAATAAATCTATTTATAGTACATAGACTAAAAAAAATAAATAAGTGGTGAATACTAATCATGTATCAATGAAAAAAAATTGAGATACAAAACCCTTTACCTTAGGACTTGATTCATTCTTCACATGTTCCTAGAATTATGGATAATAAAAGTAAGTTTATTAAAATAATTATTAATATCCTTATTCATAAATATTTTATATATGAGGTTCTATCTATTACAATATGTTATCAATTTACCATATAGTTTCCATTCATGTCGGTTACTTGAGTTTTTGCATTCAATTTATCCGTAACTCTATTGATATGTTGACCATTATAAAATGTATTCTAAATATATTAATAATACAAATAATTTTATATGTTTATTTGTTTTATTACTCCATTAGAACAAATTATATATAGTTCCATAGGCTTTGAAAATGGATTCAAATTAAGAGAGGTTCCTTTAAATGTTCATTTAATGCAATTAAATTTACTATAATAATTTATTATTAATATTACATATAGATTATCAAATATCATCACTGAAAATATTAATATTTCACTAAATATCATTTTTATAAATTATATATATTCTTAAATTAATTTATGTTGGGCATTAATGGGAAAACGAAATATGTTGTTCTGTGGAGGCGGTAGTATGCACGTACATAGATGACACTTTCAATTTTCATAGAATATAAGGAAGGTATAAAGTAAAAAAATTGTCATTTAAGAATAATAATAATGATATAAATATCATATTTTTTATTAAATATCAATTTTTAACCAACTATGTAGGAAGGTTATGAATAATAGAACATGTCATTCATGGAGGCGGCAACCCGCACAAACACATGAAGACATATTCATTTTTTGAATGGTATTGCAGGGAGGTAGAAGATAGATATTAAATTAGTAAAATAAAATTCATCATATTAATAGTAATTATGTTATCATACTTCCATTCATATATAAAATATGAGGGGTAGGGGAATATTAAGAAGAAAAGACCGAGGAGTAAGAATTACTTACGTGGAGAGATAAAACTTTCTCTTGAAAGTATTCTTAGAAATAAAGGGACTAGGATAATTTATAAAGACATGGAGATAATGGATGTGAAATATACTTCTAGTATATTTAATTTTGTTATATTTTCAATAAGAAACCTAAGCTTATAGTGGTATTGAATGGGTGGTGAAAGGCCCCTTTTATAATTGGAGGAAAATGTTTTTTTTGTAAATATTCATTACATCTCAATGATGTCATGACACCATTAAAGGGAAAATGACTCCAAAAGTGGTCCATAATTAACTAGAAAGGGTTTTGGTTCAATAAATACTCCACCACTCATTTTCAATCATGTATTAAACATATTTTGAGTTTTTTATCATTTGATTTTTATACTTTACCATTTTGGTTTTTACCATTGTAAATAGTTTTTAACTAAGTTATTTATATTTTACTAAAAATATATGATAAAAAATCTTATTTTTTTTGAATAATATAAATTTATCCTCTATTTAATCCAATTAAATTTCAAAAAATAATAAAATGAAATTTTAAATTAAAACATATAATATATTGAAAAACTATTTTTATAGAAATATGGTGTTTTTACTTCTAAGTGTTCTTAATATTATATAACATTAATCTAAAATTAAATGAGTAATAATATATATATATATATATATTAACAAAGTAATTATATAAAATATATACATTTAATTTATTATATAAAAATTACACAACATTAATAAGATAATTCTTTGAAAATAAATCTTTCACCATTATCATGGTCATTAACTTTAATCTTAGTAATCATAATTTTATACAAAAAAAATAAAATTAATATTATTAAATGATATGAACATGTTGATATAAAATATGAAATACATTTTTTATATTTAATTTCTATAAGAGATTAAAACGAATTTTTAACATATGACAATAAAACGGTTTTTAGAGTAAAATAATGCTTAAATTTCCAAAATTATAAAAATGGGTTTTATAAATACAAAATTATATTCTTAAATTATTTATTTTACTTTATACATATATATATGTTATTTAAAAAAGATTTAAAAAAGGTTTAATCCATTCTTGCAGTATGATAATGTCATAAAATTGATAATTTTAGCAAAATCAATATATTTTCTTACTATTCACCTAATAGTCAATTAGTTCTAAAAATATGAAAACTTTATCCTAAGATAATGTTGTTATTGTAATTAAAACAATGAAGTTAATTTGGTAAAATTAAAACTCTAAAATTTATAATTTTATCTTTTAAATGAAAATATAATATATAAAGGAAAACTGATTTTATTGAAAAATTCCTTTTTTAAACTGTAAGTGTTATTAATCCTATTTTGTATGCATTTATAATTGATTGAAATATTTTTATTTACTAGATATTTTATTATTCTTTCAGTTTTTAATAATATAAATTTAATGCATCACACCTCGTTTTTTGTTTGATGTTTCATTTGAAAAAAGTTATCAAACAAAATGTATATTTAAAAGAAAATTATATAGTAAAATATTGAGGTGCTATAATAACCTTGGTTAATTTATTTATTTAAAATGTTTTATTTAAAACTCATTTTACACACTGAAATAAATGGGTTTCATTTATATAGTAAAGATATAAAGTGTAAATATTTCCTATTTTGGCATATTACACATGGTTCAAACATTAATTTAAAGTATTGAATCATTGTGAAACTAAAACCAATATAAAAACCTCAACATTATAAAATTAGTTTGAGATAAACACTTCTATGAAAAACATACCATGAAAACACATCTTTAATAACCAAAAGAGATCTAAATCAACTAAATCAAACCAAAATTCTTACCAAATCCATTATTACACAACTTAGGCAATGCATTGTGAAAATAACTAACTTTTTAATTAAAACGAAAAAAAATTAACACTTCCACTCATAAAAAATGAACTTTAATAACAAATCCAATATAAAACTATGAATTTTTAAAAACATTTCTTTTTGAAAATACACTGAAACAAAACATGAACTTATTATTTAAAAACCATTCTCCCCAAAATACTAACATATAATAAACTCTAAACCAAAATCCATTTTCATACCCTCCCAAATAAACCATGATTTTTTGTTTAACAAAATCTCCTTATACATTTTAATTCGATGCACTCTACACAAATATAGACAAACATAAAATTTCAATTATAAATTCATATGCACAACATATCATGACTCGTTTCATGAAAAATTGAAACAAAAATAAAAAAATACATAGAAATTTCAAAACAATAATTCATGACTCATGAGGGGGGTGCAGTAGTGTGTGGAATTATTTTACATGAAGAAAAATACAAAAAATCTCCAAGATTCACATCCCAATTGGATTAGATTGCATACCTTTAATTTTGGAAGTGGAATCATTCATAAAATGATGCTAGGGGAGTAGTGGAGGAATAATTTTATGATATAATGAAATATATATCTGATCGACAATGCAATTAGGGTTATTTTATAAATATAGTTGGGATTTAAGAAAACTTAATAAAAAACATTGATAAAAGAGGCTTTTATCAACACTGAAATCATAAGCACTGATAAAGATCTATTTTATCAACAGTACTTATAAATATGATAATTTTTTTATCAGTGATAACTTTAGAATATATATAAGAAACACTAGAGCTGATAATTTATTTATACATAAAGGTTGAACCTTACATATCAGGTTAATATCAGCGATAACTTTATCACAGATTTAGTGTTAGCACTAATGAAAGATCCCAGATCTCCATTTAGGTATGTTTTTGTTTTTGTTTTAGTTTAAGTTACTTATTTTGGTTCAATAAGTCTTTTACCAAGTTCATGTGAAGACCTGGGGGTGTTGTGGGGGTTCAGTACATGGAAGAGGAAGAAAAAGGGGGTTTCTAGGAATACTGCATGGTTTGTGCATGGTTAGTGAAAACTTTGCGGAATTCCCAGAAAACTATATAAGGGGGATGTTTTCAGATAGTATCATTTGCACAGTTTGTGCACGGTTTGGAAAATTGTGTGGGTAAATCGTGTGGCTCAGAAACTTTTAAAAAATTAAAAAAAATTCCATTATGGGGTTTTTATGTTCCACTTGGGATTTTCCTCCTCCTCTCCTCTTGCAACCCTAAAAACTAACCAAATCTCCCAAGAGGTCACAAGGGTGTTTATCATTCAAAAATAGGCCGTTTGGAGTGTTGTATGTTGCAAAATGATGTTCTGGGTAAGGATAAATCCATCCCTTCTTCTTTTTCTTGTTTAGGGTTGGAATCCTTCTCTTATCTCCATCTGAAGCTCTAAAACCTTTATTTTCTAATGAGATCTAGGTTGTGGCTTCAAAGGTGTGTTAAATCAGTATCTAAGGCCTTTATTAGGAGTTAAATAACCAAAATATTCAAGGTAGGTGGTCTGCAAGTTATATCCCATGGTTTCTTTATAGATTTTTTCCATGTAGGGTTTCATTCTTGTTCCTTTATTGATGTGTTCATGATGAAATTAACGAGATGTGTTGTATTGGGTGTCTAAATAATTAATTTAGCCCCTCTTGATACCCATGGAATGCAAGTATAATGAATTGACCAAATTAGGGCCACCCATGGGGTGTGTTAACCCTCTTGATTGGGCGAATAGGAATGTAAGGTGTGAAATTAACTCATAATAATATAGAGACTTAATGAGTAGGCTAATTGGTTTATGTAATGAGTTGTAATGGATGGTGTCTAGTTGTGCCTAATTTGGTTAAAGGATAAGGGATTGTTTGGTTTACATTTAAATGGGTTAAGTTGGAATAGTGAGAATATGATAAGGAATCATGTTTACACTTGAATATGCTATTTAAGATAAGAATGGGAAATGGGAAAGGGGATAAAAGGTTAAGTAATATGAATGATTAATGTGTTAATGGATTGATTCAAAATGTTAATTTCCCATTTTATTGATATTATTGTGTTGTTTTAAATGATATTGACTATACTTGTGGTGGTGGGGTTAATTGTGGTGAATGATAAATAAGAATCTTCACATCTCTTGGTAGAGTGGAGTATATACTTGAGGTTCTACACCCACGAGCCGAGTTGGACCAAGGTTCTAGATCCACCCCTAAATACACGAGTTAGGGAAGGGGACAAAGTTCTATTCTCTAAATGGTTGCATTCCACCTAGACTAAGGCTTCGAGGTGAGGATTATAAGGTTTTTATAATATGATTCCTCATGATATAGGACTTGAATTTATTCCTATATTCTTGGTAACATTGAAATTGTATGATCCATTGAACACATGAAAAAGTAAGATTAAAACATGGAATTCCTAAGTAGTGAACCTAGATTAAATGGTAGCATAATTTTAAAATAACATATTCTAAGGGCTTATTCAATTGTTTACCTTTACTTGAATTTATTTATCACTTTCATGAACAATCTATTTTTACTAGATATTTTGTAGACACCGTTGGTGGTGGCCTACTGAGTTATACTCACACCCTTCTTGGGCCATCGTTGGGTACCCGAGTAGATTTCATGCTTTTAGGTTAGGACAAGGGAAAGAGCCCTATGCCAGGTAGTTGAGTTGCACATGGGGAATGTATGGGTGAGGTTCCAGACTTTGAGTCTGGAAAATTTTGGGGATTCTTCTATTTTCCTTTCTTTTGGGGTTTTTTTCACTTGGTACTATAGCATGACATGATATATTTACTATTGTATGTGATTGTACTCAGTTTGGGAGTGGGTTATTTATGCATGTTATCATTTTTTTCTTATTGTTTTCACTATTTAAATTGTGTTCTACTATGGCTTACTCTAGTGAAGAGGGTATAGTCTCCCCATGTTTCTTATTAGACCCTCACCGCTAGTTGGAAACCTCTGTCATATAGGGAGGTGTGCTTGAGGTCATGTGGTGACCCATCTCGAGGCACACATTAAGTGGATTCCAGGTCAGGGATGTTACAAAGTGGTATCATAGGAGTTATTTTATTTTTCTTAATAATTTGGGATGGAAGAATTGAGGTTAGGAAAGTTCCGGGACTTGATAATGAGATCGTGATTGGGAGTAGCTAACCCATGTACGGGGAAAAACCCAAGTCACCCTTGGAGGGGATTTTTTTTCTTATTGTGTGTTGCTATATTTGATGATATTTCACCATCAGGTGAAACACTTGTTGTGTGATTTGATGGTTTTGTGATATTTTTCTTAGGTACAGAAGGGTATGAGGTTGTGCATTTATGCATCATTCTAGGCACCTATGTAGGCAAGTGACATGCATCATGGTAATCACACACACATGATGAGTGTACAAGATCTAAACTTTAGTATGTGTTATTTTTTCCTAAAAGTAATAAAAAATTGTGCCTAATAAGATGGTATGAATGGGTAAAAAGGGAAGTGAAAATGTTGAGTAATAATTAGAAAATAGTGCTTGATAAAGAAGTAAAAGTGTATTTACATTTTGTAAGAGTAAATTGGGGTATGAAAATTTGTTTTTGAATTGGTGTAAAAGATAAGTCTTGTAACTCTGTGAGTTAGATACTCGTGTTAGCCATGAACTTAGGAGAGACGAAAAATGGTAGTGACCTGGATGTGAGTGGGCTCTTTTTGGGTAGTGTATGAGAACTGGGTTAGTTATAGGAATGTGATGATCCTACCTATATCTTTTTTCCTTTCATAAAATCATTATGGTTGCATTCTAAATATCAGGTTTGAAATTGTAGAGAAATTCCACCTCGAAGATGCGTGCCTATCGGGTGACATGAGGACGTTTCCAAGAACACTCCTACAATAGTAAAGCAAGAGAATGTGGTGATCCAAGGAGACAGGTAATAGAAATTTTGCGAGAACTTTTCTCATTTTATGCATATGATGGAACGAGACCTGAGGTGGGCTGCACTAAGTATGTTTGAGCTGACCAGGGAGTTTTGGGTGCAGCACCCTCTGACCTTTATCAGAGAGGATGGGCTAGAGGCAGTGGAGTTTTGGATAGAGTCCTTAAAAACTATTCTTGACCATTTAGAGACTCCTCTCGAGAAGCGAGTCATGTTATCAACCTATATTTTTAGGGGTCAAGAAAAGAATTGGTGGAAAATCATGGTTTAGAAGGAGCAGGCTGAAGGAATGGTGTGGAAATATTTTCAGGAGAAGTTTCTTGAGAACTTCTACCTAGAAAAAATGATGTAGGAGAAGTCTATGAATTTTATGAGGTTTAATCAGGGGAAAATTTCAGTAATAGACTATGCTATTCATTTCACCTATTTGAGATGCTTCGTTCTAATGTTGAAAAGAGATGAGGTGACCATGGAGGAAATATTCGAACACAGGATAAGACAAAATATCAGGTCTCAGGTGAATATATTTTGTCTAAAAAGGTTTTCCAAAGTAGTGGATCAGGCCTTGATCTCAGAGGGTAACCTAAAGGGAGCTTCAGGTAGTGAACTTGTGGCACCAGCTGGGTGAGAAAGTTGTGAGACTTCCAATAGTAGGAAGCTCCATTTTGGAATCTTTTAGTAAGGAGGAAGCGCACAGAGCAGTCAGAAGAGGAGGTCAGCTTCTCAGGGTAGTGACCAGGTCTTCTTCTATTAGTTTAGAAGGCCAGAGCACAAATGGGACCAGTGTCCCTACCCACCTGTTAAGTACCTAGCATGCGACAGGCTATGCCAAGTGCATAGGTTCTGCAAGAACCCATGAAAATCAGGGTATGATGGAGGTCATAGGTAGATGTCGAGTGTAGGAAGGGGGTCAGTTACCCTGTATCAGGCAGGCAGTTGGAGCTACATGGGTCATACTGGTAGAGGCGATGGACGTGGAACTCCGGGGTGAGATCAACCTTATCAACAATGTAGCGTAGTGCATGGTACTCATGCTAGATCCTAGGTTAAAGGGGCAGGTCATCTCTATGCAGTTCAGGCTACACCTAAAGGTGGTTAGGTAGGACCGTATACTATTCAAGGTACACTTATTATAGCTTCTATGCTTTCTAGTGCTTTATTTGATACAGGTGTTATACATTCCTTTATTTTTTCTTAGTAGGTAGTTGTGTTAGGTTTAACTGCAGAGATTGTTTGTGGGGTAATGTTGCTTGATACTATGCTAGGGGTATGAGTTGAGGACATCAGGCTGTGTAAGAGTTGTGCTCTAGAGGTTTGTGGGTATTGTTTTTTTGTGGGATCTATTTGTCCTAGAGATGTAAGGTTTTTTCCTAATCTTGGGGATGGATTGGTTGGTGTTATATCAATCCCATATCGACTGTTACTGACATCAGGTAATGGTCACATATCTCGATAGAATTACTTCTGTCCTTCATGGTGAGTGGGATAATCGAGCGGGCCACACAGGGATACTATTCCAGTAGTTGGGAGAACTCATAGCTTGGGTGGCATGACTTATGTTAGATAATGGTGAGAAAAATCATCCAATATTCCCTCTTATTGTGGACCTGGTTTAGGATGTGTTTCCTAAGGAATTATCGGGGTTACCACCCGAGAGAGGTGTTGAGATTATGATTGAGAGTATACTGGGAGAAGTGCCAGTTTCCATTCAACTATATCGAATGGTGATGACAAATATCCAAGAATTAAAGGTTTGGTTAGAGTAATTGGAGCATAAGGGGTTTATTCATCCTAGTACATCACCCTAGGGATCTCCTGTGTTGTTTTCTAAGAAGGATGATGGGTCACTAAGGCTATGTGTTAGTTATAAGAAGCTGAACTAGATGACGGTTAAGAACCGATACCCTCTTCCTAGAATTGATGATCTGTTTGATCAGCTCAGAGGTTCCTCAGGGTTTTCTAAGATCGATTTGAGATTATGATACCATCAGTTGAGTGTGAGACATTCTGACATACCCAGGACAGGTTTTCGAAGTGGGTAATGGCTGTATGAATTTTTAGTGATGATGTTTGGTTTGACTAATGAACTGACTTTGTTTATGGCCTTAATTAACCAGATATTCCACCCATAACTAGATTAATTTGTAGTTGCCTTCATTGATGGCATCTTATTTTACTCTAAAACTCATGATGATCATAAAAAACACCTTGAAATCATCTTGAGTACACTAAGAGAGCACATGATTTATACCAAGCTATCAAAATGTTAGTTTTGGATTGAGGAGGTTTACTTTATGAGGCACATCATTTCTAAGTTAGGTGTGTCAGTGGATCCAGAAAAGGTGTCAGTTGTGGTGTCTTAGGAGCAGCCCAAGAACATCTCTAATTTTTGTAGTTTTCTAGGTTTGTCCAGTTATTACCGAAGGTTTATTAGATGTTTATCTAATTTGGAAGCGCTGCTCATAGGCCTAACCAAGAAGGGGGTTAAGTTTGATTGGTCAGAGGCTTGTAAGAATGCTTTTCAGGAGCTGAATAAGTGGCTGAGTACCACACCGATTTTGTTCTTACCCAAATCAGGTTAGAGGTACACCTTGTTTTGTGATGCTTCCGGCATTGGACTTGGGGTAGTGTTGAGGTAGGATGATCAGGTTGCAACTTATGGGTTGAGACAATTGAGGCAAAATGAATGTAATTATCATACTCATGACTTGGAGCTAGCTGCTATGGTTCATGTCTTAAATTGTTGGAGGCATTAGTTGTTGTTAGAACCTTTCATGGTGTTCACCGACCATAAAATTATCAGGTACATATTCTCTTAGAAGGATTTGAATATTTGACAGTGATTGTGGGTCGAGTACCAATAGTATTTTGATATTGAGGTGGTCTATATACCAGTTAAAGGGAATAATGTCACCAATGCTCTGATCTAGAATACTAAGAATCATGTGGTTTATGAATTATATTCATAATAAAAGATGATGGACTTGTTTGCTGAGATGCATTTGGAGGTACATGATGGGAATGAGAAGATGAACCTTATGACTATAGCAATTGGATCTGCACTATTGAGCCGAGATGAAGAGGGTTAGTTGGTGGATCCAGAGTGTTTGGCTATGAAGGAAAGTCTTAGAGGTGGGGAGTCAACTTCTAGTTCAAATTTTAGTGCCGATGGAGTTTCATATGTTCACAGTCATCTTGTGGTGGCAAAAGATGTGCGAGAGGATTTGATGCATGAGTTTCATGCATTAAAGTGGGAAGTGCATCCTAGATTGATTAATATGTATCATGACCTTCACAAACTATTTTGGTGACCAGGAATGAAGAAAAAAGTGGCGAGATTTGTGGCAAAGTGCCTTACCTGTCAACAGGTGAAGGATAAAAATTAGCATCCAGTTGGGTTGTTGCAATAATTTCCTATTCCAGAGTGTAAGTGGAATGATGTGATGATGGAGTTTATAGTGGGACTTTTGAGGATTCCTCAAAAGAATGATGTAATTTGGGTGGTGGTAGATTGGCTGACCAAAGTGGCTCATTTCTTTCCAATCCAGGAAACCTATATAGTCAACCAGTTGGAAGATTTGTATGTTCGAGAAATAATAAGGTTTCATGGTGTGATGAGAACCATAGTTTTAGATCATGATCCATGTTTCACCTCGCGATTCTGGAAGGGACTACAGATGGCACTTGATACGCATATGTTTTTTATTACGGCTTATTACCCATAGACTGACAGGAAGTCAGAACATACAATTCTAGTTTTGGAATATATGTTGAGAGAATGTTTTTTAGATTTCAGTGGTTCATGGGAAAATTACTTGTCGCTTGTTGAGTTTGATTTCAACAACATCTTTCAGGCTACAGTTTAGATGGATCCTTTTGAGGCTCTTTATGGGAGACCATGTATATCTCCACTGTGTTGGTTAGAGATCAGGGAGTCTGAGTTGTTAGGACCGAGTCTTGTTCTAGAGACATCATAGAAGGATTGTTTGATTCAAAAGCTCATGGAAATAGCTCAGAGTAGGCATAATTCATATGCTGATTGATGTTGTATACCCCTTAAGTTTAGTGTGGGTGATAGGGCATTTCTTCAGGTGTCACCAAGGTTGGGTCATCGTTGATTTTAGAAGCAGGTCAAGTTGTCACCTAGATATGTGGGGCCATTTGAGATTGTAGAGAGGGTCGGACCCATGGAATATCGATTAGCTCTCCCAAAGAAGTATAGTGGGATGCACAATGTTTTCCATGTTTCATAACTCTGAAAGTATCACCCCAATATGTCTCAGGTAATAAATGCCGATGATGTTGAGCTTGAGGATGATTCATCCTTTGAGGAGCCCCTGGTGTGTATTACATATCATAGAGAGAAAGTGTTGCATGGAAAGGTTGTGCCCAGAGTTTGTGTTCCATGGAATTATGGAAACATTCAGGAAGAAACGTGGGAGTGGGAATCAGATATATGGGAATAGTGACCTGACCTCTTTGATTCAGAAACTCAACGATGCTTAGAAAGAGTGGCTCGAGGAAGAGATCTTATAAGGCGAGGAGGTTTTAAGATCCAAAATCTCTATTTAGGTATGTTTTTGTTTATGTTTCAGTTTGAGTTCATTATTTTGGTTAAATAAGTGTTTTCCTAAGTTCATGTGAAGACATGGGGGTGTTCGGTGGGTTTGAGACACAAAAGAGAAAGAAAAAGGGGGTTTTGGGCATACTGTAGGGTTTGCGCACTGTTAGTGCAAACCTTGCGAAATTCCCAGAAAACCATGTGAGGGGGTTGTTTCTGAACAGTAGCATCTGCATGATTTTCGCACAATTTGGAAAACCATATGGGTAAACCATGCATCCCAAAAACTTTTAAAAATTTACAAAAATTCTATTATGGGGTTTTTATGTTCCACTCTAGATTTTCCTCCTCGTCCCCTCTTGCAACCTTAGGAAATAACCAAAGATCCCAAGAGCTCCTAATGGTGATTCTTCTCCAATCTTAGGTCATTTAAATTTCTTTTTGTTGCAAAATGAATATCCGGGTAAGGCTAAATCCCACCTTGCTTTTTTCCTATTTAGGGTTGTAATCATTCTCTTATTTCCATCTGAAGCTCTAAAACCTTTCTTTTCCAGTGAGATCTACATTGAGGATTCAAAGGTGTGTTGAATTGGGATCTAAGGACTTTATTAGGAGTGTGATCACCAACAGATTCATGGTAGGTGGTCAAGAAGTTATATCCCATAGTTTCTTCATGGATTTGTGCATGTAGGGTTTCATTCTTGTTCCCTTCTTGATGTGTTCTTGATTCCATTAATGAGATTTGGTGTATTAGGTGTCTAAATAATTAATCAAACCCCTCTTGATCCCCATTGGATGCATGGAGGATGACTTGACTAAATTAGGGCCACCCATGGGGTGTGCCGGCCCTCCTAATTGGGCTAATAGAAATGTAAGGTGTGAAATTGACTCATAATAATATAGAGACTTAACAAGTAGGATAATTGGTTTATGTAATGAGTTATAATAGATGGTTTCCAATTTTGTATAATGTGGTTAAAATCTAAGGGATTGTTTGGTTGACATTTAAATGGGTTAAATGGAAATAATGAGAATATGATAAGGAATCATGTTTACACTTAAATATGATTTGTGAGATAGGAATGGGAAATGGGAAAGGGGCTAAAAGGTTAAGTAATATGAATGATGAATGTGTTAATGGATTGAGGAAAAATGTTAATTTTTCATTTTATTGATATTGTTGTGTTGTTTTAAATGATATTGGATATAATTGTTGTGATGTGGTTAATTATGTTGAATGATAAATAAGTATGTACAGATGGCTTGGTAGAGTGGGGTATAGACTTGAGGTTCTATGACCATAGGTCGAGTTTGACCAAGGTTCTAGTTCCACCCTTAAATGCATGGGTTTAGGAAGGGGACTAAGTTCTATTCCTCTAATGGTTGTATTCCACCCGAATTGAGGCTTCGAGGTGAGGATTATGAGGTTGTTATAATGTGATGCCTAGTGAGATAAGACTTGAAATTATTCCCATATTCTTGAGAACATTAAAATATTCTGATCCATTGAACACATGAAAAAGGTTGATTAAACCATGGAATGCCTAAGTAATGAACCCGGATTAAGTGGTAGCATAATTTTAATGGAACATATTATAATGACCAATTGAACTGTTTACCTTTACTTGCATTTATTTATCACTTTCATGCACTATCTATTTTTATTGGATATTTTGTAGACATCGTTGGTGGTCACCTACTGAGTTATACTCACACCTTGCTCAAGCCCTTGTTGGGTACCTAAGCAGATTTCATGCTTGCAGGTCAGGACAAGGGAAAGGGTTCTATGCTAGGGAGTTGAGTTAGACATGGGGCATGTATGGGTGAGGTTCCAGTCTTGGAGTCCATAAAATTCTTGAGATTTCACTATTTACCTTTCTTTTTGGGTTTTGTTCACTTTTAACTGTAGCATGGCATGACATATTTACTATTGTATGTGACTGTAACCAGTTTGGGAGTTGGTTATTTATGCATGTTATCATTTTTTCCTTATTTTTTCTCTATTTAAATTGTGTTCTATTGTAGCTTACTCTGGTAAAGAGGGTATTGTATCCCCACATTTCTTATTATAACTTTGCTACTAGTCAGAAACCTCTGGCATATGGGGAGGCACACTTGAGGTCATGTGGCGAACTGGATCATGGCACCGATTTAGTGGCTTTCGGGTTGGGGATGTTACAACTAATAATGGTAAAAATATATTTACATATATAAATATTTTTTTTTTAAAAAATATATCATTAATTATATAAATTATAATTATATTCATAAATAACTACACGTATACATATAAATAAATAATAATATTAATTATATAAATTTCGAAATTATTAAAAATGAATAAATATTAAAATAAAAATGAATAAAAATTTAAAATTACATTAAAAAAAAATTGTAACATCCCACCCCTCCTCATTGGCTTGAGTTGAGGAAGAATTATTAATTGACCTTAAGTGACATTCCCAATATTCTAAAGGATAGAAATAAATTCTAAGGGCTTCAATACAATTGGGGGACAATTTTCCATTTGAGAAATAAAACAACCCAACCAAACCTATTATAAAAAAATACCTCTACATGATGCATGATAATGATATAAAAAACTCAAAGTAATACCAATAATATCAAAGACAAACTATAATAAAGTATCATAATGGAAGGATACTAATATCAAAGTTCAAACCATATGATAAAACCAAAAAAAAACCAATGACACCAAATGTGACCCCAAAGCCCCCAACATGTGCCATGCTCTAACTACACAATACATCCCAAGTATCATGAATCACTAAATAAGTTTGATAGTTTACCTTTGTATGTGTCTTGATGAAAAATATCTGCAAAACCACAAAAGTACCAAAGTAGGGGTGGGTAATGAAACTCATTAGGTTTTTCTAGAATTACTTCCCTACTCACACCACTAGGATTGAATATGTTAGCACATTTATATAAACAATTTATATAAAAAATTAAAAAATGTTTATAACAAGCCAAGTAGTTTAATACCAAAATAGTTTTCTCAAAACCAACTAATTTCCAAGTAAATTAACCAAACAATCCATTTAACCTTTTTACAAATTCCATTTTGGCACAATACATTTCATTCCACATATCTATGAATCCAACCATGCATGCATCCATGGACCTCCCTATATTCGCAAGTGATGAGTAATCCTTTCAATAAGATATTACTCAATGAACCATTTTGATGGGGGAAAGTTCTTACCCTTATCCATCCCACTAATAATTCGGGAAACTTCATACCATTATCCATCCTTGATGAGCATGAAAATTCCAACCATTATGAAAAAACCAATTCCAAAATAACCAATTCAAAAATTTCAATAAAACCATTATTTTATTGAAAAAATTTTAAACAAACCATTTCAATAAAACCAATCCTTTATTGATTTCTTTCCATGAATCAAAACCAAACCACCATTTTAAAACCATCAATTTAAAATTATGTTAACAAAATCACTTTCCACTAAAACACCCAATTTTTCACAATTTCATAAACTATAAATATTGGGGGTTTCCCATAAGAACTGCACAAACATTTCACAATAAATTTCAATCAAACTAATCTATTTTAAAGAAATCCTTCAAGTTCTAGTAATAGGGGTCAATATTGAAGCCACCTACCTTAGGAATTATGAAGAAAATGAAGAATGACACGAAAACACCCACAAAAATAGGTTGAATCTCCAAAAACATGCCTTAGATATCTTCCCCTAACAACAAAAAGGAAAAATCTAACCATGATTGGCCCTAAAAACAATATATATATCCAAAAATGACTATATCTAATAATCTAAGAGAATGATAAATGTATATCAAAGAAAAAACCAGAAAAATAACAGAAAAAGATACTTACCAAGGGAATATGGTTTCCAAACACTAAGAAAAGCCTTTTAAATATTCTCCAAATCAATGGGGGAATCTTTAAAAGTCTTTGGGAGGAATAAATTTCAAGTTAGGTTCGATTTAGAGCTAAAAAAAGGTGTTAAAACTTAATCCCACCCAGATACACTTTTTTATTATCTTGTTTTTAAACCGTGCATAGTTAGTCACACAATTAGGAAAACCATGCACTAACCATGTGCTAGCCCCTACCTTAAGGATCACCTTGCATAGTTGTCCTGAACGGTTAAAAAATCCATGCACCAACCATTCAAATTCTCACTGTCATACTTTTCATGGGTTTTCCTTGATGGATTCTTGGTTTGGAAAAAACATTCGCCTAACCGTGTGCCTTCCCCTTAGTCCCTATCTCTATATAAATGGTTTCTTGTAGGAGTTTTTTAGTTTCCACTAACCATGAACCAACCTTGAACCTTTAGAAAATCCCTAAAACATTCCAAAAGTCTTCTAAACCCTCCCAAACTTTACCCAACCACTTTATATACTTAAAAATCATAAAGAAAGGGTTACTTACTTGAAACCGAGGGTGCTAAATTCTCCCCACCATTGGCCTTTCCATCCCAAAAAAGTAGAAAACCATCATTTACTAGAAAGAGTTTGGGCTATTGTTCAACCATTTATTTATCCCATTCCCATGTATCTTCCTAAATCTGACCATGTTTCCAAAAAACCTGCACTAAAAAATTCTTTTACCATGCAAGACTTCCTCTTTCCTATCCACGATCTATATTGAAACATGTTCCAATGAAACATTTGGATATAGGTTAATGTGATCCCATCAAATCACATGGTTAGGATCAGGTTGATACTTATTCAAATGAGATACATGAAACACATTATACACTACATTGAATCATGGGAGAAAATACATCCGATATGCCACCTCACCAATATGTTCAAGTATCTTAAAGGGATTATGTATCTAGGGAATAACTTGTCCTGCTTTCCAAAACAATGATGTATAAGCCTTGAAAATATTATCAATAACATGAGATCACTAAACTAAAATGAAAATAGCCATTGACGATGATCCACATAAAATTTCTAATGACTCTAAGCCATCTTCATTCTCTTTCTAATCAAATTAATCATCTCCATTGTCTCTCAGATAAGTCTTGAAACAAATAGAATAGTCTCACCTATTTCCACCCAAAAAAGTGGAGAATGATAAGGATACCCATACAATTCTTCAAAAGGATCCATATTTATCAAGGCCTAGTCATTTTATTTATTAAAGAACTCCACTAATGGTACGTGCCCCTCCTATGAGACACTAAAATCCATTACACAAGCTTGAAACATGTCTTCCAAATCTTGTATCATCCTTTAAATTTTCTCATCCATTTGAATATGATACGCCATACTCATTGTCAACTGAGTCCAAAGAGATTTATATCAGGATTTCTAGAAAAGATATGTAAACCCCAGATATCTGTCTGACACTATTGAAACCAATGTTCCATTCCTCTTTACCACTTCTGAGATATAGTTTTTTTGACAATTCCTTTACCATATGTGATTCATTAATAGGGATGAAATGGGCCGACTTTGTGATCCAATCCACTATCACCCATATGGAATTGTGTTTTTGAACCATTATTGGGACGATTTTAGAAAATACATAGCTATATGCTCCCATTTAAACATAGGAGTAGGTAAAGACTACAACATACCTCTTGGTTTCTAATTATCTGCCTTTAATTTCTAAAAAGTTAATCATTTCGAAACAAACTCTACTACTTTCCTTTTCATTACAACCCACCAAAACCATGATTTCAACATTCTATATATCTTCTATATTCTAGGATGAACAACCCATATTGAATGGTGGTAAGAATGAAGAATTTGTTTATGACAAGACATAGGTATGAACATAAAATTTCTGAACCACCACGCTAAATTTTCATCCAGATTCCATCCCTCAATTGTCTTCCCACCATTGAGTTTTGATCACATAGAAACACATTCTGAATCGGATTCCTATGCCTCTTTTATTATTTCAAACAAATCAAGAACAAAAAAAAACTGGATATAAAGCCACATCTTCATTTAGATCTTCACATTCCACATGGATGTTAGCTGGGATTGACATCAACTTCCACTCATTTAATGCATATTTTTCCAACTGAGCATACTAATTTATACTTAATGAATCGTCCACCGTATTTTCTTTACTCGATGTATACATCAAGTAAAATTAAAAAAATTTGGAATACTCCATCCACCTTCTATATATTCGGTTCAAATCACTTTCTGAGAAAATATTTTTCACGATCTTATGACCTGTTAACATTGTAAATTTTTCACCAAAGAGGTAATGATGCCAAGTCTTCAATTCATAGACTATGATAGCTAAATCCAAATCGTGTGTTGGGTAGTTCTTCTCATGAAATCATAACTTTATTTAGATATAAGAAACAACACTATCTCCACATGAAAACAGATCCCAACCCAGATCTCAAAGAATCAAAATGCACCACATACCCTTATCTTGACTTCATAAAAACCAATATTGGTGCTAATGTAAGGTGAACTTTAAGAACATTAAAATAATTATGACATTACACATTCCATTTTTCACACCTGGGTTTTTAAATTCATATTTAGTTTTGATAAGAGTTTGAACCTTAGTTATTTCTAGGCAATTATATGTAAAGGGGTTGAATTTTGGGGGTGTTATTCCCCTCTCTCTTTGGCCTATCTTTTCTCATTGATTTTCCACTTGATTTTTTTGGAGAAAATAGCTGATTTGGGTGGGTAGACCCTAGAAATTGGTTAGTAGTAACTGTGATCCCTGACCCAGGTAACCGTGCAGAAGCTCCTGCGTGGGAAAGTAGCTACCACGCTGTTAGTTAGACCGTGTGGGTTTTCTATGTGTTAGGTCTGCTTCTTGGTAGAGGCGGTCGCATGGTCACTGCATGGTTTGACAAACCATGCAGACTAACAGTGCAACCTATCTAGGTCTTTAAAAACACTTTATCTCTCACCAATTTTTATAACCAAACACACCCTTACCTCTACCTTTTAGAATCCGCCGCCCTAGAAACCTCCTCCCCTTCTCTTGGCTCCATTAGGCCTCCATTTTTTGTGCGTTTTGGGTGTGATTTCTCCTCTGAATCATCATGTAAGTCCTCTATCCATTTCTCCCTTATTTCTAGGGGTTTCTTCCAGTTTCTTGGGGTTCCATCTCTCCCATGATTAGGGTTCTAATTTTTAGGGTTTAAACCTATGATTTTGGGTTTGATATTGAATTTTTAGGTCATATTTAACTCCCATTGGGTGTGGTTGATGTGTGATTGAGATTTCACACCAGATTCTAGAATTTTTTATCATATGAGGTAAGATCCCTTTAAACCACTCCTTTAAAGTTGACATTTCATTGATTTCTTGATTTTTACACCTCCATTAATTATTAAATAGTGATTTTTCATAATTAGAATGGTTTTTCCTTATAAAATAAATTGTTGTTTAAATTACCTTGAATGTGTGTTGTGGATTAAAGGGGTTTTCACACTAATTGTTTTTCAAATGGACTGATTGGATTTTCTAAGTGGTTTTTGATTCCTAAAGGCATGGTTTGGTTTTATAAATGATGGTTTAATATTTAAAATGTGCAGTGGTGTTTCCCAAATGGATTTCTAAGTTATTTTGGTATAGAAAATGGCTTATGTTAAGTTGTTATAAAAGGTTTCATGTGTAGAAATGACATGAGGCACATTTGGATTTTTTATTAAATGGTTTCATTTGGAAAAACCTCCTTTGAAAGAATCACTTGACTTATTGGTTATCCATGAGAAGGGAGTTTCCTCGGTATGAGGCCTACCATGTGTGATAATTATTTTATGGCCAAGGGATACTCCTTGAAGTGGCTGGGGTGGTGTCGGTTCATGTGATATGTGTGATGACATGCGTATTTGTCTTGTTTCTTGATTTTGTTTGGCACACCCCTTTGTGAACATAACATGTGAACCTAGCATAGAAAAGATGAATTCTAATAATTTTTTCTGCACTAGTCTAGGTTATTTCACGAGCTAGTTGTCCATAACAGGAGGTTATTTTATTATTATTGTTATGGGATTGGGCCCCTCGGTAAGGCCAGGTAGGGCGACCATCAGGCGTTTGGGCATTATGATTTCATCAGGCAAGGCATGCCTTCGGTATGAGTTACATGTATATTATGTTTTGATTCTCTTTTCAGTTCCTAGGTATTCCCTTGTTTCTATGATACTAGTATGGTTAGTTCCATTTTCCTCGTTGAGTAAAATTATATTTCAAATACTTGTTTTTTCTATTTTCTAGCAAAATGGTGAATGTGTGGCTTATTAAAAAGGTTCAAGAAGATTATTTTGAATTATCAATAATTTTACCCTTTTTCTTAGTTATAAAGAATTAATGATTTTTATTTGGTTCCTTTATCCTTTCTCCCTTGACCCTTGTTTTAAAATCATGAGGGAAATGGTTTTAATTGTGATTTTTTTTCATTAAATGAAAAGTTTAAAAAATTTATCCTTATATATTGTATTTCAAACTTTTTTTATCAGTGTTTATTTATTTAAAGGATGTGAATTAGGGATAGAATTATTTGGGCCACCTACTGAGTTTTAATACTCACACCTATAGTTTTCTATTGTTTTTAGTTTATGATGCAGGTCTCAGCTTGAGTTTGATCACCTTGGGTGATGGTAGATGTGGACTATAGAGTGACCCTCAGGGTCACATGGAGGTGTTTGAGTGTTAGGTTCAGTTTGGGTTTTCTGGTATATTTTGTTGTTCAAGTTGTTGTTCCTTTCTTTATAATTGTAAATGGTGTAAATTTTGGAAATCATATTGAGTTTAGTTTTATACTTTACATATATATTTTTTCCTTGTTTATTTTATTAGAAAAAACCATTCCCATTGTCTCTTATTATTACCTTAAGGATTTTCACTAGCCTGGGAGAATCAGAAACTCCTCTCAAGCCTTGCCACAGATTGGCATGGATGACCAGTTCAGTGTCGACCTGGGTTGGTTTGTGACAAAATGGTATCAGAGCAAGGTTGAATCTTTTGAGAACTTTTTTATAGAACCAATTTTTATTTGGGGATGTTAAGGTATAAAAAGTAGGATTTCTAGGGATTGAGGCATAGGAATGAGAATAACGTCATGAACCCTTGCTCATTATGAACCTTGGGTTACCATGAGAAGTTTGGGTCTATTGGTGTCCTTTGGTTCTTGTGGATTGTTTGGTGTTGGGAAATGAAGAGGGAGTTGGGAAAGTGGACTTTGTGAGCTCACAGAGACTATAAATCCTTGTTGATCTAGGGACATGGTCCTAAATAACTCCTTGTGGTGGTGGTATGATTGGCATATGGCCTCTAACCATATGGACAAGTCACCCATCGACACTAGTTTCCCCTTTGTGAATCGTTTGGATTTTCTTTAGTTCTAGAATTTGTTTTGAAAAGTTCTATTTTGAAATTGTAAAATCATAAATTTAAAATGGTATTGGTTTTGTTTTTGTAAGTAGAAAATGGATTTTCATAACTTATTTTCAGGAAGGTCTGGAAAATTGGATTTTACGTGAAATTAATTTATGGGGTAAAATAGAAATGGTTTAATGGGACAAGTTGAACTACTGAAAAATGTTTTAACTTGAACAAATTGGTATTTAGGAAATTATTTTTAATGGGATGAGATATTTTGAAAATAGAGGTGTGGATTTCAAAAAATGGTTTTGATTACGTGGTTAGTGAACCTTGGGTAATATTTCTAAATGTTTGAAATGAATGCATTGTCTTAGATTTGATGTGTAAATTGGGTTTTAAATTAAATGGTTGGTGTTTTTATGGAAAAAATTCTGTGAGATTTGAAAATGAAGTGTGAGTTAAATGCTTTACCTTGAAAGGTGTTTTACCTTTGGTGTTTCTGTGAGTGAACACATGCAAGGATATGTATGAGAAAGTGGATGGGTTCCCGGTATAGCATAAGGATGTGCATGTGTGAGGCTCTAAGGGGAACCATTGGTAGGTGTGAAATATTTTAAGATTGTTTTATTTTCAAAAGTTTTTTAAATGGAAACATTTTGAGGCTTTGATAACTTGTAATGGTGTGGAATTTCCCTTGTGTTTTGGGAAATGTGTTTCTCTTATGATGTTTGAAATAGAGAATCCTTGTTGTTTGATTGGTCTTTATCGAGTTCTTTGTTTCCTTTTTTATTAGTGTTCTCCCCCAAAAGCTTTGATGTATACCCATGGTGCAACTTCTGGTAGATCATCTTTAGAAAATAATCTAGTTGATCATCCTATAGAATATATTCTTGAATTTTTGGAAGTTGAATCCTCCTATATTTTATGTTCAAGCAGATCCTATAAAGGTTAAGGATTGGATGTAGAGGATTGATAGTGACTTCAATTTCCTTATGTTTCCTGAGTCATTAAAGGTAAAGTTTGATACCTTTTTTCTTGAAGGTCTAACCTAGAAATGGTGGAAGTTTGTGTCTTGAAGAAATATTTGGAAAGATCTTTCTTTGGAGTTCTTCAATTCTTCATTCTTCCAATATTATTTTTATGAGGTAATGAAGGTGAGGAAGAAGATGGAGTTGTGTGGTCTTCATAAAGGTGTTTTATCAGTGTTGGAATTATATTGTCGCTTCCTAGATCTAGTTACATATGATCTAGGCAATTCTAAGAACGATCCCATGAAGGCTCGACACTTAGAGATCGGGATCCATTCAGAGTTGTAGTCAAAGGTGGTAGAGCATAACATGACCACTTTTTCTGATGTGGTGAGGCAAGACTTTTGTGTTGAATCTATTTTAGTACGATGGCTTGAGATGGTTAATCTTCCTTTGGTTCCTTAAAGTGGTTAAAGAGATTCCAGTGAGAAAAATGGGAAGTGACCTGATGCTGGAGATGTTGGTAGGTGAATTAAGAGGCCTTCAGACCTCTCATCAACCTCTATAGGGTGCAATGTCAGGATGTGTCACCAGTGTGGTAAGAGCGATCATAAGAGGTCATCATTCCTAAATTCTCCAAATTCTTACCATACCAGTGGATGCTTGGGAAAATTGAAATAGTTCTTTTGGGGTGTTTCCAAGAAACATCATGGAGCCAAAACCAACTCTTCAAAGGTCACCCATCTCGTTTACAGGAGTAAGGAAATGTTTGTAAATTTTTTTAGGGTCACTCTCATTGTAATGTTCTTTGGATTCATTCATTGTGCCTGGTGTTTTTTTGTGGTGTTTATTTTTATTACAATTGTAACAATTTTTGTTGTAGAAATTTTTATAATTTCTATTTTAATGGAAGTGTGTTTTGTGAAATTTTGATCTGTGTGTCTGGTTCATGGGTTCCTAATACCTAACTGTGAGGTAGGGGTCTCTTTAATCATAATAGATCTATCCTTAAGGTCTCAGAGTGAAGCTGGAGCATAGTCAAGATAACCCCTGTGGTGAAAAATGACTTGGTTTAATCTCTATCCTTAG
The DNA here is from genome assembly GCA_963277665.1 of Viscum album. NCBI lineage: Eukaryota > Viridiplantae > Streptophyta > Magnoliopsida > Santalales > Viscaceae > Viscum > Viscum album. Next base: position 1,589,705,168 of record OY728131.1, read on the forward strand.
TTTTGATGATTAAAGAATTTTATTCCTTTGGTGTATCCATTCTATTTTAAATTGGTTCCATTCAGTGGAAAGTGGAGTGGGATCCTAATTTCCAAATTGTAATCCATTTGAGTGCAAGAGTCTCCATTGGTGATAAGGAGACATAGTCACCGCATTCCATTAGAATCCCAGGGGTTGTGTCACCCTGGTTATTGGACTCTATTCTATTTTAAGGAATGTTGGTGTGAATCAAGTGTGGATTGGTTTGTAGTTGTCTAAGGATGTGAAGATGTTGGATATGGTTTTTATGCTCCATTAGTTGGGCCCTTCCCTCCCCTACCCTTATGGTATTGAATTTTGGTATGTGTGAAAATTTCTTGAGTTTGTTTAATCTCTCTAGTCCTTATGGTTGGGATATCCTCCATGGGTCATGTTGAAGTTTCCTTTGGAATATAAGGGACGTAAGCCTATTTCTTATGGTGGGGATTCTGTTTGGGCCTCCCCACGTGTTGGCATTCTGGTTCCGTCTCAAGTGTTGGTTCATTTCTAAAGGTGGGGAGTCCATTCAAGGAACCCCGTGTCAGTATCTATGTTTTTTTCTTAGTATCAGTTTGGTGGTGGATGTTTTTTTTCTGATCAACCTAATCCTATGTTCTTCCTTGGAGTAAATGTTGGGATGGGTGTTCTCCCAATGATTTTGTTGAAGTAAGGTTATAGAGGTTTTCATCAGATGTGGTTTGAATTCATTTGGTTGTTTTGGGTGAGTAATTTGAGTCCTCTTGGTGATGTCAAAGGAGTTCATGTTTTGAGGATGGTTTATTTCCATAAAAATTCTATTCCTTTTTGGATTGATCAATTGGAGGTGTTTATGTCTTTGGGGGTGGGTTTCACTTAGTGGGGAGTCCATTTTGGTCTCCCGAATTCATCTTGTTATCCTTATTCTTTCTGGTGGAGTTTTTGTGATCTATTAATTTTTTATTTGGTGGAAATATTCTTGATTTGTAAAGGAGTGGTGATTTTTTCTTCCAGTTTAAGCCTTGGTATGGATTTTTGGGGGCAGAAAGTGTTATGGTGGGGAGAATTTTTATACCCAAGTTTTTAATTTCATCTTTGGTTTAGGTTTGGGTTTGGACCTTAATTTTTTTTATTGTGAACCAGTTATGACATGGATGAAATTTTGGGGTGTTCTTTACCTATATTTTTGTCCTATCTTTCTTCATTGGGTTTCCCCTTGAGTTTTTGGATAAAATAGTTGTTTTGGGTGGGAAGAACCTAGCACACGATTAACACTTGGTTAGTAGTAATCATGCACCTTGACCCAAGTAACCATGTGGAATCTCTTGGATGGGAAAATAGTTACCAAATAGCTATCGCACATTCAGTCAGACTATGCAATTTTCTCATGTGGTAGTTCTTCTTTTTGATGGAGGTAGTCACATGGTCACCACACGGTTTGATAAACCATGAAGACTAACTATGTGGTATATCTAGGTCATTAAAAACACTTTTTCTTTCCTCGGTTTGATACCCAAACACACCCTTACCTCTCCTATGCAGGATCCTCTACACTATATGCCTCTTCTCCCTCTCTTAGATCCCCTAGGTCTCTATTTTTTGCTGTTTTTGGTGTGATTTATCCTATAAATCATCATGTAAGTCCTCCCTCCCTTGGTTTCTCCCTTATTTCTAGGATTTTCTTCTAGTCTATATGGGTTCCCTCTCTCCCATGGTTAGGGTTCTGATTTTTAGGGTTGAAACCTAAAATGTGGGGTTTGATATTGATGTTTTAGGTCAGATATAACTTTCCATGGGCGCGGTTGAGGTGTGATTGAGATTTCTCACTGGATTCTGGAAGTTCTTCATCATATGTGGTAAGATCCCTTTTTACCTCTCCTTTAATGTTTAGATTTCATTGATTTCTTGATTTTTTCACCTCCCATAATTATAAAATAGTGATGTTTCATTATTTGAATGATTATTCCTTGTGAAATAATTTTTTTTCTTAATTTACATAAATGTGTGATGTGTATTTGAAGGGTTTTTAACATTAGTGTTTTTCAAATGGTCCGATTAAAATTTTTAAGTAGTTTTTGATTCTTAAAGCCATGGTTTGGTTTTGTAAATGATGGTGTGATATTCATAATGGCGAGTGGTGTTTCCAAAATGGATTTATAAGTTTTTTGGGTATAGAAAATGTCTTGTGTTGAGTTATTATAAACTTTTTGATGTGTGGAAATGACATGAGGCTTGTTTGGAATTTTTATTAAGTGGTTTCATTTGAAAAAAACTTCTAGGGGCGAGTCACTTGTCTTATTGGTTAAACATGAGACATGAGTTTCCTTGACATGATAACTCCCTTACATGATAATTGTTTTATAGCAAGGGGATATTCCTCGAGGTGGCTAGGGTGGTTTCAGTTTGTGTGATATGGGTGATGGCATGTGTATTTGGCTTGTTTCTTGATTTTGTTTGGCGCACCCCATTGTGAACATAACATGGGAACCTAGAATAGAAAAGAAGAATTCTGAGAAGGTTTTCTGCACTAGTATAGGTTATTTCACTAATTAGTGACCCATAATAGGAGGTTATTTTATTATTATTTATATGGGATTGACCCCCTCAGTCAAGCCAGTTAGGGAGATGACTAAACATTTGGATGTTATGATGCCATCAGGTAGGGCATGCCTTCAGGATGAGTCACATGTATAGTATGTTCTATTTCTCCTCTGAGTTCCAAGGTATTCATGTGTTTCTCAAATACTATTATGGTTTGTTCTATTGTCCTCATTAAGTAGAATTATATTTTATTTACATGGATTTTGTGTTTTCCTGAAAAATGGTGAATGTGTGTCTTGTTAAAAAGGTTCAAGAAGAGTGTTTTGAATGAACAAGTATTTTCACCTTTTTCATAGTTATGAGGAATTAATGATTTTTATTTGGTCTCTTTCTACCTTCTCCCATGAGATTATTTTAAAATCATGAGGGAAATGGCTCTAATTGTGATTTTTTTGCTTGAAAATGAAAAGTGTAGAAAATTTATCATTATATATTATATTTCAAACTTGTTAATCAATGTTTTTTATTTAAAGGATGTGCATTGGGAATAGAATTATTCGAGACTACCTACTGAGTTTTAATACTCATGCCTATAGTTTTATCTTATTTTTTGTTTATTCTTTCAGTTTCAGCTTGAGTTCGATCACATCATCTGATTGTAGTTGTGGACTTTAGAGTGCCCCTCAAGGTCACGTAGAGGTGTTTGGTTGTCAGGTTCAGTTTTGTTTTTCTGGTATAGTTTTTTTTTCAGGTTGTTGTTCCTTTCATTGTAATTGTAAATGATGTAAAGTTTAGAAATCATATTTAGTTTTTTTTCTCATTTATATATATTATGCTCCCTTATTTATTTTATTGGAAAAAACCATTCCTATTGTCTCTTATGATTCCCTTAGTGCTTGTCGCAAGCCCCAGAGGATCGGGAACGTCTCTCAGGGCTTTACATGGATCAGATTGGGTGACCGGTTCAGGGTCGACCTCGGTTGGTTCATGACACCATGGTAATGGAAGATTATTCCTTTTTGAAAATATTATATTTTCATGATAAATCATGAACAAAACATTAGTAATAACTAGCTAGGATAAGGAAACTACATATCTCAAAGAAATTATTTGGTGATTTCCATGAGATAATAGCCTCTATCTTTTCTAGATCCACAGAACACCTCTTCTAGAGATAACATAGATAAGGAATAATACCTCTTGTATCCAAAAAACCACACTTTGATAATTTTGCATACAGACAATGATCCCTCAAGATTCCCAACACTATCTCTAAGTGTTTCTCATGCTTATCCCTTTTCCTTGAATAAAACAATATGTCATCCACAAACACCACTAAAAAATAATCCAGATATCTATGAAGTATCTAATTAATCAATTACATACATAATTATAGTGAATTAATAAGACTAAAAGTAATTACTACATATTCATAATGGCCATATTTTCTTCTGAAAGATATTTTCATAATATCATCCTTATGAAAGATATTTTCATAATATCATCCTTCTGAACCCAAAATTGGTGATATGCTGATCGCAAGTCCATTTTGGAGAACCAATAATCTCCCCTAAAATAGTTGAAGATATAATCAATGCATGGAAGTGGATATCTATTATTTATCATAACTTGGTTAAGATTGAAAAAATTGATATAAAGGCAAAGCGTTCCATCTGTATTTTTGACAAACAAGACCAGTGCTTCCCACGAAGACATAATCGACTAAATGAACCCTTTTCTTTTCAGTTATTCCAACTGCACTTTCAATTACCTTAATTATATTGGTTCTATTTGATAAGATGAAATGGAAATATGATTTTTCCCTAGAATAATATCAATCATAAAATCCACTTATCTTGTGGGTGGAAACCCTAATAAAGTTTCAGGAAAAACATTTAGAAACTGATCAAAAACCACTGTAAATCTACAATTATTGATCTCTTCCATAAATACTAAAGTCAAAGACACTAAATGGTATGATATCATTCCAACTTCTAGTGCCAAAAAGTTTGTTTCACCTTCCTTTACTTTTATTTCTCCTCTAAAGAGATGTTCATCACCATCCTCACTCATAAAACTCACATGTCAGGTATAATAATCAATATGAGCCTTAAAAATTTATCAACCAATATATACCTAGTATTATATCATAGATATAAATAACAAGTATATATAAATCTCATATCTAATTAGCTTCACCAATAGTTATAAAAAATTTTCTACACCTGAAAGTTTGACATTCTCTTTGACCAAGAGGAGTTTGAAGTTTTAACACTGATGGAATCATCTCAAAATTTAAAGCCAGTAAATCAACAACACAAAAAGAAATAAAGGAATGGGATGAACCCATATAAAAAAAACTTGCATAAGGGTAAAATTCAAAAAAATCGTACTTCTCACGGTCAATGGTGAAGATTGATCATCCACAAAAACTTGATTATCTCCTTATAATTACTTTATCATGGAACATTTTTCATTATTTATTTGTTTAGATTGACCTACACGAGGAGTCATGGTATTCCTAGAATGACCATTGATAGCTCTCTTCTATTAACAAGAGGTATTCTGTTTACTGCATCCCATCAAAGCATAAAACATCTGCGATAAATAAGAAGTTTCCCAAACACCTGACTATAGAGCAGTACGACAATATTATTGAAGCTACACCATCTGATTGTAGTTGTGACATGATCTTGGTGGTGCTGTATAATTTCACTTCATTTTTTTCAAATGAACCACATTGAAAAAATCTTAGTTGGATCTTTGGTTTTAGAGTAAGATTCACTGATCCGACCATTTGATTCTGATCTATCCCTGTACCTTAGAAATTGGTGTACATCTTCTTCTTGCTCCCATCATTAGAGTTCCCACAATTTTCTATATGTATGAACATGATTCCTCCATCCATATATCCTATGATATCCATTTCTTCCATTGTTTCTCTATCAACCATATATATATAATCCATTATATAGAGCACAAAAATCTTTGATAAATTCTCCTTCCTCAACCCTGATTAAAAGATTCATGCCTTTAAGGATTCACTAGAAGAAACTTCAGGTGAAAAGTGGACTAAATTAATAAATTTATCCACATACTTTATCACAGTGAGTCTCTCCTATTTCAAGATGAATAAGTCTGTTGTTTTTTCAATTTTTAATGTATGAGGATAGAATTGTTTGTTGAAAAATTCTTCAAAATACACCCAACCAATTCATTGATCTAATCTTGACTGAAGAAAAAAATCTCACCATTGGAATGAAAGATCCTCCAACATATACATCACTAAATTAAATTTCAACTCTAATAGTGTGCCAAGGAAATCAAAGATTTGATTAATCCTATTTATCCACACCTCTAATTTCTTTGGCTCAAAATCACCCCAAAATTTGGGTGGATTCTACTTATGAAACTGAATAGAATGATCCACTTTCCTTGGTTTATCTATATCATTACCTCTATCCACATCTCGAAAATCATAGACTATACTTTGAACCAATTTTTTGTTCACCTATTGCTTAGGAGTAACCACATTTTCAGAATCTTCTTTTGGTTGGTTTCTATGACACCTACTGGGTTCCATTTTCTAGAAACACAACAAACATCATAAGTATAACTCTCTAGAAACTGAATGATTTACAATGTCAAATTATACCACATCGAAATTATCACAACATTTATTTCCAAAATTCAAAATTTTCCTCATTAAATCATTTTTGAAAATTTTCAACTTGATTTTTAAAATTGAAACCTTTTTCAAATACCACTACCATGCTCTTTTTTAAAATCTAACATTTGAAAACAATTTCAATACTTTTCAAAAATCAACATTTCTGCATCAAATCGCAAACCATTGCTCAAAATGAAATATATGTCCTAGTGGTAATTCATTTCTAAAATTCATATCATGCCCATATCATTAGCTAAACCCATGAAAATGAGATTACAAATCCTATAAGTGTCTCCAAAAAAATTATGTACCCAAATCCCTAGTAACTAGAAGTTCAGAATAAAGAAGGATAGATATGTATTTTAATTATCTACTTTTCAAGTCTTGGAAATCCTACTTCTTTCTACCATCCCAACTAAAGGAATAATCAAAATTAATATCAACTCAAAGACCGGGAAAATAAATACCAAGTGAAAGACTGACCAAGACTAATACCACTTGAAAGTTAAGGACTAAACAAGTTGATACCACTTGTAACATCTCACCCCTCTTCATTGTATTGATTCGAGGAAGCATTGATACTTGGCCGTTAGAGACATACACAAGATGTAAAAGGCTGAAAATAAATTCCAAGGGATTCAATACAATTGAAATATAATTTTCCCTTTTAGAAATAAAACAACCCAACCAAACCTAACATAACAAAAAATAGTACATGAAGCATGATAATTATGTAAAACAACTCAAAGCAATACCACTGATATAAAAACCTGACTAAAATAGAGTACTACAATGAATGAATCCTAATATAAAAGTTTAATGTTGAAGATAAAACCAATAAAACTCAACGATGCCAACTGTAACTCCAAATATCCCAATATAGTCTATGATCCAACTCCAAAATATAATCCAAGTATCACGAAGCACTAAAGAGTGTGATACTTCACATTTTTCTGTATCCTGATGAACAATATTTTCAAAGGAACCAAAGTGAAAAGGAAAGGGTGAGTAATGAAAATCAGTAGGCTTTCCTCAAATGTTTTCCCTACACAGACCACTAGGATAGAACATGTTAGAAAATTTATATAAAAAATTTATTTAAACAATTGAAAACAGTTTATAACAAGAAAAACAATTTAATACCAAAATTATTTTATCAAAACCATCAATTTCCAAGGGAAGTAACCAAATAAGTAATTTAACTATTTCATAAATTCCATTTTGGAAAAATCCATTTAATTCCATATATCTATGAATTTAACCATGCATGCAACCATGGACCTCCCTATACTAACGATTGGCGAGCCATACTTTCACTAAGACATCACTTAATGAATCATTTTGATAGGATAAAGTTATTACCCTTATCCATCCCACTAATTATGAGGGAAACTACATACCCTTATCTATCCTAAATGCACATAAATACACATAACCATTATGCCAAAAAACTATTGCCAAAACAACCATTCCAACCATTTCAATAAAACCATTATTTTTTTTGAAAACCTTTCAAGAAACCCATTTCAATAAAAACAACTCTTTATTTGAAACACTTTTCTATAAATCAAAACCAAACAACTATTTTGAAACCATCATTCTAAAATCATGTTATAAAAATCACTTTCCTCCAAAACACCCAATATCTTACAATTTCATAAACTGTCACTAAAGAGGGTTTCCAAAAATAATTATTCCAAAATTTCACTATAAATTTCAAGAAAAATAATCAATATTAAATCAAGCCTTGAAGCTATAAATAGAGGAGTCAATAGTAAATCCACCCACCTTGGAAATTATGATGAAAATGAAGAACGACACGAAAACGCCCCAAAAACTGGGTTGAATCTCTGAAACACCACTTAAGTCTCTTCCCCTAACATAAAAAAGGACAAATCTAACCATGATTGGCACCAACAACCTTAGATCTATCCACAATGGACTAGATATAAGAATCAGAGAGAAGGAGGAAAGCAGATCAAAGAAAAACCCAGAAAACCACCACAAAAGGAGACTTACCAAGGGAATTCGGCTACAACACACCAAGAAAATAATTTAGATCACCTTTGGATTGATGAGGAAATATTTCATAGCCTTTGTAAGGAAGGAATCCGGAGTTAGGGTCGATTTGGGAAAAAACAAGGGGTTAAAACATAATCCTGGCCCACATCCACTTTTTATGATATTGTTTTTAAACCACGAACGTTTAGTCGCACGGTTAGGAAAACCATGTGATAACCATGTTCCATCCTCAACCTTAAGTATCACCTCAAATTGTTGGACCACATCGTTAGAAAAACCATGTATCAACCATTCAAAATCTCATTGTCCCACTTTTTATGGTTTCTCCTTGATGGACACACAGTTTCGAAAAACCATGCTCCTAACCACGTGTCTTTCCCTTAGCCCATGTCTCACAATTCATGGTTTCCTGTAGGAGTTGCACAGATTCCACTAATCATGCACCAACCACAAACCTTTAGAAAATCCCAAAAAACACTCCAAAAAGTTATCCAAACCCTCCCAAACTTCACCAAACACTTTACATACTTAAAGAGTATAAAGAAAGAGTTACTTACTTGAAACCAGGGGTGCTATAGATATATAATAAATTACTAATTAAAAAAGAATAAATAATAATTGTATAAAGATTTAAATATGAAAATTTAAAAATAAAAAGGAATAAATATTAAAAATGAATAAATATTAATTATATAAATTACAAGCATATTAAAAATATTGAATAATAAAAAATGAAAATATATAAATACATATTAAAAATAAAATAAAATAAAAATATATTAAATGAATAACATTAAAAATGAATGAATTAAAAAATATAAAAAACTAATAAATAATAAAAATTAATAAATAATATTAAATGAATAAATATTAAAAAAGAATAAATAAAAAGGAATAAATTAAAAATATATTAAAAAATGAATAAATAGTATTAATTATTTAAATCATAAAAAATGAAAAATTAATAAATATTAAAATAAAAATGAATGAATATTAAAAATTTCATTTAAATACAAATTATTTTTAATAAATTACTAATTATTCAAATGTATATAATATTAATCATATATATAATATTAATAATAATTGTATTTACTTTTTTTATTAATTATATAGATGGATAAATATATAATATTAGAAAAATTTATACTTATATAAATATTTAGAAATATTAATAATTATATTTCAATTTATAGATGATTATTTCCTATATATTATTAATTATTATTTAATTTACTACCAATTATATTTAAAATAACACTATATTATTATAATTATTATAATATATATATATATATATTGATAAAAAAATATTTTTTTATCAACTACATGAAAAATGAAAAATTATAATTTTTTGACAATCATATTATTAATTATAAAACTATAAAATTAATTATAATAATTATATTTATATATATTTACAATTAATAATATAAAAATATATTATTATTACTAATTATAGATGTACATATTATATTAATGTTTTTTAAAAATATGATTAAGTATTAATTATAATTAAAAATATTATTATTTATGTAAGTGAATAAATATTTTTTTAAATATACCATCAATTGTATAAATTTATAATTATATCCATAAATATTTATATGTATATATAAAAAAATATTTAAAATATACATTACTTATATTTAAATATTAATTAATATTTTTATTATCATAAATTTTAAAAAAATTAATTGAAAAATTTCTAAAATTTTAAATACTATTTTATTTAATAAATTCATTTAATTATTTGAATTTTCATTTTTTAATTAATGATTTTCATATATGACCATTTATATTCACATATAAATATATGAAGGTGTGCGTTTGTGCTCGTGTCTTCCAAGGACATGTCTGTGTGTGTGTTGGTGGACAAACACATACACTTGCATATCCAACTATATACAATACATATAATATTAATTTTATTACAAATTGTATGTAAAATAAACTAAAATTAATTACTAATAGAATTTTTTTATATTAATTAATATCATTATATAATTATTAATAATTTCAAGATTAGAGTGTTTTTTCCTTTTGTGACCTTATGTCCCCTCTTTACTTATGAGTTCGCTTCTTTTTAATAAAATAATAAGAGCTTACGAGCTCTCTACTCTATTTATTTCGATATAAATATTATTTACATATAAATATGTGTGTGTGTTTCTGTTTGAAGAACTAAAGGAAATATATTTGTGTAATAAATTCTCCCAACATAGAATTTTTTCCCCATACGGCGCAGTTCAGTGGTTTCGCCCCTACTGTACCTGTGGTGGTGAGTTGAGGAGGTCCTGGTTTCGAGCCTCCACGTTTGCAGATTTTCTTTCCTTTGTTCCCCTGCCCCAAACCTACCATGTATATTTTTGTAATAAATGACAGCAATACATACATGTTTATATCTAACTTTATACAATTCATATAATATAAATGTTATTGTGATTTCTATATAAAATAAACTAAAATTAATTACTAATGTAAAATTATAGTACTAATCAACATTGTTCTATAAATATCAATAATTAATAAATTTATAAATGTATATAATATTAGTATTATACATAATAAAAAATATTAATAATTATAAATTATATTTAAAAATATTAGTTAGATTTTTAAAAATATCATTAATCATATAAATTAATAAATATTTTACAAAAAATAAAAAACATATATTTATATTTATAAATATTACAATTTTTCTATATTTAAATAAAAAATATTTTCAATAAATATTATCAATTAAAATATAAATATTAAATTTATTGCCAATTTTATTTTAAAAAATATTTTATTCATTGTTTTTTAAATTTAAATTATAACTTTGTTAAAAAATTATAAATTATATGTACACACACACATATATATCAACAAAATGCACACACACACACACACACATATATATATATATATCCATGAAAAATTACATTAATTGAATTTAAATAACATTAATTAGTGCTTTTATAAATGATGACATGTATATAATAATACTATTAATTATATATTTAAATATGAAAAAATGTATATAATTAATTTTTTATAATTATATTTCCATTTTTTAATTCATATTATTTTCATTAAATTAGAAATTTATATTGATAATTATATGCATTCTAACTTATATATATATATAAATATATGATATGCATATATATTATTATCTAGACCCAAATGTGTGGATTAATATTGTCTTAGTTTGGGGGTCTGAACCTAAGAGTCCAAACACTTATTTTTACGGAAATTCCCCAACACATCCCCTATGACTATTATATATATATATATATATTTATTTTATGATATTTATTAATAATTTAAATACAAGTAAAATAAAAACATGTATATTGAAATTATTAAGTGTATTATAAAGTTTATTATAATGAAATTATTATATTTTTTTTATTATTTATACATGTAAAATCAATATATATATATATAATTTATATATGTGTGTCTTTATTTTTTATATATATAAGTACACACATTGCATAACCTATTATATAAAATTACATCCAAAAAGTATATTGAAAATTTCCAATGAAAATTGACACTAATAAAAATTTCATCTAATAAATTTACATTGAAATTTTGGAATTCAAAATTATGTTAGAATTTTATACTAAATTTTTTTATTTTATACATAAATTTAATATTTTCAAGGGAAATCTATAATCGATATTTGAAATGAAATTTTATTCTAAAAAATTATATAATAAATTTTATTACCATAATTCTAAAATGAATATATGTTTAAATTTTTAGTACAAATATATTAATACATAAATAGACAATTAATTTTGAAATAAAAATTTGAAATTCAAAATTCAAATACAAATATCCAGTAAAAATTTCCATACGTAAATTTACAATGTAAATTTACAATGTAAATTTACACCACTTAAAATTATAATTAAAATATAATAACACATAAAAAATAAAAATTTTCATTGGAAATTTTCATTGGAAATTTTCATTGAAAATTTTCCTTATAAACTTTTAGTGCATATTTCCATTAGAAAATTCAAGTGAAAATTCCCACAAAAAACTGGATTACATATTTCAGCTTAATTTTTATTATAATTAAATTAAATATTTGATTATTAAAATTATAAAATAAATACATGTTTAAATTTTTGGTTTAAAAATATTAGCACATAAATAATTTATTTTTTCATAAATGTTTTGTACTGAAAAATTCCTATGGAAATTTCCCATGAAAACTTCCAATAGAAATTTCCATTACAAACTTCCACTAAAAATTTCTAGTGAAAAATTCCATTGAAAATTTCCTATGAAAATTTCCGCTGGAAAATTTCCATGAAAAACTTTAATGGAAAACTCCAATTAAAATTTAAACTTTAAATTACAACGAAGTTATATTAATACATAAATAAATAATGTAAAATTTCACTAGAAATTTCCAATGAAAACTTTTAATGGAAAATTCCAGTTCAAATTTAGACTTTAAATTACAATGAAGATATATTAATACATAAATATATAATGTAAATCTTCATAGGAAACTTGTATTGAGAATTTACATGAAAAATATTTTCTACAAATTTTCAATGGAAACTTTTAGTGAAAATTTCCATTCAAATTTCTATTAGAGATTTCAATGTATATTTTCCATGTGACATTTTCATTTAAAAATCATAGAGCAATTTTTCATTGAAAATTACAAATAATTTTTCATTTTATGATGAAATTTTTAATGAAAACTAAAAAAAACAAAGACCAACATACAAATATAAATGTACATGGTAATATTATAATATAAATTTCGAGTTTAAATTTACAGTGTAATTTTTTAGTATGTATATACAAACATCCATTCTAATTTGCATTAGAAATCTGTGTTTGACATTTACATAATAAATATCTAATGAAATAAATCTATAGTAAAAAATTTTAGTTAAACTTTATAGTACAAACTTTTAATGCATGAATATATACATACATACATATGTGTATATATACAAATATTAAGATACAATATAATATTCAAGTTCCAATTTACACTGGAAAGTAACACAATTCCAATGGAGATTTCCATTAAAAATTCGTAGTGAAAATTTATAGTTATCAATGGAACCTACATTTAGTGAAAAAAGAGAATTCTTGGTATGATATGATTTCAGTGTTCTTCATTATTCTTTGCATGTTGATTCATTAGAGGATAGACTTGGAATGTATTTGGGTTTTCTTTCACTGCCTAAGATCATTGGATGACCCCCTCATAATCATCAAATACATTTTTAAATTTCTATTTAAAGTATACAAAAATAAAAACTAAAAATTTTCCTGTAAAGGGGAAAAAGTAAAGGGCCAATGTGATTTTAGAAACAATGAAAAATAATTAAAATAAGAAGAAGGAAATGGTGAGTTACCTATTAAAATTATTATGTGTGTGTATTCAGTTAATTTAAAATCTTTTCAATATAGATATTTCATTTTTTATGTTATCAAATTGAAAATACATTTACAATTATGTGATCATGACATCAAGATGAAAAATTCAAGGCCCATATATTGTTGGTAATTTAAACCTGCAAAATGGTTCCCAAAACCACCACCCATTTCATTCCGAAAAAGAAAGAAAATTTATTATTTTCTTATTACTTATTTTTGAATATATGAAGATACAATTTTCAAATTTTTCAATATACATCATGATGGTGTTGTTTTTATACCAATGAAGACCATTTAAAGGTTGTTTTTGTAATTTTAAATATAAATATATTGAAATCAATTTTGAGTCAAGTTGATTAAATTCTAAGTATCGTTTCACTCATTTTAATGAGCAGAATGTAACAATACCTTTCATAGAGTCATTTGGTGCTCTTAATACATAGTTTTAGCTAAAATAATATGCATGTGAGAAGTCTGATGACCACCATAGAAATGATATCCCCTAAATAGCTCCCTATAGTTTTTATTGTATTGATTAATAGGATATTACATGACTAACTTGACTCATTATTATTATACTTTGTGGATGACATATTGGTTGAATCTAAAATTTAAGAGGATCACGTGCATCATCTGAGAGCCATTCTAGAAATTTTGAGAGATCACTAACTTTATGCCAAGATATAAAAATGTATTTTCTAGATATTGGAAGTGAAGTTCTTGGGACACATGGTCTCAAATAATGGTATTTTAGAAAACCCTGATTAGGTGAAGGCTATTATGACATGGGAATAACCACACAATGTTTTCAAGATTCATCGTTTCTTGGTTTTAGTAGGGCATTACCACAATTTTTTCAAAGTTTTCCTAAATTTGGTTTCTCCAATGACTTCAATCACTAAAAAGTAGTTAAGTTATTATGGGATTCAAAATGTTAGAATTATTTTGATGAGTTGAAGAGTATTTTAAAATTTGAACCATTTCAGAATCTTCCAGAGGCTAGGTAGGGCTATGTGGTCTATTATGATATATTGGGTTTGATTTTTGGTTGTATTCTTATACAGGGTGATCATGTTTTGGCCTATATTTCCTTAGAGATTAGACCACATGAGAATAATTATCTCACCAATTATCTTTAACTCACAGCTGTGATGTATCCTCTTATGACTGGGTGATATTTTTTTAAAGATAAGTTTATTATCTATTCTGATCACAAAATTATGAGTTATATATTATCAAAAAAAATTCTTTGATAAAGGCATTGGTTGGAATACCTATAGTCTTTTTTTGACATTTCATACACCCATGGAAATGGGAATTTCATTTATGATGCATTGGGTAGGAAATTCTCAACCTAGGCAATGAAAGAATCATCAGAAGAGTGAAGTTTTATGGCTCTCTTTACTCGCATGCATTTGGGAATTTGGGAGGATGAGTTCAGGACTTCTTTGGAAAGTGTTTTGTTGACCTACTCTATTTTTAAGATGGTTCTTCAAGAGTAGGATGTTAATGATGAATTCCAAGGATTTAGGGTCTCTCTTTATATTTGAGAGACCATTGGTGAATAGTTATTCTCTTATGAGGGGATTATGTGCTTTTAGAACTGGTACATGGCACCTTTTCCCATGAGAAAATCTATGATGGGGAATTTTCATAATTCATAGTGGGTGGTACACAATGGAATTATGATGATGTTTTATGATATACAATGATGATTTTAGTTTCCATGTATGATATGGGACACAACTGAATTTATTTTTCATTTTTATACTTGTTAGAAGATTAATTTTGATCCCTAGAAACCTTTATGTTTTCATTATCCCCTTCCCGTGCTAGCTTGGAAGTGGGATGATATTTCAATGGAGTTTTTGGTTGATTTTCCTCATACCACATGATATAAGAATTCAATATGGGTAGTGATATAACAAATGACCAAATTGGATCATTTTATTCCTATTCATGATACAACCAAAGTTTAGGACTTGGTAATCCTTTACGTACAATATATTATCAGATTTCATGGAGTTAAATATATTATAGTTTCTGACATAGATCCTAATTTTACTTCTTGTTTTTGGAGAAAACTCCAAGAGGTAAAGGGATATTATGTGAGTCAGATCATGGCTTATCATCAAAAAATGGATGTCTATATAGAACAAGTTATACAGATATTGGAAGACATGTTTTGAGCCCCTGTTCTTGATTTTGGTGGAGCTTGGTATATAAACTTAGAATTAGTTGGTTTTTCATATAATAATAGTTACCAATTTTCTATCTATATGGAACTATTTAAGGCCTTGTATAACTATCTATGCAAATATATATTATGTTGGTAGGATATTAGTGAAGTTTCCTTAGTGGGACCTAGTTTGGTTCAGTAGGTGATGACAAAGATTATATTGATTCTTAAAATAATGGAAAAAACATAGAGATATTATAAACCAAATGATGATCACCATATATTATATTTGGAGTTTTTTTGTTGGTGACTATGTTATCCTGATAGTTTCATCTCAGTTGGGTCACTAACAGCTTTGAAAATAGGAAAATATTTCACTGAGATATGTGGGAAATTTTAAAGTTATTTAGAAGATTGGAAACATGTATTATCATTTGGAATTTACACCTTGGTTAACATCAATTAATCACATGTTCTATATATTACAACTCAAAAAGTATCTCTCTAACCCATCTAATGTTTTGAGCTGGGAGGACCTTGATGTGGAACATTATTTTCTATGACTGAGCATGCAATTCAGTTCATTTATTCTGAGACAAATATTATTTTTGGGATGTTTATACATTTGGTTTTAGTGCTATGGTATCATGCTTCTAATTTATATGATACTTTGGAGTTTGAGGCATTAATGAGAGAGTATTGTTTAGAACACTTTGATATGGATTCTTCTTGATAGGATTTATAGGTGAAAAATAGTTTGTGGTAGGGAGGTCATAATATCCCATTACCACTTTCAGGTGCTACTTATCATGGTCATTGATATCCCTTGGTTGGGCATTATTTTGGGTCTTTTGAGAGTGTTTGAAAATTTCTAGTGGATTTTTGAGGTATCCTAGAATTTTATAGTAGGATTCACTATAATAGATTTGGGATGTATAATAATCCCTTAAACTCTATGGTGTGGAGGGAGATGCTATATAGTAGGGGTTTAGGGACATATTTGGTCAGTTTTTCCCATTTTAAACCCTTACAGTGCATTGGTGGAATATAGTATAACAGTTTCCTAAATAATAGTGAGGTTGTAGTGTGGAGAGATGGTTGTATCATTGAGACTTGAGTGGCTGATTTAGGAACCACTTCTATTTTTGGGGGTAGCTGCGACATGGTGCTTGGGATGCATCGTATCCTTACAACATTTAATGAAAATATAGATGAGCTCTGCAGCAAGGTTCGTAGAGGAATATTGATTGGGGGTGATTGAAATATAATACTATAGACTATCCCATAGTCTATGGTGAACTTTGGAGTGGTATACTCCACTATGTTGTAGATTTCCTCTTTTTACACTCTCTACGTCGTGGTGGAGAAGGTTGCGAATTGGTCATTTTTTATATCATTTAAAATCTTGAATATTAATTTTATCTTCCTAAATCTTTCCACTTGACCGTAATTCAAAAATTTCGTTTTTAAGGCTCTAAAGAGGCTTTTAGGCTCCTCCAACCTCTAATCTTCTTGGATATAAGTTCCAATGGGTATGTTTGATTCCTCTATGGTAAGTGAAACTTATCTCATTCAAGAATTCCCATTTTCTCCTCTTGTCTTCTTATTTGGGAGTGATAAATCGTTATAATGTTAATGGATTAAAACCCTGATCCAATGGGTTGTGTCTCTAGGGATTACTTATTGATCTTCCAAACCTTTGATTCTCCATTAATGTTATAATTTCAAGTGCTTGATTGATTGATCATATTATTAAAGGTATGAGGTTCTATAAGTATTTTCTCTATAATTAAAAACATGATTTATTACTTGTTTTAAAAAAATTTCAACTATTTTCTAGAACTTTAATTGTGATGATTTGATGATTGATTTCAAATGCATGAGATTTGTAAAATAAACATATTTTCAATGTATTTGAAAATATGTTGTGATTTTAAAAAATATGGATTGTAATGATTAAATTTCAATTACTATTAAAATAGATTAAAATGAAAGATGATTTTAAAAGTCATGAACTTGATGAAAACTAATAATTTGGTTATGAAATTGAAATTCAATGTTTAACCTAAAAGTGAGAACTTGAATTGTGAATTATGATTTGAATTGAAATAATTTCCCATGATTGATTGATTGATTGATTGATTGAAGAACATGTGAGACTAAGTAGTTAGTGGGTGACAAAAACAAGAAAGATAGGACTTTGGATCTATATAAATGAATTTAAAATGATAATTCTAACTAAACCATGTTTGAAAAAAATTCCCTAGATAGGGTATTGATTGATTTTTCCAAATTCCAAAAGCCTTAGGGATATGTGAAAACACCTGAGTTGTGTTGATTGACTGAGTAGTGCGAGGAACTAATATCTAGAAACTAACTTACCTCAGGGATTGTGATCACAGTTCATTATTATGATTTGATTATTACATTCCATTTATTATAGAACTGTTTTAATTCATTCCCTTGATTTATTAAGGTATTCATTTTATCGTGTTTTTTATATATTTTCCAATTATTTATTTTGAAAGAATGTTTGATTAAAATTATGAAAATGATATTTTATAACTTTATTTATTCAAATTAAATCATAAATGGTTTATTTTAATTGTAACTACTTATAGAATTCTTGGTAAGATCATACTACTCTATTTTGATCACACCCTACCTTTACCTTTGGGAATTTGAATATTTTGTTATGCTAGGTCCAACAATAGTAAAATCACCACTTAGATGGGGTATATGTGCTTGAGAATGGAACTTGGATGATGGTGGTAACTGATGGAGCTATGATCCACTTGTTTCATGGAGTTGTGATATATTATCTTGATGGTGTTGTGTAGTCTCTATATGATGTTTTCTTTATGATATATCTCTAGTTATGGTACTTTCTCCTTGAGGAGAGTTTTAAATTCCGATTATGTATTGATTTATCTTCCTATTTTTATCATTCTTGTGAAAAAATAATTCCTTTTGATTTCTTATTGATTCCATGTTCTAGTCTCCAACTTGTGGTGATCTGGAATTCCCTTCAGGGTATGTCAGAGCCAGTTTGGATGTCAGTGTACCAGGGCTTCCGGGATGGTTTGTGAGGATCTAAATACTAAAAGAATATTCATTTAACTAGTGAACTGAATCACTACACAACATTTTTGTGTAATTGATGAGGTTATTGGAATAGCCAAAAATTATTTTTTCCTACTTATTTTTATATATTAAAAATGGAAGATGATAGGAAGAATGAGAATGACCTAATCATATCAATAAGTACTTTCTTGAAAATCACTAAAACAATAATTAATGTACGTGATGGTATATTATCTATAGTTTTTTGTGGTGACATTTTCCACTTTAACATATTTGATTCCATAAACCACCCCTAATAAGAACATTACTCTTAATCATTTAATTTTATTTTAATAATCAATATTCTGATGGACACTTCTCTTCCTTCCCCTGACCCCATTTTCGAGTTTTAATCATTGATTGGAATGGTAGGTAATGATTCATGTGGACCTTGTTATAATGTTTTAGAAAATTATAATTCATGTGATGGATTTTGGGGGATCATCACATGATCTTAATAGTGGAACAAACCCATAAATATGTTCGATCTATCATCATAGAATGTTCAATATGTATGAAAAATATAAATATAAATAAGTGTACCAGAAATGATACAAAATCAGTATTTTTCTAACACATAAATTTTTTATTGATTGATATCACCTAGGGATAGCTAAAAGAATATTTCCTATACAGGTAGTACATAATACATTAGAATCCTCATACACAACAAGAGGTCCCCCAAACCCAAAAGGTGTCATAAAAAATTCACCTCCATTATAAATGGAGAATTGGGTTAAAGAGAGATTCAATTATGTATTTCTGAAATCACCCACCCCCAATAGTAGGTTCTCTACCCTTTATATAGGCACCCTTCATTCAATGAAGGGAGTCAAACATCGTATAACAACACATGAAATCCAAATTACTTTATGATCATGTATTTCTATTAAGTATATAATCATTTTAATATTTCAAATGATTATAATAATTTTATAGATCCATAAATGAATCAACATTTTCATTCATAAGGAAACTATATAGAAGTCATGATAATGGACATGCACTCAATATCACATATCCCTATCCTATCATACACTATGATAGATACCAATCATATATTCTGATATAGGCATCTACATTCCATATAGTAGTATATGACTTAGGGAATATCATACAATATGATATACCCATTTTACCACATATCAAAAAATATACCACTTTCATGAAAATCCAAAAATGAATTTATGAAAAAAACCACAAGTCATTGTGAATCCATCCAAACAATTTTGGATATGTTTTATTAAACTCACTTCTTTTTGGTATGAACAATTTGTCCAAAATTTAAATCCATATTCTAAGGCCTAACTATGTGACCTTTTTATCCATTATAACATTGGAAAACAAATATGAATTCTTGATTTCAAATATGTAAGTAAAGAGTGGCCTCTAGTAAAAAATCATTGCTAATCAAGATATAAATAGTTCTGGTGTGATCCAAATCAAACATACTCATATATCCATATGAACATTTCCACCATAAATTGTATCATATAAATAATCTATATACTTATATTATCCCTTTTTTCTATGACATCGAGTGACTAATAGATGTGGAACATGGTAATATAGTATAGGTCCACTAATACCCTCATGATTCTAATAAATATACTAACCAATTTGAATGAATACATTACATTCCATTCATCCAAGTAGATGAACACATCACATTCCACTCAACTTAGAGAGGCCATTAATTTCCATAGTATAATTCAATCAAGGTCCTAGATGTCTTTACTCATCAAATGAGTTGACTAATACCATTTTTGTTGAGATCCAATCAATAACATGATCAAAAACATAATGAACCACCCATTGATTTACTAAGATTCAAGGATTGTGCAAGAAAGGTATCAAAGTATGAAGGTTCTCATGATAATTACCTCACCAACCTTAGGTAATTCGAATTCATAATATAAATACACCCTAAGTATATTATTGATCGTAAGACATTCCATGTGATATACTTTGGTGGTCCAGTCTAGATAATAAGTCTCAACATACTACCTCAATTCTAGTATGTGTATATGATATAAAACTCTTTATATCAATTACAAGATTATACTCATGCTAATCATGCCACATACCATCCCAGACAACCTATCGATCTAGGATCTGAACCAGACTATGATAAGGCCCATAGGGTATTCATAATCCCCATGGGCTGGAGAGTAGCACCCAAGCATCCAATAATAACCAGAGGGAATTATTTTCCTAACCCAAAAAAAGATACATGGAATATATATTGAAATAAAATCATAAAATAAATATTTTATAATAAAAAAGTGAAAAATTTAGTGATATAACCAAAGTTAGAAAGATAAATCAATGGTATATGTCCAAAAAACAACCAAAATAAAGGACAACCAAAACTATCCACTACTCTTACATGTGATATATGGGAAACATCCCACCATAACATCACCAGCTACCCAAGCCCAGCTAATCAAAAACCTTTATTCCTCAATGTGGTGCTTTCCTTTTCCTATATCAGATAGAACAAGTTCTACATACCCCCAGGGAAGTGTATAGTTTGTGAGATAAAAATTATTAGTAGGAGACCACCGTAGTGTTCCATAAATATTTTCTTAAAAATAGTTCCAACATGATAAATTGAAAAGAAAATATGGCATGAAATCAGTTATACAGTTTTATATCAAAATCATGGTAAACAATTCCCCTCTTTCATAGTTATAAAATAAAATCCAAATAATA
This sequence comes from Viscum album, assembly GCA_963277665.1. Lineage (NCBI taxonomy): Eukaryota > Viridiplantae > Streptophyta > Magnoliopsida > Santalales > Viscaceae > Viscum > Viscum album. The sequence goes on from OY728131.1 coordinate 1,589,726,824, forward strand.
CAATTTTAAAGCATAATTTCAATAAAACATTTACATTTTTAAAGGAATTTATCATATCATATAAAAAAGTAGTATAAATCCAAAGAACCCTAGTAATCACACCTAGAATAACAAAGGCCGGGTTAGCTAGGTCACTCATACCTCAATAAAAAATAATGACTAGTTTTCACTCAAGTACCTAGAGTAAATGCATATATAAAATAGGGATGTAGGAAAACCCTATAATGTAATTGTTATACAATATCAATATCATTTTCCTAGAGCCAATGTATCCATGATCTAGGAGTGAGGGATCACCCTAGAAAGTGAACCAACATATAATTTCAATGGACAAGTGTTAATACTAAAATCTCCACCTAGGTACCAAAGCATACCATTTATGAAATATATAAAATCAATTTCAAATGGATTATCATATTTTTTAAAAAATTATAAAAATTCATTTTTATCAAAAATATTGTTTGAAAACCCATTTAACATTCCATTTCACAATGATTTAAAAACACATTTCTTTTACCAAAATGATGGGAGAACCATATTTTCTCAAAAACACCCCTTTTACAAAAACATATTAATTAATTAAAGGATCATTACAATTAATTTAGATAACCATTTATAAAAACAATAGCATCAATGGTTCATTAAACATAACATATAGATGGAACCACCTACCCCAAACTCTTGCCGCACAACAACCGTGATAGAATCTACCCACCGAAAGGACATGAGATGAAAGAGAAAATAATATGAGGCCATAAAAAATGATTCCCAAAATTTATAATCATGTTTCCATAATAAAGAGGTCAGTATAGAGGATTGATCATCACACGCCTCAGAAATCACAAGCACCACACCACAACCAACAAGAGAACTGCCCTTTGGAATACAATATCACAAGGGATATAAAATAGTTTGGAAAAGGATAATAACATGATAAATAGATCCTAGAACCTTATCCTATAACCAATAATAGATCTAATATGAAAATAGGAAAAAATAAATAATGAGAAAGAATTAACCAAACTTACTAATTCATTGAGAACTTATTGAACCAGGACTAAAACACAAAGCTGGTAAGTTTAATGAAGATTATAATTTCAAGAGAGAGACTCTAAAGGATAAAGAGTAAAATTAGGTTCAAAAAAGAAGGATTAAGAGGTTAATTAAGGGTTTTGGGGGCATTAAATTATATTTATCTTCTTCCTAGTATGGACCTTCCTGAAACCATTGGGTAGCCAGTGGCCACTACAACTGTGTAATGTCTAATAGACGACTTACCAGATATCTCATTGAAGCCCACCAGCTAGCCAATAAATATAAAAAATCCTAATGGTTATTTATAAAGCAATTTACTGGATAGTGGATCTCTATAGCCACCATTCTTCACAATATCTTTAGAGAAAACCCTAAACCAACTTCTAAATCACTTGTACTCAAAAAATCAGTTAGACATAAAAAAAACTACATATGCACATGAGATGTTACAAATCATATCATATCATTACAACTCATACAACTTCATGATTATCATCGATTAGGGAAAACTCAAAGTCATACATTGAAGGGATAATTATTATTTCACTTCATAAAAAATTTGTATCTAAAATGAAATAAGGATAGATTAGATATTTCCTTTTGTATAAAATGATAAATTTTATATTCTTAAAATCATTTAATAAAACTTAATAAAACCATACATAATAACCTATCTAAAATATTATCTATGATAGACTACTAAATATATCTTATATTTTCTTCACTTTATGGAGTTTTTTTAAACTTGTTATATCTCTATGTAATTCGTGCCACATATCTATGTGACCACCTGATAAAACCCTCACTCTAAACTCTTTATTGAGTTATATCTATGAATAAAGTTAGTTTGAGTAAATGTGATATTTAGGAATTGTATTCCTACTTTTAAAATCCTTAAACATATTTAAATTTCTTGACTTAACAAAAAAAATATTATGATGTTAATAAATTTTATTTCCGAGTTATAACACTTTCTATGTTCATCATTATTATTCTTGGAACCCTATACATAAAATTTTTCTTTAAATTTTTTTGTAACTAATATAACTATTTATATTAATCTTATTCCACATACTTTAAAAATTATAAGATATAAAGTGACATTCACTTTTTATTTTGACTTTCACAGTCTTTTATTTATTAAGTATGAAGTTCTATTAGTCCAAACCTACTACCACTAGCCTCTTATACACTATATTCTCTTTAGAATATATTTATAAGATACATAAAATAATTTATGTTTAAGAAATAACTATTACTTCCTTTTAGTAGAAATATTTAAAAAATAAACCATTTTTATATTATATTTGATATTACATGTGTTTGTGGATTTTATTTTAAAAAAGAAATTATTCTTTAAAGTATTCCAATGATGGTATTAGAATAAAAATTCCTCATATTTTAAAAAAATTGGATATTTTTTTTATCCAATATAACTTTTTTATCCTTGTATCCTTTTCAAAATATGTTTTATAACTAAATGAATAATTAACCATGTGCATTGAATCCATTATGTCATATTTTTTTCATAACAACACTTTTATTAAAAAAAATATCACATCATACATGAAAAATTATATGAATATACTCATCCTTTACTTTGATCCATCTGATATTGATATATTCATTTACATTTAAATATTTTAAATAAAAACTCTCTACTTCACCACTTGAATAAAGACTACAAGTGCTATCAATTATTCCCTTGATTTTGAACTCTAGTATATTGATAACATCTATTAAGTATGTATTTGGTATCACATACATTTTAATATCAAAGAAATAATATTTATAATACTGATACTTAACATGGACATAACATGGATTTTCACAAAACCCTTTAGGTATCTCATACAATTATATCCTATGGAATCATCATTATTCTTTCTTATGTTTACCTTTAGGTTTTAATTACCTTGACTAGATACTAAAAGAAACACATTTCAACTCTTCAACTAAATTTTTTCATCAAGTTTAAAAATTTCACCACTTTTACTATCAATATAGTACAATAACCTAGGAATCATTCCCTGTTTAGTTCATTTTGTATCTAATTACCTAGAATCCTTAAGTGAATCATTGTTAGTTTCTGTTAAGTATCTTGATTCACTAGTAAAAAAACTTCCAATATTGGACACTTAGGAAGGTGATTGTCTTAACTCATAGAATCTATCTTACTTGAGAACTTTTCTTAAGTTATGTACCAGTTAAGGAAGTTACTTACATTAATCTTCTCTTTTTCAATTATTTACCTGAAATAAAAATTTGATGATGATAATTTTTTTCATATATAAAATAAACTTTTATCATTTTATTATCATGTGTTGAAAACATTTAATAATAATTTTTATTAAAAACACTCCCACTAAAATGATTACTCATTTTGAACTAATCATAACCATTAGTGGGATAATATCCATATTTCACTAAGAAATGATTCTTATTTGGAATTTATCTCACCACTTAGATTTTAGTTATGTAATTATCCCAATATTATCATATATGAATCTTAGATAGTTGAGAAGATAACTCTTTATCCAACCTATAATCTAAATAAACTCAACTATATTTCTCTATTAACCTTATACTACTAGTGTCTCCAAAATAAGTGTAACATAAAGAAAATTCGAAGGATGTCTACCTAATATTATAAGGGTCACCCATGACTTTCATTCCTTACATAAGATATTCAAGGGTCACCTAGATTTGTAATTATTTACTTGATTGGATGATTGAGGTCTTGATAAGTGACACTTTTGAATAAATCTAACACTTAAAGGTTAAAGGTGATTTAATATATCACAATATTATCTCATGTTATCCCATTTACATATATGCACGATTCTAATGATTTAGTTTGGAATCTCATTCCTTTAGACAAATCAATATGTTCAAACCATATTAATTTCTAAATCATTATAGAACTCTTTACTTATGTTACTAACCCAAATTAAAATACAAATTATCTAAACATATCCAAATTCATCCCATGTATAATGTATATGAAACCCTTTAATTTAAATTTTTATTATTATATGAAATCAATAATCTAAACATGAGTAAACCTAGAGCTACATATATTAAACCCTCACCTTTCTAGAATAAGGCATAAACCTCTAGGACAGTGGGAAGTCAGACCTAAATTCCCTCATCCCAGTGATAATTTACTAAAGGAATATCTCAATTCCATAATAATTTTAAAACATAATATATATAAATCATAATTAAATATTTAATTGAAGCTTATAATTTAATATAAGACAAAGTTAAGGTAGAATAAAATTAAATCCATTGTCACACCTAATATGTAACTCCTTTTATGCATGTATAATAATCTCTTAAATAAGTTTAAAATTTAAACTAAAGCATAAGTATATATTCATAATATAAAAATTATACTTATGAATAAAGTAGGGAATAAATTTTAAATAAATAATCAATCCACATATTTAAATATGTGATAAGTATTTATGAACAATTCAAAAATAAAGCTAAAAATAAACACTTTTAAATTTAGATAACATTATGAAAATTTCATAATTTTGAATATAAAAACATTATATAAATTTCCTAATATAAATTCTTTCTTATTATTCATTATATTAAATTTTCATTAAATATACGATTTTACATGAAATATAAAAATTTTATATATCAATTTATATTATGTAATCTATTTACATAATACAAATATCACATATAATTATTATTTAAAACTTGATAAAATTATTCATAAAAAATCCTTCTTATGTGGTTTAAATAATATCCTCAAATAAGGATTTTATTTTGAATAATTAAAATTAATAATTATGTACAATTCATAATTTATATAGGTTTTTTATATTTATACTTATTTTTTAGTTTATAAACACTATAAATCACACTTATAATTTCAATATAAACACTTTATATCTAAACTATAATCCATTCTCTATAAGTTTCACCAATTTAATATGAAATATATGAATAATAAATCCATAACAATTTCATCCCATGAAATATTTATTACGTCATGTTTTATTCCTTTATTAAATCTTAACAATCTATATAAATATTAAATTATCTATTATATTAATCCATCCATAATATTCAAATTATATAAAAATATTAGATATATGAATATTTTAAAAAAATAATTATTTTATTTATATTTAAAACATGATATTTTAATATTAACTTTTCATATTTTTTTAAGCATGAAAATCTCCTATTTACAATGATTAACACTTATCATTTATAAACAATTTATAAAAATTAATATTTTTAGCCAAAATATTAAAATTTCTCCATGTTTGGATCCAATCATATTTTATGGTGGATATGGGTATTATCACTCATAAGCTATGATTGGAATCATAGAAAACCCTTAAATTTAAAAGGGAAAATATTGGTAACCCTTATGTATCATAATTTACACTTCTGTAGAAAAGGCAATGCAATGGTTACCTTACATGCAAATGCATACATAAAGCTTACCTTGGAATATGTAAATATTACCTTCCACATAAAGGCATACTTAAATGCTACATAGGAATATGTAAATGTAACATACTACATAAAGGCATACGTAAAGGTTACCAATGGTGAAACACTTACGTACCAACTCTTAACCCTTATGTATGCACCTATTGTATTTTATGATATACACTATATCATTATTATAATAAAATTATTTATTTTCATGAAATCCACATTTTTTTTCATATCCTATGATATCACATATTATATCTTTCAACATAGAACAAAACCATGAGTTTTGATGTATCATACCTTATATAACACACTAATTGTAGCCTATGACTGAGAAATACCCATTATGTTATCTTATAATGTAATATCAAATTGAGGAAACACACATTACATTATCCTATAACATAACTTTAGGAAGAGTGATTTAGTGATCCGATCGAAGAAAATCAACCACACCATACAGTATTCTATGACATGGTATATCACATATTATTCTTTGTACGATCCTTATGAAAAAATTAATAGAACATATTGATTTATTGATGATCATGTATTTAATACCAACAAAAGGTGGTGGGAATAACTTCCCTCATATGAACACATCCAGAAAGAAATCCATATAAACTTATCAAAGCACTCCATTACCCTTTCACTTGGGCTATGAAACCATTTTCATCAGTAATGGAGCCCCTAGGTGGAGAGCCACACTTCAACACTTCTTATACTTGAGAGTTCCCATGAATCATCTAACCCTTTATCCTTTTCTCTAATACCACTAATGTGGTTTGGAAGAGCATCACACGATCTCATTAGTTAATGAAACCTAGAAATATTCATGATTTAACTTCATCAAAAAATATACTTTATGATGAATATAAATATAAATAGGCATACATGAAATGTTGTAAACTCTATCTCTATCAAACTCATAAGAGTTTAAATGATGGAGATCACCAAGTGACAACCTATATACCTTCGCCTCTATATATAGTACTTTAAACACTATAATCCTCATATTCTATAAGAGGTACCCCTAACTCTAAATGTATGCCAACATATTTACTTCCTTGATAAATAAAGAACTATATTGAAGAGAGTTTCGACCATGGCTTGTAAGAATCACCCAATCCTAATAGTATGGTCTCCAGCCTTTATATAGAATATCTTAATTCAATGAAGGAGTCAAACATTGGATTACAACACTTTTTAGATTACATACATTATGATAACATACAACTATTGATTATATAATTTTTTGAATATTTAAAAAGATCATAACCAATTTATATAACTATAAATTAACCATCTCATTAATTTATAATTGAAGGATGCCATGTGCAAGATGAGGTAGTAGACACAAAATCGATATCCCATATCAATTGACTATCATACACTATCATAGATACCAATCATATTCTATTATAGAGGCATATAAATTCCATATCATAGGATATAACTCTGCATATATCATATAATATGATATTCCCACTTTAGTGCATATCCAACAACTTGTCTATTAATTGATGACTACTTATATATTGAGGATATAATGAAAATTGATGATTCTTACAATATTTTAAAGTCATATTACTTATTTGAGGATGTTTACATTGAGAACATATATATTATTATGACCCTCCCTATTTCTCATTCCCTCCTATTAATTTAAAATACCATAGAATTAGATCTCAAACCACTACCTTCAAATTTAAAATATTAATATTTGGAAATTAAAAACAAGTTTCTTATCATCATTTCTAGTTCACTCCATACATATCATGAATTATGATCCACTGACCATTTCAGAGAGTATAAAAAATTATTGGGATATACACTAAAATTAAATGTATTTTTTCATCAATTTTTTTGCATTGTATATTATTAAATGATGAGGGTAAACTGGTAAGGTAGGAACAATGATGAATGAATCTAATACTCTTTGATTTCATTGAAAATTATGTCGGTAAATCATTATATGATGGAATATTTTTACCTATATCAGATATCCAACTGCTAAGTATAGTGCTAGTGATTTATAATAAAACTATTACAATAATCATTAAAAATTATAAATATTGAATTGGAACCAAACCGGGTAAAAAATAATTGGAATATATATTGATAGGTTTAAAATATCATCTAATTAGTTATTTAATTTTAATCAAATTTAATATACTTTTAACTTTTATTTAGTTTAATTACAAGATATATATTAAATATTTACTATATTATTTTTGTAACTTATATTTAGTCCTTTGGAGTTTTATTTTTTATTTTAATAAAAAAATTAATTAATTTATTTTGGATGGAAATAGAAATCCACGATATGGCGAGGAAGAAACCACACTGTGGTTATTAGGTAGTAATAGAAAATGAGGAGCTCATACTGAACTATTATGTAATGGGAAACCTCATGGAATATAAATAAGATATAATGGGAAAAATAATACCATAAATAAAAATTAAAAAATAGTTATAAAACTATGTAATGGTTTAATAAAATATTTTATGGTTTGATGGTTATATTATAAAAAAATAAGTTGTTGTGTATAAGTAGAAATGCCCATACCATAGATGTATTTATCATGGTTGGAAGTTAAATCATGAATGAAACCAAAACATTGTTTTGATACCATCAAATCATGGATCTATGATACATAGAGATATGAGATATAAATCATGCCTAAATATTATGGGAAAACAATGTGGAATCAAAATGTTTGAGCTTAAGAAAAGAAGATACGGAAACCATGGTATGGTTTTAAATACCACATCATGATTTTAAAGGTTTTTAAGAGAAAATATGAAATGTTTTAACAAAACCAAAGATAATTTAAAGGATAATTTATTGGTTTAAAAAAGTAAATTTTAATCAATATAGTTTATAAATGAATTTAAAGGACTGTTAGGGAAGTTTTGGTGTGATTTAAGGCCAATTGAGTTACTTTAGGAAAACAATAATGAGTTTCTTGAAACCACAATGTGTTTTTTTCTATTTTTACTTTCAATAAATTTTATATTTAGATTAATTTTAGGCCTTATATCCCACTATACATTAAAACTTCCATATGGTTTCATGGTATGGTCTATGGTTTTGTAAATTTTAGTTAATTTTAATGAATTTATATCTCTATTAAATAAGCTAACTTTGAGATAACACTGAGAAAATATTTAATACATCCCACATAACTTTTAAGTGAAATTTTAATGGGATTTAATAACCACATAAATAGAAGAAAACAAAGGGATATTTATGATATATTTTGACGGATTATATCTAGAAATAGAGGTCATTTCTTTTGGAATAACATAAAAAAACCCATATCAAGAAGATGAGAATTAATCTAGAGGTTATGAGAGCTTGAAGAATATGGTTATAGATTATATTAGAATAATTATTTATCTCTTCCATGTTGAACATAAATCAATTCTTTGGTTTATGTGAAAACACAGAGGTGGTAAACTTCTTATGTCAAGTTTTACAATGAAGGGTTACTTAATAATTGAGTTATTTTGTTTTTAATGGTGATTTTATTTGGGTTTATGAATGTTATTTTTATTTCACATTCATTATTATTTATTTTTTACATGATAAATATCTATTGACCAGAGAATTGAAATTTAATTAATGAACTAATTACTTGGATTTATTCTTTATCATAAAATGATATTGATTTAAATATATTTAAAACTGGTTTTGGATCATCAAATTATTTAATAAATTAAATTAATTGATCATAATAAAATAGGGGTTTAATAGTTAGTGAGAAATAACCAAGACCAAAATTTTTTTATGTCTAATTTGGAAAATAACAACATCATTCATTAAGAATATTATAATAATAATAATTTCATGAAAAATGATTTATAATATATTAGTATGATTGCATCTTTAAAAGTTCATTAAATTAGTTTTAATTATATTTTTATTAATTTATATCACTTATCTTGACTTCTAATTTAAATTTTAATTCAATGAATTATGTGTATCTATGGGTTGACCTTGGACTAGCCGCATACCATAACTTCATAGTTAGTGTTATTTTTTCTTTTTATAAATTTTCATAACCTTATTCTTGTATGAAATCAATGATTCCTTTTATATCGTAAAATTTGTTGGCTGTATTTTTAGGGACAAGTTCACTTATAATAAGATTATATTTGATATATTTGAAAAGGTATTTTATTTTACCCTTTTTTATTTAACTTTTTATTTAACTTTTTATGTTTGTGTTGCGATTTTCAAATCATATATTGTGAAGGAAATATTATTCAATTAAGAAAAAAGTCATTGAATTTAAAGGATTTTTTTGTGATAATTCAAAATATTGATAAAATATTGAGGAAATAAAATAAATAAAAAACATGGAAATATTTGATCAAATTCATGGAGTAAAAAATGTTATTAAAGGAACAAAACCAAGATACAGAATATTATTGGGGGATTATTCACCTTCATGTTTTGGGGTATAACCAATAATCCTTATACCATGAGTTTTTGTGAATTTTTTTTATAAATCCAATAATCATTTAAATGATACAAACTCAATTCAATCATTAGGATGCTATATGAGGAACCAAATACACACTTATAAATTTTACTTGAACTCTATGAGACTTTTTAAATCAATATCATTTATAATGATGCAATAATTCGTTGATTATTGATTATTTAAATTTTCACTTTAAGACAAAGAATATAATAATTCAAACCTTGGGACCTCATTCAATCACAATATGGGATGAGATTAAAATATTCTTCTTAATACGATTATTTCAACCTATAAAACTTTTAATCTATGCTCATATATATTAAATTTTACAAAAATCTTAAATAGATTCACTTTATGAAACATTGGATAGGTTTAAATTTTTTTATAAGATTATCCCTATCATTTAAAAGAGATGTGATTCATTATTTAAACCTTCTATAATGTCTTATCACAATGTAATATGTTGATTGTTGACACTGTTATTGGAGGATTAATGATGAAGAATATTTTGATAGAATATTATGGATTATTGGATTACATGTCTAATAATAGTTTTCAATGGTAAGAAATGGAAGTACTAAAAAAATGAGTTTACATAGTTGATTATAATGGATGGATGAATTTAAAATCGTAAGTATTGATAAATAAAATTAATACAATAATAGATATAAATCTATACCAAGGTACATTCACTAATGGTTTAAATTATATTTATTCAAATCACTAAAATAATTTTCAAGGATATGTACCACAATAAAATAAGATAATTTAACAAAGTGAAGTATTTATGGGATTTCAATGAAAAAACAAGGATAAAAACTTGAAAATAAAGTATGTACATTATAAGATACCTTGGTGGAACTCATGAAAAACATTGGGGCCTCAATTATAAATATTTAATTCCATGTTGGTCTAATTTCAAATCATTCCAAGGAGAGACCAAGAGGATTAATACCGAGATATTCAAAGATTAACACAAGTTAAAATGTGAAATTTATTACCTTAAGGAGTAGAAAACCCATGGCGGGAAGTGTTGAAATAAAGAGGTGAAAACATGAAAAAATAGAAAATAAGAGGAAAGAAAAGTAAATTAGTAAGGAAATAAAAAATGGATTAGAAAAATATATTATGGAATAATATCCACCATTATGAAAAAAACAACACCATTCCCAAAAAGGATGAAGAAAGGGAGAGTTACAGAACAATAAAGTAAGTTTTTGGAAATTTTTTAGAAACTTCATATTAACATTCCCTTTACAAAATATTTTTAAAGCATAACCACATATAAAAATTTTATTAAATGAAACATGGAATAATTAAGGTAATTATAGAATTAATTTTGGATTACTTTTGGAAATTCAAATTATTAAAACATAGGTTTTTTTGAAATTTTAAATTTTGATAGAGCGAGAGATATCATTTTTGATGATTTATGAGGTTTAAAGTGGATAATTTTAAATTTTTAGGATAGTAAATGAGTCTATAGGTGATGGTTTAAGGGGTTTTATGAGTTTAATTTTAAAATAGTGGTAGCAGTGGTCTATCCGAACCCTGGTGGTAGCAATAAGAGTCATAATGGCCTTCCAAAGGCTATTACTCTGACAATAAGAAGAATGGTGATAGAAATTGAGGACCCAATGGTATCATGAGAATCTCAAAAAAAGACACTAGATTAGTATTTGAATATATTGGGGTTTTTATTAGGTGTATAATGAATTTTCCCCTAATTTCTATTTAACCCCTTATGGTGAGTTCGCCCAGACCATTACTCCTATAGGACATCGAATAAAAAGGAGAGTCCCTCTTTAGATCTCATTATCCCACCCTCTTTCTATATTTAATCTATACTGTTCATAAGGAATTTATTCTACCATTTCAAAGTATCTCTACTCCCTTATTTATCAACTTCCTTCTTCTACTTTTTTGCTTTTATTTTTGTTGATGGAATTAGGAATTTCAATTGGTGATTTCCATAAAAGCATGGTAAAATTACTTTTCATCAATAGGTTTTTCCATGCCTTATCTAGAGGAAGTAGATATATATTATTTTTTATTCTATTAGTAATTATTTTGATATAAATAAGTTTTAAAATGAAATAGTCATGGTATTTATTGATTTTAGGTTGAAATTAAAGGTTATGTAAAGTAAGTAAATTTGTATTTTTTATTTGGTATCATGTGTAATTGGGGAGTTTTCTGTAATGGAATTATTTATTAAATTAATCATATTTTTTATGGATTTAGGTTTATGGATTATAAGAATCTAGCAAGTTGTTTCAGGACTAGTATGAGCATTATTATGGATTATTTTGGTAGGTATTATCAACCCCCTAATATTTAATTGGGGTCTGACTGGTATGAATCACCTAATTTACTTCCAAAACTTTATTAATTGTTAAATATTTAGTTTTAAAATAAAAGGGAAGGTTTTTAAAATGAATGTTTTTAGTAAATAGTATAATTATCTATTACACTATTAATTCCACATGTTTGGTCTTCCTTGATTTTTTTGCATTTTATGTTATATCATGATATTTTATATCAGTTACTTTAGTCATGTTAGATACTTTTTTATTTCATATATAATAATAAAAATTAATTTTTTTATTATAATTATTTTTCTTATCCTTTTATTATTATTATATACATTGTTAAGTTATGGATACAACTAATTAATTATTTATTATGATAGAAATTAAAATGAAATTACTTCTTGATTATTTTTGGTATAAATTGAAATTTTATAAAATATGTTATGTCCTTATTACAATGTACACTAAGGTTATTTGTTATTATCCTTTATGTGAGTAATAGTTTCTTCCTAGAATAAGTTTGTTGGGTATATGTTGTTTATTGGTATGATTGTTTCCTTGAATTATTATTTATCATTAAGAGAGAAAACCAATCCATTTAATTTATATATTGAATGAGTTATAAGTTAATGAAAAACAATTAAACTTTGGTTAAGTAGTTTTATAGATGGTAATGTATTGATTGGATTGAAAAAAATAGAAAGGTATGGTTTGATCACTTTTCCTAACATGAAACCTTAATCAATATGCTAATTTAAAATTAAAATTTTCAACATGTTAAATATTATTCCTTTAGGTAGGTTTCACCTGGGAAACTACTTGGTAAGTACTATGGGTTGAAGATTTTATATTACTAGGCTAATTTATATAAGTATTAGTGTTATATATTTTTGTTTTCTTAAGGGTGATCATATTCATAAACTTTATTCCTTTATTTATTTCTTACATGGAATATAATTTCCTTGAAACCTTTTACAATTTTTTTCCATTTACTCTTGCGAGGAACACATTTGGTTATTTAGGAAATTACCTTTTGTACTTTAATTTAGTATGTACTTGGATTTATCTTTCGATTGATTTGATTTGTATATGGTATTATTATGGTGTGTTGTGTCAATATGTATATATATTTTAGTATTTTTAAAGATAAAAAATTGATTCATATTTCTATATAGGTCTTGGGAATGTTTAAGTTTGTGTAGGTATAAAGGTTGAGAGGATTATTTTAAAGTTTTTTCAAATATTTATAGGGTGTATTTTGGGTAATGGAAGGTTGTGTAACCCTTATTTTCTTTATTTTATTTAATTTGTTTATCTTGTGGTTTTTAATAGTGTTAAATGAAATGTAAACGGAGTTATCATTACATGAATTTTCTAAACCTCATTATTTCTAAGTGGATTTCATTAAACTACTTCTATAATCATTCTAAAAATTGAAATATTATTTTTATTTACCTCTAGGGTTTAGATAATTGTATTTACCATTACCCACTCAATGTGATAGAAGAATTTTTTGTACATTTGTTTGTTATGTTCAAGATATGAGTGGTATTAATTATTGGGAATAATGTTTTTATAGTAATATAACAAATTTATTATGACATATTTGGTGTACAAACTTGTGTATATACATTTTGTTTAGTGATATCCTGATTATACTTGTGTTTTTTAGCATGTTAAAAATGTTAGAAGTGTGTAGATTTCATGGTGAGTTTTTTATATAAGTACTATCAATCAATGATGATGATGCCTATGCCTTATATTATTATAGTTATGCTATTATACATACCATATTGCAACATCTTTATAATCTAACAAATATGTCATTGGAAATGGTGATGGTGGATTGACATGGATACACCAACTATCTATGGGAACGTGTACATTTTCTATTCATTATATAATAATATATATCTTGGATGGTTACTAGGGACCTTTCATATTTTTATTTATGATGTTTACTTGGTTACCTGAATTTATTTTATTCTATATGGGTTGTAGGTACTCTAAATTTATATTATTTTGGACACAATTATTCTTTCCTCTTGATACAGGATGAGGTTTTTATCAATATAAATATTTTTCATTAGTGGAAAGGTTTTTCCTAATTGAATAGGTTTTTACTTGGTGGATAGGTTCTCCATAGAGGATAGTTTCTTTGTTAAATTGGATATTATTTTCTTTATGTATAGGTTTTTCTTTCATTTATTATCAAGAATAACTCAAATATAGTTTGGATCCTCCTGGTGGTGTGGAAGTTATGCTTAGTTATTATTATTATTGCATGATATGTATTGTTATTAGTGTTTGGAATGATTTATTTTTCCATTTCTGAAATTGATAAATTAATATATATTTAAATATTATAGACACACTCACATGTATATACATGAATATTATTTATGTGAGTTCATTCAGTGGTACATATTGAGTCTTTGTACTCTATACTTTTAGTGCACATCAATGGACATGAAATTTCACTAATGATATTTCTAGTAAAATCAAGTACATAAATAGTAGTTTAGATGCAATGTAAATTAGATAGGTGTTAATGAAACATTAGTAGATTGGGAATTCATATTATGTTAGAGTATTTTATATAACATTATCAAAATGAGTCATATAAAACATTACATAGTCAGTTTATTTATTATTTTTAGTGAGTTTTTTTGTATTGTATATTATTAAATCTGAACTATTTTGAATATTTCTAGTATACATAGATACAGGTTTCTTTAAATTTTCACATAAGTGCAATAAGTACTCTTTAACAAACACATTATGAATTTAGTTTTTAAAAATTTATGATATGTAGATTCCCCCAACCATATTTTTAATAAAATTTTATATTTATTTAATTATATTTAAAATATGGAAATTAATTCCCTAACAATTAACTCGGGACCTCAGTGGTGGATTCTAGCCCTAGAAAACCAGGGAATTCACTTAGGGTATGTAGCAATCAAGTTTAGGTTGATGAATGATTTGTTTTATGTTTTTATAGGTGGAATTTGAGTGATGTCTTTGTTTTCTAGGATTACCTATATAAAAGGTAAAAGGTTGATATGTAATTAATACAATATGTTCATGTTTTTTTAATATAAATACTGTGAAAACATTACTATAGAATGCTAATTTACTAGGGACTTTTAGGTGTTTGGTCTAAGAAACTTAGGTGTAAGTGATTTTTAGGATTGAGTAACTTATGTTAAAACTGGGGTAAAAACCATTCTAATTCATAGGTTTCATGATTATACCCCATTATGAACCCATACTTGGTCATAAAATAAGATGATTGTGACCCCTGAAGTCCACCTCCAATTGGCCATGTGTTTTTTACTATCCCAAAGTGTATACAATACACAATTGAGAGGAATTACCCTCACAATCCCATTAATATATAAATAAAACCATCAATAAATTCCATAATATAGGACAGAAACCTATATCACCTAATTAATGTAAATTTTATTTTGAAATAAGTCTCAAAAAATTAAATATCAAAAGAAACTCCTTTAGAAGAAACTATGGCAATAAATCCAAGCTTCAAGATAGTAATGTTTTCTCAATCACTAAATCCCTATGGGAATCTTTAAAATAGAGATTTATATATTTATGGGTGAGAATACATGTATACTTAATAGGACCCTCATTAATAACTCTCATGAAAATGTGAATAAACCATTATAATATCTCTGTGAATAAAAACCAGAACCAACATGCACATAATCCATGTCAAATTTCACCTAACCTCACAAAGGATCACTCCCCTAGTATCACATCAATGTCTTATAACTTAATATAAAAATAATCTAGTAATAAGGTACAACACAACCACTTCACCATTAGTTTTTCATGCCCATTCCCCATTGACAAATGTCTTGGTTCTCCCATCCCTTCCACAATTATGACATCACACATCATACCCCATATTACAACCACATACCAGATACAACAACTAAAACCACATATCCATGGAAACATACTATATTTATATATCATAGTGACAAAATATATCAAAACTTTTACCATATAATATATCCTCATCTTAGTAGGGTATCATGAACATGATAGACATTAACCTCATTCCCTCATCCTTCTATGCATAACCCTCACAATAAATCAAACCCTCTATCACATCATCATCATTTTCAATCTAACTTCTAGGCATCAAAACTTGTGCATCATAGCCTCATTCCATTATTGAAGGTACCACACTTAGAATAGATATCAGGGAAGAGGAATTATCTATCCATCCATTACCTTAGTAAAATTAGATATAGGAAAAAATACCCAAAACCCAAAACATTTGGGAATCATTAAGGAATCATAAAAAAATAAAACACACACTCACACACAAATCATATTCATACACATTACTAACCTAAGGGTTTACAATAAGACAATACTACTAAGTTCCATGACAATCACAACATCATTACCACTATCAAATAGGTACCACCACCATATTTATAACAAAAATTGGTCTCACCTTTCACACAAATATTCATAACATTATTAACAATTACCTAATTAATCATACGATTACCCATTCCATGATTTACTATTTTACAATCCACACTAAATTCATTTATCCAAATTAATGTCAAAACATTCATTAACTATCAACTACATTCATTCTCAGACAACAACCATTTATTTCAATGATTAATAGTTCATTAAATTCCATTGTTTATTAAATTTACATCCTTCCTCCCATTATCATTTTCATTATTAAAAACAATATTCCACAATGTTAGGAATCAAAAGCACAACCTCACAACAACCATCCAAACACTTTAACAATCACTACATGGGTTTAATACTAACAACTACCATATAATACTAAATTTAAAACCACAAAACCCATCCTCATCTTTACACATCAATCAAAAAAATACATCCACCAAGATAATGAAAAACCATACTTATAATTTCCATACACATTATACTACCATGACCACATAAATCACAATAATAAAAAAATATGCATTACAACAATAAACATCACCTATTTTCAACAAAAAATGCTTCAATAATTTCCCCTTTTAAACATATGTTCATTTTACTTCAACATCACTTGCCTGAGTAGCATCACCTAAATTATGGATTTTAAAAAACCAATTCATTATATTATATATTTGATTAGCCTTTTATGAAATGTGATACATTCACTCCAATAGTATCAAAAAAAAGTTTAAAAGTAGCAACATTAGTTAAGAATAATCAAAATATACCAATAACATAAATTAATATAAATTCCATACATTCCACCTCTTCAACCCCTTTAATTTAATTAGCCCAATTATTATCTATCTTTTCTTAATTTTTAACATCTAAACAATGAAAAACTATAGCATTATAATTATTTAATTGCATATAATTAGAATACAATTCTCGAATCCACTACCCCATATGGTGATTAAACAACCATTGTGAAGAATTAAGAGGGTGAAATGTGATGTACCCATCATATGATGAGGATGGTGAAATTGTTGTCTCTATTGTCAATAGATTATGGAAAATTCAATGTGAAATTTGAATGAAAATGAAGTTACCAATGGATGTTTCAGAAGTTGGTCTACCAAAAGTACATACTCTATAAGATGGAATCATCAGATGTAGGAATAACGTAGATACATATTCTATTATCGGATGTTGACATTGAATAATTTATAAATAACATACTAGATGATAATTTATAAGGATAATGCCACCAAAATTAAAGAGTTAATTATGGATGCAAATGCTACTGAGTGTTGGAATGTTATTTAATAAAGTTATTTAAAAATATATCAAAGGAAAAGTCCTAATGGTTAAATGAGCCCTGTCTATAAAAAGTTTGATAAATTTTGGGAATCCAATAGTTAGAGAGATCATAATTACCCAACTATACTTCTGAAGGATATATAAATACCATAAAACCACAGTTACCATAAATTAAAGAAACTAGGATGATTGGTAGGACAAAACACATTAAATCATTGAAAAATTACCTAATATTGATTCCTTGAGACTGATTCCTAAGGAGTGTATGGTGAACTTCACCTTACGAAGAATATTTTTATAAAAAAATATGGAAAAGAAATAAATTTCATAAACCATGGGAAGATATCATGGAATGTTATGTTAGAATGACTCTAAAAGATAGAATAAGAAAATTTGATATTGAAGGCTCTGGAAGAAGGTGAAAAAGAAAATGAAATAAATGTTTGGTTACATCATAATCCAGGTTAATGGAAGATAAATGCATCAAAAGATGATATGGTGTTTAAGATTTCTGAAGCATGGTTTGATCAAAAGATCAATCCCGAGTAAAAATAAAATAAAGAATAATTGAATGTTTAAATATTTGGAAGGAGAAACCAGAGTCTGAAGAAAGAAGTTGATTTGAGTCTATTTATGTGGCAATTTAGAGTATTATATTATTAGCTAGATAAAATACATCATCAATATCATGATCATCTAAAACATAGAATACATGCGTGAGTCTAATTATTTGTATGATGAAGATGATAAATGTAGTTTTAGAGAAAGAATGATGGAATAAGAATCCACATAAAATGATGAAACACGATGTTTAGATAACCTTGATCAAATTATTAGAAGAAAATAATCGTTAATTAAAGATATCCAAAAAGTAATAATTTGTGAAGTCTCTTGAAGAGGAAGCTACATAGTAAGTAAATAAGTATAATATAACTCAAAAGGCTAAAAGTGTAAGTTAGAGCACCAAAATTTGGGGTTCCAGAGGAGAGTTTAAATTATATTAAGATACTTGAAATTATAGATTTATAGAAATTGTGAGAAGAATAAAATTCTAGAGTATGAGTAGATCAAAAAATATAATTATTGAGAGTTGAGTTGATCAGAAGTAAAATATGCAGAAAAAAATTAAAATAGGATCAAAGTGTAATGGTTTGAGACCACCAGAATAATGAGAATAAAAAAAGGTTGTTTTAAGTACCGATGTTTTTTTAATATTTAGTAGAGGTAATGGAGAAACCATAAGAAGATAATTTATTTCCATGGAAGATCATTGACCATATGATTCTCAGTGAAGTCTATAGAAGAGAGTGAATTGAATGATTCTATATAAATTAACATAAGTATTTTAAATTCAAAAAAATAATAATATAATGATTTGTACAATCAATTTTCAATATTAATGAATGAAATTTTGTTATTCTAGGAAAGACCTATGGATGAAATATATAATGTTGATGTTTAGTTTTTCTGAGCATTTGAAAAATTCAAACCCCAATATCTTTGGAAGCTATTAAATAATGTTTAAAAAATAATTGAAGTGAATGGGAGTTTCAAATTAGATCATTTGAATTCCCAAAATTTATTGTATGAAGTATTAAAATATTAATTGGGGAAATCATTTGATTAGGGGGTGTGTTGATGAAAAAGTATTGAGAGTTTTGCTGATATTATAAAGAAATGATATCGATAGAAAGTAGTTGACCGAATGACAGAGATAATATTTATATTATATTTTATGTTTATTTTAATTATTTAATCCCTTCCATTTTATCTGTTTTATTTTATTTTCATCATTTGGGTATTTTTTGTGAATTTTCTGCTAAATTATTAAAATTGCTTAATATTGGAATTTTAATAGTTTTATGTCACTTATTTATTTTTAGTATAATTTTTTTGATATTTATTAAAATGAAGAGATTATTTTTTAGGCTTTATTTTTTTGTGGGTTTCATATTATTCAAAAGTTCCAAGTGATAATTTGAAATCCAGGTGGCCTAAATAATTCAATGAATATGAAAAATAATTTTCGCTGATAGAATGAACCACTCTATATTAAATGAGGCATATCTCGGGCTACATGAATCTAAATGAATTTATTCCAATTGTATTTGAAATATATTTAAAGTAAATGTGAACATTAAATTTAATGGAAATTTTTTCTCTTAAGGTATCCTTTTCATGTGTCAAATTGGAGGAATATCAATGGTCTCTTTGGCTATAAAAAGTGAGATTCAATAAATCTGCCATAAGTTTTTGTAAACGTGTCCAAAGTCTTTGAAATTTTTAGGGTAGATATCCAAAAAAATTAAAAAAAACTATTAAGAAGGAATATTATCATTTTTCATCCATCTTGTTGGAATAAATAGATAAAACATTAGGTAGAAATATTTCGGAGAAGAAATTTTTACACTTCCTTTTCTCTATTTTGTTCTTATTAGTTTTATAGTGTCTTATTATTCCACTATTTTATTGGTTACCATTCACATAGAGGGGTAAAATTTTGATTGATTGGGGAAGGATATATTTTAGTTTTTTAATTCTTCAGTTTATGAACTTCATTGAAGAAATATTTTATTTTTTCTATGATGTTGGTTTCAATATTCTAATAGCAGTTCTTATTATAAAATATTTTCATATTTGGTTTTATATTATTTTATTTTTATTAATTTGGTTGATGATAATTATCTACCTTTACCAGGCTCTAGTTTATTTATGATAGAATAAACCAGTACTTCGTGGTGAAGTACTCAGTAATTATCAGTACATGTGGGTGGGGTAGTGGACAATCTTGATTTTTTTGGGATGAACAAGATTTTATTAGTAATTTATTAAGTTAGTTGAGGGTATTAACTATAGCTATCTCACCTATTAGAAGGTTGGTGGACCAAGATGAATTTTTTTAAATTTTTATTCTCACCATTACCATTCTATCAAGGGAGTGAGAAGAAGATATTATGGAGTCTCACTTTATTCGGCTTAACAGAAAAGGATTGGATAAATTGGAACTAGGATATATTTCATATATAATACCAAACCTTACTTGATCACCCTTGTAATATAATATTTTTCAATATATTTCTTAATTTCTTTCTCATGTTTAGTTGGTTTATTGTATTTTCAAAATTAAACTATTTAAAAAACAGCCCCTTTTTCTCTAATTTAAGGGGACATATTTATTATTGTGCACTACTCTCCAGAGAGAACCTAAGTCCAAAAATTTACTAAAATTTAACTTAGGAAATAATTGGTTTTTCCACACCTAATGATAGGAATGTATCAAAACATATCACTATTTCTAAGGAGGTAATTGTATCAATATAATGGTAAATAGACTTGTATTTTTAAATTACAAATCTATTTTTTAACTCACCCTGGTCTATAGAGGATAATTTTTATTTATTTTCTAATTAGATCGAGGGAGATCAAAGCCAAATTGTAATAGAAGATAACTTCAAGGATCTCATATAGAAACATAAATAGTCCCTTGAATACCCTATTTTGGAATGATTGGATAGAGAATTAACTATACACGAGGATTATTTCCAAGAATTTTATCAAGAAATAGTTGAGGCATACAAAGAGCCTTCCCCATTTTCCCTATTTTTTTCTAAATAAATTCCTTAGATTCAACATCAAGAATAACTCACTAACAAAGATAAAAATGATCAGATTCATAGGATTGAAGAATATATTAAGTTTTTCAAAATCTAAACGAAAAAAGATCATGAGTGTGAAGAGTAAAAAACAACTAAACCTGATCCAGTGGTGGAATAAGTTTTCCCACTCATATTTTAAGTTGAAGAACCTAATAAGGTAAAGGAGGAGATACCTTAAGAAATATTTGACCTCCCTTGACCATTTTTAAAATAGATTTATGAAGAATATTTTCACACAAAATTATGTAGATGATATCAACAAGATCTGGAAGACTTTTGAAGTAAATATGAGGCGCAATATGATATACCCATCAATTTCAAATTTTAAGTATCAACAAACTTGTACCTATATCTGGATTTAGAAGAAGTTGAAACCATATAAGTGGTAGAATTTGAATATAAGATGGAGGATCTTTACTATCTACCTCTATATAGTGAAATTCAACTCCAAGAGGCACTTTCCACAGAGGAAACAATTGATGTAGAGCTTATTAAGGGAGATAATAATTTTATAAACTCTTTTAATTATGACATTATTGAATCTAAATTGAGTATTACCTCCCCTAGTTTTTAATTTTTATATTTTTCCAACACCTGTATTTTATTTGAGGATAAAGTAGAAGAAAAATAAGATGAACCTATTGAAAAATATATGGATCTCCCTAAAGATGTTGAAAATTTATTGGAGGTAGTACAAGATTAGATAAAAATGGATTTAAAATAAGGAACCATATATGAAGATAATTTACTTAATGGGTCTGATTTATATAATAATTTTTTTTTTCAATTCACTTAAAAAGTAAATTCTCACTAACATTTTCCTTCCTAAAAATTTTGGATGCACCAACATCAAATGAGTAGGCCCTGGATTAAGGTAATGTTGTAGATACTAAATATATTATGTCCAAATAAGATGATAAACCATTAAATTTCCTTCCCAAACCATATGATTTTTATTGAATTATAATGGAGGTGGGTTTGGTGTACTCTATCAATGGATTCATAAAAAAATGGTAGAATTAAAAGATTAAAGAAGTATTTTTTGGTGGTTCATGAGTAAGAGACTGCACCCACCATCAGATTGGTGATATGCCATTAGAACTTCCAATCTAGAGGTAGTCAAAACCCATGGTCCACTAGTTTGATTGAACCAAGATATATCATTATTTTATTTTATTTTCTCTATTCTTTGGGTGGTGTAGGGTTTGATTCCTAAGATCCAACTCTTAGGAGAATTACTCCTTCCCATAGGATCCAATCATCTTATCGGGTCACCCAATTCATGACTAGGTGGGTTAAATGAGGCCCGAACCATATGTTCTAATAGATTTATATGTTGAACCACCATTGATTGAGTTTTCACCCACCAGTATTCTTTGTAATCTCAGGCAATGAGTCCTTCCTAGCTGGGGCTCTCTCTAGAGTGATCCCTTCGTGAGTAGGGGAGTTTCTTGGTGTAGAGGGTTTGAAAAGGCCACACATGGGGATTGACTTTTTTCTAAAAAAATTAAAAATATTATTACATGTTAAATAAAATTGAATTGATTGAGGACACACCATCATTTAAGTGCGGGGGAGGGAAACTTTATAGTTTAACATTTTCAAATTTCTATATTTTTTAAAACTTCTTTATTTTTCATATTTTTTTTATGTTTCTTTTTCAACTTTTGTATGTTTTTTAATCATCTAATCTCAAATAATTATATTTTCCATTTTTGAAAACCATTTCAATGAGTGAACCAATTTATACCATGAAACCTAACATAAATGAATTCTAAAGATGAATTTTTCTCAAGTAAAAAACTATTGTAATTTCATGAAATTACCTCTCATTTTTTAATCTCATGCCAAATATAATTGTATTTATCTTTAAAAACACTTTCTCATGTAGCCTATTAAAATTTTAGGAATATTATTAACATTCACCTCATTTCTCGAGAGAGCCAATTCATTCTTTATTAAACTAGAATTTTATTTATTTTTATCAAAACTTGACAGTTTTAGGTACATGTGTTGTAAATGATTGAGGAATTTATTTGGTTTTAGATACCCTATTTTCAAGATAATTCTTTTTATTTTGAATTTCCATTTACATTTAATCCTCACATCCCTTAGTATCCATGAACAACTAGATAGGTTAGACACATTAAAACCCAATTTTCCCTATTAAACCAGATCTGGAAGTAAAGTTATATGATCAAGTTAAACTTAAGTGTGGGGGAATCTTTATTATAGTGTGATATATCATTTTGTGATATTTTGAGTGCGAAATCAAATGTTAAATAGATTTTTTTACTAATGAAAAGTTTATTTCTAAAATATATACCTTTTTTTGTTTTTAATTCTATAGAAATCTATAACTTGCTGAATATTTTCAAGATTATAATTTTGATAAAATTTTTGTGGTTTTTAGAGATAATAAAGAATTAATATCATTTTCTCAGTTGAAATTTCAAATAGTGTACACTTTCATTAAAGTTTTCATGATGGTTAGAGTTGATACCATAATGCATGCATAACAACTATCCCATATCAGGGTATTAAAAAAGTACTAGAAATAATAATTGTCTAAATACAATCCCACTACAAAAATGTTAAAAAGAATCTAACCTGATAAGAAGGAGTGGAATGTTGTATAATGAATCACCTGGTATGAACCACAATCTTCTCCTAGTCTTCCTAAGACTCCATCAAATGTACTGTTATCAGTATAAGACATGAAATGTGTGGGAATATCCCATGTCGGGGTGAGTATAACAATACATATTAGGACACCCTAAAATCATCAAACATACAACATCAAGAGAGTAATTAGCTAATCAATATGAAGATATGTCAATCAGAGTATGATACATAACAATAAGAACAACAACCCATATATACTCATGGTATACTCCAAGCCTTAAAGAGGAATCAACCATACTTCCATCAATATGATATTGATCAAGGATTCAAAGTAACTCCCATCTGAGAGAAATCACTCCAAGATCAACTATATCAATGATGGAGTTCATCCAAGAGGTTATGCTCACCATGACTTTCCAAATAAGTAATCACAAGAACTCAGAAGAGATAAATAAAAAGATTAGGGATTACACCCTGGGATCATGAGGGACCTAAAAAAACCTAACTAGAATAACCTTCTATGTATGGGATCGTATGCCTGCATAAGTTAGTCATGATGATTCATCAAATCCCACATAGGAAAGATGATATGATAGTGGATCCAACCCTATCCCTCATAAAGGGATTAATAAAACTCTATATGAGACAAATCCATTGATAGGATCACAATCCTAGGATGGTGATGTAATTCCACACCACATGATCATTGGGAAGGACTAACGAAAAAAGAAACTAACATACACTAGTCTACACTGAAGAGATAGAGATCATCAAATTTCTCTGGAAAAAGTACACAAAATGTATTGGTATTAAAAGACATGTATCATCTACCTCAGATCTGCCCATATTTTTCTGTCTCACAGAAAATGTCTTTATTCTTATACAAGGTGTGTTATTTTGGGATAGACCATGTTAAGAGGCCCGTCAACACTCAGTGTGTTCTGATTTCTTGAGTCTGTGTACTCTGGCCTATTCCCATGTACTTTGGGTTGTGCTCATGTACTTTGTTCATGTTGGTTTACCTAGCCATGTTTAATACCAGGTTGTGCCCATGTACTACAGTCATGCATGTGTTCCTAGACATGTATATTCCCGTGAACCTTGAGGGTACATGCCGAGTCACAAAAAATGGGTCACACGATGTGTGAAACATGTCACAAAACCTGTGATACTTTTATCTATGCATAAAACCTAGCACTAAAGATGAAGATACATGACATGTGTACTTCTAGAGTATACGACATGTATTTTTGATTCTCACAGAACATGTCAGTTCTTCATACAGATTAACCCTGAACCTCTTACACAAATAATTCTACCCTAATAGTTATTGAGGAAACTATTCTTGAGGCTGAGAAGAATCAATCCACCCCTGGTTATTGGAATCCAGACATCTATCAGATCAAAATGCATCTCCCATCACACTGTCATGTTGAGACACCAAAACCTATAGCTAGGGATCTCCAAATCTGATTCCAAAATCTCTGTCATCACTAAACTCCTTGATTTCATCACTAATCTCGAATCCTTACCTATAAAAATGATCTTTTTTTCCATAGATAAAATGAACTATAATAATTTTCTGGGCACTCATCGAACCGCCAATTAAAGAGGAATTCCAATGATGAACATACGTAGAATGGGGGGTGGAGAATCATAAAATAAAATTATGAGGAATGAGCCTCATCCATTATTCAGGTTTTCCTAGATTAATTTTCATTATAATGAAGGATTAAGAGGAAATAATCAATGAAATATCAATTCATAAACTTAAGAAGATAAAATCACACTCAAAAACTTGATTAACCCTTGATCAATCTGTTAGTGGAATTGATTTGTGTTTTTCATGGAATAAATAAATGGGGATTAAAACAATAAAAAACACCCTAAAAAGAGTTTGTATTGATAACTAATAAATAATGGTTGATGTTTTATTTGTGGGATTCACAAACTCTATTAGCGTTGAAGATATTAGTGGTACTCATTGAATCCTCAATCCCATTGTTTTCCATTAATTCCTCCTCCACTCTCTCCTCTCAAATATATAGGGTTATGTGTTTAACCCTTGTACTTTCCCATAATTATTTTTAAATAGAGGAGGGTTAAGTTTTAAGCATTTAATAAAAAATTAAAAAATTAAAAAATTAATTTTATTATTTTTGTCTATGACTATATCTCAAAGAAAACACCTGATGCCAATAAAGGTTATATCACAACTTGGATAAAACCCATATTTAAAATCTAAGGAATGTATCATATTTCCAATTCGATAATCCATTCTAAATTTATTCCATTATTTCAAAAATACTATGAATGAATGATATAACTTATTTAATATTTTTAATATATCGACACCAAGGCTCCATGGTCCCTGAAATCTAATGCTAACTTATCACCTAGCTTTAGAAATATTCCTAATAATATTCCAAAGTCCTACAAGGAAAAAATGGAGTCATTACAAGAATATTTTAATCAAATGTTTCATTACCCAAGATAGAAAGATAAATTTAAATATAAAATATTATGATAGAAAAAACCAAGAATATAAGTAAGAAGCTTAAGATGAATCATTATAACTCAAAGAAAGGGGGTTTGAGATGAAAAAACCATTACAACATCATAATCTTTCAAATTGAAAATATATGGAATGTATAACATGATATGTATTTGTGAATAACTTATATTTCATGAAATATATGACAAAAATAAATCCATTTCTAGTATATATAAAAAATGAAACATGTTTTGAATATAAATAATGTCTCAATGAAAAATGAGATAAAAAACCCTTTACCTTTGGCTCCAATTAATTCTTCACGTGCAACTAAAATTATAGATAATCAAATTAGGTTTATTAAAAATATTATTAACATCCTTATTAACAAATTTTTCATATAATAGGGTCAATCTATTACCATATGTTATTGATTTACTATATAGTTTTTGTTCATGTCGGTTACTTGAGGTTATTCCTTCTATTTCCCTATAACACTATTGATATGTTGAAAATTATAAAATGTGTTGAAAAATTTCTTCATAAAATCCATAAATTTATATTTTTAGGACTTTTTTTATTCCATTAAAACAAAATATATACAATTCCATAGGTTTCCAAAATGGATTCAAATTAAGAGAGGTTTCTTTAGATATTAATCTAATGTAGTTAAATTTACTATAACTATTTATTATTAATATTACTTATAGATTATAAAATATTTTAATTAAAAAATATTAATAGTTTCTTAACATAATTTTTATAAATTATATATTTTCTTTAATTCAACACTGTTAGTAATTAATGGGAAAACAAAATATGTCGTTCTGTGGAGGCGGTAGTCCGCACGTTCACGAATGACACATTCATTCTTCATAGAATATAAGGTAGGTAGAAAGTAAAATAAATTTTCATTTAATAATCATAAAAATGTTATAAATATCATATTTTTAATTAAATTTCAATTTTTAACCATCTATGTAGGAAGGTTATGAAAAATAGAACATGTCATTTATAGAGGTGGTAGTCTAAACAAACACATGACGACATCCTCATTTTTTGAATGGTATTGTAGGGAGGTAGAAGAGATATGTACCATTAGTATAATAAAATTCATCCTATTAATATAAATTATGTAATTATAGTTTAATTTATATAGAATATTTGAGGGTGTAGGGGAATATTAAGATGAAAATACTGAGTACGAATTACTTACATGGATAGATTGAACTTTCTCTTGAAATTATTCTTGGAAATTAAGGGCTTATGAAAACTTCTAGATAACATGGGATAATTTATGTGAAATAAAATTCTAATAGATTTTATTTGGAAGTGTTTTTAAGAATAAACCTAAACTTACAGTGTTCTTGAATGGGTGTTAGGAGACCCCTTTTATAAGTGGAGGAAATGGACTTTTTTAAATACTCATTACATCTCAAAGATTTCATGATTTTATTCAAGGGTTAATGACTCAAAAAGTGGCTCATAATTAATTTTATAGGTGTGTGAGTAATAAATCACCCACCATTAATTTGTACATATGTTTTAAACATGTTTTGAGTTTTTTATCATTTGATTTTTACGCTTTACCATTTTGGTTTTTACCTTTATAAAAAGTTTTTAAAGAAGTAATTTATATTTTACTAAAAATATAAGATAAACCCTCTTAAAAAATCTGGGTGTGAATAACCTAAATTTATAATCTATTTAATCTATTTAAATTTCTAAAAAAAATTAAATCAAATTATAAATTGAAACATATAATATAAATAAAAAATGTTTTTATAAAAAAATGTTGTTTTGACCGTTAAGTGTTCTTAATCTTATACAACATTAATCACCAATTAAATGAGTGTTAATATATATATATATATATTATACCAGATTCATTATATAAAATATATATAAATTTCATTTATTAGATAAAAATTAAAAAATATTAATAAAATAATTCTTTAAAAATAACTCTTTAACCACTATCATGGTCATTAACTTTAATATTAGTAATCATAATTTTATGCACAAAAATAAAATTAATATTATTACATGATAAAAACATATTGATATAAAATATGAAATCCATTTTAATATATTTAATTTCTATAAACAATTAAAATTATTTTTTAACATATGCGAATAAAAGAGTTTTTAGAGTAAAATAATCCTTAAATCTTCAAAATGATAAGCATGGTTTTTTTATAATAAAAAAAAATAAATTTTTAAATTATTTATTTTACTTTATAAATAAATATATTTTATATAAAAAATATTTCAAAAATATTTAATTCATTCTAGCATTATGATAATGTCATAAAAGTGAAATTTTTAGCAAAATCAATATTTTTTTCACTATTCACCTAATAGTAAATTATTTATAAAAAATACCAAAAATTTATCCTAAGATAATATTGTTATTATAAGTAAATAAATGGATTTAATTTGGTCAAATTATAACAAAAAAACTATAAAATTAT
This sequence comes from Viscum album, assembly GCA_963277665.1. Classification (NCBI taxonomy): domain Eukaryota; kingdom Viridiplantae; phylum Streptophyta; class Magnoliopsida; order Santalales; family Viscaceae; genus Viscum; species Viscum album. The sequence continues at coordinate 1,589,756,152 of OY728131.1, forward strand.
AATTTAAATGAAAATACAATATATAATGGAAAACTGATTTTATTGGAAAATTCCCTTTTAAAACCTTAAGTGTTCTTTATCCCATTTTTTATACATTTATAATTGATTAAAATATTTTTATTTACTAGTGGTAGTATTATTAATTAATTTTTTAATAATATGCATTTAGTATGTTGCGCCTTATTTTTGTTCGATGTTGCATGTGAAACAAGCAATCGAACACAATGTATATTTAAAAGAAAATAATATAGTAAAATCTTGGCGTGTTTTAAAAACCATGGGTAATTTCTATTTTTTAAAATGTTTTATTTAAAACTAATTTCCACCCCAAACTAAATGGATTTCATTTATATCATAAAGATATTAATTGTAAAGATTTCTAATTTGGGCATATTACATATGGTTCAAACTTGAATTACCAGTGTTGAATCACTGTGCTGCTCAAACCCATATATAACTCTCAACATTATAAAATTATTTTGAAATAAAAACTTCTATAAAAAAATACCATGAAAACAAATCCTTAACAACCAAAAGAGTTCAAAATTAAGTAAATCAAAAAAAAATTTATCCTAATCCATTATTACACAACTTAGGCAATGCCTTGTGAAAATAACAATATTTTTAATTAAAATGAAAACCAAAAAAATCCTTAACACATCCACTCATAAAAAAATAAAACTTCAATAACAAATCGATTAGATAACTATATATTTTAAAAAAATATGCCTATTTGAAAATAAACCAAAACCAAACACGACCTTATTCATTATAAACCATTCACTTTAAAATACTTGCAATAATAATCTCAAAACCAACATCCATTTTCAAACCCTCCCAAAGAAACCATGATTTTTTGTTTAACAAGACCTCATAAAGAATTTTCATTCGAATTACTCTACCCAAACATGAACCAATATGGAATTTTAATTATAAATTCATATATAAAAATCTAATGACTCATTTCCTGAAAAACATGAAACAAAAATCACGTAAAATATAAAAATTTCAAAAAATATTCCATAAATCCTGAGGGGGGTATAATAGAGCGTGGAATTATTTTACATGAAGAACAATCCAAAAACTCACCAAAAATAACATCATGATTGGATGAGATTGCATATCTTTGATTTTGGAAGTGGAATCATTCATAAAATGATGGGAGGGGGTGTAGTAGAATAAGAATTTCATGATAGCATGAAAGATATGACCAATTGATGATGTGATTAGGGTTATTTTATAAATACGGTTGGGATTTATCAGCACTTACTAAAAAACATTGAAAAAAGAGGCTTTTATCAATGCTAAAATCTTAAGAATTGATAAAGCCCTATTTTATCAAAGCTACTTCTAATGATGGTGAAATCATTTTTTATCAGCACTAACTTCAGTGTAGATATAGGTTTCTTTTTCATGATAAAAGATTTATACATAAAGGTTGACCCTTACATAACTGGTTTATATCAGCTCTAACTTTATCAAAGATATAGTGTTAGTATTAATAATGGTAAAAAAAATAATTACATATATAAATAAATATTTTTTTTAAAAATATATCATTAATAATACAATATATAATTATTTTAACAAATAATTATATGTACACAAATAAAAAAAAATATGAATTATATAAATTAAAAAAATATTAAAAATAACAATTATTAAAATAAAAATTTATAAAAATAAAAAATTACATTTAAATAAAAAATATATACAATAAATTACTAATTAAAATTGAATAAATAATAATTTTATAAAAATTTAAATATTAAAAAATTATAATTAAGTAATAAATATTAAAAATGAATAAATATTAATTATATAAATTACAAGCATAATATTAAAAATTAACAAATAAAGATGTGTTAATATTTATTAAAAACAGAATAAATTAAAAATATATTAAATAAATAAAATTAAAAATGATTTAATTGCAAAAATGAAAAAAAATATTAAAAATGAATAAATAATGTTAAAGAAATAAATATTAAGAAAATAATAAATAAAAATTAATAAATGAAAAAAATATTAAAAAATGAATAAATAGAATTAATTATATAAATGATAAAGAAAATTAAAAAGGAATAAATATTAAAATAAAAAAAAATGAAGAATAAAATTTTCATTTAAATATAAAATGATTATAATAAATTACTAATTGTACAAATGTATATAATATTAATCATCTATATAATACTAATAATAATTGTACTTAAATATTTTTTAATAATATTTTATTTATTTATTATATATATGGATAAATATATAATATTGTTAAAATTTATACTTATATAAATATTTAGAAATATTAATAACTATATTTCAATTTATAGAGGATTATTTTCAATATATTAGTAATTAATATTAAATTTATTGTCAATTATATTTAAAATAATAATAATATATTATTATTACAAGAATATATATATATGTATATATATAAATTAATAATAAAATATTATTTATCAAATATAAGAAAAATGAAAATTTATAAATTTTTTGACAACATATTATTAATTATAAAATGGTAAAATTAAATGTAAGAATTTTAATAATTATATTTATATAGATTTAAAATTTCTAATATATTAACATATTGTTATTACTAATTATAGATGTACATATTATATTAATATTTTTTAAAAATATGATTCGGTATTAGTTATAATTAAAAATATTATTATTTATATAAGTGAAAAAATATTTTTCAAAATATACCATCAATTATATAAATTTATAATTATATTTATAAATAATAATTTGTACATATAGAAAAAATATTTAAAATATACATTACTTATATAAAAATATTAATTAAATATAAAAAAATTAATTATAAAATTACTAAAAATGAAAATATAAGTTTATTTTATAAATTCATTTAACGATTTGAAGTTTCATTTTTTAATTAATGATTTTCGTATATGACCGTGTTTATCCACATATAAATATATGAGTTTGTGCATGTGTGATCGTGTCTCCCAAGGATACGTGTGCACGTGTGTGCGTTGGTGAACTAAGACAGACACATGTATATCCAACTATATACAATGGATATACTATTAATTTTATTATAAATTCTTTGTAAAATAAACTATAATTAATTACTCATATTTTTTTATATTAATTAGTATCATTATATAAATATTAATAATTTCAAGATGTGAGTGGATTTTCCTTGTGTGACCTCATCTCTTCTATTATCTTGTCATTTCTCTTCTTTTTAATAAACTCGCAAGAGCCTACAAGATCTTTACTCTATTTATTTTGATATAAATATTATTTACATGTAAATATATGTGTGTGTTTATGTTTGAAGAACCAAAGGGCTTGTATTTGAGTAATAAACTACCTCAATATGTGCAATTGTATATCTATCTTTAAACAATTCATATAATATAAACGTTATTGTGATTTCTATATCAAGTAAACTAAAATTAATTACTAATGTAAAATTATTATACTAATCAATACTATTATATAAATATCAATAATTATTAACCATCTAAATTTATATAATATTCGTATTATACATAATAAAAAATATTAATAATTATAAATTATATTTAAAAACTATTTGTTAGATTTTTAAAAATACTATTAATCATATAAATCAATAATTTTTAAAAAATAAAAATGTATATTTATATTTATAAATATTACAAATTTTCTATATTTAAATACAAAATATTTTAAACTTATTTACCAATTAAAATATAAATATTAATTTTTTTGTCAATTGTATTTTTAAAAATATTATATTAATTGTTTTCTATATTTTAATTATAATTTTTTTAAAAAATTATAAATTATTTGTACATGCATATATATATATATACATATATATATATCCATGAAACATTGCATTAATTTCATTTGAATAACATTAATTATTTGTATTATAAATGATGAAATGTATATAATAATTATATTAATAATATATTTAAATATGAAAAAAATTGTATATAATTAATTTTTTATAATTAAAATTCAATTTTTAATTCATATTATTTTCAATGAAGTATAAATTTATATGGATAATTATATGTTTTCTTAATTATATATATGTATGTATGATATATATATATATATATATGTTATTATCTAGACCCAAATGTGTGGATTAATATCATCTCAGGTTGGGGGTCCCAACCTAAGAGTCCAAATGCTTATTTTTATCAGAATTCCCCTACATATCCCTTATGAAGATTATATATATTTATTATATAATATTTATTAATAATTTAAATATAAGTAAAATTTAAATATATATATTGAAATTATTATGTGTATTATAATGTTTATTATAAAGAAATTAGTATATATATTTTATTATTTATACATGGAATATAAATAAATAAATAAATATAATTTATATGTGTGTGTATTTAACTTTTTTATATATAAGTACACACACTGATGAAAAAAGATTGATGGAAATCGTGAGTGGTTCTTGGGAGGTTCTATGGGGTTTGCTGCCGATTCCCTTTGGATTTGGCCTAGATGGCTTTGAAAATCTTCAATATGGATGTTGAAGTAGGAAATCAAGGGGTTAATCCAGATCAATCCATTCTGGGGGACCCACGTGTGGCTGTATTTCCTTCTCTAAACCCTAATATTGATGCATCTAGTATCGATTGAGTGATGTCATTATATGATTTGGTGGATATAGTGGATCTGAGTGAGTCTGTCTGCAATTGAAATCCTCATATGAAGGGGGTTTTCTTTGTAGATATTTTATCCAGAAGTGCTAGTGTATCGGCTGGTGGATCCTCAGATCTTTTTTCAAGTAAACAACATATCTCCAAAAATGAATATAGTATGTTTATTATAGCTTTTGTTCGAGTTGAATTGAATGAAATTCCTAGATATGTGCCACTTTTTTCTGATTATCCAATTGATCCTTTCTAAAGGAGACAATCCAGATAATGAATATGACCTAAAATAGAAGCTGAGAAGAATCTAGGGCTTCAATGACTGGAAAATAATTCTAATTGGCAAGGGATATTTTCATCTTATCTTTACCTCTAAATTTCATTATTCTGCTACTTGGAAATTTAGTTTTTATAATATACATCCAACTGGATTATTTAGCACCCACGAATCTCGAATGACATTACATCTTTCATAGGAGAACCCCTAAAGCATGATGATAATACCATTATCGGTAAGTAGGGTAATTATAAAAGAGTTTTGGTTGATGTTGATCTTATGAATCCAAGTCCAAGTAATGTCACTCTAACAGTTGATGGATTTAATATTGATGTTGAGTTTGAATGTGAAGTTGTTACCTCTTTTTGTGATTTCTGTAAAGTGGTTGGCTGTCCAATTTCCGGATGCAGACATGTTATTAGGATCTGAATGAATAAATTTGGTTCTTCCAAGCATAATGAAGCTAGGAATTTATAAAGGAATAAGGTAATAACTAACACTTATTCTAATCTTAAAGAAGATAATGCGGGCAAGTAAGTTCCTACTCTCCTATTAGGTAATTCTTCTAAGAGGCCTCTAGATCTCCATACTGGAGATGATACCATGGATGGTAAGGAGTGAAACTTTCTGGTTGAGGAGGAAAATGTACATGGTGACAGGTAGGATCAGGGAAAATTTGCTGGAGATGTTATTAGAACTTTTGAAAGTAGTAGGTATTCCCCAGATGTTCCTAGAGGAGGTCCCGACTCTTCCAGTAAGTCATGGGAAGCTGTGGTTGGAGTCTCGGTTCATAATGATTTTTTGAACGAACTTGAGTGTAGGTTGTGATTTGAAAAGGTAAGAAAATTTCTACCTTTGATTCAATTTTTCTTCCAATTTCTACAAAAGGTAATGTTAGTAATATGGTGACCTTGGGTGGAGCCATATCATTGGTTGATGTCCTTGCTAGTGTTATAAAATAGAATGAGATTGATCCAATTAAGGAAAGACCAAATTCCCCTTCTTTGGACACTGAAATTATTAATGTTAATGATCATATTTTCCTGGAGAGAGGAAACTTTGAATTAGGGATGGAAGAGCTATAAGGGGATTTTCAACAAGATAAAACTTGGAAGTAGGGTCAAAACCTAAGCAATCGTGGTCGAGGACCTGGTTGGGTGGACTAGGAGTATTCTAGGACTCAACTCACCTTTTAGTCGGAGAAGATTAAGGAGAAGTAGACTGCACTCTTCAATCAAAAGAACTCCCAGTTAAAGTGTGAATCTGACGGTGAAGTTGGAGACTCTGGTCATGATTCCGATCATGATTTTGGTGACTTTTGATATGTAGTTCCTTTCTATAGATGTGTTCTTGTTTGTTTAATGCCACACTTATTTTTTTGTTCTTGATTTATGTTTCTTTAATTTTTAATAAATGGCCAGGATCTTCAGCTTCTAGCTATATCTATTTCCTAAGTACACACACTATATTGACATATTATATAAAATTACATAAAAAAAGAATATTGAAAATTTCTAATGAAAATAGACACTAATAAAAATTTCAACATATAATTTTTCCTTGAACCTTTTCAATTCAAATTTATGTTGGAAATTTAGGCTTGAAATTTTTATTGTATACATAAATTGGAAAGTTTGAGGGGAAATCAATTATCAATATTTTCAATAAAATTTTATTTTAAAAAATTATATAATAAATTTGATTACAATAATAAAAAAATAAACATATGTTTAAATTTTTAAAATAAATATATTAATGCATAAATAGACAATGTAATTTTAGAAATATAAATATGAAATTTAAATTTAAAATATAAATATCCAATAGTAGTGGTGGTAGCAGTGGAGTCACTGTAGAAGGCACTGTAGCAGAGGCGGTACTGTAGCAAGTATTGTAGCAGCACATGTACTGTAGTAGTACTGTTCACCAAGGGGCCCTTTGGGCCAAAAAATGGGCTTTCAAGCCTTGTATTCAGGCCACTTGGCCTTGGGACTTTAGGCTATGTAATGGGTCTCCCTTATCCTAAGCTTAAAGTGATATTTTATTTAAATAATAAATTGAGGATTCGGCTCCAACCTTTTAAAAAATACATAAAAAATATAAATTTTCACTATCAATTTACATTTAAAATTTTCCTTATAAACTTTTTATGCACATTTCCAATGGAAAATTCAAGTGAAAATTGCCACATAAATTTGGACTACATATTTCAAATTAATTTTTATTATAATTAAATAAAAAATTTTATTATAAAATTATAAAATAAATGCATGTTTAAATTTTTAGTTCAAAAATATTAACACATAAATAATGAAATTTTCCATAAAAAATTTTAATTGAAAAATTCCTATATAAATTTCCCAATAAAACTTCAAATGTAAGTTTCCACTACAAACTTCCACAATAAATTTCTAGTGAAAACTTCCCTTGAAAATATTTAGTTCAAACATCCATTGGAAAATTTCAATGAAAAATTCGAATAGAAAATTTAAATTCAAATTTACACTTTAAATTACATTGAATATATCTTAATACATAAATAAATAATGAAAATTTTCACTAGAAATTTCTAATGAAAAAATATAATTGAAAATTAAAATTAAAATTTAAATTTTAAATTACAATTAATATATATGAATATATAAATAAATAATTTAAATTTTCACTGGAAATTTATATTGAGAATTTACATGAGAGACCTCAGCTAAAAATTTCCACTAGAATCTTTTAGTGAAAACTTCCATGAAAATTTCTAGTATAGATTTTCAATGTTTATTTTCTATTTGATATTTTCATTTAAAAATCATAGTGAAAATTTTTATTGAAAATTTTGAATAAAATTTCAATGTATGATGGAAATTTTCATTGCAAACTAAAAAACACGGACACATACAAATACAAATGTACACGGTAATACTAAATTATAAATTTCTAGTGAAAATTTATAGTGGGTTTTTTAGTATGTATATAAAAACATCCAAGACATATTTTATTGGAATTCCATGTTTTATATTTACATAGTAAATATCTAATGAAATAAATCTATACTAAAAATCTTCTGTAAAAATTTTCAGTAAAAAATTTGAATGCATGAATATTTACATACATAAATATATATATCTATATAGATATAAATAAAAAAATATAATTATCAATTTCCAATTTACACTATAAAGTCACACAATTCCATTGAACATTTCTATTAAAATTCACAGTGAAAATTTATATTTATCGATGGAACCAACTTCTATCGCAAAAAAGTGCATTATTGGTATTTTATGTTTTTATTTTTCTTCATTATTATTTGCATGTTGATTCTATCGGGGATATACTTAGAATGTATTTTGGTTTTATTTCACTGCCTAAGATCATTGGGTGACCCCCTATTTATCATCAAATGAATTTTTAAATTTCCAGTGCAAGTATACAAAAATAAAAACTAAAATTTTTTAATGAAAATATTCAAAAAAAATTCAATTTTAATTCCCACTTATATTACAAGTGAAAATAGATTAATATATAAATAAACAGTGAAAAGTTTCACAAGAAAATTATATTGAAAATTTTAAATGAAATATTTCATCATAAATTTTTAGTTTTAATCTCCACTTAAATTATAAATTCAAGTATATTAATACAAAAATAAACAATGAAAAATTCTAATGGAATTTTTTATTGTTTATTTCAACGAGAATTTTTGTGTGGAAACATTAACTAGAAATCTTAGGTGTTTATTTTATATAAATTATATAATTCCCATTATAAACATACCACTTATTTTTTCAGTGAGAATTTATAATAGAAATTATTAATGTATGAATACGTAATATATTAATATATAAAAATCTAGTGTAAATTTTCACCATTCATTTGCAGAGCCAATTTTCACAGATAAATATTAAAACACATTTCCTTTATAGTAATGTACAAAGTTCCACCTGAATTTCCCAAGAAAAATATTCAATACATATTTTACACACACCATATATTTCCTAATATAAAATATGATGTATTTTGATTGAATGGAAATTTATAGTGAAAATTTACAACAAATAAAAAAATTATTGAAAATTTGATGACCAAAAGAGAAAATTTTCACTAAATATTTCCATTGAAAAAATAAATTTTTATGTAAATGAATGTATAAATAATTGATATATAAATATTAATAAAAATTATTACTAATTTTTATAAATTTATTTTTGAGTGTATAAATATAAATAATATATATATTTATAATAATTGCTTATAATTATTATATATTTATAAACATATAAATAATTATTAATTATTGTTATATATTTAATATTATTTTCCATTATTTTATATTTATTGTTTTAGTTTTCCATTTTCAATTAGCTTTATTTTTAATTATTTCTTATTATATAACTTGTTTTTATTTAATGTTTTTGGGTTTGTGTTTTTCTTAATTGCATTATTGGTGAATGAAGGGTATTTTAGTCAACCACAATCAAATAAATTAATTTGTTTTTTAAAAATCAATATAATCTAAAATTTAGATTGGTAGCGATATCATTTTTTTACACAGGGCAATCTTCCCATGGTGGGTCGGATGCTCAAGTTGGTATCTGAAACCTGAGATGATAATTTTTGAAAATTTGTGGGATTGTGTATACATGTGTCCCCCTCTCTCTATATATACTATAATGAGATATATTAAATTGAAAAATCAAAGGACTTTTCTTGTTATATAATGATACATTCACAAACAAACACATATTTTAATATATTTTAATATTATAAAGTACATTTTATGGATATTTATATGTATATATATTTTGAATTATATTATTCATATAATTTATTTAATTTTTAAATAATTATTTAATTTATACATTTTTATCTATTTAATTTTAATATTTATTTATCTTAAATATTTTTCTAATTTATTAATTTTTAATATATATTACTTTATTATTTTTATAATTTAATCAATTTTTAATATTTATTTACATTTTTTTAATTTATTTAATATGATTTCAATTTATATAATTAATAATTCATATTTATTATTATTTATTATTATTTTACTTAAATATCAATACTATTTTTTATTTATTTAAATAAGTAATTTATTGTAAATATTTTGTATTTAAATGTAATTTTTAATATTTATTCATCATTATTTTAATATTTATTCATTTTCCATATTTATTAATTTAATATTATTTACTCATTTTAAATATTTTCATTTGTTCATTTTTAACATTTCTTATGCATTGATTTTTTTCTAAAAGAAAAAACTTATATAATGAATAAATTTCTTACGTATTAGGCTTTTTCCAACTCTAAATTTTACAGTGACAAAGAATCATTTTTATCAGTGATAAATTTTTCTCTGATAAAGGATACACTTTTATTAGTGCTAAAAAAGCACTAATAAATTATCATCTTTTTCATCACTAAAAAACCATTAAAAAAATGTTCCCTATTATTAGTGTCGATAAATGTTTCATTTATTAACTCTTTTTTTAGTGGTGATAAAAGTTTGATCTTTATCAACATCATTTTAATCCTAATAAAATAAAACACTTTATTTCATAGGATTTGTACTAGTGGGTGGTTGTTTCTTTTAGTTGAAAAGGTTTTACAAGGTGGAGACTTGGGTTTGTTATAGCAGTGAGTGTGAGGTTCACCAATAGGGAAGACGGTCGGGTGTATCTCAAAGGTCATAGGAGAGAAGGATAAATGGTGTAGTGGATAGAAATGAAGATAGTGGTCGGTGAAATGAGCAGTTTTTTTGGATTTTTAGGTTGAGAAAGTTTATAAAATTATTGTTTTTTATTTAATTAAACTATATATAATTTTTTATTGAAAAGAAAATGAGAGGGTGTGGTTAATTTATCATGTGAAGTCACTCAATCAGGGGAGGTAGAGTATTTATTTTAACTTAAAAGAATAAATGAAAACAAATCCTTCCATGGAAGAGATGCAAAGGTGGAGTGGGGGATACCCAATATGAGAATTTTCTTTGTAAAGGGGAAAAATTTAAAGGGCCTATGTGATTTTAGATAGAAATAAAAATAACTAAAATAAGAATAATAAAATGGGGAGGCACCTATTCAAGTTATTATGTGTTTGTGCATTTAGTTAGTTCAAATTATTTTCAATACTAATATTTTATTTTTTATGTTATTAAATTGACCATACTTAAACAATAATGTGATCATGCCATCATGATGAAAAATTCAAGACTCATATGTTGTTGGTAATTTTGACCCATGACATGGGTCCGAGACCCACCACCCATTTCAGCCCAAAACATAGAGAAAATATAGTCTTTTACTCTAAATTCATTTTGAACAAATGAAAATACAATTTTTCATTTTTTTCAATATAGATCATGATGGTGTTGTTTTTTAGACCTATGGAGATCATTTAAATTCTATCTGTATCATTTTAAATATAAGGATGCTAAAATAATTTCTAACTCAATTTGATAAAATTTTAAGTACTGTTTCACTCATTTTAATGAGTAGAATGTAACAATACCTTTCATATAGTCATTTGGTACTCCCAAGACAAAGTTTGAGCTAAAAAATATGAATCTGAGAAGTCTAATGACCACCATGGAAATGATATCCCTAGAGGCACTCCAAGTGGGAGCTTCAATCATGGGTACAAGTTTGATAATACTTTTGGAACATTGATTCATATTAAAATGATATTTTGATGGAATCATTTGTTAAAATAGATAAATATGAACCCTTTACAATTTTTCCAATTCAGGAACCTTTAGAAATTGGGACGAGCTAATAAATTATCACTGTGTAATCCTAAGTTAGACATCATGATTTTATGTGGTGTTTGTCTTTTCAGGGCATGATTTAGTTATATATCACATTTTATGATACTCATATATCCATCATCCTTTTACATAGGAAATTAGTATGATAAGGAGTTTGGTTTACACTAAGTGTGTGTTATACAACAGTATTCAACACAATATTATGGGATAAATAATTAAAAGTGGAATTGATTGACATATCATCCAGTAAACCAACATGATTCATAATAGGAGATGATTTAGTATGTGTTTTCTCCCAAGAAAAATATTTTAAAGACTAATATTCCTATATATTAGATGGAGGACTTATGTTTCAATACTCATATAATTGTTCATTAAATGACGAAACAATGATAAAGTCACACATTACTAGGGGTTACATATGATTAGAGATGATGTTTCAAGGTTTTCCCTCCTGGTTGTGATTCAATAACAGGTTGGTGTGCAATTTATGGAAATTTATTATTACTTCAATGGTAGTATTATAGTGGACCATCACCTAGATATTTGTTCTTATCACAAGCCTACCACTGATAAAAGAGTCTTGGTGACTATAATATGGGATTAAGATAAAAAATAGGGCTAGTTACCCCTCATTCAACCACTTCTTAGATAGGACGAGGTTCCTCCCTATTATGCATTAGGTTAGGTACTCCTTTGGTCAACATTATGTTCAATAAGACATGAAAAAACCATATGATGGATCGGTTGATGTACTCCTTTCATTTAAATTATCATCAAGAAGCCATGGTCCCCCCAAATGAGTAGTTAGGTTATGTACTCCCTTGAACAACAAGGTTTCGACCCACATTAGTTGAGTTATGCACTCCCTCAATAGATATATTCCCTCAATGCTGCACAGGACCTCCACCATTACTTAGTTCCCAATGTGAGTGATTCTATGATACATGATGATTGATTATTACTCATAGATAAGGTAATTTTCATTATTGAGTCTCTTTTTTTGAGATAATATATGCTTTATATTTTTTATTTGATGAGTCATGCTTGTAGTGATATTGGGAACATGTTACTACAATGAGATAAACATATGATCAATCAATTGTGGGATTACAAAATGAGAGATAGAGAGTCATTTTCAATATCCCATGAGACTTTGAGGTTGTGATAGCCTACTGGATAATTTTTTTTACCTAGATTACCCTAGAGTAGTATTGATGTGTGGGGATATGGTTATGTATTATGATTTTATATGATTTAATTATTATTCATGGATTTTGTTATCCCTAATGGCCCGAAGGCCTTATTTTTTTATTTTTATTATGGATAAACCCCCTTTTAAGGGCTTAAGGGGAACCCGTACATGACTCGTAGACCCAAAGAACAAGGCCCTACAAACACGAAATACATGACCCGAAGGTCCATAGGCATACCATGCCAAATACATGACCCGTAGGCCCAACCCACTTGAACTGCCCCTCCCCATATTTCTGCGCCATTGATCACCTAGCTCCCCACCTTGCATTGCTGATCGGCTAGCATTGCCCCAAAAAAGATGCACAGTGCCTAGTCCTGATGGCGGCTGCCATACCCTCTCATTATTCTAATCTGGTTAGCTCTGCATCTGGTGGCTACTACTCTTTTTGCTCTGATTCTCTTCTGGGGCCAGTTCTGTGTGAACTGGGCTACTCCATGGTCTACGTGACATGAAGGCCCTATGGCCCGAATGCTTTTGTTGACCCTAAGTCCCTGGAGACCCGTAGGCCCAAACCTGTGGCCTGAAGTCCCAAATCGGGTGAATAGTTCTGACTGCTACACTACCGAACATTAACTGCTACAGTGAATGCTATAGTGACTGCTACATTACTTCTACAGTACCCCGAAAATTCGCCTCCACTTGGTTTTGAACCCGGGTCTCTTGGATGCCAAGCAAGAGCCCTTACAACTCGGGTACGGGCTCGTTGGCATGGATGAAAACTTTTATATTGGTTTTATTTTGGATATAATAATGTTAAATTATTTATATGAGTACATTGTGTTGTGGATCTAGTGGTGTTAGTTGATCACATTTAAATTCACTGTTCTTTTCCACCTACATACCAAATGTTTTAATTTATTTTGGGTTTTAATTTTACATCATAAGAATATTTTTTTCTTCTCACTTAATTAATGTTGATAAATATAAAAAATTATCAAAAGAGAATATAACTTTTTTTTAAATTTTTTTCATTATAGTAAGAGGTGACTCAAAGTGCCTATGAAGAATTTGGAGAAAAATAGACCAAATTGCGTGATGTTCCAAACACACTTGTGGATTAAAATTAAAATTTCACCATATATTCCCTTATAAATTGACTAAAAACTTGTGGATTAATCCTTTTTTTAGTGTGATACAACTTTATAAAGTATTATAAATCTCAATTCATACATTTAATGACCTAAAACTTGGACACATTGGAGGTAATCCTAATTGTTCATAGTTAAGAGGACCCTTCAATAATTTGGTCATATCCCCCACACTTGACTACTGATTGCCAACCATTTTTTTGGGTATAATTTTATCTAGGCTTATAATAACTTTATAGTTTTTTATAAGGTGATATAATTTATTCCCCTTACTCAAATATGATTTCCAAGTGATATTACAAAATAATTTTCTAAAACCATCTTATCCTTTGTCTATAAATTTGTACATTGGGTAAATCATTTTAAAGTTCATAAAAGGGAGTGAAACTATAACATTATCTAAATTCCAAGGGTTATTATCATAACTGTAGACATTTTATACCAACCTATCTTATTAAAGAGAAGGAGTCATAAGAATATCCACTAGAGCTTCCTTCCCCTCTAGATGATGAGTTAAATATTGGGTGATCATTAAAAATTATCTACATGATTATCAAGGGAGTTTCAGCACACCAGTCAGATAATGGTTTAGTTTATTTTTGATTTATTTTTTTAGTTTTAACTTAATTTATTTTCATATTGGAGAATTTTTTATTGTTATTTTAAATGAAATAAATTTTTCATCTTAACCGATCCTCTCTGAGATTTCGAGTGAGGAACGTGCATTGTTCTGATTAGGCAACACACGTTTCTCTTTATTTCACTTACACATGATATCTCAATGCATATTTTAATCCAACTAAAAATGTATAAAGGTTATAATTGGATAAATGATAGTTACTCGAAGGTCTATGTCTAAGTAAATTAATTTAATTAGTTCTTTAATAATCAATATTTTGATTAAAATTCAACCAAGGACTTTCATCGAACATAATGGATTTATAAGAAAAAGAAACTTTCCAATATATTTAGTAAAATTTTAATGATCACCTATTCTCATTTTCCTTGTATCTAACTCTATATTAAAAAATAAATTTATAAATTTAATGTTGGTTTTTTTCTTTCTTTGGTTTACTTTGAAGCATTTTCAATCCTCCCATATTTTTGGTTTCTTTTTAAATTATATAATTTCATACTCTATCTATTTTACATTCCTTGATACACAACAAATGGTCTTCCACATTCTATACCTTTCTTAAAAAACAAATAAATTTAACATTTCATGGAACCTCGATCAAATTTTGGCTCCATTATTGGGGGTACCACTTTTTAGAGTGTGTGTTTTGGATAAGAACTTTTAAAATTCTATAAATATTTGTTTTATCTATTTTATTTTTATATATAAAGTTCTATTTTCACATATTTTATTTGTAGGGTTTGTGTTTTGACACATTCTAATCTGAGGGAACTACAACCTTTCTAACTTAAATAAGATATGATTATATTCCATCAACACTAAAACATATAGATTGAACCTTTGAAAAAGGATACAAAACCCTGAAAAAATACTATAATTTATCCTAAAATATAATCTAAATTGTTTTATATGGTTAAAAATAATAAAAAATTATTTTTTTACATCATTTGACTTTGAATACCAACTAGATTCTATACAATTATCAAATTAAGCACTGAATGTTGAATTAAAATTTGGTTTAATTCAATTATTAACTAAATTCCATATATATGATTGAGAAGACCCACATAAGAATTTAAAATAATTCAATAATATATGCTTAACACTAAAACCTCTCATAGTAGTATAAGAACTTTTAAAACTCAGGGATTTCACATTCTCTTTAAAAGATTCTATAAAGGAATTTCTTTATTATGTTAACACCCCAATTAGAGATTGGGAAGACATGAAATTTAATTTTCTTTAAAAATAGTTTCCAACTTCTTGAATTGTAATAATATGAAAATAAATGTATAGAATAAGGAAATTATAAGGTTAAAAGTTACATGAATATTATGAATGTTTTAAGTAATTATATGTATGTTTTCTACATCACCGAATATGAGATTATATGTTAATCCAATATTTTTATGAACGAATAATTATAATTGACCAAAATACAATTTATATATCTATAGGTGGTTCCCAAGTGAAAATGAATTTTTCCATGACATTTCATCTAATTGAAAACATAGTAAAAAACACATAGCCATTCAATTCAAGGTCTTGAGTTCCCATCAATGGAGTCCAAAGGTATATAGTTCCATTTTCAAGAAGAAGTCATACACTAATTTTAATTAGGTATGTTTCCTTCTTTGAAAAATTACACTTTCCCATGGGTAATCAAAACACCATCCTATAAAAACTACGATATTTATTCTACCTACACTTAATAAATATTGAAAATAGTCATGGCATAAATTGGAGAAATCTAATCACCCTCCACCTCAAACAAGGCCTTTTCAACCCCCTCAAAAATTTGAGTCCATCATAGAATTCATAGTAAAGAAAATTATAGTAAATAACATATAATTCCAAAAAATGTCACAAGCTACCATATAATACATAACAACTTAATTGAGAAAATCTCCAACTTAATGGGGGAAATCCATAGTCTTTTTTTTCGGTAAAATTTTCTTCTAAACCGATACTTAGGATGAGGGATAGAGAAAAGTTTAGTTCTATCACTCTAAGGAGTGGTGAGAAACATAACGACACTAGGTCCGCTATACCTAATTATTCTTAATTTAAGGAATCCAACCTACAAAACACCTCTTAAAATACAAATTCTAAAAAAAATTATGATGGAGGGGTATCCCATTATGTGAAAAAGTATCCATTGATGATCCATCTTTACCAACTGTACCTCTTCCCTTTCCCTAAAGATCCACCCAAGATAAGAAAGAATAATAAATTTATATTGATAAGAAAATCCTATAAAATTTTAAAAAGTTAAGGGTTAATATTCCTTTGATCAATACAGTGAATCAAATTCCTCAATAAAATAAGTTTATAAAAGATATGTGTACCCATCTATGACATTGAGTAAATGAAAGGTTGATCTTGGGAGGAATGTCTCTATGTTGATCCAACCAGCACTTCCCACAAAATGAAGGGACCCAATAGATCTATTGATTTTATGTACCATAGGGTATTATTTATTTTACTATACTATTCTTAACTTGGGTACCACTATATGTAACATCCTATTAACAATTTTAGGTACTACATATCCATTGTATTTGATCAACCTCGGCTGGGTCTTTCTCCGAGTCTTTTAGGAGTGTTTTGAATTTTCATTATAATTTGAGAGGTATCCTAAAATTTTATAATAGGATGTGTTGTAGAGGATCTAAGATACAATGAAAATAACTAAGATCTATGGGGTGAAGGGAGATGTTATGGAATTGGGGTTTGAGGGAAATAGTTGGTAAGTAATTCCTATTTTGACAACATTAAAATGTATTCATGAGATGTGATGTAGTGCATACCACAACAATCGAAGGGAAACAACATGGAGAGATTGATGAGGTGTGGAGGCTCATGTGGATGGTTTAGGGGACTATTCTATTTTGGGGGTAGCTACGACATGGTCCTTGTCCTATTCCATAGACTTACACCATGTAAAGTTGATCTTGGAAATCTCTACGATGTAGTTTCAAGAGGCATGTTAGCCAGAGTGAATGTGGAAAAGAACTATGGGTTACACCATAGTCTGTGGTGAACAACATCACAATATCATCCATTTCACCGTATCCTAGATTTTTCCCCTCTTCTATTCTGTCGTGGAGTTGGATACGACCCAGTGTTTTGTTTTCTAGTGTTTAAACCCTTGAACCAAAATTTTATCTTACAAACACATCCTAATAAACCTTAATTATTTTTTTGGATTTTAAATATCCAAAGTGGCTTTTTGGATCCTCAAAATTTCATATTTTCAGATTGAAGTTCTAGTGGGTGCATTTGATTCCTCTCTAATAAGTGAAACATTTATAATTATAGAAACAACATTTTCTCATCTTCTATCCTTATTTGGGGGTGCTAAGTCCTCATAATGTTGATATATTTGAAACCTGATCAGGTGGGATATGTTTTTAGCAATTCCTTCTTAATCTTCCACACTTATGATACTCTGTTGGAATTCCCATTTTATAAATTTTATTGACTGATCATATGATTAAATGTAGGTGGTTATATAATGATTTTCAATACAATTTAAACCATGATTTATTAATTTATTTGATATGTATTTTCGACTATTTTTAGAACTTGAATTATGATGATTAATTTCAAAGGAATGATATTTTTGGAATAAAACTATTTTAAAAGGATTTTAAAATATTATGTGATTTTAAAAAATATGTATTGTAATATTTTGATGGTGATTCTTGATGAAATAGATTAAAATGAATGATGATTTTGAAAGGTATGAACTTGATAAAAAACACTATTTTGGTTTTGAAATTGAAATGAAATATTGAACCTGAAAGTGGGAACCGAAAATATGAATGTTGATTTAAACTAAAATGATTTACCATGATTGATTTATTGAATTAAATGTAAACATGAGTAGTTAGTGGTTTATTAGGAAACTCATGATAATAATATGACCCCAAAAAATTGATTGATGATGAAAACTCTTACTAAACCATGTTTAGCATGATTTCCTCATATGGGGTATTGATTAATTTTTTCTCGATGGCTCAAGCCTTAGGGACAGAAGCACAAACTTGAACCATATTGATTGAATGAGTAGTTCAAGGATACTATATCTAGAAAATAACTTACCTCAAGGATTATGAGAATCGTTCTTTGTTATGATTTTATCGTTACATTCCATTGATTATAGAAGTGATTTTATTCATGCCCTTTATTTATAAAAAAATATATTTAAGAATGTTTTTGATATATCTTCCATCTATTTGTTTTGAAATCAAGTTTTATTGAAATTATGAAAATGATATTACATGCCTTGTTTTTATCTAAATTAATGCATAAATTGTTTATTTTTATTGGAAATGCTTATGGAATTCTTGGTGAGATCCCACCGAGCTATTTAAATCACACCCTTCCTTTTCCTTTGGGTGTTTATAGATTTGGTTATGCTAGATTCATAAAAAGGCAAAGAACCACTTGGATGTGGTAGATGTTTTTGATCATGGGAATTAGGTGATGGTGGTAACCAGTGGAGCTGTGATCCACTCATTTCACGGAGTTGTGAGATCTTTTCTTGATGATGTTGTGTCATCTCTCGATGATGTTTTGATTTGGAATATCTATATATTTAAGGTAATTTATCAATGAAGAGTGTTTGGTATAATGAATAGGTATTGATTTATCTTCAACTATTTTTGCATCCTTGTGTAAAAATAATTCCTTTCAATTTATTATTGATGCTTGTTTCTAGTCACCAACCCAAGGGGATTGGGATCGTCCTTTAGGAAATATCAGAACTGGTTCGGGTATCAATGTAATAGGGTATGCTGCATGGTTTATGAAAAATTGGCATCAAAGGTGAGAGGTTTTTTATCTTTCCTTGATGTTGGTATGTTGTTTTGGGATTTCCCTGTAGATAGTAGGTTGGATTTTCAGAAAATAAGGGGTATTTTCAAGTTAGTACCTTGTCATATTTCATCATAATGAGCCTTAAGTCACCATGGGTGTTTTGGAAAAGTGTTCTTGAAGAATAATTTGATCAAATTCTAGTATTTTCTCTTGGGTTGATCAGATTATATTGAAACCATACTATTTAATCCTATTTGATGGAATTAATATTCTTCTATCTCTTGATTGGGTTGATGATTTGAGTATATTTCTTAATGTTTTCTTGTTTTCTGTTGACTTTGTGTATCACCATGAAACTAATAAGAAAATTGAACATACATCAAGATGGAGATATTAAAGAAACATAGTTAGAGAACCCTCTAGTTGATAATAACCTCATTGGGATTGTGGTGGGTACTGTCCAATATTTGGAACATGTAGTTTTAATTCATCTCATTCAGGTTCTGGTTTTGGAACCTAGAAAGGATGAGTTTAGAGATCATGATCAGGAGTTTCTTCGGTAGAAACCATAATCTTTACAAGGAACTAATAACCCTTAAGAGGTATTGGATTGATTAAAAGGAATTTGGTTTCTTTCTGAGTTATTCAAAATTAAAAAATTTATAGAGGTGAAGTGTGATACCTTTAAGCTTGAAGGTCCTAGTAAAAGGTGGGGTATTTCCATGGTTATAACAAATAAACATGAAGAATTGGAGTGTAAAGTCTCTAGATCCCTCTTTATAGAAAATTTAGATTCATATTTTATGGTTTTGGAAATGTATATGGAGTATCTCAACCTCTAATAGGGTGATATGACCATGACTTAGTATGTGAGCAACTTCTCTAAACTTGTAAGGTTTTATCCAACAATAGTGATAAATGAGAAACTGAAGGAATTTATATTCAATATGGGTATTAAATATGATATCTAATTATAGGTTATCATGTTAAATTTATATTATTACATGATAATGATGGATAGAGAATTGATGGTTAAGCTTGACCAGGCTAGTAATTCAGGGTTGATGGGAGTTCCTTTTACTCCTAGTGTTACTTTTGTTAGTTCCTTTAAAGGAAATATGAAGAATGATGAGTATCATGGTAAATCTCAATATAATGCATCATCCAAACCTCCTTTAGGGTCTATAATAGGTCATTTAACTTGATTTTGGTGTGTGTGTAAAGGTTATTCATTCGAGGTGGGTTTGTACTAAGGCACTAAATATTTATGATTCATACGGTCTCTCAAGACACTTGCAGAAGTTATGCCATATATTTTCTACCCTGTATAGTGGAATAGCCTTTTTAATACCTACATGTACTACATTTCAATTAAATTATCCAATAATTAAAGGGTTCCATCCACATGCATCCAAAATGAATATTCTTCACATAGTGGAAGAGTCTCCCGAAGAAGCTGATACTAGTCTAGTGATATTGAGAGGTACCATCACTATAGATTCATCTTTAGTGAATTATTTATTTTATATTGGTGCATATCATTCCTTTACATTGACTTGTATTGTGTATTTTATAAACCTTCCTACAAATATCATGTATTATATGATGGATATTACTATGCCCATTAGAATGAAGAGAGAACAAGGTCTATGATTCCCATCTTATGCATTATCTTTATCAAATATCAATATCACATGGGATTTTATAGTTATCTACATGAGAATTCTCCATTCCATTCTTTGGATATATTTTCTAATTACCCATAATGAACAAATTGACTTCTATCTTTGCAAGGTCTCCTTTACTATGCCCGATGGGTTGTGTCATATTTTCTAGGGAGAATGGGACCCGATATCATGTAGATATGAACCTACTTTCCTTGAGTTTGTTAGAGTGATATCTATTTTTTCTTCTAAAATATAGAAATAATCTCCGAGTGGTGATCTTCCTCCAGTGTTCGTCAAGTTTCCCGATGTGTTTCCATCCAAATTTTCTATGTTTCCACCCCAAAGGGAGATAAAGTTTTATATTTACTTGGTACTAGGTACCTAGCCCTTCTCTAATTATTTTTACTATATAAAACCAGCCAAATTTAATGAGTTAAAAACCCAACTGGAAAATATATTGGAAAATTTATTTATACAACCAAATGTGTCACCTTGGGCGACACCTGTTCTTTTTGCAAATAAAGCTAATGGGGCACTTTGACTTTATGTTGATTACTAGAAATTTAATGGGGTTAGGGTAAATAAAAAGAATCCATTAACTCAGAAATATGATAGGTTGGATCAGTTAAAAGGGGAGAAGTGGTTCTTGAAGATTTATCTTAGATATGGTTATCAATTTTTGAGAATTGAAGAATCCAAAATTCCAAAGACTACCTTCCTGAGTAGGTATAGTCATTATGAGTAAATTATTATGCCTTTTGTTTAAGTCAATGTTCCTGTGGTTTTTATTTCATTGATGAATAGGATATTCCATGGGTACCTTGAATCATTCTTATTAGTCTTTGTGAATAAAATCTTAGTTTAATCTAAAATCGACAAGGATCATGAGCGTCATCTAAGATTCATTCTGTAAATTTTGAGAGATCACCGAATTCATGAAAAGATATAAAAATGTAGTTTCTTGATCTAGGAAGTAAAATTCTTTGGACATGTGTGGTATTTTATACATATTGATAATGTGAATGCTATTATTACATGGGAATAAATGCATAATGTTTATGAGATTCATAGTTTCCTTGTTTTAGCAAGGTATTACCACCAATTTTTCAAAGATTTCCCGGATTTTGCTTCACCAATGACCCCTATCACTTAGAAAGTAGTGAGGTTCTTGTGGGATTCCAAATGTTATAATTATTTTGATTATTTTAAGCATCATTTTACTTTTTTTCCACAGTAGGCTCTTCTAGAGACTAGGTAGGGCTATATAGTATTTTATGATGTATTGGGTTTGAGTTTAGACTGAATTCTAATACAGGGTGATCATGTGGTGGCCTATGGTTCTAGAAATACTAGACCACATGAGAATAATTATCTAACCCATGACATCAAAATCACCGATGTGATGTATTCTATTATTATTGGTCAATATTTTTTATGAAGAAAAGTTTACCATCTATTCCAATCACAAAATTATGAGTTGTATATTAAAAAAAAAATAATTTAATTGTTGATAGATGCATTAGGTGGAGTACCTGAAGTATTATGTTATCAACATTTCTTAAACCCATAGTAAGGTGAATTTAATTTCTGATGCCTTGGGAAGAACATTCCCAACCCAAGTCATGAATGAATCATCATAAAAATGAAGCTTTATGGATATATTTTCTTGCATGAATTTGGGAGTTTGGGAGGATTATTTTGAGATTTTGCGGGAAAGAGTTTAGTTAACCTCTTTCATTTATGAGATGGTTATTAAGTATTAGGATATTAATGATGAATTCCATGGATTTAGTGTCTCTCTTTATAGTGGAGAGACCATTGGTGAGTGGTTATTCTCTTATGATGGGATCTTATGTTTTTGGAACTGGTACATTGTTCCTTTTCCCATGAGAAAAGTTGTGATGTAAAATTTTTATACTAACTAGTGGGAAGTACACTGTGGAACTATAAAGATGTTCTATGATATGTGGTAATGATTTTATTTTCTAATTATGAGGCAATAAACTAGTGATTTTATTTTTCATTCTTATACTTGTCAAAACATTATGATCAAGCCCCATAAACCTTCAGGTTTCCTTTATTCCCTTCTAGTGTTGACTTGGAAGTGGGAATATATTTTAATGGATTTTTTGGTTGGCTTTTCTTGAAACCCATGATAGAAGAATGAAATATGGTCAGTGATTGATTGACTGACCAAATTGGATCATTTTACACCCATTTATAACACTACCAAAGTTTAGGACTTGTCAAGCCTTTATGTATAAGAGGTTATCAGATTTCATGGAGTTTTATATGTTATAGTTTCTGATAGATAT
Source organism: Viscum album (assembly GCA_963277665.1). Classification (NCBI taxonomy): domain Eukaryota; kingdom Viridiplantae; phylum Streptophyta; class Magnoliopsida; order Santalales; family Viscaceae; genus Viscum; species Viscum album. The sequence continues at coordinate 1,589,779,642 of OY728131.1, forward strand.
CCTAGTTTTATTTCTTGTTTTTGTATATGACTCTAAGTGGAAATGGGTTCTTAGGTGAGTCATATCATGTATTATCATCTATAAATGGATGGACAGATGGAATAAGTTATACAAATATTGGAATATATGTTTTGTGCCCACATTATTGATTTTGGTGAAACATGGGATAGCCACTTAGAATTGGTTTATTTTTCATATAATAGTAATTAACTTTTTCCCATTCAGATAGAACAATTTTAGGGCTTGTATAGCCATCTCTGTAAATATCTCTTGTATTGGTTGAGGATTGGTGAATCTTCCTTGGTGGGGCCTATTTTGGTCCATGAGGTGATGAAAAAGATTCAGTTGATTCATCAAATAATGAAAACAAAAAAGATGGTATAATCATTATGTTGATCATTGTATATTTCATTTGGAGTTTTATGTGGGATACTAGGTTTTGTTTCTGAGTTTTACCTCGGTTGGGTCACTTTCATCTTGGAAAACATGAAAATATATCAGCTAGATACATGGAAAAGTTTAAAGTTATTGAGAAGACTAGAAAGGTGTATTATCATTTTGAATTTTGACCTTGTTTAACATCAATTTATAACATGTTATATATTTATATACTCATAAAATATCTCTCTAACCCATCTCATGTTTTATGATAGAAGGAACTTGATGTGGAACCTAATTTTTTATGACTAAGCATCCAGTTCTGATCATTGATTCTGTGACAAAGGTTCTTTGTGTGAAGTTTATACATTTGTTTTGAGTACTATGGTATCATTATTATGATTCATATGATACTTGAGATTGTGAAGAACTGATGAGAGAGCATTTTTATTACCTCTTTGATATTGAGTCTTCTTGAGAGGATTTCTGGGTGAAAAAATAGTTGATGGTAGGGAGGTTGTAACATCCCATTACCACTTTTAGGTACTACTTATCCCTGGTATTTGATCTCCCTGGGTTGGTCATTATTTTGGGTCTTTCAGGAGTGTTTTAAAATTTTTGGTGAATTTCAGAGGTAGCCTAAAATTTTATAGTAGGATGAACTATAGGGAATTTGGTCTTCATAATAAGCTCTTAAGCTCAATTTCATGGAGGGAGATGCTTTATACTAGGGATTCAGGGACAAATTTGGCCAGTTTTTCCAATTTTAACACCCTTACGGTGCATTGGTGGGATACAATGTAGCACTTTACTTAACAATAGCGAGGTTTCAGTGTGGATAGCTGGTTTCAGCGTAGAGGATTGAGTGGACAATTTAGGCGCCTCTACCATTTTGGGGGATAGCTGCGACATGGTGCATTTGTTGCGTCGTAGCCTTACCACATTTAAAGAATATCTAGACAAGCTCTGAATCATGGTTCTTGGAGTCCTATTGACTAGGGGTGATTGAAACATAAAACCATGGACTAATCCATAGTCTATGGTAAAATTTGTAATGGTCTCCTCCACTATGTTGTAGCTTTCCGTTTTTTCCACTCTCTACATCATGGTGGAGTAGGTTGCGGTGTGGTGTTTTGTTTCCTAACATTTAAAATCTTATAATTTATTTTTATCTTCCTAACTATTCCCACTTGACTCGAATTTCACTTTTGTATTTTTAAGGCTCTAAAAAGGCTTTTTGTCTCTACTAAACTCTCATCTTATTTGATTTAAGTTCCGATGGGTGTGTTTTATTCCTCTATGGTAAGTGAAACATATCTCATTCTATAATCCCTAATTTTTCCTCTTATCCTTTTTCGTTGAGAGTGATAAATTCTTATGATATTAATGTATTAGAAACTAGATAAAATGGGATATGTTTCTAGGGATTACTTATTGATCTTATATGCCTTTGATTCTCCATTGGCATTTCTATTTTAGGTGTTTGGTTGCCTAATCATATTATTAAAGGTATAAGGTTCCATAAGTATTTTACCTATAATTTAAAACATGATTTCTTGCTTGTTTTGAAATTTTTTTTCAACTATTTTGTAGATCATGAATTATGATGATTTGATGAATGATTTCAAAGAAATGATATTTATGAAATAAAACCTATTTTTAAAGGATTTGAAAATGTGTTATGATTTTAGAAAATATGGATTGTAATGATTCGATGTCAATTTTTAAGGGAATGTCTTAAAATGAAAGATGATTTTGAAAGTCATGAACTTGATGAAAACAACTATTTTTGTTTTTATATTAAAATGGAATGTCAAATATTAAGGTGGGAAATTGAATTGTGAATTATTATTTGAATTTAAATGATTACCCATGATTGATTGATTGAATTATATGTGAGTCTGATTAGTTAGTGGGTGACAAGGATAAGCATGAAAGGAATTTTACTCTCTTGAAAATAATTTAAAATGATAACTCTAACTAAACCAAGATTGACATGTTTTTTCTGGATGAGATATTGGTTGATTTTATACTGATGCCCCAATCCTTAAGGGATGTGTACACACAGCTTAGTTATGATGATTGACTGATTAGTGCAAGAATCCTATTGTAAGAAACTGACTTACCCCAGGGATTGTGACCATGGTTATTTATTATGATTTTATTATTACATTCCCTTGATTATAAAACAGATTTTATTCATTCCCTTGATTTATGAAAATGTTTATTTAATCCTATTTTTGATATATCTTACATCTATTCATTTAGAAATCATATTTTATTAATATTATGAAAATATATTCCATGAATTTATTTATTAAAATTATAGAATAAATGGTTTATTTGAATAGTAAATACTTATGGAATTCTTGGTATGATCATACTAGTCTATTTAGATAACACACTACATTTTCCTTTGGGCATGTTTATTTTTTATTATTCCTGGTACATGAAATGTAAAAGAACTACTTGGAGGTAGTGTATGTGATTTATCATGGGACTTGGGTGATGATTGTAACTAGTGGAGCTATGATCCACTTGTTTTATGGAGTTGTGATATCATATCTTAATAATGTTATGTAGTCTATAGAAGATGTTTTCTTTTGGATATTAGTCAGTTTATGGTACTTTATCCTTGATAAGTGTTTTTTATACAAACTATGTTCTTATTTATCTTCCTCTTTTTATCATGCTTGTGGTAAAACAATTCCTTTTAATTTATTATTGATGCCATGTTCTAGTCACCACCTTGTGGGTATTGGGAATTCCCTTCAGGCTATGTCAGAGATGGGTTGGGTGCTGGTTTACCAGGGTATCTAGGATGGTTTTTGAGAAGCTAAATACTAAAATCATACTCATTTAAATAGATAAATCGAGTACTACACACCCTTTTGGTGTAATTTATGATATTATAGGAATAATCAAAAATTTAATTTTTCCTACTAATTTTTATATATAAATATGGAAGATGATTGAATAAATAGAAATTCACCAATAATATTGTAAGTAATTTCTTGAAAATCACTAAAATAATAATTAATGTACATAATGGAACATTATCTACAATTTTTGGTAGTGATATTTTCTACTTTATCATATTTGATTCCATGAAACATGCCTTAGAAGAACATTTCTTTAACAATTTAATTTTATTAAAATACTCCTTATTCATATGGACACTTATATTCCTTCCTATGACCCCATTTATGATTTTTAATAATTGATAGTCATGCTAAGTAATGATTCATGTGGACTATGTTATAATGTTTTGGAAAACTATCATTCATGTGATGGGTTTTATAGGATCATCACATGATCTTAATAGTTAATGAAACCTATAAATATGTCTGATCTATCATCATCGAGCCAACATGAAGTATGAATAACATAAATATAAACAAGTATACAACAAATTCTACAAAATCCATCTTTTTTAACACATAATATTTTTATTGATGGATATCAACGAGAGATAGAAAGAGGAATCTTTACTCTATAGGAAGTACATCAGACATTAAAATACTCATAAACTACAAGAGGTCCACCAAACCCCAAATGTGTTTTAACAACTTCACCTAAATTATAAATGGAGAATTAGGTTGAAGAGAACTTCAATTATGGATTTCTGAAATCACCCACCCCCCAACAATAGGTTCACTAACCTTTATATAGGATCCCTTCATTCAATGAAGGGAGTTAAACATCATCTACCAACACATTAAAACCAACACAGATTATGATCATGTATTCCTATTGATTATATTATCATTTTATATACCCATAAATTAATCAACCTATTCATTCATAAGAAAAATATATTAAAGTTATGTTAGTGGACATGCACTTGATATCCTATTTCACTAGCCTATCATACACTATGATAGATACCAATCGTATATTATGATAGAAGAATCTGAACGCCATATAGTATGATACAAGTTAGTGAATATTTTACAATATTATGTACCCATTTTAACATATATAAAAAAATCTACCGCTTTCACTAAAATCCAAAAATGAATTTATGAAAAACATCACAAGTCATTTTGAATCCATCCCAAAACTTTTGGATATGGTTTATTAGACTCACTTCATGTTTTTAAAAACACTTGTGCAAAATTTTAATCCATATTCTAAGGCCTAACTATGTTACCCTATGATTCGTTATAACATTGAAAACAAATATTAAATTATGATTTCAAAGATGTAAGAAATGAGCGGCCTCTAGAAAAAAAATCATTTCTACTCAAGATATAAATGGTTCTAGAGAGATTCCAATAAAAAATAATCATATTTCCATATGAAAATTTCCACCATAAATTATATCATATAAATCATATATATACTTATATAATACCTTTTTCTATGAAATTGAGTGACCATTAGATATGGAACATGTTAGTATAGTATAGTCCAACTCATTCCTTCACGATTATTTTAAATATACTAACTAATTTGAATGATTACATTGCAATCCATTCATACAAGTAGCTAACAACATCACATATAACTCAAATAATCATGGACATGAATTTACTATGTATAGTTCAATCAAGGTCCTCAATGTCTTTACTAATCTCATTTTTGTTGAGATCTAATCAATAATATGATAAAAAACATACTAAACCACCCCTTGATTAGCTAAGCTTCAAGGATTGTGTAATAAAGGTATAAAATTATGAAGGTTATCATGATAATTATCTCACCAACCTTAGGTAATGGGGACTCATAATTTGAATACACCCCTAATTATATCAATGATTGTTAGACATTCCATGTGATATACTTTGGTGATCAATTATAGATAATAAATCTAAACTTACTACCTCAATAGTCTATTATATGTATACCATATAAAAATATTTATATCTATTATAAGATTATAATCATTCTAATCATGTCACATACCATTCTAGACAACTTATCCAACTAGGCTCTGAACCAGATTATCAAGAGACCTAAAGGGAATTCATGATCCCCACGGGAAGGAGACTAGCACCCAGGCATCAAAAAATAACCAAAGGGAATGATTTTAACATCCCAAAAAAAAGATAAATAGAATATATATAGAATTAAAATCATAAAATAAATATTCTACAATAAAAATAGTGACAATTATAGCGATATAAAAAAGGTAGAAAGATAAATCCAAGGTATTTGTCCTAAAAAAATAAAAAGAAAGTACAACCAAAACTATCCACATCCACTCCATTTGATATATGGAAAACATCCCACCATCTCACCACCATCTACCCAAGCCTGTCTGACCAAAAACATTCTACCTCAATGCAGTACCTTTCCCTTTCCTATATTAGATAGAACAATTTCTATACACCCTAAGGGAGTGTGTAGGGTGTGAGATAAACAAGCTTATTAGGATCCCACCTAGGTGTTCCATAAAAGTCTCTATAAAATAATTCAAATATGATCAGTTAAAAAGAAAATATGGAATCATAAGTAGTTAAAAAGTTTTATATAAAAAACATAGTAAACAATTCCAATTTTTCATAGTTCTAAAACAAAATCCAAGTAATAAAATTTTAAATCATAATTTCAATAAACTATTTACATTTTTCATGACATGTATCATATCATATCAAAACAAAAATAGTATAAATCCAAATAACACTAGTAATTACACCTAGTATTAAAAAGTTTGGGTTAGCTAGGCCACTCATACCTCAATAAAAAACAATGACTATTTTTCACTCAAGTTAATAAGAAATAATGATAGAGAATTTACCAAAATTAGAAATTCATTGATGATTGATCAAACTAGGATCGAAATAAAAAATGGAGAAGTTAAAAGAATATTATAATTCTATGAGAGAGAATCTATAGTAGAAATGGTAAAATTAGGTTCAATAAATAATGGTTATAAGGTTAATTAAGGGTTTTGGGGAATTATATTTTAATTAGTCCCTTCATAGTTTGGGCCTTCCTGACACCACCAGCTAGCTGGTGGCCACTACAACCATGCAATGTTTACTAGTCGACCTACTAGATATGTGGTGTAAGTCCACTGGCTAGCCTATGGATATAGAAATCTCTCATGGTTCTTTCCAAAGTGATCGACTAGCTGGTGGATCCCTGTAGCCACCATTCATCCCAATCTATTTAGAAAATCCCCAAGATCACCTTCAAAACCACTCAAACTCAAAAAAACCCACTTAAACAAAAAAATATATACACTTGGACCTGAGATGTTACAAATTATAACATATCATTAAAACCCACATTACTTCATTATGATCATAGATTATGGATAACTAAAAGTCATACCTTAAGGGAATATTTATTATTTCACTTTATGAAAAAAATTTATCGAAAATTAAAGATGTATAAATTAGAGACTGAATTTTTTATAAAATGATACATTTTATATTCTTAAAATAATTTAAGATTAATTAATATAACCATATATATGAACTTATCTAACATATTTTCTATGATAGACTACTGAATCAGTGTTATGTTTCCTTCACTTTATAAAGTTTTATTAAACTCATTATATCTCTATATAATTCATTCCACATATCTATGTGACCAAGTGATAAAACCCTCACACTAAAATCATTAGTGAGTAATAACAGTTAATAAATCCATTTTTAGTAATTTTGATACCTATGAATCATATTACTTATGTTAAAATCCTTAAACATATTTAAACATCTTGACTTAATAAAATAAAATATTATGATGATAATAAATCTTATTACCAAGTTAGGTAACTTTCTAAGATCATCATTATTATTCTTGGAACTCTTTACATTAAAATTTTCATTCAAATATTTTTTGTTACTAATATAAATATTTATATTAATATTATACCACATAATCTAAAAATTTTAGAATATAAAGTTACATTCAATTAGTATTTTTACTTTTATAAACTTTTATTTATTAATTTTGAAGTTATCTTATTCCAAACCTATTCCCACTAGCCTCTAATGAACCGTATTCTTTTTAGAATATATTTATAAGATACATACAATCCTTTGTATTTAAGAAATAACTTTAATTTAATTTTAGTAGTAATATTTAAAAAATAAACAATTTTTTTATATCATATACGATGTTATATGTGTTTGGAGATTTCATTTTGCAAAAAGACATTATTCTTTAAATTATTTCACTGATGGTGTTGGAATCTCAATTCCTCACATTTTAAAAAACATTGGGATACTTTCTTTTATTCTAGAAATTTTTTTATCCTGTATTTTCAAAACATGTTATAGAATTCAATGAATCCTAAACCACGTGCATTGAATCAATTATCTCATATTTTTTATAACAAAACACTGTTTAAAAAAACCTATCATATCATATATGAGAAATGATATGAATATACACATCCTTTACTTAGATACATTTGATATTGATATATTCCTTTACATTTAAATATTTTAAATAAAAACACTTTTATTCACCACATGAATAAAGACTAAAAGATCTATCAATTATTCCCTTTATTTTTAACTCTAGTATATTTACAAAGTCTGTTAAGTATGTATTTTGTTTCATATACCTTTTAGTATCAAATAAATAAATTTTATAATATTGATACATAGCATGGACATTACATGGTGTCTAAAAAACCCCTTTAGGTATCTCATACAATCCGATACTATGGAATTATAATTATCCATTCCTATGTTTACCATTAAGTTTTAATTACCTTGACTAGATACTAAAAGAAACATTTTTGACCCTTCAACCAAATTTTTTTCTTCAATTTTGAACTTTTTACCACCTCTACTTTCAATATAGTATCATAATCCTAGAATCATTATATTCTTTGTTCATTTTTTCTTTGATTCACTAGATTAATTAAGTTAATAATTCTAAGTTTATGTTAATAATATTGATTCACAAATTGAAAAAATTCATATATTGGACACTTAGGAAGGTGTTTGTATTAACCCATATAATCTCTCTTACTTGAGAACTTTTTTTTCGTTATGTACCAGATGAAGAAGTTACTTACATTAAGATTCTCTTTTTCAAGGATTTATCTCAAAGAAAATTTTGATGATGATAATTTTATTTATCTATAACATAATCTTTTATCATTTTAGTATCATGTTTCGCAATAATTTAATAAATATTTTTATTAAACACACTTCCACTAAAATGATGACTCATTTCGAACCCATTATACACATTAATGGGATAAGATCCATATTTGACTAAGAAATGAATCCCCTTTGGTGTTTATCTCACCAGTTATATTTCAGGTAGGGTATTATCTTAATCATATCATATACGGATCTTAGATAGTTGAGAAGATAACTCTTTATCCATCTTATCATGTGGATAAATTCAAATATATTTCTCCATGAACCTTATCCTATTAGTGTATCCCGACTATGTGTAACCTAAAGAAAGTTACAATAATGATAACTTATACTATTAGGGTCACCCTTCACTTTCTTTCCTTACATAAGATATTCTAGGGTCACCTAGATTTTTCATGACCTACCCTATTGGATGATCAAGGTCTTGAAAAGTGCCACTTTGGAAGGAATATAACACCTAATATTCAAAGGGGATTTAATATATCTCCATATTATCTCATGTTATTACCTTTACATGTATACATGATTCTAATTATTTAGTTTGGAATATCATTCCTTCCACTAAATCAATATGTTCAAACCATATTTATTTCTAAATCTTTACAGAACTCATAACTAGTGTTAATAAAAAAAAAATTAAAATCCAAATTTATCTACACATATCCAAATGCATCCCATATATAAGTTATATGAAACCCTTCCATGTAAAATTTTATAACTATATTATATCTTTATTCTATACATGAGTAATACTGAAGTTATCGATAGTAAACACTCACCTTTCTAGAGTAAGGCATAAGCCTCCAGGATAGTGGGAAGTCGGACTTAAATTCCCTCAACCCAGTGAAATTTACTAAAGGCATATCTCAATTCCATCACAATTCTAACACATAATATGTAAGAATCATAATTAACTATTTAATTAAATCTCATAACTCAATATAATACAAATTCAAGGTAGAATAAAACTAAATCAATTATCATACATTACATGTAACTCATTAGATGCATGTATAATAAGCTCTTAAAGAAGTTTGACAATTTAAACTAAAGTATACACATATATTCATAATATAGAAATTATACTTATGAATAATGTAGGGAATAACTTTTAAATAAACAAAAAATACACATATTTAAACATGAGATATGTATATATTAATAATGAAAAAATAAAGCAGAAAATAAACGCTTCATAATTTAGTTAAACTTATGAAAATTTCATAATTTTTAATATGTACACTTTATATTTATTTCCTAATATAAATTCTTTTATATTATTCCTTATATGAAATTTACTTTAAATATTTAATTTTACAAGAAATATAAGCATTTTATATTTAATTTTCTATTATGTAAACTATTAACATAATCAAAATATAACATATAAATATTATTTAAAACATGATCAAATTAGTCATCAAAAATAATTTTGATGTGGTTTAAATAATATCCTCAAATAAGGACTTTAATTTGAATAATTCATATTAATAATTATGTGTAATTCCTAATTTTAAATCTTTCTTTTATATTTATCATTACGCTTCAGTTTATAAAAATTATAACTCACATTTATAATTTCAATATAAACACTATATATATAAACTAAAATCCATTCCATATAAGTTTCAACATTTTAATATGCAATATATTCATACTAAATGTATAACCATTAAATTCCATGAAATATTTATTGCCTCATGTTTTATTCCTTTATTCAACCTTAAAAATCTATAAATATTGACTTATCTATCATATTAATACATCCATACTATTCACATTATATAAAATATTTAGATATATTAATATTTTTAAAAATAAAAAATTTATTTAGATTTCAAACCTGAGGATTTTAAATGAATTTTTATCATGAACCAGGATGGGGTGTCATACATCCAGACACCTGATCCAGTCTGTGGCATGGAAAAAAAGGAATTCATGATCCCCACAGGCTGGTAACAAGTGCGTGGGTATCAAAAATACATAAATAGAACAATTTCACCCATTTTCATAAGCATAAAAAACCAATAGAAATAAATAAGACATAACTGAATAACCATAACAAAACATGATACAACAATTTCCAAATTCAATGTTTACAACATTAATAAAACCCAAAAAGTAATACAATGGAAATAGAAAAATGAACATATCCCAAAAACCTTTGTTCAACTATAGGAGCATCCTCCTAAAGCCAGCACCACTAAAACCTATAATAAGGGGAAACTCAAGAAACCTGGATCCACCACCACAACCCCGAAACATCTTTCCTTTACCTGGGTCATATGTAATAAAATCTACATAAACCCAAAGATGTATGTAGGGTGTGATCCAAATATTAGTAGGATTCCACCTAAAAGAAAACATTCAATTCTACAATATTAATATATAAACTAACATGTACATTTATACAAAATCCTTTGAAAATTTTTCAAGAAACCATTTTATGAAAAACCATTCTCAAGTAAAGATTTTCAAGAAAAGCCATTCTCTAAAAACTTGCTTCAAAATGAATCACACACAAGGTCCACCATATTTTGATGGATGGAACAACTTCACATAAGCATCATGTGACAATAGACCACCATGGGTGAATCCCTAAGAGTAGCTATCATAAGTGGAGCTCTAGAAACCTAATACATCAATGAAACATGTTATAGCAGCCACAAACCACATCATCCTCATGATCAAGCCACTATAGTGGAATCTATCAAAAATTATAGTGGTATCTAATCATCATCATATTTAAGTTAGTGTTTTAATCATCAATCCTGCTAAGTGAATATAAGCCTTTCTTCTGATTCAACTAGTGTCAAATCACTAGAATATTATGGACTTGACACTTCTGAATTAATGTCATACTAGTTATATCATGGCCACCGAGGTACCCAGGATTACCTTGTGCTCAATCAATAATTTTACATGTTAGAAAAATCACCATTATCACTAATCATCACACGAAAACCTACATTTTTCATAAACAAACCACATTCCATTTTACACACACTAAGACTATTTTAAAACACTTTTCACACTACTTTCACAATCCCAAAAACCCAATTGGAAACTTTAAAAGAAAAAAAAATAATTAATTTAACTATTTACATAGGAAAATATCCTTTTAGATAAATATAGAAGCCAATTTATCTTTTTAAAACATACTTTTAATCATTCATGAAATTTTCACAACACATTTAATGGTGCACAACAAAATCCAACAAACCAAAATAATTAATTTTCCATTGAAAATCCATTTTTAACACATTCTAACATCAAGTTAAATTTAAAACACTTTTTAAACCCTTCAAATAATTGTAAAAATTCATCCAAGACACGCCACAATGAATCACATACAATTATTAACCATTTTCCTTTTAATAATCTACATTCATCATATATGCATGCCAAAAATTTCCAAAAAATATATTTCACAACATAAAATTATACCATAGAACACATTTATAAATCCAAAAAAGCATATCAAATAAACAAAATTTTTTGGAGAATGGAATCACCTACCTCTAACTTGAAATATTCAAGAAAATGATGCAAAACCTCAACTGAACCACCATAAAAAACCTTGAAAGGAAAGATTGAACAAAAAATTAAATATTGAAACCTAAAAATAAAGACTCAACCCTAAATAGGTAACCCAACCCACTGTAAATATAAAGTATAGATGTGGACCGGGCCAATAGGATAATGTTGAGATGTAGGGTGGCTCAGACTAGGAAAAGAGATCAGCCCGCTAATGTGGGCCGAGCCAGATAGATTTGGGTCATTGGGTGACCAAGCAGATTGAACCCACATAAAACCTTGGCCAAGTACAGTGAGACCCAATGGGCTAGGCCAATGGGCCAGATATATAGGATGGGGTCATGCATGACCCTAGGTTTGGTTAGTCGGGTCGGTCCAAACCAGTCGGACTAGGCCCAGACGAAACCATCCCTTGTTTACAAAAATGGACGTATCTCCTAGACCATGCATCCGATTGATGCGCCATCTGCGATGTTGGGACCCACGTGAAAGGGAGTTCATTATGAAATCATATAAGTAATATTTCATGGAATTTGTCCCAACAAGACTCCGTGACTTAGCTATCAGTGAGACTCCATGTCTCAGCTACCTAGAAAGACTTCATGACTCATCTACCTAGGAAGACTTCCTAACTCAACAACCCAGTGAGAATCTGTGAATCAACTACTAGCAATAATGCATGACTAAGATACCCAAAGAGACTCTATGAATCAAGTATCAGCATGCCTATGTGACTCAGCTATCAATGAGACTATGTGACTCAGCTACCCATTGAGACTTCATGACTCAACTACACAACGAGACTCCGTGACTCAGCTATGAGCGAGACTTTGTGACTCATCTACCCAGTGAGACTTCATGACTTAGCTATCAGTGAGGCTCCATGACTCAACTACCGAAAAAGGCTTCATGACTCAGCTACTAGAAAATTCTAGGTGACCAATCTATCATAAAGGACCTATCGAGGATGAGTACCTTTTTAGTGGTTGATGTTAAGTGTTTTCAACCACTAGTTTTGCTATCAACACTTTAAGTTAGACCTATGTCGAGAGGAATCTAGTGACTCTAATCATTTTTAATTATTTTGTTTTTTCCTTTCTGTATTTCTATGATACCCAAGTTGGGTTCAGGTACCTACTGAGTATTTCCTTGCTCAACCTTACATGGGCTTCACCTGCATGCATTGTGTCTGTTGAAAACGACTGATGACTTGGTGTAGGACTTCGTGGACCAGTACCAGGCAGTGCCCTGTGAGTTCAGGAAGGTAGGAAGTGCTTCTACGGATTCCGAAAGCTACTCTTTACTTACCCATCATATAGGTTTTCCATCAGATGACTATCATAATTTCCTAGTATTTTTCTATTTTCAGTTCATCCTTTGTTGGGTTTTAGTTATGGCCCATTTGACCTACAGTTTTTAATTTTAATCAGTGTTTGTTTAGTGGCATGCTTGTTTACTCTTCCATATTTGGGGAGTGGTTGTGTGAGTGTGCATACAATTACTCAAGAAAATGCCTCCCATTTTTAGGTTGATTCCTTCAGCACTAGTGACCCAGACATGGCCTTCCGAAGGTGGGCTTGGGGTATGTCATGACACAGGCTCTAGGGGATGGGTCATGGGAAAGTGGTATCAGAGGTGGTCGGTTCTACCTCAAAGACCGAGATACCAGGACCTTGAATTTTTATTTTTGGATATATACATAAAAATGATGGTTTCATTCATCATATATAAATTTATTTGTTCTTCATGATATTTTTGAGTCATAGTCAACTCACCAGGTATAATAAATTGATCATGGTTCCTCTTGATTCTCATTCAAGATGACTCCATGCCAACAGCTAGCCTGGATTTCAGTGCGTGACCATGAGTATGGTCTACAGAGTGATGATACTTTGATACTAGTACTGTTTCCTAAGATAATTCATTTGATAAGTTTCCCAGCTATACTACTACCCATTGGTTAGCAGTTACTACCAGCGCTACCAGTAAAGGACACATGTAGCCTCAGTTCCATACACGAGTTTCAGCGACAGAGACCCCTCAGGTTCCAAGGAAAGCCTGACTCACAAGTGGCTAAGTACTGTCTTGAGGTGGTGATTGAGTTTCAATCTAGATAGGGAACCATTATATCAAATGAAAGTCCTGGTAGTGAGCCTTCTAAGTGTCTCGGCTGGGCGATGGTAGGGTTTAGATTACCCGATCTTATGATAAGGTGAATTTTCTTTGGATAGAGATTTAGAACCTTTATCTGAGAAAGAATATTTAGATAAACTCTATGGGGTTTTTGTTCCCAAAATATTATTTTGTAAGATATGTTGGTAGATATGTATTTCTTGAGGAATATTGAATTTTTTAGGTACTCGTTGAATAAGATACAACCCGTTCTTCAGGGCTTGGACCTCTCAGAAAGGTGTGTTTAGGTACATCTAAGCCAGCATTATTCCTCTGTGCATTCCTACTTATTCTAGGGTGATAGAGAGAACCTTTGAGGTTGTAATTACTTTGGAAGAGTATATACAACTAGTGGATGTTAGAAGTGAGCAAGAAATCGATCGATGTCAGCCTCATATACTTGGACGTGTGAGATGATCCGAGAAGAGGTCCCAATGTAGGGGGTCTACAGATCAAGGATTATTAGGTGAGTCCAGTCAGCCTAGGAAGAGGTAATGATTTTCAAAATATGCTAGGGGACATATCTATATATATTTTCTAACCCGTCATGCTGATAGTGAAATGGTGGATGGTCCACCGGGGCAGAGAAGTGACAGGAACAGATGAATCTGCTGGGTGGAAGATGTGGCAGATGATTTAGGGGAGCAGTAAAAGGTGGTATACAATTTAAAATGTTACAACCACCACCCCAACGTGGTCCACATAAGTATTAGGGACCTGGAAGACATGGTAGGGGAATAGATGCATGCGGTCAAGGAGTATGACCCAAGGGATCCATAATGATTCGAGGTATGGTCTTTTCCTTTTATTAGCTGCTGTATTAATAGAAATAGGTGCTAATCATTACCTATTGTCATGAATCTTGTTCAAGACCTAGAGTTTCTAGTTAAACCATTGACTTGATCCTTATGTCTAGATATACCTATGGGAGGACACTTGATAATCACACTTATGACGACAGTGTGATCTGACCCTTGAGATGATAGTTTTGATTGGAACCTCTGGGTGGCAGCATCGAGGCCTTATGACATTAGTTTGGGTATGGAATGGTCATCCAAAATCCATGCTCAGATTGACTATTTTTTGAAAAAGGATGCGGTATATATGTAGCTTTGGAATGGGGTTTTCTTTGGTATGTGAAAAAGTAAACCCCGGTGGCATGGGATAAACTCATGCATTGGGGGTGCATCTGATCACTCTTGATTTGGCCAACCTTACCCTTGTGGCAGTGGGTGTTTTGAGTTTTCAGTTCCCAATAATAGAGGTGGAGTGCAGGAACATCCTTTCAACAGATGTTTCCAGGATTACCTCCTCACAGAGGGAGTGACTTCTGTATCATTATACACCCCTATGTGGCCCCGATATGAGAAGCAGTATATTGGAAGGCTTTCAAAGATCTTCAGAATTAGGGGTGTAGGTGGGGACTTGCAGAGGAAGGTCTTAGTAAGACCTAATGTTAGAGGTTATGTTTTTATTACTAACACTTTAACCAAGTGGTTGTGGAGAATGAGTACCCACTACCAAAGGGTCGATGGGAAGAAAAACTAGTTAAAATGGGTAGCCTTTCACATCGATGGAAATGTACCCATTGGATTTTCAGCAGTTGAGACAATGGAGATGGATAGAGATCCTCCAATACTATGAATTTGAGATATTTTATACTCCTGGGAAGGGGAACGTGGTGGAAGAAATGCTGAGTAGGAGGTCTGGCCTACAGCTGCTGAGTGAAGCGATGTAGCAGTTATCCGCGATGCAGTTATCCTTCATGGATGATGGTGGAGAAAATTTACCTTCACTCAACTACTGAGTGAAGTGATGGAGCATGCCTCTAGTGAGAAAACCCGAAAATGGAATAATAGTAAATAAAATAATTAAATAAAATTATTTTATTGTAAAATACTTATAAATCCTAAATAGTAACTCATGTTTGAAATATGAGAGTACCATTGAGCTCATAAGGGCGTGTTTCCCTTAGGTGCAGCTTAATAAGATAATGGGTTGGAGAAATGGGGGAGATTTAAGAATTTCTAAAATGAATCTACAGTGAGGAATCCTCTACAATGATGAAAGACGAACACATTCTCCTTAAACCCTTCAAAGGATTACTAACAACATCGGAGGCAGATCAAGAGAGGAGAATGAAGGTGTGCAACCCCGCTCTTCCCCAACCAATATCTACCCCCGGTTGGGGTATTATGATATCTATGTGAATTAATTTACCTGTTCTTTCTATTAAACAATGAACACGGGTTAATTCACAAAAAATTTAACTCACAAATAGATATTTCATGCGGGATGGTTAATGATGTAGGATAAAAAGGGGATAATTTATCTTAGTAATTATTCAACTTCTTTTTTCTTGGCATGTCATGATTACAATAACCTGAACAATCTTGGACCCACACAAAAAAATCCCGATTGTTCATTTGGGTGTTCTTTGTGATCCCTTGCCTCTCTCTCTCTCCCCCATTTATCGTGGTGAAATAGTGGCGGCACATCAGCCGAGGAGGCATTTGGTGGAAGGGTCATGACACTCCCAAATGTGGCGATAAGATGGAGGGGGGAACGACCACCTATCCACATTAGAGGCACACACCACCACCCAGCTATGTAAGAGGTGAACGCGGTGCAAGGCTGCAGTCTGCAGACTGCGGTGGTAGGATGGACCCGATGCAAAGTCGTTGGTCACTCAAGAAGACCGCCCCACATGAGCGGACCGGTGTTGGATGGCGGCACCGATCAGGCACTACATCAGAGGATCGGCCCACCCAGTGGGTCACGACGTATGGAAGACCAGGATAGCACTAGGTTGTCCATGTGCGGAAGAGGCCATGGCTTGAAACCACTATAGATGGGAAGGGACCCACAGCTTGTCGCGGGTCATGTGGGAGAATAGTCCGCGCGAGTAGACCAGCTTGTCGAGGAGGCAGTGCCACCCTAGAACTGAGGGCCGTACGAACTAGGCCACCGAGCGGCCTTGGCTGGAATTAAGTCGATTGGATTTTGTTGGCCGAACTGGTGGAATAAAACTAGGGTTTTGGGCAGCCCGGGCAAAGAAAAAATCAGCCTGCCTGTTGCAAGATGGGATGGATGGAACCGAGTCATTGGGTGACCCAATGGGCCAGGCCCCCATCAAATTGGGCTGGTACAGCAAGTCCCAATGAGGTTTTCCTAGTGGCCAGGCCGGACTGGGATGAGGCATGCGGGGCCCCTGGGTTAGGTTGGTCCGACTAGGTCAGATCTGGCCCTAACAGAATCATCCTCTGTTTACTAAAACACCAATATCTTTCAAAAGGGGATCCAATTGATGATACGTTTGCAGAATTGAGACCATTATGATGAGTTGGTTCTTTTAGAATACTCTAAAGAGGATTTCATGGAAGTTGAAATGCAATGAATGGATTGAGGATCAGTTTCTCCTTGAATCAAGCACACTACGTGCGAGAATCCTGCAGCTAACTGAGACCCAAAGACTACTAACAAGAAAACCTATGTGGGTCAGCTAAAAGAGACCCTATATGAATCAAATATGATCTCCCACTAGGAAGATACTCTATGTGACTTTGTGGGCCCATGATGGGGAGGGAATCTGTGTGACCTGACAGACCCACAGTACTCATCAGGGATGAGTACTTCAGTATGATGGCCAAGGTGGGAAGCGACTCTATGTGACCCAGCAGAACCACAATGGGGAGAGACTCTATGTGACCCAGTATACCCAAGATACTAATCAAGGATGAGTACCCCCACAGTCCAAGGTGTTCAATTTTGCAACAAATGGTCTTTCTTTCTATACTCTAGATTATACCTGTGTGATCTGTCTTGCTTCGTGATCATGCTTTGTGGTTTTATTCATCGATTTATTTGTGGTTTTTGCGTTGTGGTTTGGGGTCCCTACTAAGTATTGTGTTACTCACCCCTTCACAGGCTTCACCAACACATGTCGTGTCCTGTGCAGGTGATCGATGCTTTGACGAAGACCTTGGTGGTCTGGGACCTAGTGGTGCTCAGTGAGACGGGATGGAAAGACTCTTCAACGGAGACCTTGGTGGGCCAAAACTTGGTGGTTCTTAGTGAGACGGGATGAAAAGACGTACTTATATGACTCAAGTAGTTACCCCTCACCAACCCTTCAAGTGAGATATTTGGAGGACATCTTACAGTGATCTTTTGTACTTTCCTGTTTTCATTTTTCCTTTTTTTGGGTTTGTATTATGGCCCATTTGACTTACAAATTGTACCTTTACTCAGTGGTTGTTTAGTGGCATGCATGTTTTCCTTTCCAGCTATTTGGGATGTGGTTTTGTGTGTGTGTGTGTGTGCATACAGGTACTCAGGAAAATGCCTCCCACTCATGGGATAATGCCTTCTCTGTTTGTATCCATCCCTTGGCATTTCAAAGGAAAACTTGGGGGTAGTCATGACATGGGCCCTGGGGGATGGGTTGTGACAAGGGGTATAAATGGCGGTCGGTTATACATCAAATACTGAGAGTCTATTGTTTCATTTTTGGGAAACAATGTTAAATATTTTGAGTTCTACCTTCAGATTCGGGGAGTCCACTGTTGGTGCAGAGGCTGACGTATCCATACACCAGGACCTTGAATTATGTTTTTTTGGCTCTATACAAAAAAAAACCAATTGCATGCATCATATAAGAATTGATTGTTTTCTTATGATATTTTTGAGTCCGAGTTATCTCACCATGTATAATCTCTTAATCATGATTCATGTTGATCTCTTTCAAGATTTCTACACGCAGACAGTCAGCTGAGATTCTAGTGTGTGACCATGTGGATGGTCCATAGAGTGATGAGAATTTTGTACAAGGACCATTTCTTGAGATTTAACCTTAGGGAAGTTTCCCAGCTTTTATGTCGCTCATTAGTCAGAATTTACTACCGGTGCTACCGGTAGAAGACACATGTAGGCTCAGTGCCTTACACATGTTTTAGTGATAGAGACCCCTCAGGTTATATGGAAAGCCTGACTCATAGGTATCTAGGGATTGGATTGAGGTGGTGATCGAGTCATCTGTGTAGTCAATGAACCATTAGATCAGATGGTAGTCCCAACAATGAGCCTTCTATATAGCTCAGAAGGGCGATAACAAGGTTTAGATTTCCCGATCTTACGATGAGGTTAATTTTTGGGGATAGAGTTTGAGAACCTCTCTCCAAGAAGGGGTTTTTTCCATAAAATCTAAAGGATATGCATTCCCAAGAGATTCTTCAGCTTTAGCGGGATTTCATGTTGGTTACTAAGTATTCATCGATACATACCTACCCTTCCACGTACTCGATGAATAAGATGTGACCAGTGCTTCAAGACTCGGACCTCTGAGTGAGATGTGTTTAGGGACATCTGAGACATAATAATTCCTTTGTACATTACTACTTATGCTAGGGTTCTAGAGAGAACCATTGTGGTTTAATTTTCTTTGGATGATCTGATAAAGCCAGTGGATGTCGGCACTGGGAAAGAAAGAAACCGACGTCAGATTGAGAGACTTGGGTGAGTACAAGGATGTATTTATAGAGGATGTTCCAAGACTACCCCCTCACATAGAGGTAGATTTATGCATGGATATTTACCCCAATACAACACCAATATCTACACCTTCATATCAGATGGCTTATACAGATCTCCAGGAGTTGAGGGTGTAGTAGGAATACTTTTAGAGGAAGGGGATCATAGGGCCCAAGGTTTCACTATAGGGTATCCCCACTGTTGTTTGACAAGAAGGAAAATGGATTCTTGAGGTTTTTCGTAGACTATCGACACCTAAACCAAGTGACCATGAAGAACATGTATCTTCTATCGAGGATGGATGACCTCTTCGATCAGATTTAGGGAGTGATATGGTTATCAAAGATAGACCTCTGATTAGGCTATCACAAGCCTTGAGTACAAGACGATGACATTTCGAAGATGGATTTAAGATGTCACTACATCCAATATAAGAACTTTGTGATGCTGTTTGGAATGAAAAACACCCCAACATTAGGAGTACTTAGTGTATTCAGCGTTTAAGGAGAAGCACATGATACAAATGAGGATGGTTTTGGACACACTCTGAGAGCATCATCTTTACAGACATCTCTCGAAGTGTGTGTTCTGGATACGAAACGTCCATTTTCTGGGACATGTCTTCATAGAGGCTGGAGTTGTTGTGGATCCAGCAAATATTGAGGTATCACTTTCTTGGGATCCACCCAAGAGAATTACCGAGGTGCGGAGTTTCCTTTGGTTGGTTGGGTACTATATGAGGTTTGTACCCAACTTCTCTAGAGAGGCAACACCCATGAAAACATTGAAGAAGAAGGGAAAACCCTTCATGTGTATTGAAGGATTCTAGAAGATATTTCAAAAGATAAGTAAAAGATTGATGAGTGATCCTATATTGAGGTTTCCAGAGAAGGGTACCGACTATGTGGTGTATTATGACATATCAGGAACCAGGCTTGGTTGTGTCTTGATATAGGGGAAAGTAGTGATTGCTTATGACTCATGACAGTTTAAACCACATGATCAGAACTATGTCACTCATGACCTTGAGTTAGCAGTGCTATTATTTGCACTGAAGATGTGTAGACACTACCATATGAGTGAACGATTCATTGTCTACTCTAACCACGAGAGTCTCAAGTATATCATTTATCAAAAGGATCTGAATATGATCCTCCAGGTCTATGACTTAGAGATAGTCTATACTAATAAGAAGGGGAATAAAGGAAGCCCTATTTTGTGGTTTGGGTCGAAAAAATAAAAACCAGGCTGTTGGGAAGCCCAGGATGGGAACAAACTGGCTCACCCGTTGCGGGCCGAGCTAGATAGAACCGGGTTACTGGGCAACCTGGCGGGATGGACCCCTCTATCAAACTGGGCCAATTCTAAAAAAGTCCAATGGGCATGGCTCAACGGCTAGGCTAGCCGAGACCAAAACTAGGTCGAGTCTGGTCAGTAGAACTAGACCGAGGCATGCGGGCCCCTCAGGTTAGGTTGGTTGGGTCTATCTGACTGGGTGGGACCAGGCTGAGACACAACTTTCCCCTATTTACCAAAACACAAAAATCTTTCAAACTAAGCATCCGATTGATGATCTGTTTGCGGAATTGGGTCTCTTGTGATGAGACAATTCTTTTGAAATACTCTAAAGAGGTTATCATAGAATATAAAATGTGACAAATGGATTGAGGAGCGGTTTCTCCCAGAATCAAGCGCACTACATTTGGGAATCTTGTGGCAGACTGAGACCCAAAGACAGAGGACAAGAAAAACTATGTGGATCAGCTATAAGTGACCCTGTGTTGATCAACTAAGATGACCTAGTGAGAAACAGCTCTGTGTGACTCGATAGGCCCATGGTGGGGGTTCAACTTTTTTTGACCTGACATACCGACGATACTCATCAGGGATGAGTACCTTAGTATGATGGCCAAGGTGGGAAGCAACTCTGTGTGAACCAGATGGCGCACAGTGGGGAGTGATTCTATGTGACCCAGTATACTGATAGTACTAATCATGGATGAGTACCCCAGCAGTCCAAGGTGTTTAGTGTTGCGAATGATGGTATTACTTTCTATACTCTTAATTATACTTGTGTGAGTTTTCTTGCTTCATGATCTTGCTTCATGGTTTTATTTGTGGATTTACTTTTGGTCTCTCCTTTTTGTTTTGAGATCCCTACTGAGTATTGTGTTAATCACCCCTGCACGGGATTCACCTGCACGTGTCATGTACTATACAAGTGATTGATGCTTTGAAAAAGACCTTGGTGGTCTAGGTCCAAGTGGTGCTTAGTGAAAAGGAATAGACAGAGGCTTTAATTTATACCTTAGTGGGGTGTGAATAGGTGTATCTCAATGAGAATGGACAAAATGGAATACTTTAACGACTACAAGAATATACCCTTCACCTACCCTTTAGGTGGGGTCTTCTACAGACATCTTACATAAATATTTTGTACTTTTCTATTTTCATTTATTCCTTTATTTAGTTTTTATTATCTCCCTTTTTACTTACAGATTGTCCCTTTAGTCATTTTTTGTTTAGTGGGATTCATGTTTTTCTTTCCAGCTTTTTGAGATGTGTTTGTGTGTGTGTGTGCATACAAGTACTCAGAAAAATGACTCACACTCATTGGATAATGTCTTTGGTGCTAGTCACTATCCCCTATCCTTTGGGAGGTGGGATTAGGTTAGTTATGGCACATGCCTTGGGGGATGGGTCGTGATATATAAAGTTCCCAAAATTATGAATTATATGACATACCCTCATCTCACCGGGTTTCCAAAAAATATATCCCTCAATTATTTCAAAGATAACATCACAATTCAAGTGCATCACCCAATGGTAGATTAAAAATCAACTGTAATAGCCAAAATCTAGAAAACAACAATTTCCATTTGAGGTAATTTGGATCTTTCCCATACATGAGTTAGATACTCCCAGAAACAACCCATTAGCAAATTACAATTCATTCTTAAACATAATCTATTATCTCAAAATAGTAAATAATAAAAGAAAAATCATATGATACCAATTGGTAATGTCTTGAACTAGATGCCATTGAATGGTTACCTAAGCTGGTAGGTCACATGGCCTAAAGTGCATCTCTCTAAATGCTAGAGGTTTTTGACTAGTAGTGATGTTCTAGGGCGTGTTCATGGGGAGTCTATACCCTCATTTTAGAGTGTAACTGTAACGCCACAACCCTAGTTTCCCAGATTCGGTGCATTATTTTAATAAATTGACATGATTACAAGGAATCAAGTGCCAAAGGACCGATCAGTTTAGCAGTCTTGGAAAATAGATTACATACATGAATGTTACATTACACTTTATAACATACGAAACAACATAAATAATCCTTTATGATCCATTATTCTATTAGCTTAACCCTGCATATCAATCAAAATACACTTCTAGAAATCCTAGAAAAAATAAAACATAGAAATGGGTGAGCTCAGATGCTTAGTATGGATAACAATATAGTATAATCTTTCATAAATAAGCATAAACATTTAAGGAAATTTATAAGATTAAAAAAAATCCTTTTAAACATAAAATTCAGTATAATATGGAAAATATAAAATCAAATAATTCCATTTACTTATTCACATGGATATTCTACTAGTCTAATAATCACATTCAATATCAATAACCACTTTCATAGAGATGGAATACATAATTCCAGACTTCATAACCACATAGTCAAGGCCTTGTTCCTAGACTACAAATAAGATTTTGTCAAGGTCTTGTGACAAGACACTAGTTTGTCTCATGAGATCTACTGATGCATCGAAGAGCTATAGAGGGCTCTACCCGTCACTTACTAAGTCCAATGCATTCCTCATATAAAAAGGTTTAAACATAACATAAACATTCGTATTAAAAATAGCATAAAAAATGTCAATACTTTATCCATAAACCATGAATGGTATAAAAATAACACATCCATAGTCAAACATATTACAAAACCTTCAATAAAATATTGAATATTTGTATCATAATAAGTCAACTTCAATCAAGTTTAAAATCCATCAAGGGATGTTTATATAGATGAAAATGATTTGTAAAAATCTTTGAGTGAAATATCCCTTTTTCATAAAAACATTTAAAAGTCACACAATTTAGATTCGAAGACATTTAAAGACATTTTTGAATCAAAGTGTCCCATACCACTTAGAAACTTTTGAAAGGAATTTACATTTTAAAAACATTCATGTCCATATAAATAAATTCTTAAAAACCACTTTGAAAACATGGACATTAATGAGAATGATTTAGAAGAATAATTATCTAAATCATTTAAAATGATGTTTTAGTAAAAAATTAACTTAAATATAACCCCTTTTAAAACTCTTTTATTAAATATGGACATGGATAATAAATATTTCCTAGTAGATACTTACGTAAAAACAACCTCGGATAATAAAGAGATTGTGAAATTAACCCTTACCTTGCACTTTCCTTTAGTCGAGGGTACGTTTATCCTCTTGTATAAATACTGTAGTATGTTATTAAATTATAACAGAACCATATTAATATTTATGATATCATACATGGTTTATTTATGACTTTATATTACCCATTTAATAATAATTTCCATGTAAAATTAACATTTCGGGTAATAATCGCTTTCTTTATCGGACGTGTTTTAACTTGTTACTCTTGATTGTATCACTTAGATCATGATTTAAATACATCAAGAATATAAAAAATGATTTATATATCATATATATTTAGAATATAAATATGTATAATAGACATATATATGAAATAGAAAACACCATTTATAGAGACGGTAGGCCATACGTACCCATAAACACTGTTTCCGTTTTCATATCGTATTGAACGGAACTATGTAAATAAGATATATGTAATTATATATATATATATATATATATATATGTGGAATTATTATGTCATGTATTACATACTTATTAATAATATATATTTTTATAATCATCGTTGAATGGTGAACCTGGGAATGAATCTCATAGCATCGTGGAGACGGTAATCCGTATGTATGCACGAGCGACAATATCATTATATTGATGATGAAATCATATGTAATTGGATGGTATATCATATATACATAATCCTTAAAATGTTATTTTTATTATTTAAATTAGTTATATTCATTATTATACTCATGCAAATAATTAAGCGTTGGAATAACAAACTACACCACGACGTGGAGAGAGTAATCCATACGTCACACGTATGGTGACTTTGTCATTTATAGGATGGATATAATAATGAATATGATTGTATAATTTTTATAATAACATAAAATTATATATAAGATACTATAGTTATTATTTTATAACAGAAATATCAAAGAAAGAGGAAGTGGAAGAAGAATAGAACTTGAAAGTGGTGATGAAATATTTACCTCTTATTTGGGTTCTTCATTTTGATTTGATCAAAAGGGATCCTTAGGATGGATTTCTGACCAATGGAAGGCCTATAGGATAAAGGGAGGAAATTTGAGAGGAAATTTGGGTAGGGGTTGGCTGAGCCAAAATGCATTGGTGGTGTGAAATTAAGAGAAGGGGAAGTGCCCTTTTATAAGAGAGGTGAGGGTCTCTTTAGGAAAATCTTGAAATATTATTTTATAATAAAATAATTTTCGGTTTCTAATGGCTAAAAAATGATTTATTGATAGTATAAGTTGGGTATGGGTAGAAAACCAGTCAACCAATAGGTTTTAGACTAGTTCAGGTTACCATTTTAACCTTATCTTTTAGATTTAACTCGTAGTTAAATAGTTTAACTTTTACCGTGTCTTCTTGTATTCATACACTATATGGTTAATAAACTTACTATAAATTTCCAATATAACCTAAAGTGGTTCATTAATGACATATATAATATTATTTATGTCTTTTTTCAGAATAATAGGTTTTTAGGAATATTATATCAACCATTAATATAGTATTTTCTTTAAAAATTAATTTATGTCAATTTTGACACTATTTGGTATTTTGTTTTTGTGAAAGTCATAAAAACCTTATCACTTAGAAAAAAATTAATCTAATAATCCCTAAAAAGTCATATTAATCAATAAAATTAGTGGAATTCATAAGATGTATCAATTTATATTTATTTGTATATTTATAATATCAATTATTTTAATCTTTCATTAATAAAGTAATTACTCCATCATCATTGTGTCATAAATAAATTAAATTATTTAATGTCTAAAAATTATAATTAATATACAATTATGTAGAAAATATTCTTATATTTCTAATGAATATTTATAGTCTAATTTATCTTATGTATTACCCTATATTAAAAATGGTTTATTTATTAAACATTGAATTTAACTCTTTTAACTCTTCTTTAAATAAAATAATAATAAATGTCCTAATCTTATCCAAGTGGACCAAATGGGGTCATATTTTATTCATAAGGTTGTTTTTGGTGAAATTATACTTATCCAAGAGAATTAGGACATGTGTTAGGGTAATTATGTTGTCATTTCTATCGTTAATTACCCTATTTACTTTTAACCGTGGTAAATAAAAATAAAAAGTTACTATTCACAAAAATTATTTTTCATCTCATTGAACCAAATTTTACTTACTTATGTAAACCGTGTCTCTTAGATTTTTGAAATTCAACTCACAGAAGTGGTAAAATTAAGTTTTATGCAAATTTGCAAATGCTCCTAGGAGGTGGGTAAAAGACAGTAAAAAGATCAATAAAATTTTTATATATCTAAGCTTACTATAAAACGAATCTAATGAATTAAATTGAACTTATATAGGTATTATGTATCTATTTTGACCTAAAATAAATTTAAATAAAATATATAATTATTGAAATAAAATGTCGGTTTTAACCAATAACGTAGTGTTTTTCACTATTAATCAAAAATTGAATGTTTTCAGAAAAATAGAAAAAATTCACCCTAAGCTAATTTTGATATTCAAAATTAAAAAATGAAGTCTATTTAAAAAAAATAAAAAAATAGATGTTTCATTTATTAATTTAAAAATAGTTCCCGTTATCAAAACCAAAAAAGTGGGTTTTTTTAAAAAGTAAAAACTATCAAAATATTGATATGTGTTTATGCCAAATTTAAAGGTGAAATTAATTATAATAATCTAAATTGTATTGAATGATAAAAATATAATCAAATTATACTTCAAAACCGTTCAAATACATAATTTAACACTATAAATTATTTCTATTTAAATTTTTTTTCAATTAAAACATAGTATTTTTCAATATTTGTAAGAATATAAAAGTTATCAGAAAAACACCAAAAATTTATCGAAACTAAATTTTTATGTCAAAATTATAAAGAATAAGTTTATTTTGTCAAATTAAATATATAAAAGTGTAAAATATTTGATTTAAAAAGGGTTCGCAATTAAAAGGCGGTAGAATTTCATTTTTTAAAAAATACATCTTTTATCTAAAAAAATGAATTTGTTATCATATTATGTCTAAGAAGCATATAATATAGATGTTAGAATTATATAGAGTATATAAGATTCAAAATGCAGTTAATACTATTCATACCCACTTTTTGAATGGTTAGCTTAGTATGTTGTGGTGCGCTCAAACTCGGTGTTGCGTATAGTGCAAACTATTGAATTACTTTAATGAGACAACATACTATGAAATATTGGGGTGTTACATTCTATCCTCCTTCATTAAATTGCTTCCTCACAATTTGAAATTGTTATTTGAAAATAAATGGTTAAAAATAGAAAAATACCTTTGTGGAAAACCCACATCGGAATTTGGGTTAATAAAATTTAGTATTAACAAGAGGAAAAGGGAAATGAAAAAGTCACCAAAAAATTATGATCTCGATTAGGAGAACATTGGTGGAAATTAGAGACACAAAATTAGAGGAAAAACATAAATATTTATAGGGAGTGATTAAGGTAATCAATCACAAACAAGTGTAAAATTGAGGGGCTCAAATCCATCAATCTAAGATGATGTAAAATATCATTGGTTCAAAAAAACATATGGTATTAGGATAACACATTTTTTGTTTTAAGATCCCTTCCATAAAGTTTAAGAATTAATTTATTCATAGAATAAGAGAATATATATATATATATATATATATATATACTTGACATGTAGAGTTTCATCCTTAAACTAATTTCTACCACAAACTCATCTTTCAATCCAAAAGATAATAGAATTAAAAAATATTCTATTTAACATAATCGTATAGGGTTTAAAAAGTGAATTTATATTCATTTGTCAGACTATTTAAAAAACTACATTATACAAAACTGGACATCACGTAGGCCACTGGTAGGTGATGCACCCTTGTCGCTCTTCAGTTGCAGGTTCAAGTCTCGCGGCCTTGTCGGACACGATGGGTTGTCGCCCGACCTCCTGGTTGTCCTTTTTATGACAATCCAAAAATAATCTCAAGAAATGATTTTACATTAAAAATAATATCCAATGTCAAACTTAATTGATTCCAAACTTTAGACTTATCCAAAATACTTCCATCCAAACTCACAGTCCAACATTTATAATGAATTTAAACACACTAAAGATCCTTTTTTCCACGTAATAACATGTGAATACCTTCATCATTTATTCTTTCAAAACATGGTAACACCCTGAATTATCATATAACCATATTGATCAAATTTATATACCCTTATTCCTTATAGAATACTGGATATACTCCTTATATCCAAAAAATGTTGTAAACTCCAACAATGGTGGAATATACAAATCATTAATCAGTTCCAAGGATGTCAATAATATCCAATATAATTTATCCAAATCAATCATTTCTTATTCCAAAATAAATACCTCAGTATCAAGACCATATTAAATTTTTATCTTTCCTTCATCCATGTATTTTCCAAAAATTTTAACTTGTTGTTGAGTCACTTTTCATAGAACCATATAATCTCCAATCCTCAATGAAATAGTACTATATTACAATCCTTATTTATTTCCATAATTCATATAACTGGTATATCATCGATTCAACACTAAAATGACATAATTCTTTAATAACAACATAAGAACAATAGTCATTCCTTTTCATCTGGGGTAGTATCATAATTTGATTATTATCTAATAGAAACATTTGGGGTATACTCTGGTGATTTAGACATTGCTTCACGTAGTGTCCCAACTCCTTCCAGATGAAGCATTGTGCATTTGAAACTTTTTTCTTACCCATGAAATCACATACTTAGTGTACGTTTTTCTCCAAAATTATAACAAACTCACATTTCCTCCAAGAATTTACCAAGGTGATTCTTTCCACAGTTATCACATATGGGAAAATCCTTCTTTCCCCTCTTCCCTTTATCCATATTTCTCTCTTCCACCCTTATCTTCTCTTGCTTCCCTTCAAATCCATAGGACTCGGATAATTCTTTACTTATGTTATTAACAGATGATACTATTTCTTCATATGATTAGAATACATGGGAGAGTATTTCCCATTTAAATGTTGGCTTAATACCATGAAATATATGATCCTTGTTAATCTTTCGATCATCCGTATTTCTATTATTCTCATTCCTTCTACTAGGCACCATTTCTAAACAATGGCATACCATAGGTTAGTTTATAAATCACAATACACAATTCCAAACTTGTAAAATACCTAACATAAATTGAAAAGATTATGCATTTAATCTATAATCATAAAATTTTTTCTTTGAGGAATTATTTACTCCTAAATCCTTCATAATGTTTTGTAATGAAAATATGAAGTATCCTAAGCATATCCCCCAGGAGTGTCATAACCAATAGTGCAGCAAGGCCTGTTGTCATGCACTAGAATACCTCAGGTCAAGCCTGAAACTCGTTTTCAGAGTTTTTACTCCTAGGTACATCTGTGCTGGAGCCGCCTCTACCTGCTCGTATCTAGATAGGGATGTATTGCTTGAAAAATACAAAAAATATCTACATTACCAGAATTATAGGAAGTTCTTCTATACTAATCCTCAAATTCCATCTTAGGGTAATGTTCTCTAATTAGAGTTTATCTAAATCTATTTTCAAGGTTGTTGCTAAAATTCCTCTAATACCAAATGTAATTCCTTGACTCCAGTTACCCAGAGTCGGTGCATTATTTTAATACATTGGCATGATTACAAGGAATCAAGTTACAAAGGACTGATCAGTTTTAGCAGTCTTGGAAAATAGATTACATAAATGAATGTTACATTACCATTTATAACATACAACAAAACATAAATAATCCTTTATGAATGCCATTATTCCCTTAGTTTAACCCTTTATATCAATCACAATAAACTTCTTGGAATCTTGGAAAAAATAAAACATAGAAATGGGTGAGCTCAGATGCTTAGTAAAAAGAACAATATAGCGGAATCTTTTATAAATAAGAATAAACATTTAAGGCAATGTATAAGACCAAAACAAAAGACTTTTAAACTTAAACTTCAGAATAATATAGAAAATAGAAAATAAAATAATTCCATTCACTTATTCACATTGATAATCTTCTAGTAGAATAATCACATGCAATATCAATAGCCACTTTCGTAATAATGGAATGCATAATTCCAGACTTCAAAACCACAGAGTCAAGGACTTGTGCCAAGACTACAAATAAGATTTTTTCAAGCTCTTGTGCCAAGACACTAGTTTGTCTCATGAGATCTACTGATTCATCGAGGAGCTATAGCGGGCTCCACCCGTCACTTACTAAGTCCAATGCATTCCTCATATAAAAAGGTTTAAACATAACATAAACATCCATATTAAAACTAGAATACGAAATGTAAATAATTTATACATAAACCATGAATGGTATAAAAATAACACATCCATAGTCAAACATATCACAAAACCTTCAATACAATATGGAATATTTGTATCATAACAAATAAACTTCAAATAAGTTTTAAATCCATCAAGGTATGTTGATATAGATGAAAATGATTTGTAAAAAATGTTGAGTGAAATATCCCTTTTTCATAAAAAAATTTAAAATTCAAACAATTTAGAAAGGAAGAGATTTAAAGACATTTTTTAATCAAAGTTTCCCATACCAATTTAAATTTTTTGAAAGGAATTAACATTTTAAAAACATTCATGTCTATATAAATAAATCCTTAATACCCATTTTGAAAACATGGACATTAATGAGAATGATTTAAAAGAATAAATATTTAAAAAATTTAAAATGATGTTTTATTAAAAAAGTCCCTTAAATAGAATCTCTTTGAAAAATATTTTATGAAACATGTACATGGATAATAAATATGTCCCAACAGATAGTTATGTAAAAACAACATTGGATAATATAGAGATTGTGAAATTAACCCTTACCTTGCACTTTCCTTTAGTCGAGGGTACATTTAACCTCCTATATAAAGACCAAATTATGTTATAAAATTATACAAGAACCATATTAATATTTATAATATCATACATGATTCATTTATGACATTATACTAACCATTTAATTAGAATTTAAATGTTAAATTAACATTTCAGGTAATAATCGCCTTCTTTATCGTATGTGTTTTAACTTGTTACTCTTGATTGTATCACATAGATAATGATTTAAATACTTCCAGAATATAAAACATGATTTGTATATCATATATATTTAGAATATAAATATGTATAATAGACATATATATGAAATGGAAAATACTGTTTATGTAGACGGTAGGCCGTACATACGCATAAATGTTGTTTCCGTTTTCATATCGTATTGAACAGAACTAAGCGAATACGATATATGTAAGTACACACACACACACACATATATATATATTCATTGGAATTATTATTTCATATATTACATAATTATTAATAATATATATTTTTATAATCATCGTTGAATGGTGAACATGAGAATGAATCTCATCACGTCGTGGAGACGGTAGTCTGTACGTACGCACAAGTGACAATATCATTATATTGATGGTGAAATAAAATGTAATTGGATGGTATATCATATATAAAGAATCATTAACATGTTATATTTATTATTTACATTAGTTATATTTATTATAATACCCATCCAAATAATGAAGTGTTGGAATAACAAACTACACCACGACGTGGAGACGGTAATCCGTACGTACGCACGTATGGTGACTTTGTCATTTATAGGATTGATAGAATAATTAATATGGTTATATAATTTTTATAATGACATCACAGTATATAGAAGATACTAGAGTTATTATTTTAGAATGTAAACAATAAAGAAAGAGGAAGTGGAAGAAGAAAATAACTTGAAAGAGGTGATGAAATATTTACCTCTTTTTCGTGTTCTTCCTTTTGATTTGATCAAAAGGGATCCTTAGGTTGAAATAATGACCAATGGATGGCCTCTATGATCAAGGGAGAAAAGTTGGGAGGATATTTGGGTAAGGGTTGTCCAAGCCAAATGCCATTGGAGGTGTGAAATTAAGAGAAGGTGAAGTGCCCTTTTATAAGAGAGGTGAGGGTCACTTTAAGAAAAGATTGAAATATTATTTTATAATAAAATTATTTTCAGTTTATAATGGATCCAAAATTATTTATTTAGATGATAATTTGGGGATGGGTTGAAACCCTTCAACCAATATGTTTTAGACAAATTTAGGTTACCATTTTAACCTTATCTTTTCGATTTAACTCTTAGTTAAATAGTTTAACTTTTACCATGTCTTCTTGTATTTTTACACTATTTGGTTAATAAACATACTCTAAACTTCCAAGAGAACCTCAAGTGGTTAATTAATGACATATATAATATTATTTAAGTCCTTTGGACTAATATTATATTTTTAGGAATATTATATCAACCAATAATATAGTATTTACTTTAAATATTAATTTATGTCAATTTTGACACTATTTGGTATTTTGTTTTTGTAAAAGTCATAACAACCTTATCACTTAGAAAAAAATTTATCTAATAAATCCTAAGAAGTAATATTAAACTTTAATATTAGTGTAATTTATCATAAGTCTAAATTTATGTTTATTTTGATATTTATAATATCAATTATTTTAATCTTTCATTAATAAGGTAATTACTGCATAATCATTGTGTAATAAATAAATTAAATTATTTAATGTCTAAAAATTATAAATAAAATTTCATTATGTATGAATTTTTTTTATATTTATAATGAATATTTATAGACTAATTTATCTTATGTATAACCCTATATGAAAAATGGTTTACTTATTAAATATTGAATTTAACTCTTTTAAATCTTCTTTAAATAAAATAATAATAAAAGTCCTAATCTTATCCAAGTGGACCAAATGGGGTCATATTTTATTCCTAAGGTTTTTTTGTTGAATTATACTTATCCAATAGAATTAGGACATGTTTTAGGGTAATTATGATATCATTTTTACCCTTAATTACCCTGTTTACTTTTAACCGTGGTAAATAAAAGTTAAAAGTTACTATTCACCAAAAAATATTTTCATCTTATTGAACCACATTTTACATACTCACATCAACCATGTTTCTTGGATTTTTTAAATTCAACTCACAAAAGCGGTAAAATTATGTTTTATGCAAATTTGAAAATGCTCCTAGGAGGTGTGTAAAAGACAGTAAAAACATCAATACACTTTTTATATATCTAAGAATATTTTAAATTTAATCAAATGGATTAAATTGAACTTATATAGGTATTATGTATCTATTTTGAACTAAAATAAATTTAAATAAAATAAATAATTATTTAAATAAAATGTCGGTTTTAACCAATAATGTAGTGTTTTTCACTTTTCATCAAAAATTTAAAGTTTTTAGAAAAATACCAAAAATTCACAGTAAGATAATTTCGATATTCCGAATTCAAAAATTAAGTCTATTTTACCAAATTCAAAACATATATGTTGTATTTTTTAATTTAAATTTAATTCCCATTGTCAAAACCAAAAAGCTGGTTTTCAAAAAGTAAAAACTATCAAAAGATTGACATGTGTTTAAGTCAAATTTAAAGATGAAATTACTTATAATGAACTAGATTGTATTAAATGATAAAAATATAATCTAATTATACTTCAAAACCATTCAAATACATAATTTAACACTATATATTATTTCGATTAAAACAATTTGTTTTCAATTAAAACATTGTATTTTTCACTACTCATCAAAATATGAAAGTTATCAGAAAAACACCAAAAATTTATCAAAATTTTTTTATGTCCCAATTATAGAGAAGAAGTTTATTTTGTCAAATTGAATATAAAAAAGTTCAAAATATTGTATTTAAAAAGGGTTCACCATTAAAAGGTGGTAAAATTGCATTTTTAAAAAAATACTTCTTTTATCTGAAAAAATGAATTTATTCTCATATTATGTCTATGAAACACATAATATGGATGTTAAAATTATATATAGAATATAAGATTCAAATTTTAGTTAATAATATTCATACCCACTTTTTGAGCGGTTAGTTTAGAAAGTTGTTGTGAGCTTAAACTCGGTGTTGTGTGTAGCGAAAGCTATTGAATTACTTTAATGAGATAATGTACTATGAAATCTTGGGGTGTTACATTAACGTAGTGGAATAATAATCATAGTCAATTTTCATAAGAATTAAATCATCAAGATAAAATAAAATAAATAAAACAGGGATATTTAACCATAATTTTAGAAGTAATATCATATAAAATGATGATCAGGCCATGTGTCTACAAAGAATCCAAAATAAGTATACTATAATCAGTGTGATACATGTATCAAAATACAAAAAAGACCAAAAAATCACTATCTCGAGATAGCATCATGAGCCTTAGCTCGGTCCAGTGCCCCCCTGCTCTTAATCATGGCACAAAGTTAAGCATCAAACTATTGGTTATTTCCCATATCCCTACCTGCATCCATATAGAATATTTGGATACCCAATGACGATCCAGATAGGGTGTGAGATACAATCCCATTAGGTCACGACCCAAGGTGTCTATAAACAATTATGGCTATGAAATACTAGCTAAGTAGAGTTCATAATATAACAAATATGAGATATATACATGTAAAATTACCATTACGAAAGTAAAGATATAAATTGATAGTGTTAAGCCAAATAAGTATCCCTATAAAAAAGTGTTAGGATCCTATAACAAGGTATTATTAAGATAAGGAATTAAACACCACGACCAAGTTGTATACACAACATATTATATCAATGACAACCACATCATATACCCTGTAATGTCACAACACCCACGACTGAGCCTCATAATCAAGAATATTACATTTACCATGAATTATCTATATAATAAGATGTGTCAGACCCTATAAGTCTGTAACCAAGTTATAGTAATCCAACTCATCCTCATCAAGTCCCACAATTATCTCGATGAAAAATTGGTTAGACAAGAATTGGGGTCTAAGGAGTATGTCAACATACCATGTCTACTACAAGCCCAAAAAGCTGAATCCATGGGGTAGAAAGGCCCAAGGCATCCCAAAAAGTCAATAACCAAGGGGAAATTTAATCCAAGGAATCCACTACCAATATCAAGATCCAAGGATAAACATCCACGACATCTAATGTAATCATTCATCATTCATTCCATTTATCAATTCAAATGAATTAAATTAGATATCATGAGTATACCAACTCATTTTTTACAATTCACATTATAAAATTAAACCAAATCAACATCATATATCACATGAAAAAGGAAAAAAACATATCATAATCAAATAATTCAAATTAATTAATTTATAAATAGGATTCCTATAACTAGGAAAGCTCAATCACACACCACTTGGGTGGTTCAACAATGGAGAGGAAATGTTTAACCCCCTGGGTGGATGTGGTTAGGGAAAAAACCTATAACTAAACTCAAATGTACTCAAGGGAAACCTAAAAATGTTACCATACATTTAATTCAAACATTAAATTCATTTTATGGGTGATTATAGGAAGTTTGGTGTGCCACACTAATTCATCTATCTCTACAAAGCATTAAACCACTCAGGAAAAGTATAGACCACCTAATGTAAGTCCATAGTTGAGTTACTAACTAGTATCATCATATGATTTGATCCATATTAGAATAAAAATAAATAATGGATGAAGAACATGAAAATATGACATATTAACTTTCACTAAAATAGCATAGCCAATACTAAGTCAAATGAAGAATGACTCAAGAGGATTTTACTACTTATAGGTAGGAATCCAATGAGATAATCAGCACTCGAATATGAGTTCAGATGGAAGAAAGGGATTAATGTATCTAATTTGTGATTAAAATGAGATATCCTAACATCAATACACTTCCCAATGTAGGAAATATAAATTAGGTTTGAGGTTATAAGTGTTTTAATGAAAAAATGGTCATTTACCTCAAAATACTTGGGCACACGGTTACTAGGCATGATTTTCCAAACCGTGTGAAAACTGTTTGTTTTGGATGTGCTAAAAACTATAGGATTATTTAATGGGAACACACCTCTATATACAAGGTCTCCTAACACTATGAGGGATCTTTATTTCCACTATCCAAGCCTTTTATTATAAAAAAAACCATTTGGCCTTCCTCACACGGTTTCTACTAATCGTGAAGGATGCTTGTTTTTTCCAAAAGGTTTGGTTTTAGGATCCAAAAAATCCCTCAACATCTCTAATACCCCCCTGATCTCAAAGTGTACCCACATTATACCATAAAATTCTATTTAAACCAAAATTAGTGGGATGCATACCTCATAAAAAATCTGGGATCTTATACAAGGAGTCTTACCTGAGACCAAATAGAGGTTCTCACATGGAAGGAATTAATAAAGTAGAATCTCATCTATGGTGTCTGAAATTGATGTATATAGAATTCCACTGATGTGTTTGGATAATAGATTCTTACATTCCTTTTTATCCTCAACATCTATATCAAACTCCTGAAACAAAGTATCTATCTCAAAAACCACATTTTTGTATAAAATTTATTCAATAGGTATCAAAGTACTGCAAGATCAGAATAAACAATCACTTTAGTTCCTAAAAATATGATTCGAACCCATCGAGAGTGAAAACTATAGAAAGAAACTATTTCTTTATTTTTATTCTGTTCATTTAATTTTAATGAATTATCCTTATGGTATAAAAAATGATATAATATCTCACCGATACATTTTGTTATAAAATCACCCCAAAAACATGATTCATATTAGTATATTAAAAATCTAGTAAATCCTAAAATTTTGGAAAAATAATGCGTAATGTGGTGAGTATTATATTCAAGTCATCAAAGAAAAACCAACACAAATAGATAAAGATGAATGTGGTATTTTAAAAGAAAATATTAATAATGGAAATGAAATCTTACTAAAATTTAGAATAAACCTCTTATTAAATTCTATGTGCATTAATAATCCTTAGAAAAAAACTTATAAAAGTAGGGTATAAAGAAGTGGTGATTATGTCAATTTTTGAGTCATTAATTTTAATTCCTTCCTTTGAAATAACATTCCCCAATATGATCCCCGTTGTGACCATGATTGTTTTTTCAATGTTAAGAATCAAATTTTTTTCAATGCATTTTTTAAAGACTCATTTTAAGGTTAAGAAATATAGATACAATGTGGTTCAAAAATAGAGAATTCATAAATAAATACCTCTAAATAATCCTTGATCAATCCTAAGATTACACATACCATACACCATTAAAATATACCTATTGTATTGGAAAAACTAAAAAACATTCTTTTATACATGAATATATTATATAGATAGGTGAACATTGTGTTATCTTGATCCTCTAATGAGATGGGAACCTGAAAATAAATAAAAAACCCATCTATAAAACAAAAATTTATTTATGCAAATAAATACTCAAGCATTTGATTTATACTAGGAGAATAGAAATCATATCATTTGGGGCTTAGTTTGGTTTTCTATAATTAATTCACATTCTATAACAGTTTTGGATTATCATTGAAACAAGTTTTTTTTAATCATTTTCAATGCGTTTGAAATAAATTTTTTTAGAATGAATTTTATATGATTTAAAAACTATAAATCATGAAATTTGTATATTATTCTTTTTAGAAAAAAATTAATTTTTTTTACAAAATCATGAAATATGGGGATAATTTATCTCC
Organism: Viscum album; assembly: GCA_963277665.1. Taxonomy (NCBI): domain Eukaryota; kingdom Viridiplantae; phylum Streptophyta; class Magnoliopsida; order Santalales; family Viscaceae; genus Viscum; species Viscum album. The sequence continues at coordinate 1,589,817,382 of OY728131.1, forward strand.
AGGGTCATCTCAATAGTTTATATTTATTTCCCTAATATATTTAGTTCATTACAATTATGGGACTCAATCCCAGAAATTTACTGAGTTTATTATAAGTTTCTTTTATATTTTTTCTCAAATTTTTTAAATTCCCATTTATTTATTTTGGAATTAAGTTATTTGATATGAACATTAGTAACCGATTACCATAAAATAAATAATCATATTTATAGTTCAATGTAAATAGTTTCAATATCATTTCCATGGGTTTTATTAATGAAGGTAACAACATTAGTTCAATCACTTTTCTACCTATATTAGTGAAATAAAAGAATAATTATCATCACTATTTTTAACCTAAATTTTAACACCAATAAAGAAGTCTTCAACAAAGTCATTATCTCATTCAAATGATTTTTCCAAAACAAATCAAAATAATTTCCATTTCATTTCAAATAATTTTAACATATGAATGGATTTCATATTTTTAAAATTTATTTTATAAAATCATTTCCCCATTTAAAAAATACGGAGCTATAAAATTTTTATGTACAAGAATACATTGTTTGTTAGGGTAAAATTTCATTAAATCCAAAATATTAGAGTGAATAATTTCTTAAAAAATACAATTTAAAGTATTCATTCTTGATCAGTGATTAAAGTTTTTCGGTTTTTAAAAATTTTATTCCAAGGATGATTTTTTCATGATAAGTACCTTGATCTTCCTCTATTTGAAGATATAAAATATTATCCTAAAATAAAGTCCTTAACCTTGACCCAAATTTCCTATAAAATTCCAACATGATATTTTTTCTCTTATTTATCCAGTTATACCACTACTCTTGAAGTTTTAATACCAATAATATATAAAAATATTAGATATATAAAGGAATAAAATTTATAAAATATCTTAGATGAAATACATTATTATTGAAAATTTTATTCCATATAATATAAATTTTATAAAAAGTACCTAGATCTTGATAATTTGTGGGAATTTAAAGATTCATTAAGGAAAAAAATTCATTCAAAACTTTCTCTCTTGTACTCATGAAACAAAATCCTTTTAGTACAAAGTTTATTTGTAAATTTTTTATGATTTGGTGTTTTTTATATACTTTAAAAGTTGGATATTTATTTACATATTTAATATTTAAATAAGATATTTATATAGATACTTATTGGGTAGGATCATCATGGATATAAACAGTATTTAGGGGAAGGTTTGTCCTCCATATTTTTCTTACCTATCTACTCCCTTGGTGGTATCTTCCTTTAAGTACTTCCTTCATCATCATAAGTTGGAAAAGAAGTTATTTCTTCATCAATTTTATGCTTAATTTTCCTACAAATCTTCAAATAAATTGAACTCAAATTAATTTTTTTCATAGAGATGAATTGATATTGATGTTTACTCAACCCTTAGTATATCACTATATTACAGGCTATAAGTATTTTCTTAAACCGGTTCTTCAATTCCATAAAATAATATTTTTGATTATCTGGATTATTTATATTATATTTCCATTGATATTTCATGGATAGATCTTATTTATCTTGAAATTTCCCATGATATTGATAACTGGTTAATGGATGTGAATTACTCACTACTTACTTGAATGATGGTGGTTGGTAAAATTGTTGAAACATTTATTTCAATGAAGGATTTGTTATTTTTTTGAACAAATAAAATTTTCACATTGGTGTATTCCTTACATCCTTTTTTACTCATTAGTTGCTGAAACTCTCCATTCTAGTAGAAAGTATCACAACTCTCATTAGATTGAACTTGGGGGAAATGATCTATATAATGTTCATTGGAAGCACTAATTCCAAAAAATACTAATAGGTGTAGTTTAGTTTTTATCTACTTAAGAGACATATGTATCATAAAATAATTTATTTATCTAAGTATATATTCATGAAAAGGATATTTATAAGATTTAAATCATATAACCCTCTTCTTACCATGCTCCTTATTCCAAACTATAGCATGTTTTGATAAGGATTTATAATGATATCATTTTTATCATTCAGATAAATGTCAATATGTTTCTCACTTTATGATGCATCAAAGATATTTCATTAACTATCAAGAATTTCATGATATCAAAAGAATAAGATGTTATGCTCCTCAATTAGTCAAATCAGTCATGTCACATAATAATTGTTGAACCTCTCCGTGTACCCATACAATGTATCACTATAGGTTTTTATTATTATATATATCTCGTTATTAATATTTATACCTTGTGAAGTTAGAATAAATTTCTATAGGTAAACCCTTTGTATTTCCTCCCAAATTTATACTTCACCTGGTTATAAGTTATAAAACCATTATTTTAAAAATATTTTAAGGGTAAATGGGAATTTTTTTAATTTTACTTGTCCCCCTACCACTCTTATTGGCTTCAAATTAAAAAAAATTAAACTAATTTGGGTGATTATTAGGATCATCACCTATAAGACTATGAAACTTGGGAAATAATTGAAACAAAACATGTTTAAGTTTGAGATAAACATTCATTGTAGTAATAGTAATATTATTATTAGGAAAAATTAAATTTAGTGAATATATTCCCCTATTTTTTTTTCAATATTTCAAAATTTATTAGACATTTTGTAATGGATTGAATTTAAAATAGATGAATTAGTAGTATGCAAATAATTATTTCATGAAATGTTAAAAAAGTATACTCTAAACAATCTATTGATCTCAAGTGTTTAGATATTTCTTGAAAAGTATGATCAACTTCTATATATAGTAAAAATAGGTGATAGGTTCTAGTTTTGGTTATTAATTAGAATCATGTTAACAAAAAACCATAAAAAAGAAAACAAGAATATTCATTTTAAGTTTCAAAGCCTCGTTAATAGTGGAAATAAATTTTTATTCACATGTCTTATAATCCCCAAAAATAATATAGAATAACTAAATATTTTAGGATATGAAAGACCTTTGGTAATATCCTAAGGATGTTATTGGAACTCAATTTTCATTTTTTATTATATTTTTTATATTTTTTAAAGAAAAACACAATTGATGGTTAAATGATTCATATTTTTCTAATAAAAAATATATTAAATAAAGAAAATTTTTTATATCAAATTTAATTAGTGAAAATGGATATTCCTTAAAGACTTCCCTCATCAGATCCCTTCATAGTTATTTAAATATTAAATATTCCTCCTTAATTGTGACTAAAAGAAATAGTTGGAAGTTTCCAAATCTATACTTCTTATTACCTACATGGAACCATAGTAAATAATCAACCAATGTTTCTTATGTAAAACAAATGAAATCATTTTACATAACAGAAAACACATATCACATAATTCACAAAACCAACTCTAATAAACCCTATTTAAAGCTTGTATTATTATGGGATATAAAATAATAAAAGTATAAGAGAAGTTACAAAAGGTATATTTTAAGAAAAAGTAATACCCATTTCTTATATTATGCACACTCACTATGAAATGTAAAATCAAAACCAAAGAAAAGAAAATTTCATTAAAAAATATAAACATTTTACTCAGAACAAGATTAAATCCATGGATAATAATCAAAAGATATTATCCATATATCCTATTAGAAAAGAAATATAAAGAAGATGAAGTATATAATAAGTCAAAAAATTTAGTCAGAGCAGCACATTGAGTCTTTAAGCTTTAGCACCACTCCATTGTATAATTTAGTATCCTTTTATAATAATATTTTACACCTTTAATATTTAATTAATCCTTCCCAAACCAGTGATTCAGTCCCTTCTAAGGAATATTTCTGTTTCTCTTCTAATTGAATTCATATTATCTTATCTCCAACATATCTTTGATTTCTACTACCTGATGATCCCACCAGACCCTCCTTTGGTGATAATTAGTTCATATAAATTAGTGCTGATATAAGATTTTTTTGGAACATAAATTATTTTACTTTATCAAAACAATTATATTGAGATAAAATTAATTGAAAAATGCATAAAAATGAACACAAGATGTAATATGGGAAAATCCTTCAATGTGGAGTATTCAAAAATAATTAAAAAATCTGACAATCTCACTATGGTAAAATACATGTTCGTATTCTCTCACTACTATCAGGAAATAAAATTATAATTACTCTCACTTTAATAGTGGATAATAAAACTCAAAATACCACACAAATAAAAATATATGTGAGAAAATCACTCTTTGATGATGCTAAAACCACAAAGGGAACACCATTTTTATAGGAAACTGTTATCTCTTCCAAAGTCCTCTCCCACTGCTATCAATGGATATTGGAGTTGGACACCACCCAAACCTACCACTTTCGACCCTCTCTCTGTCAAAAGTTTATAGGGGGATGTGGGTGATAACCAACTATAAAAAAAATTCTACCAATATATCTCCCACATAGTGATTTGATTGGGAACCAATCACATCTCCACACATAATTAGATGTTCCAAATTTTTTTATCATGTATCTTCAAGGCCTCTTGAGTATCTATACCATATAAACTTATTAGATTTAATTACCTTTATAAGGAATACTAGAAGATTTTTTAGTATCAATTTTCTACATATCCACATTTACTTCCTCTATTAAATCTTGAACAATGTTATACTATATCCCAATGTTCTTCATCCTATAATTAATATATGGATTAATGTAAAGTTTAAAGATTGTATTACTATCACAAAATAATGTAATTAACTCATATCTATTCCCATGATCCTCTAAAAAACGTTTCAACCAAATCAAATCTTTTAGTGCTAGTGCATTTACTATATACTCCACCTTGGTCATGGATAAATCCATATTGTAACACCCCAGGTAAATAAAGAACATGAAATTTTTATATTTATCCCTATTTTTGAATAAAATTTCAATATTAATTTAAAGGTAACGCTATTCTCGATGGCTTACCCAATATACAACAACGAGTTCCTTTGAAATCTTACGTTGCAATCTAATAATAAAATAATATTATTTTAAATGGTAATTAACGCCTAACCGTTGCAATGGTGGGAATGAACAGAACTAACTAAAAAATGATTATATATATTTTTCAAATATTTTTTACTCTTTACAATAAATTTTATAGGATTAAAAATGCGAATGAATCCATTTTTAAGCGTAAATATTCTAATATTCATTAAAAGGTCGATTAACCGCCTTTTGATGGAGAACCTCTTTTAAATCCACTTTTTGACTATTTTATGTGTTATTTTTGACAAAATAATATTCTTCTTTAGAATCGGGATATCAAAATTTACTTTGTGTAAATTTTTGGTATCTTTCCGGTAAAGTTCATTTTTAAATGAATAGTGAAAAATGTTGTATTTTAATTCAAAACTGATTTTTAGTCTAATTTATTTATATGATCAGATTATATTTTGAATTGTTTTTAAAGTAAAATTAGAATATATTTTTACCATTTAATCCTATAGTGGTCGTTGGAATTAATTTCATCTTGAAATTGGACTTAAACTAGTGTCAAATTTTTGATACTTATTGTTTCATAAAAACACGCTATTTGCTCTGACAGCAGGAATTAATTATTAAATTAATTAATGTAACTTATATGTTTTTAATTTTTTAAAATAGACATCATTTTTGAATTCGAAATATCAAATATATCCTAGGGTGAATTTTTGGTAATTTTCTGAAAAACATCAATTTTTGATGAATAGTGAAACCACTAAGTGGTAGTTTAAGAAACTGATTTTTCGTTTAAATGAAACTTTACCACTTCTGCGATCTGAATTTCAAAAATCTGACATAAATGGTTGTCATTAAGAATTTAAATGTGGTTCAATGGGATTAAAATAATTTTTTGGTGAATAGTAACTTTTAAGTTTATTAATCGCGATTAGAGGTAATTAGTGTAATTTAAGGTAAAAATGATGTTTTAATAATATGAAATGACCTAGACACATGTCCTACCCTCATTGGATGTGTCATGGCCGACCAAGAAAATCCATGGGTCAACTTGGGGACCCCATGGAGAAACTTTGGTTGGAAAATGATATTAATACCTTTTTATTTAATGTTAAAATTAAAATGTCACAAACATGTATTATTTTACTAAAAAAATTTTTTTATGGGGTTATACAAGTCATATTTTTGACTATAAATATTCATTATAAATATAAAAATATTCCCTACATCGTGATATTTGTTTTATAATTTTTAGACACTAAATAAATTAAATTATGTATGACACCATGATGATATAGCGATTACCTCATTATTTAACGATTTAAATAAAATGAAAAGATAATGTAAAATCTAAGACCTACACTTGTCAAAAACCTATTGGATGGGTGGATTTCGAAACATTATCACCTTATCCTCGAAATAAATTAATTTGGGACCTTTAAAATCCGAAAATCATTTGAAAATAAAGTACCATTTTGTAACTTTTCAAGAGTGCCCCTCCTCTCCTCTTATAAAAGGCCCCAACCTCTACCACCTTACACACAACTCTCAAGCCTTTTGCTCGGCCAAACCCTGCCCATTTTATCTCTCCACATACCTCTATTCATCATTTAATCCTCAATTTGGGCATAATCCTTTCCAAGGAAGCCTTTGAGCTCAAATCAAAGGAAGTTACCCGATTTAAAGACAATGTCTTCCCTTGTGTTCTTTTATTTTATTTTGCTTATCCAACCCCCTAAAATCTTTTTATTATTTTATTTTGTAACAAAACAAGTATCCTAAATATACTAGGATGTTTTTATGTGAAGGATTCGAGATACACTTACACACACCTTCGTCTAATGGTTAAATAACATATTGTTTCTGTGGATGGCGAATTACTGCCTCACGAAACGATGATTGTTCAATATTCTTTTAACAACTTCAAAGGTGTCTATTAAGATGTCACTATATTTATATATGATATATAATATGTTTATGTTTTCCTTAAGCTTCTTTATTTTTCATTTATGGCATACCTTTATGGTTTCCATTATGGGTAAACGCGATATCTTCATTTTAGGAAGTGCGGACTACCGCCCCCTCAAAGTGATTTGATTCGTTAATGCCATATGTGGGACGTATAAAGGATAGAATTAATGGTATTACATATGTTATCCTACTGTAATTATAATATACCTTTATATCTTTATTATTTCATTCCATTGAATACAAAATAAAGAAAGAAATGAAAGTAGCGTTCATGCGTACGTACGACTTACCATCTCCATGAACGGTACATTTCATTTCTTATCTCCAAATGTTACGTACTATTATAATTACATATATATAATGGATATATATTTAATATATTACATATAAATGATGGGTATCATTATATAATTATAATATATATATATCTCATTTTGTTTTAATTCCATTAATATGGCAAAAAAATTAAAGTAGCGTTCATGCGTATGTACGGCCTACCGTCTCCATGAACGGTGATTTTAATTTTTTATCTCCAAATGCTATGGAATAGTATAAAATGAATATATAATGGATATATATGATATTTAAAACATAAATAATATTCTGGAGATGATGTACCTATACCTACATGGAAAATTCTTTTCCAACAAGTTCAATTTTTACTCATGAACTGAACATCGACAAAAACGTCTGATATGAACTCACTTTATTAACCAATTATTATAACATTATAATATGTGATGTGAACTGAATAATAATATTTAAATGAGGTACTTAAGAAATTATAAATTGCCCAAATTTTATTATTCAGGAGATTGAAGAACGATCGAGTCATGTCGGACATGAGGTAAGGGATCCTACTCCTCTCTTTCTTTTTTAAGTACACTCTTTTATGTCATTCCTTTTAAGATCATCTTTATTATGATTGGGATGTTATTTTATATTACTCCTACTATAATTTTTATGTCCATATAGTGAGATACCCTATTTTCTCTCATCAATCCATTTTGGAAGTTTTGAGTGGCGCCGTTAGGCTACCGAATTTTCATAAGAGATCTAACCTCTCTTTTTTTAAGTACTCTCATTTATGTCACTTATTTTAAGCTCCTATTTGTTATGATGGGGGATGTTATTTTATATTCCTCTTACTGTAAATTTTATTGTAATATTATGAGATACTCTATTTGATCTCACCAATCCATTTTTGGAAGTTTTAAGAGGTGTCGTTAGGCTGCCGAGTTTTCGTAAGGGATTTTTCATCTCACTTTTATTCCCGTGAGATTTATGCTACATTTGAAACCATTTCCTTTGAGTGGTGTATTTACTTCCCATTATTATACTCTTTTTGTAATATAATTTCATTTATGGGTACTTACATATTCACTGTATGACCCTTCTTCAATGGGGCGTACATTTCGAAAGTTACCCAAGTCGGTAAGGGAACCTTTCACCCTCCTCTTTTTAAAAGACTTCTTTTGTTATGTCTTTTAATTCACATAATATTATGTTGGGATATGTTCTTATATATCCTTATTAATGTAAATTTTATGTCCATGTGATGAGATACCCTTTTTTATCTCTCATAAACTCATTTTATGAGTTTTGAAGTGATGCCGTTAGGCTGTCGAATTTCTGTAAGGGAACTTCTTAACCCACTTTCAATTATTTGGGTTAAACCTCTAATTCTTGATTTTATTATGCCAAGATTATGTGTGGAATCTCTATGTTGTAGTTTCCACAAACCTTTTTGTGGACATACTATTTCTACACATAATCATCTCATTGATAAATTCTTATGTCATTTAGATGGACTTGTATCGGAAATCATAACTCAATCTCATTTCATTGAGTTAAATATCTATGTCATTGGTTTTGTTTTTCCATGATTATGTGTGAATGACCTCTGATTGTTTTACACTTAATATCCACTTATATTTTGCGTATTCATATTTGTCACACATAATCATGTAATTGATTTATCCTTAATCTAAGGATACCGACTTTGTAAGGGACTTCGTCTCAATCTCCTTTCATTGAGGCATATTTGGTTTTACACACAACTTTATTTTATACGGTGTATAAACCCCTTTGACTTTTAATTTTATTGAAAAGAAATCTTTTTATACGAAACATTTTACTAAATGAAAAAATGGAATGTTTTTTTTAATGTACGTGGTGACAACGACCTTTTCTGCCGCCGCGAGTATTATTTGGTCTTTGGCTTCCTCAACAAGCCATAATGTTTTTAAAATGAAATAAATACCATATACTCTTTTATGTATGTTGGTATTGAAAATGGTTTTTATAAAGGATTTTTTATATCGATATATTTAAGTGATATATTGTGATCGAAATGTGGAAATGTTTTCTTTCCATTATATTTGTTTATTGTCTTATGATTTTATAATGGTACTTGGACATTATGACGGGTGGTTCCGTGAATACCAGGACGGGTGGTTATGTTATAACCTCCAATGAATTGTGTATGGAAGTTGGCCGTATGGCTATTCCATTAAGTATGTGTGGAAGTCGGCCGTATGGCTATTCCATTAAGTATGTGTGGAAGTCGACCGTATGGTTATTCCATTTAAGTATGTTTATGTCCCAAGTTACCTTTTTTATGTTATGTGTTCTTTATATGGGTTTTATGGTAATATTTTGGTTACAAAAGGGTAAGTAATGATCTTTTATTCATTGAAGAGTTTTTTTACTACTTCTAAAAGGTGAAAGGTATTACTTTGATAAAGTATACATGGTTTACTTGTTGTTTTGAAAAACTAACAGTTTTCATTCTTTGTGTATCCCTTACTAAGCTTTTTATGCTCATCCCAAGTTTTTGAAATGTTTTTCACAGGACTTAATGTGGAATAGGGTCAAGGATGGGATCAAGGGAAAGTCATGCTACCTAAAACATGGAACTAGACATGTTTCTTTTTAAGATTTTTTATTTTATGGAAACTTAGTAGAAGTTTCTACTTTGTAATCTTTTGAGACGTAATAGTCATGTCCTAATTCTCTAAAACTCTAAACCTGAAAAGATCCTCAATGTGAATTATTCATTTAATTCAATATTAAGTAAGGTATAAGGCTGGGGCCTTATACATATATATCTATAACATTGAAATAAATCTGAAAAATCCACCTATAAAACTAAACACATAACTATTAGTATATTTCCTTTAATAGGAATATCTTAAAAAATCCAAATCAACATAGCCTCTAATAGTAAAATCCAATCCTTTGTAAAAAATTGTAGCATATGAGGTCTCATTGATGTATCTAAGGATCCTATATACTATGTTCTAATTCTCCCATATAGGATTATCCATGTATTGAATTTTGGATCCTGATGTATGTGCAATATTTTTTCTAGTAAAAACCATAACAAGAAAAATACTCCCCACTGCTGATGCATACAATAATCAAGAAATATCCTTCCTCTCTTCATTATTTATATGACTCATCGTAAAGGATAAATTGAAATTAACATGAAGAGGGATAGAGATTTGGTCACAATCTCTCTTATTGAATCATTTCAATACTTGACTCAACTAATTATTCCATGATAGTAAAATATTCCCATTATTTATATATGGATAAATCTACATTACAAGAATCTAATTTAATGGACCCAAGTAATTCATATTAAAATACCTAGAAAACAGTTCATTCATCTCCTAGATTTGAGGTAACAGACAAACCCAGGTTAACCAAACTATACACCCTACACAGCCATCACTTGGTGAGGTATAACAAAGATAACTGAAACAAGTCTTGAATATATTCAGAAAAAGAAATAAAAACAAAGTAAAAAGCATGATAAAAGATATAAAACCCAAAAACATAAAATCTAAGATTAAATGGTCTAAACTATAACTATAACAAGTATCTATTTCACCAATAATCACCTCAAAACCACCCTGCTATGAAGGAAAAGATGAATGATAATCCATTATTATACAAGATGTGCTTCCCTTTACCAGTATATAGCAATAAAACATCTAAAACCACATAAAAAAATTAAGGCGTGAGCAAAAAGCTAATAAGGATACCACTGCATAATCTATACACGATATAATATCATGAATGAAATAGTTCTAGATTTTAAAAAAATGTTTGATAAATAATTTTCATAAATCCAATCAATTTTGAAAATCATTTTCCATTTGGTTTTTCCTATTTTTTTCATATTCTAAAACAAGTAGAAGTGACAAAATAGTAAATAATATCCATTCATAATAAGTTATTAAATTTAACACATATTTATTAAATACCATCATGTGGTCCTATATGATATAACCCCATTTGAAAACCAGTGAGTGACAATCCCAGATAAAAAAAATCATTTTATAAAAATATTTAAATGAACAAGAATATTACCATTTGGGATATTTCCTATGGGAAAATATATTCCATATATAAAAGAGACTAAACCAAGACAAACATTGGATCTAACCAATATCGATTCCTTCCATAGTCTGTCGATATAAGAAAAACCACTACTGGTGACACACACACACACTAAGGGTTCCTATGTTTATTTCCAAACTTAGAAAAGTTTCCCAAAGTTTCAAGTTTGTCAAATTAAAATTCAAAAACATGATCAAAATCTACAAAACATTTTTCAAATCTAAGAAAAACCGCTTTGGTTTTTGGAAACCCCATTTCCAAATTAGAAAAAATCGTTTAAAAAAAAGACCCTTTAGAACATTTATCTTTAAAAGAAATCCCTTTAAACTAAAAAACCAATAAATTAAATACGAAACCCAAATAAATTTATCAATAATGATTAGAAATTCATTTAACTAACCCATTATATATAAATACTTACCTCAAAATGTTATAAACCTAGTTTCCTTCGACAATGGTGATTGGAAACCCAGAGGTCGACCTTCAAAAGATAAGTAATGATAAGAAACTATAATGGATAGGTAGAAAAAACTATTCAATCATGAATATAAACTTTAAACATAGAGAAAATAGTAGACATGACCAATGTAATGAAGAACTATAATAAATTCTTACCCATAGAGGTGCAATGTAACTACCTCGACGATTAATCATCGAACCAATGATTTGAAAGGAGAAGAGATCTCCAAAATCTTATAGAGTGAACTCCTAGTCGATAAAGGTATAATACATATGAAATGAAAGAATAAAAACTCAAAAACACCCTAAAAACCAATGGTGTGATAAGTACATGGTTTGTAATACAATTACACGAATTCAATTCCAAAAACACAAAAATTGATGAAAAATATGTCACATTTTTATAAAAACCTAATTTTAGCCATTTCATGATGTGAACTCCAAATAAATGATGTGTAAAATTCATTACTTGAACTAGATTCATGGAATCTTTCTAGATAATACATGGTATGAAATCCCATTACATGGAGTTTAATTTCCCAAAAGATAGAAAACATGACAAATCTTAGCAGAAAACAACAAAGAACTCAGGATGTTCTTCAAACTAGTTGAGAACCCCTAAAATCCATTAACATATCTATACCCAAACTCCATTAATTCAAACCTAAATATATCCTCAAAATTTTGGTCATTTTCTTATAAAAGGCTCTCTGTCCCAGAGAATCCCACAAAAACACACAAAACAATATTATAAAAAATAATGAACAAAGGAGTACCTGAAAAGCATAATGGGGTGTTATAAACTCCATACCATAAATTATTTATTCCCCAAATAAGTCCTTATATTCCTAAATTCCCAAAATAAAATTGACACTACTACCTCATAAATAATTCCCTCTCCCATGCATTACAATGATCTCATCCACACAACTATAGTACTCAGACCAGAGGAATAGTTTTTTTTTGAAAAATACCTTATCTCGAAGATCCATAATCTGAATTGGATGCTCAACCATTGTGGTGATAGTCTAAGGATAAACATCCTCCCATCAAATCACACTGTAAGGTTATGATATATTCATCATTATTTAGGGAACATGAAAAACATTGTGGATAGATGCCAAAATAGATGGAAAGTCAAACAGATAGGCCATCTTTCCCAGTATCTCCATAATCAAAAAGGGGCCCACAATCCTCAGTGCCGACTTATCCAACTTTCCCAAATCATGATGTCCCAAATGTGGTTAAAATCTAAGAAAAATATGATCACCAACCTCAGACACCAATGGCTAATTTCTTTTGTTTTCATAAGATTTTTTATGACCCTTTGCTATGATAAATCTCAGCTGGATTAACAAAAACCTCTCTATTTTCTCCTAAACAATAATTCACCCCTCTAAGGACCACTCTACTAACTTTTAATAGAACAAGAAAGTTCTAAATTTCCATCCATACAAATCTTTGAAGGGATCCATATTTATTGAAGATTGATTAATATTGTTATAGAAAAATTTTACCAAAGGAAAATTCTTTTCCCAATATCCTCCAAAATCAAGCACACAATCCTATAGCATATCCTCAAGAACCTGGATATCCCTATCTATTTTTCTATCTATCTGTGGATGATAAGTCCTAATCCATCAATTATAAGAATCCATTTTCCCCTATATAACTTTCCAGAACTTGGACGCGAACCTTGGTTCCCTATTAGAAAAAAATTATAGAGGGAAACCCATGAAGTCTCCTAATCTGTCAAACATACAAGTCCCCAAGATATTCTACCTTCATCATCTCATTGATAGAGATAAATATTCCTATTTCATGAGTCAATCATAGATCACAAAAATAAAATCCTTCCCACTAGGATTCTATGGGAAACTAATGAGGAAATCCATAGAAATATCATCCCACTTCAATACAGAAATGTGTAAGTGCTGAAACGAACATATAAGTTTTTAGTGTTCCACTTTTATTATATAAAAATTAGTACACCATGATATAAAATACACAATCAATAATCTAATCCCCTACCATCAGTACTGACATCTCAAATCATGATACATCTTTGTAGTCCAAGGGTGCACAAACTAACAAGACTGGTGACCATTATCCATCTACTCCTTCCTAAGGGAAAATGTAACAAACAACCTATTATGGAAGCACAAATCCCAAATGGGAGATTGAGACCATTGACCCAAGGTTTCCCCACCAAAAATTATTTTACCTAAAAGTTATCACTTGATGTCTATCATCTTCTCAATCCAAAATCCCTCATGAAAAGACAATTCAATTTTCATAGAATCTATGAAAACCAATCCACCAAACTCTTCTAATCCCAAGGTCACCTCATCTAGAAAACTCATTAAAAACCACCCCTCAACCAATTCTTTCATGACTTGCCTCAGTAATTCTTTTCTCAATATATCAACAACCACATTTCTCTTCCAAGCTGTGTATGAAATATCAAAAACAAAAATATGAATGTATTCCACCCAATGTCCTTGATGCAAGTTCAGAACCCTATGAGTAAAAATATATTTTAGGTTCTTATTATTAGAATACAATGTTAATTTATCCCTAAAGATATATTGACACAAAATTTTGAGTTCATTCATAACTTTAGATAACTCAAGATCATGGGTTGTGTATTTAATATCATGAGAGCATAACTATCATGAACCATAGGCCACCACCTGTTTCTCCTACATCAAGACACATCCAAAATATATTTCAGAAGCATCATAGAAAAAACCATGAACTAAACCCAATTTCAAAAGCATAAAAATTTATGCTAAATTAAACATCATCTTTAACTCCTCAAAATATCTCTGACACATTTCATTCCACTCAAAATTTACACCCTTATGGGTTTAAGCAGTCATCAAAGACCAGATTTTGAGGAAATATTGAACAAACTGACTATAGTAACCAGCTAAACCCAAGAATATTCCAATACGAAACACATTTATGGTCTTCTTCCAAGACATAATATCCTTTACCATTTCAAGATCCACTGGAATTACAATCACAGATATCACATTCTTTAGAAATTCCACTTCTCGAATCCAAAACTCACATTTGGAAATTTTACCAAATAGATTTTTTTCTTTTAAGGTTCAAAGAAGGATATCCAAATTGTCCCTTTTCTCCTACTATATATTGTATTAGACCAAAATATTATCCATGAAAACAATAATAAAAGAGTTTAAGAACCTATTAAATATCTAGTTCATGAAATCCATAAACTCAGCATAAATGCTTGTTATACTGAATGACCTAACTAGAAATATGAAATACTTACATTGGATTATAAATGTTGTCTTAGGTATATCCACTTCTCATACCCTCAATTAGTGGTACCCTGGCCATAGGTAAATCATTGAAAACCAACATTCCCCTTGAAGCTAGTAAAATGGTCATCAATCCTTAGAAAACAGTATTTGTTCTTAACGGTCACTCGATTCAAATTCCGATAGTAAATACAATGTTAGAGGCTCCTATATGCCTTTTTAGAAAAGGGTACATGAGAATACCACAATGAACCAATAGGAAGAATAAACCATTTAACATTTAGGTCCTCAAGATATACATTAAGTTCCACAATCTCAGTAGTAGCCATTCGATAAGATGGAATAGAAATGGACATCGTACCAGGGAGATATTCAATAGAAAAACTGACATATCTTTGTGGTGGTAAACCCAAAAAATCATCCAGAATGAACTTGAGGTATACACACAACACTATAGGAAGATAATTTCCTAATAAAGGTCCAACTGAATCATGATACATCTTTAAAAAATGGTATGATATTACCCCAATATATGGAGAAACATGACCATCCCTTCTCGATCTAGAGTCCTACTCACCTAAAAAAATATGAGTGACCCCATAATTAGATAATATTATCACCTAATAGAAATAAGTTTCTATAAATACCTTAACAAAAATAATATAATCCATGCTGATAAACTAGTCTAAAATTTCATGATCGAGCACTAAGAAGTAATACTCGACCTTAAAGTCAGCTATCATCAATTGACACACAAGACACCTGAAACCTTGTTTAGACCTATTTAATGAAGGCATTGAAAGATCCAAAAAGTATAACATAAGTTTTGAATGCAATCAAAAAATGTCAACCAACTTTTAAAATATAAAATAATGAGTATCACTTGTATCAAACAAAGATAGTACCATACAAGATGAAATAAATACCATTCCTCTAACAATTGCTGGTCCTACTTTATATTCCTCTAGTTTATACTCCATTTCATAATGATTTCTGGTCTGAACTCATACCTAAGATTTATTATTCACATGAACATAAGCCTTATTCTGAGGATATTCCCCACCACCCTTGGAAGCATCTGAACAAACCTACAAACCATTGGTTAATGTGGACCCCGAACTATTGGCTTGGGAGATCCTATCACAAAACCATTTCAGTTAGCCATATCATCTAAAAAGAAGAACATTCATATGGTCCTATAATTGTTTTTGGGTATGACCAGGCCACCCATACTGAATAAAAATAATCTTATTCTATCATGAAAAATCTCCCAAAACCATTCTTGATGAAAAGTGTCTACCTTTAATATTTCTTTTCTGGATTTAAGATACACCCTCGCTAACAATTGCACCAACCAAAGATCCACACATACCAGTCTTTCCAGCTATACCTGAATCAACCAAAGTCTCTTTGTAAACTACCTATATAAATACAGAAGTCACATGAGAATCAACTTCAAGATATTTAAGATCCTTATAATCGACTCGTGAAACTCCTTAGATTCCTGTGGTCCCTTTTCACCATGGAAGAAGGTTAGATAATACTTGGTAAATGGAGAAATATGATCCACCACACATCCTGGGTTTCTGACATTCAGTTGACCCTGAGTCTAAATAGTGTAGATTAAAGATTCTACCAAGGAAGGGTCCACTAGAAAACTTTCCTACAGAACCAATATTGTATCTTCCTCTATCATATTTTGAGGATAACTTCTTAGAGTAATTTTCTAATAACCCAATAAAATAACCAATTAGATCATGATCACATTCCATAATATTATGACAAATTTCACAATTTAAACCAATTATTTTAAATAAAAACAACTTAATAAAATTATGAAATGTATAGATAAAAAGACCACACTTAAATAAATAAAAAGTCCATTTAAATAAACTTATCATACATTTCATTCAAATGACCCTAAACTCCATGTCTAAAACCTAGTAAAAACATTCTTACCACCCATGAAAAAACGTGTTCCGTTAGAAAAGTGAGTAGGTCAAGCCCTTTTTTATACTTACTATCTAGATTTAGATGGTCCTAAATCCTATATACCCGAGACATAAAACCAAACATTTGTAGTGTTAACAAAATTTAGGATGATATTTCTATTCGATACAAAATTGTAGTAGACCAACCTAGGTCAAATTAACCATTCACCTAAGTTGACTGTCACTTGGTGAGGTATAACAAAGACAACTAAAATAAGTCTTGAATATGTATAAAAAAATAAATAAAACTAAATTATAAATCATAAGAAAATAAATAAGACCAAGAACCATAAATTCCAAGATAAAAAATTATAGACTAGAAATTATGACACGCCACCATGTGACCAACCGTCACCTCAAAACCACCCTGCTACTAAGTTAAGGACAAAGTAGAATATTTAATGCCACAAGATTATCTTCCCTTTACTTGGATCCTATAATACCACTTCTAAAACCATCTAAAGGAAAAAGTAGGGTGTGATAAAAAATCCCATTAGGATACAATCACATAGTTTATATAAGGTTTAATATTGAGAATTAAATAGTTCTAGATTTTAAAACAGAAAAAAGTTTTAAAAATAAATTTCATAAATCATATCCATTTGAAAATCATTTTCACTTTTTTTTCATAAAATATGTTCATATTATCAAACCAAAATATGAAATGTAAAATTGATATAGTAGGAAATCATATTCATGCATCATAAGGTATGAAATTAAACACATATCCATGAAATATGATCATGCGATGCCAAGTGATACAACCTCATATAAAAACATATAAGCAACAATGCATGATAAAAATAATCAAATGATAAAAATTTATAAATGAAAAAGCACACTATCATTTTGGATCAAGCCTATTGGAAAATACGTACCTGACATAAGAGACCCTAAACCAAGACAAACATTGTATCAAATCGATATTGAGTCTCACCATAGTCTGTTGATATCAATAAAACAACCACTAGTGGTTCCACACAAAGTATGGTTTCCTATCTCTATTTCTCAACACACCCATGGTTACCAAAGTGTCAATATTTTCATATTAAATTTCAAAACCATGCTCAAACTTTATAAAAGAATTTATCAAATACAATCCAAACCACTTTAGTGTTTGAAAAACCTATTTCCAAATTAGAACAAATCAATTTTAAATATAAGCCATTATAAAAAATTTATCTTTCCATGAAATCCATTGAAACCACAAACCACTTATATTAAATGAAGAAATAAATAAATTTAATAAATATGATAATAAATTCACTGAATTAATCCGTTTTATAGAAAAAACTACCTCATAATGGTATAAAACTTCCCGAATTTGAAAATAGCGAGTGGAAGCCAAGAGATCAGACTTAAAATAGAAAGGAATGGTATGAAACTATAAATTGTTGATAAAAAACAATATTCTATTAAAAATCTAAACCATAAACCTTGTTATCTTTTCTTTATTTTATAAAACAATCTAATTGGGGAAAATATATTTGTCTATCAAGATCACCATATAAATAATCAATCTCTACATCTAACTACACTATATTTAAAATATATGTATCACACATCATCATAAATTCCTTAATAGTTTCTAGTTTAACAACATGATAAATTTTTCATTGAAATAATTACCTTATTTATGAGAACATCCTTTAACCAAAAGTCTCACATGATATCTTTCCACTTGGTCCTTTCTATCCCAATAAATCTTAAATACACATTTTTCTCCAATAACCTTCTTCTGTGAGGTAATGGAATGAGTTCCCAAGTCTTGTTCTTGTATAAGACTTCAAGTTTCTCCTATATCACCACCATCCAAGAGGACATGTCTAGAATCCGAGTAACTTTCATAAAAGAATATGGAACTCCATCCTATGTCAATAATTATTTCTCTTAGTGACATAGTCTTAGTTTCATATTCGTGCTCTTTTCTCCTAAGTTAATCATCATGGTCCATACTCAACCAATACTTGATCATCATGACTTGTTAGTGCCTCAGAAGAAACATGTTCTTCCCTTGATTCATCCTCCAACTCAGCTATTGTATTTTATACATTATTCTTCTTCATGTCTCAATTAATATTCATATTCACCTTATATTCTAAAAAACAAATGTTCCAAATGACTGTAATTTTGTGATCAATGGGGTCCCACAAATGACACCCCTTCACACCATCAAAATATCCCAAGATGATATATTTATCTATCTCAAATAAAACTTTGATCTTTCGTGATCATTAATTAATAAAAATACCAGACTTCCAAAAGTATATAACCAAGAATAGTCAATAAGTTTACCAGTCCACATATCCATTAAGGTTCTCATATCAATCACCACTAAAGGAGATAAATTGATAAAATAACAAGAATTATTCACTAATTCTACATATAATATCTTGGATAACCCAATGGTCTTTAACATCACCCTTTTTAATCCAATTGGGTTCTATTATTTTGATTTTCCACACCATTTTATTTATGGGTGTACACCACTGTGAACTATCTCTTGATTCCTTCTTATTGAAAAAAGAATCAAACTATTAAATTAAATACTATAAACTATTGTATGTCTTAAAAAACATGATCTTATTTCTATATTCATTATTATTATATTAATTTAATGTTTTTAATACTTTCAAAACATCCCAATTCCTCTTTATCTAGTACACAAAACATCTCCTAGAATAATAGTCAATGAGTGATACGAAGTACCTTGCTTCTCCTGGGGATATAAACAGTGCTTTCCAAACTTTATAATGGATCAACACTAGGATCTCCTTTCATATAAAAATTGACATCCTAAACTCCAACCCATGAATCTTTTTCCCAAAAAAATGATAAAAAATTATAAGGATACGTTTGTATTTTTAAGAAACAAATTTTTATCAATAAGAATTTTTAGGCCTCATTTTAGACATATGACAAAGATTTAGATTCCATGACATCATCAAAACTTCTATAAAGGTTGTTGATGTGACAATTATCATTGCATCCTTATATTTTTCACTGATATGAATGTATAGGTTCTTTTATACCATTTACAATTCCACCATCACAAGAACACCATTCAAAATTTTCATCACTACTTCCTCCGTGAATTTCTTACACCAGATGCCATTAAATTTTCCTAAAGATAATTTCTTCTTCTTCAAGATCTTCACATGGTATACTTCATATATTATGTGACCTATACCATCATCCATATTCATTTTTATGAAACCAAATCCAGTATCCTTCAAGGTGAGATCATTCCCCATGTATATAAGTCTTTCTTAGATTGGTTCATACTAATCAAACCATCCCCGTGGGGAAATTATATTCCATTCCCCCCTGAGTCGATTATCCATGCATCATTGAGATATTTTATAACTTTATTACTTATCAATGGTTCATTGAATAGTATTTATCTATTTCCATATGTACTCACAATATGTACTTAAGAGTTATTTCCACTAATTTTCTTATTACAATTTTCCCTCTTGATGAGACCATTATTTACACAATTTTATTATGTGATATTCTTCTTATTTATCCTTTATTTGAGATTTCTATGATTTTGGATCCCACTGGAAGAATGATACACTATCCTTCCTATCTCTATTTCCAGAGCCAATTATTATTTTAAAGTTTTCTATTTTTATTTCTTGTTATTGTGCTGAAATTATTCTTCAAGAATCACCACTGTAATATCATAAAATAATAACATATACATTAGGATATTATTGGTGAGGTTAATGATGAGATGATCATATGAATATGGAGAACTCAAGATCAAAATATATGAATTTTTAGTCCCTATGTTTAATACAAATATCATAAGTTGAGTGAACAAGGTATTAAAGGTTTTGATGTGGTTAGAAACTAATGATGAATCCACCATTTAAATTGTGTATAATTTTATCTTTAGTAATTTTTTTTTGTACTGACTTAGCCTCGTACAACTTATCCAGATTATCATAATTTCAATTTTACATATTTTTCTCTACAATTATTGACTGGACCCTATTTTCCAAATCCAAATGTATGTTATAAATATAATTATCATAAAATTCATTCAATTTATTATCCTTTACACCCACCAATGTTTCACCAATCTCCAATAGGCCATTATCATTCCTCAATAATACTTTTATACTCATTTTCTATAATATAATGTAATTCCCATTGAATTTTTCAATCTTTAATTTCATCACCATCTTGGAATTCATTAAATCTAGAAACTCCTCTATTTAAAAAATATATATTTAATAATCTTAATATTTTTTTTCTAATATGTAAGATCAACTTATGTTATAATCACAATGCATATTCAAATTTTTGAGAATTATTAATACAGAAGAGAAGTGAATAACACTAGCACAGAACCTCACTCTAATAAAACTTTTTTGGGACAATAAATTTTTGACCCTTTAGTGGGAAAATAATATTATAATAAAATAAATTTCAATAATGATGAAAAAATGAATACTGAGACTAACATGGAAGACCCCCAAAATAAAGGGGAAAAAATACACGCTAAAATAGAATGATATCACTATGGTAAAATGTGAGTTCACACTATATCACTATTATAAGTAAAATTCCATTTTATTTCTCTATATTAAAAAATATAGAATACACTTAAAAAATTACACAAAAAATAAAAATATATGGTAGAGACTCACTGCTTTCTATTTCTAAAACTATCGGAGAGTACTTCACTTTTATAGACTACTACAATCCATTCCCCGCTATGCTGCTTCTCTCAATAGCTGGTGGGACTATCCACCTACTAAACCAATCATTAAATTCCCCTAACAATTTGCATGAGGGAAATCCAAATATGAAAAAATTATTCTCATATTCATAAAATTCACATGGTTAGATGATTACATCTAGAGTTTTGGATTGATCATAACATGCCTTCTAAAACACCATGAATATTTTCTAGATGTAGTTCAGGTGTTTGTTGGGACATAGAATCTAATTCGTAACATATTTTTTGAAAAAACTATTCCCATATGTAATGTATGAGACAATAGATTGGATTTATCTATTGAATAGATATGCTGATATTGTGAGCTATATTTAAAGAGGACCCTAAAAAAGGTCTTCTGATTTCAAGGGATTAAAATAATTAATTTTTTTTTCATGTGCTTTAGTCTAAATGGAATTATATATGTGGGTCTTAAAATTTTATCCATGTAATAATTGGATGAATCTTGAGTGGAATTATTTGTGTTGTAGTGGATTCTTGTTTTCTAGGATTCTTGATCTTTATTAGTGTTACTTGATGATTTGCTATACTAAAATGATTGGTGGCTTAAATTCGACCTAGGGTGTTTGATTTTTTATTGTGGACTCAGAAATACTATTTTTTACATGGAATTATATTTCAAGTGGATATTATGAGGATGTTTAGTGTTTTACTGGTTTCAACATGGTCGTATTGTGCTAGAGATTGGCTTTTATAGTATTGGGTTTTTAGTGAGATGGATGGAGGGGAGTGGGTGGGATATGAAAAAGTGGGTTAAATTTTTCATCAGTATAGAAAATATGGGATAGCGATAGATAAACTACTTCAAACTAGTAGCTATATTATTAGTGGGCATATTTTTTTATTAAATCATTTTAAAATATTTTAATTTGGTTGTGGTCCCCATGGATGGGAATCTGAGAATTGTATGGATTTTCAAGGATACATTGGTGGTTGGTGCTTGATCTATTATTGGAGGAGGATAACTAGATCTGTATGTTGAGTGGTCCTAATAAATGGTTAGATAATACATGTGAGAGTACTATTTGATATAGAAAGGATTGAATTTTGGTATAGTTGTTGACCGAATTGCATGGACTGAATCAATCAAGTGTGTCATAGTGAGGTTCAACATTAAGGTGGTTGAATCCTGGCACTTTAGATTTTTTGTGTTGAAGATATTAGACAAAACTAGATAGTGTTTTTTTATATTCATGTGATCTGGTGGACTAACACCTTGATCAAGTATAAATAATCCACTTCATTCTTGTACATTGTGTGGGATTTGAAATGATGATGCTACGTATTCTATAAAGATATTTCTTGACTGGGTTTTTTAGGTGAAAAAATATAAAATAGGGGTAGGTTTAAAATTATTTCACAAAATTGGTCCAGACTTGCATGGAATCTATTCACTGAAGATATTTAATGATAATATAACTTTTATTTGAAGCCTATCCATGCATGCGTTGCAAGAAACTTGTGTAAAAGAGGTTCATGCAATACTTCTAATTTGGTAGGAAGCACGAAATAATGGATATATGACATAAAACATAATATAAATATGATACATGTCAGTGTATAACATAAGGTATGATATAGGTATACTCTATATGATAATATCCAGTGCATATTCCATGTATGGACATATCATTTACTATGATATGGTGATATCATAGTACTGCTGCCTATATATAAAATAATGAACAATATATATTGTATCCTAATGTTATGATAATTGTAATGTAAAATTAACATAGTTTTTAGAATTACAAATGTTAATAAGATGAATTGTTAACATTAATAATTTTCATTGTGTGACTATCATTGACTATAAGAAGGTTCTATGCTGTAGAGAACGTGGTTCATCTTGTGCCCGATAATATTTTCCATCAGTTTCAATATATAAATTCAAATAACATTTTGAGCACAACCAGATTTGTCATAGACAAGATTTAAATATATATATTTATCTATGTAAAGTATTTGAATATATCATGTAATATTTTTGAGACCAGGCACAAAAAGACACGTGATTCCAATTCCCGATGAGCCTAGAATTTATACATCCAATATATTAAATATATTAATTGCATGCTCAAGAAATTTTCTTAAAAAAGTAAAGTAACTCCCAAATGAAGAACTATATATAAAATACAAGGCCTTAATTGAGTTCATATCAACGGTTTTACCCTAGGCACAATATAACCATGGAGTGTGTCAGACGTTCGGGTTAAGCATAGTCGCAGATAGACTAATAAATAAATAAAATATTTTATTTATTTTATTAAAATAATTACCATGATCTAAGAATTGATTATAAATAAAATTCTACTTAAAAATCCTAGGGTGATCCACATAACCTTGAATATTTGAGAGACAACATTTAAGGATTGTTCTCAAAATAATAATAATCTGATCATGGATTGTTGATCGGTGCGCATTAGAATTCAATGATCTCATTAATTACAATAATGTTTTTTTATTTGTTAGTGACTGATCAAAATCGATGTAGAAAATTTGTTTCTCTTATAGATTTGTCTCCATTTTTTCCCAAAATGAACACGAATCAATAAAATCATTAATTGATTCATGGATTGACCGTACACTGGGTATGGGACAGTTTTATATGATATTGGAGATTCTTATTGTTGATTATTTATATCAATTCATTAATCATTATAATGAAAAATAATTGAGTCCAACTTGAAAATTGGGTGACTGTAACACCCTGAGATTTTATGAGAAATATTTTTTAATGACTTATGTTATACACAACACCAAGGGAATCTTTCACTACACACAACACTGGATTGGCTTGCGTTACACGCAATAACAACCTTCCTCGATAGCTTGCATTATATGCAATAACGAGTTTCACTAAACAATGATATATTGTTATAATATTATGAAATGGACTTTATGAATAGTATTAATCGAATTTTAAATTTTATAACATTATAATTCATCTTAAACATTTTCTAGAATGAGATATAAAAACAAAATTAATCTTTGGTATAAAAGAAGTATTTTTCAAAAAATGCATTTTTACCGCCTTTTGATGGCGCACCCATTTTAAATATAATTTTTGACAATTTAATAAGTTAAATTTTACAAAGTAATCTTCTTATTTTTAATCATGATATAAAAATTTATATTGGATAAATTTTTGATACTTTTCTGATAACTTCTATATTTTGATAAATAGTTAAAATACGCTAAATATTTCTTAAAAACAGCTTTTTTCATCGAGATAATTTTTACGGTTAAATGAAAAAATTTAATGGTTTTAAAGTATAAATAGAATATATTTTTTACCATTTAATATAATTTATTTCATTACCATTAATTTTACATTGAATTCACAGGTAAAAACATTTCAATCTTTGACAATATTTTAACTTTTAAAACCCGTTTTCTTAACAATGGGATTAATTTCAAATTAATTAATGAACCTTATATGTTTTGAATTATGAAAAATGGATTCCATATTTGGATTCAGTGGGTTCAAATGATGTCAATAGGTTACTTTTATTTTTTTGGACATTATGAATAGTAACTACGGTAATTTTTATTTACTATAGTTAAAGGTAAATCGGGTAATTAAGGGTAAAAATAAGATTATAAAATTACCCTACCACATGCTAAAACAATATTGGATGAATAAAAGTCGAACCATATCACCTAAGGGTCGGAATAGATTCGTTTCATGGAGTATTGACAATGAAAATTTTATAATTATAATTAAAACCAAAGAAAGTGACAACATGTCACTCTCTTATATCTTATAAGTGTAATAATTTTAATTTAGTGTTAAAATTTATAAAACCTAGAATATAAATATTCTCCAGAAATAAAATAAAATTATATAAATCATGAGAATTTATTTAGAATTTTTATGGATTAAATAATTATCATTAATGATGACACAATGGTGATGTAGAAGTTATTTTATTGATTAAAATATCAAATAAATGTTTTTAAAAATAAAAAAAAAATATTATATGAACTAATTAATGTTCTCCACAAATTTTATAGATGAATATGACATATTAGGAATATATTAAATATTTTTATTAGAATATATTCTCTATGTGGATTTTATTTAAATGCAAATAAATGAATAGTGTCAAAATTGACACTATTGTTATTTTATTAAAATAACATCTATAAAATTGTTTAAAAATCCCAAAAATATTTAAAAATTATAAATTGAAATTTATATGGTCTAAAATGTCATAAATTACCCAATTATGGATAATTCAAACCACATAATAAATTATTTATAACAATTTAAAATTTAGAATATTATTACTATAAATAAAACTAAATAGATTAAATAAGGATAAATCAATTTGATAAGGTTTAAAATAAATTCCCAACATGTCTAAATTTTATTGGTTGATGAGATTAAAAACCTATCTCATATCATCTTCGAATTTAGTCACTTTTTGATGTTTTTATGTGGGGTTTGAATTTATTATAAATTAATATTTCTTATGTTTCCAAAGGTGCCCCTCTCCTCCCTTATAAAAGGACACGTCCCCCATATCCTCCTCACAACATTTTGAGCCTTAAATCTCAGAAAAACCCTGTCCATTTCTCTTCTCCACTTCTCTAGAAACATACTAGAGGTCCTGGTCTTCTTCAAAGACCAACTTTTGTGCCGAAAGAGGAGGTTTAGAAGAGGCGCGTCGAAGAAGAGGTAATATCTTTTACCGATCCTTTAAAATTTATTTCTTCTTCTACATTATATTATTTATTTGTTTCATTATAAAGTAATAACATAATTATCACTAATATAATGATATGTTTTTATAAATATGAGACAAACCTATTTCACCTTCTACCCATCCTACAGAAAATGAAATCACCGTGTATGTGTATGTACGGAATACCATCTCCACACCGTGGTGTAATCTGTTTTCCACCACCACCTTACTTGGATGGGTATAATGGTGTATATAATAACTATATTTTATTATTATAACATTATAATAACTCTGATATATTCTATCATCCACTCCAAGACCATTCAATAATTATGGGAACGATATCGTCGCTCGTGCGTATGTACGACTTACCGTCTCCACGATGTGATGTGATTCGTTCTACATGATCTTCATTGAACCATGATTATATAAAAAAATTGAATGAATAAATCTGATTTATATTATACTATTACTATTATGTAAATGATGTATCTATAACCTAAAAATAGGAATAATAATTTATTTGACAAAACACACATAAGAACATAAAGCAGTTAACACCCGAATAACAAGTAGCAATGAAATATTACTAATAAGAAGATAAGAATATGACCATATATGATATCATAATAATGAGTAAAATTCTGGAATAATTCAATGACATTATTTAAATCATTATATAGTTGGTTTGGATACGTATAAAGCATATCAGACCTAAGCTAAAGGAAAATCTCACAATCTCATTTTTATCCAACATTGTTTATACTTCGGAATTTACTGGGACATATTTATCATCCACATCCATGTTTCCTCAATACATAATATTATTTCTATCCTCCTACAATTGTTTAAATCTAATTATACCAATTGGTGATTTTTTAGTAAAATATATGAAAAGAATCTTTTGTCATTTTTAGTACGAGATACTTTTTGACTTTTCCCAACAAAGTATGAGAAGAATGTTTTTTAACTTATACGGCATGAATGTATTTTTATGATTTCATAGAACATTATTTCCATGAAGATTACTTTACCAATTTTCAAGTTTATTTTTAGTTAACTTATTTTAGTTTAAAATTGTATGACATGTTGAGAAAGGAAAAATGTTTTTGAAGTAAAAAAGATATTTTCCTCAAGAATGGAGTTCAAGTGTTTTATCAAAATTATTTCCCATCTCAGATAATATAGGGGCCTATTTTTATCTCTATTATTAAACTGATTTGATTATGTTACTATGGAATTATTTTTATGAAGTCCTTTTATCTTATATGGATTATGTTATGATGGAATGATGTTTAAGAATCCCATTTTTATTACATGGGTTATGCTATTATGTATGATTTATGATTTTGTGGCACACAAAATAATGGTTTCATTATGAGATGGGTCGGACCTATATCTCCTTCAAATGAATTGGGTAAAGATTTATATCTCATGAGATAGACATGGATGGAATGACAAGTTAATCCAATTCAGTGATACCGGACTGGAACGAGGAGTGAACTCTGTTCAGTAATGGACTTTGTCCGCTATGATGGTCTGGACAATGAGTCTTGAATAATATGAAATGATTTTTTATGACTATGTGTGTATGCCAAAAAGTTTCATGTCTTATGTTATGAATATTGGGATTACATTTCACTACTATTAATTATCCCATTTCATGATATTATGATCTCTTTTGCAGGATAAGATTTCCAAAATGTTATGTTCTTATGAATATGATATGATTGATATTTACTTTGTTTACCCTTACTGAGCATTTGAGCTCACCCTTTTGTATGTTTTCTTTTCCCTAGGTCTAGAAGAAGGGTATTAAGTAATATATTCCAAAATGGACTCTATATATGATGAAATAAGTAGGATACAAATTAGATGATTTATAAACTAGTTATTTATGTTTCCCAGTTTCTAAAGACACTATACCTATATGGTCCTATCATGGTTATGTTATATTTTGTAATAATTATGATTTAAATTCTGAATTAATAAAAATGTATATAATTTATGGGTCATTATAATGATCTTCATTCATTATGTTTTTGTTTTGTGCATTTCCTTCCAAATTATTCACACATTTGTCATGGAAATTTCCTTTGGCCCGCGATTTGATGAATACCCGATATTCGATTGTTGTGTGACCATTATTCAATGAAACGAATCAATACCACATGTAAAAATTTGATCACGACTCAAATTTTTTGGAATGATGATGAAAAATTATTAATCAGATTTTATTTGGGGAAATGCATTCTGGGGCTTCAGTGCGAGACAATGACGTAGTGCAATAACAGTGACTCCAGATCAATTAGGGTGACCTGATTCCAATGATAAGGTGATGAAGAGGTCTGTTCTAGCTAGATCTACCCCTTTTGGCATGTCTATAATTATAAAACATAGAATGTAGTGGTGAACAATGACATGTGAAATAGATCTGTAAGTTCTGAAAAATCCAAAAATACATGGTGTGTAATCCGGGAATACACACTGTGTGGGGCCATGCTTTGTCCCTAGGGTTTCCACAGAGGATATGAGTATCACATGACATGTGACTTGTGTGACATAGTGTGTGACCCAACCTATTTACTTAGTTTATACTCTGGGAGAATATGAATAAGTGTACATACACATGACTAATTGTACATGGAAAAAGACACAGGCACTAGTCCTGACACACGGGTAGACCCGATTTCGAAGAGACATGCCGTGCACTTATAGTAAACATCATGTACTTAATTAAAACATGGATTTGATCCCTTATTCCATTCATCATGGAATATTTTTTCTAGGGTGATTTCCCTTGATCATTTCCCTAAGGGTTTATAATGGAGTAGCATCCTATGAAAAGGATAATAACCCCCTATGAGGAAACTCAGTCTTAGATAATGTTATTAGAATACCTCCATGAGATCAATATTGAGATCATCTATAATCATCATTTTCCATAGCTGGGGTTCTCATAATTTTCATGACCAAAACTACATGGGTGTCAATCCATTGTATAGAAGGTTAATATATGTTAGGTTGTTGGTATACCCCATTTCCCTTGGTGTGATCCCCATTTGTGTATCGATCTCTTCAGAATTTTAGTGTGTACTTATATTGGAAAGGCCCGACAAGCATGACATATCTAGTTGATTCCATTAGTTTTACTTTAATTTTGAAGTGTGTTCTCTAGGGATAGTATTATATGGAACCTTCAATCAGGAATCCTATGATAGAAATATGTTTGTGACCTTACCTTGAGACTGTGTTTGTTTTATGAATATTTCTAGCTGTTCTGGTTATGTATATTGTTGACATATCCATAAGATGAGAAGAATACTATTCTTGATTTTATATGCTTAGTGATTTAGGGGTGTCCAACTGATTTTTGTTATTCTTACCCCTATATGGGATCTTCCCATAAGTTTCATATCTTATAATGGTGACTGATAGTTCGATGGGGTTCTTGATGGATCAAGAGTAGAAAAAGCATACATTTGGCTAAATAGACCATAATTCATGCTAGGAGTCACATTTGACTATAGTCCCCTCTTACTATCCGGTTAGAATTATTTACTGTTTTTAGTGGGCTTGTATTTGACCGTTATTGATTCCCAATATTTTTTTATACTATTATTGTAGGTTTTATATGTGTGCATGCATTTTTTATCAGTTTTATTTTACATTTTAGCATTTTATGGGCTTGGATATGTGTGTGTGAGTATAGGTAAATTAGGATAAGGCCTCCCATGTGAGTGTTATGAATACTCAATGCAATTATCCAACCCTTTTACTATTAAAGGCAGGATTGGGGTAGTCACACTTGGATTATCGATGGCCATGCGAGACCTAGTGGGTTGGGTCATGATATAGTGGTATTAGAGGAGTTTGAGGGTTCCAACTTAGGAACGTTGTTTGGAGTTTTTTTTCTAGTTGTGAGGTGTTTTGGGGTCACAGTAGATCAGGCTCTGGTGATTCATATAGATGATTAATAGATGGTCGAGGGACTATCTAAGAAGAAATAGAGGAGGGAGTATAGAGTTTCTTAGGTTAGAGGATGTGGTAAGGGTAGGTTGAGTAGCAGGAGGTGGTCATAGTTTTAACCTATTTCTACCACCACCACCAAGTGGTTTACATCAGGCACAAGGTGCTATTGTTCAGGGACATAAACACATAAAATTTATTGATTCCTATAACCCCAAGGCTCTTATGATGATAAAATGTATGATATATGCCTTTTCTACCTTAGTTTTAGTACTAATAGAAACCATTTAGATTCATTCATTTCTTCCAACTTCTCTGGTTCATGACATTGTGATTCCGATTAAGACATTGGATCAACTCTTTCACTTGGAGACTCCGATAGAAGGTGACTAAATAATTTCACACTTTGATCAATAATGATATCTAACACTTGTAGGGGAGATATTGGTATGAGATATCTTTGTAGTAGTAATGACACCTTATGAAATCAAATTAGGTATGGAATTTCTATCCATAGTTCATGCCCATATTAAATATTTTGGGCAGAGTATATAGTGTTTTCAAAATTATGGGATGAGGTTTTACTTTTTGGGTGAAAAGGAAACCTTGGTAGAGAATGATGAGATCAATCATAAGAGAGTAAAACTTTTGTCTCACCAATTGTATAACATGAATCATGGATTAGTGGATTCTATGGGATACCAGTTCCCTATAGTGGTGGTGGAGTATGAAGAAGTCATTCCTAAGTACATTCATAGATTACCGCCCTATTAGAAGATAAACTTCTCAATTGGATTACACCCTTGGATTCCCAAGATATATGTACCCACATGTTAGATAGATCCCTTATACGTTTATGAGATTAGGGTGTAGTTAGAGGACTTACAACAGAAGGGTTCCATGAGACCTAGTATTTCCCCTTGGGAAGCCTTGATATTTTTATCCAAGAAGGTGGAGTGGAGATTGAGGTTCTATTTTGGATTACTGGTACATGAACTAGGTGCCCGTGAAGAATAAGTATTCACTACTGAGGATTAAAGACCTATTCGATCAGTTAATAGGGGAATGATGTTTCTTGATGATTGACCTCCGATCAAGTTAACACCAGGAGTGAGTTCAGAACAAGGATATACTAAAGATGACATTAAAATGTCTCTATGGTAACTATGAGTACTTGGTGATTCTTTTCGGTATAAAAAATATAAAAAAATTGTTTTTTGGACTCATGAACCATATCTTTCATCTTTTATTAAACCAGTTTCTCTTGGTTTTCATTGATGATATACTAGTATACATGACATTAAAGGAGGGCCACATGAGACACTTGAGGATGGTCCTAGACACAATTTGATAGCAACATATTTATGGGAAGTTCTATATGGTTTAGTTTTAGATTCAAGAGGTCAACTTCTTGGGACACATCATCTTAGAGGAAGGAGTGGAAATGGACCTAGTGAAGGTTGAGGAAGTAATTGTTTCAGAACAACCAATGAGTGTTATTGAGGAGCAAAGTTTCCTTTGGTTGGAATGGTACTATCAGAGGTTTGTACCTGATTTCTCCAGAGTTGAAGCACACTTGATATATTTAACAATAAAAGGGAATCCTTTCAAATGGATATAAAATTTTGAACAGTGTTTTCAGGAGTTGAGGCAAATGATGACCAGCACCCCCCATATTGAGATTACCAGAGGAGTGTGTCATTAATGTAGTGTTCTATGATTAATTGGTGGATATAATTGGATATAAATTGATGTAGAGGCAATAAGTTATATCCTAGGATCCCAGGAAGTTATGAACATATGATTATATCTAAATGACCCACAAAATTAACCTAGAAGAGATTGAATTAAACCTAAATATGTGTTGACACTACCCTATGGGTGGGTGATTTATCATCTACTCTAAAAAAAGATTGTCAAGTATATATTCCATTAGAGGGGTATAAATTTGAGGAAGAGGATATCGCTAGAGTTACTCTATGAATATTAATTAGATATTGTATATACTTATAGAAAGGGAAATATAGTGGTAGTTATACTCAACATGATAACTTGTTCTCAATTATTGATTGAGGCTTCTGAGTAGTTAGCCTCATTAATAGTTTTTATTTGTGGACAAGGATGGTGCTTATTATCTCCATTATATGGTTTTTACCCCACGATTTTACAATGCGTTATATAATATCAACATGGAGATACTGAATGTAAGACCTTATGTACTCAGATATCCACTAGATGTTCTCTAGATAGATTTAATGAAGGTGGAGAGAATGTTATCCTTTTCAAGAGATGGATGATGGTAACAATGATATTATAAGGGGAGGTGATGAGGGAGAATCATACATCCCATTTGGAAGTACATGCAGGTGTGGAAAAGATGTACCAGGACCTCTAACATCTGTTTTGGTTGCTAGGAATGATGATTTTTGTTGTTGAGTTTGTCTCTCGATGCCTCACTTGTCAGTAGGTGAAGGATAAACACCAGGTTCTAGAAGGTTTATCTCAACCCTTGTGGTTCAAAATTATAAGTGGGATGGGAAATCCATTGACTTCATAAAGGGGTTAACATGTATTTATAAGGTATATGATTCCATCTGGCTGATCATAGACTGACTCACTAAGTCGGCCCACTTCCTAGATATTAGAGAGTAGATATCATTAGAGAGCTTGGGATTCCTGTATGTGCTTGAGATAGTCTGGATCTATGTATTTATCTAATATATAGTTTATGGTGGTGATTATCACTTCACATCTAGGTTATGGATGGGATTATAGGAATACCTATGGACTTAGTTGTGTTTGAGCATGCATTTTCACCCCTAGACTCACGAAAAGACTAAGAAGAAAATTAAAGTACTTAAAGAAATGTTGTTGGCTTGTATTTTAGACTTTTTCCATAGTTGAGAGGATCACCTAACATTGGGGTAGTTTGCATACAATAACTCCAATTCTAGTATCGGTATGGATCCATTATAGTTGTTATAAGGGCGACTCTATAGGTCACCGCTATACAAGACCGACCTAGGAGATTCAGCCTTTATGGGCCATAGTTGGTATGATCTATGATAGACAAGGTGATGATCATCATAGAGTGGATGAGGGCAGAATAGAGCTACTATAAGTCTTACATAGACCAATGATGAGGCCTTGGAGTTTGAGGAGGGAGGCCTTGTGTTCGTGTGGGTCACACCTCGATGTGGGTTATAATGATTTTTTTCTGGGTGTCAAGATATCTGTAGGACTAATTTTCCCTTTCTAGTAAATGTGTAGAGATGACATGGAAACATACCTCTTGGTTCTACCAACCCCTACAGTTGGACTGGGTATACGACATCTTCCTCATGTCACAACTAAGGAGGTACATGCATGACCCATCTCATGTTGTCGATTAAGGATAGTTGGACATCAAGGATGGATCTAATTATTTATAATACCTGATAGATATTTAGGATCAATAAATGTAGATACTACATGGGTGATTCATTCTTTTAGTGCATGTTCGGTAGTAGCACAAGAATATTCTGGAGAGTACATGGGAGCCAGAGACCCATGCACATACTTAGTACTCACATATCTTTTTATAGTATTTTATTTTTATTTTTAGGATGAAAATACCTATGATGGTGGGAATTTAAATTATTATTTTTTATTTTCATGGAAAGTATTCAAATATAATTAGTAATATTTTCTAGACCATGTTTTGATATGGAGAGTGATTACAAGTCCTCGTGAGCCCAAAATTTAAGTTTGAGAAATATTAATTGCACGAACATGATGTTTTCCTAAAAAAGTTTAATAAATCCCAAATGGGGACTCAGATCAAAAATTATGAGTCCTCTACTGAGTTCAGAGTGTTATTTTTTACCCTTGGTGGGACATAAACTTGGAGCACATCATATGTTTGGTTTGAGTGCAGTTGTGGAAAAATTAATAAATAAATAAAATAAAATAATTTATTTATTAATATAATTAAAATTAATTAAACCTTGCTTATAAATACAATACTATATGGAAATCCTAGGGTGAACCACATAACCATAGATATTTGAGAGAGGGCATTGGTGGATCATTATTGGATGAACAAAAACCAGATCATGGATCATCGTTCGATGTATAGTAAAATTCAAGGATATTCCCAATGACAACATCACATATTCATTATTCACCATAGATTGATCCAAAGTGAGGTAGGATATTTTTTTCATATGTTTTTAATACCATTTTTAATTTTTAATATGATGAACAAGAATCAATCAACCAAATAATTGATTTGTGAATAGAGAATATTATGGGCACAAGTTATATTAATCTAGGATTGAGGATTTATATTTTTGATTATTTATATATATTTGATAATCCTTCTAATGAAAATAAATCAACGACAAAATTAACATTATCTGAGGTCTATTCTTCATTTTTTTTGTTTTGTACATTTATTACCCCATTCTTCAGACGTTCATCGTGATAATTCTCTTTATCATGTGGTTCGATGAATACTCAATATTCAATTTTTTCATGACTGTTATTCAATGAAAAAAATAAATACCATTGATAAAGATGCAATCATGGCTACCATTTCTGGGAAAAATGATGGTAGATGGTCAATCAGCTCCGATTTTGGGATGCCCATTATTTATCGTCGAGTTGTGTTAGTGGCATAGCATGACGACAATGGCTCTCAATCGAGATGGGTGGCTGAATTCCAGTGAGCGGGTGATGATGAAATTCAGTCAGGCCATATCCACACCCTTTAATGAGTTTAGTGGTAAAAAATGGATGATAGTGGTGAATAGAGATGTGTGAAATAGGCTCATGGATTTTAGAAATTATTGATAACACAACATGAAATTCATAAACACACACCTTGTGGGGCCTTGGATGTAGCAATAGGGATTCCATGAAGAAGATAAATATCATAAAACATGTGAAATGTGTCTCAAAATGTGTTACCCAACCTGTTGACTTAACATATACTCTAGGAGAATATGACTAGGTGTATATATACACAACTAGGTGTACACATACATAGTCCCGACAATAGTCTATGACACACTGGTAGAACCGATGATGAAGAGACATGCCATGTACTTATTTAAAGATGGTTTAGATCCCTTGTTCCTTAAGCATGAACAGGTTTTGTTAGGTTTAATTTCACATATCATTTCAATAAGGGTTTAGTATTGAGTCACATCCTATTTATATTATGGTGATCCTCTATGAAAAATACCAGTCTTAGATATAGTTATTGGAATCCCTCTGTGATGCTCGGAGTGAGATCCTCTATCATCATCATTTTCCATATATGGGGTTCTTATAATTTTCATGAACAAAAGTACACGGATATCTGTCCCCTACATAGAAGGTTATTATATATTGCGTTGTTAGTATACTCCATGGCTTTGGGTGTGATCCCCATATATGTATCAATCTCTTCAGACCTCCATTGTGTACTTATCATAGTGAGGTCCAAAAAGCACAATATCTTGGGTGGAAACCATTAGTGTTATTTGACTTGCAAAGCATGTTCTCCTAGAAAAGTGTTATATGGAACCTTCGTGCAGAATACAAGGCTGGAAATATAGTTGTGATCTTACCTTGAGACAATGTTTTTTCTACGAGTATATCTAGATGTTCTCATTATGTATGTTGTTGAAATATCCTTACGATGAGTTGAATATTATTCTCAATGATATATTCTTAGTGATTTGGGGTGTTCTATTAGCTATTGTTATACTCACCCTCACATGGGATTTTCTTGCATGTATCATGTCTTATGAAGAAGACTAGCTATTCAATGAGGTTATTCATGGATCAGGATCCAACAAAGCCTAGGTTTGGTCTACAAATATTGTGGTTCATAATAGGAGTCGCATTTGACCGCAATCCCCCATAACTATCAGGTTGTACTTGTTTGTAGTTTTTGATGGGATTGTATTTTAACCATATCAATTTACCATATTTTTTATAGTATGATTATGGGATTTAGAATTTTTCATGCATTTGGTATATGTTTTATTTTATATTTCAGCACTATATGGGCATTGAGATGTGTGGGTGAGTACTGGTACCTTGGGTTAAGTCCTCCCATGTGAGTGTTAAGCCTACCAGACGCTAGTCTCCAACCCTTGGCTTACTAGATAGAGGATTGGGGTATTCACACTTAACTTATCATTGGACATGAAAAGTGTTACGGGTTGGGTCATGATAAGTATTTTTTTAATATTTATTGTATAATTAATTACAAATAATAATGACCTCAAATTGATAATTATTCTAGTTCATTGATTAATCCAATATCTACTCTTATCATATCTTCATTAAAGTGAAGAATTCAAACTATAATTCCTTTAGTGCAATCCACATGTGATCCTTGAATCGTAGAATGTCATCATTGATATTATAGGTTTTATAATATAGGAATCCAACAACTTGTGTCATTCTCTATTGACTGCACAACGTAATCTATCAGCCTTAAAATATTTCTCCATTATTCTTTTATTTTTGAGATGGAAGAGGAGTATTATATCTCTCTATTATTATGAGAGTTATTGAGATGTTCTATCAATATTGAGAGTATTATATATATAGAATTCATTATGGAAAACAATTATAACTCATTCTTTAAAATGATATAAATTATATTATATACTTAGGGTTAAACAATTGATAATTATGAAGAGTCCCTTTATGTAATGGTTTATCCAATGAAAAACCCATGTCAAATAATAATAATAATAATAATATTATATTCTATAACATGTTCGAAATCATAGATATATAAATATCATTTGTTAAATAAATAAATCAATGTTTATTTAAATGTTATTAAAAAAATATCATTTCTTTACTAACCCTACTAGAACCATCAATCCTCCTAAGATTTTATCAATTCTTAAATAATAAAAATTTATTTAAATAAATACATATAATTATATTATTCATTATAATAAATAAATAAATATTGTAT
Organism: Viscum album; assembly: GCA_963277665.1. NCBI lineage: Eukaryota > Viridiplantae > Streptophyta > Magnoliopsida > Santalales > Viscaceae > Viscum > Viscum album. The sequence continues at coordinate 1,589,854,789 of OY728131.1, forward strand.
TCACTAAACTAAAAAAAATATTTATTTAAATATTCATGTAACTATATATATATATTAAATATTTATTTATTACCATGTGAATAATAAATGAGAGATAAATAAATTTTATATTCAATCATTAGAAAATATTATTTATTTAATTTTAAACTCACATATATTCTAAATTCGAATAATTGGTGATTGAATTTATGATATCAACTTAACATGAATAATTATTAAACAAAAACTAAGAAATAATATTAAATTTTTCTATTAAATTGATAAAGATTTAATTGAAATTCTAGTTATACTTAGTGTGTGAACCTCTAGGCCTCTTTCTCTATGAAAATAGGTGAACTTTCCTAAAGTAAAAGAGAGATGTCTATAAAAACACTAAGACACCCATATTGAAAGAAGTTAATGTTTCAAAGATATTTCATACTTGTGTCATCAATCTATATAATTGATTTTTGATATAGAAATTTTTCTAAATAATTTTAATTTGAATTAAAATGTTTTAATGTCACCAAAGTGTTATTTATGGTATATTTTCACATTTTATGTCTTTATAAGTATTTTGAGATTAATTTTTAAAATGAATTAATTTTTGAACTTTAATTATTCTATGTATGCTTTTTTATTTTAGGAAAAACTTTATCTACACCAATCCAAATTACAAAATTAATTTTTTAGGATTATATATTTTTTTGGATTCATTTAATTTAGTTGGAACCAAATATAAATCCATCATTTTGAGGCCTAATAGTTGCTCATAATTCAGACCTCAAAATCTGAGTAGTGATCTATAGAATTTTGAAAATTTTCCAATATGTCACAAAGTACAAGCATAATTTATCTAAAATTTTATATGGAGAAATATGAGGTCTAGTGAAAAAACATTGATAACCGTGTCCCCATTTCATTATTCCTATTTCAATGCCATAAATTTATGGGAAGCCACAAATGGGGAATACAGAGAGTCATCCATGCTAGAATAATTTTCCTAAGTAAATTGGACACAACATTTATAAACTTTGCCAATTAAGATGAAATTTGGTGGCTAAATGTGAAATACAGTGGGGAATAGATTTAAATCATACCTTTTTTTTTAAATTTTGTAATATATTATTTCTAAAATATGTAAAATTTCTAAGTTATAATTTTGAGAGAAAATGAGGGACCCTCATGCCGATAAAAATGCATATCCTCCCTATTTCAAATGGTTAACCAATTTACTTAGATATTTTTTCAGTAGATTTATAGTGTTTTATATTTCTGTAATAGTATTATTTATTTTTAATATATATTAGTTTTATTTATCTTATAATTTTATCATTTTACTATTTTATTTTTTTCCACCCCATTCTTTTCCACAGTAAACTCTTATTCTCATGATCATGAGTGGCTAACCTATGGAATTTTTAGAGGTAATAATCTAGGGTTTAACCTAATTTTATTCACTGCAATTATTAATTTTTATTATTTTAATTGAGTTAGGATTTGGGTAATCTTAGTGTAAAATGTTCATTTGTTATTACACATTCCATATGAGGCTTATATTTCTCTTCTACAATATTCTACCTCGATCAAGGAGCTGGATATGTAGTTTCTTGGAGATGTATAAGTTCAAACATATTCATAAATTGGGTTGAAGAGTATGTTCACACATATTATGGAGTGTGTTAATTATATAAATTTTAAAATAATAATGAGATGATGAAGTTTCACATAGGGCGTTCTCCTAGGAGGATCTCCTTTATTTGTAACATCATTTTGTTTTCATTTTTCATTATATGTTTACATTTTTTATCACGAATAAATTTAGTTTCTTATTAAAAATATTCAAAACCCACACATTATATTATTTAGTTTTATATAATCATTATATATATAGATACAATAGAAATTCTGTTTTGTGTGAGATGCCTCCCCGAGATTGACCCTTATGTGAAAACTATATAACACTCTTAGGAAAATAGGAAATATTTTGAAGCAGTATTGTGAAAAACACTGTTCATAATTTTTCTATTTTTTCTAGGGATCCATAACACTTTCAAACACTATTTTTAATAAAAAATCATAAATTCAAAAAACAAAAAATAACTTTATTTATGATGTATTTCAATTCCAATTATTCTCCATGGATTGATTATTCCTAAGAAAAATATAAATATAAATTGGTTATTAATGATCTTGAAGCCTAGTTGGAAGGGAATAGTTAATCACAAAAAAAGCTAAGATAAATGGTGTTTATATGTGAATATATACATGTATCACAAAAATAAAAACTAGAGAAAAACTAAAACCAGTGGTGGAATAATTTTCCCCATAAAATTTTTAAGTTAAATAACATAAAGAGGAATAGGAGAAATTCAATTTAGATTCATGCGTAATTTATCAACAAATTATCAAGGGGTTATTTTAAAAAAAATCTCGTTGATATACATGTTGGATATCAAGTATATTTGGATGATTTTTGGTTAAATTATGTTGAATCTAAAAAATTATTTGATTTTACCATCTATGAAAATGAAAAATCAGTATCTCTACACCTATATCTTTATTTTTAAGATGATGATAAAGATAAAACTATTGAGATTGATATTATAGTGGACTTGGAATAAGAGATCAATTTGAAAACTAACTTACTTGAAAGGGATGATTTTTTACTGATTCATCATGTTTTAACCTTATTCAAGCTTTATTATATTCTAGATTCTCATTTTATTAAATTTCTAAAAAAATTAAATATATAAGAACCTAGTTATTAAGTAATAATCAATAAAAAAAGTGGTGGAATAAGAGATAGAGGAGTATATGTTGATTTTTCTTCCTCCTCTACATAAACTTGTATATCATATATCGGAGGGCATCCAAAAATTCAATATGAAGCACCCCTATCTTCTTCTCCCTCTCAATGTAGACCTCAAATTCTTTCTTTAATATTTTTTGGGGGTTAGGACATTGATTGTAATATTTGGGGTCTTTATTCATAGTGTCTACTCATAGAAACCAAGAAAAGTCTCATGTGGTGGTTCATCATAATGAAAAAACATCAACCTTCTGGTTAGAGATAATCCACTGCAACTACTTTTCTAGGGGTAGTAAAAACCTAGAACCCACTTTTGGGGTCTAAAATGAGCTTTATCCATTTGTTTCCCAATTATATGTCATTTTATTTTTCTTTATTATTTTTCCCTTAATTTAATGTAATTTTAAAGTGTTAGAAACAATGTTATTTACTCATATCTTTTAAATAAAAAAAATAAACAGGGTTGTGTATCTCTTTTTATTTATTTTAACTGCTTCCCAATTAAAATTTTGTATGGAAATCCTTCTTGATATTATTTAATCTAAAATGAGTTTAGTAAATGGAATAAGTGTGTGGGAGGGATGTAAACCTATTTTTAATTTTTTTGTTTATAATTTATTTTTCTTGTTTTCTTATAAATTTTTTAGGGTTTTTCCATTTTTATTTTTGGTGTGTTTTTATGATTCTTAAGGTGAATCTATTACTTTGAGAAATAAAAATAATCTTTGAATTTTTGCAACACTAATTGATTTTAATATTTAAGTATTTAAATGATTACTAAATGGATTTTTTCCTAATTTATAATCTTTTCATTTGATGAAGTTTCATTAATTGTGAAACTCATGTGCAATAGTACTATCCAAATTGAAAATACTTTTCTACCTGAGAGGGTTTCAAACTTGTTAGACATCTTCTTTGAATTTATATTTTTCTTGGAAATCATGAGACATGTTTTTCAATCTAGATCATACTTTTTTTTGTGTTTTTAATGATTTTGGAGTTTATGTAATGTGTCAAGTAGGATTGAGGCACCAATTTAAAAGCACTTTTTACATTCGTCTCCTATTTTGGACTAGTTTTACATATGTCCATTTTTAATCCTTTATTATCCATGAAATAAACTATTAGTAATCCTCATTATAATTTATTTATCACTGTCCAACCTTCTATAGATGTGATACAAATGATTATTTTTTAATAAAAATGTGTGGGGGGGGGACTTGGGTTGTGTTGTGCCGATTTAATGAATCTTTTAAGATAAATAGAATGAATTTTCATATTTATTATACATTGGTGGATGAAATTTCATGATATAATGATGGATGGGTGGAAAAAATATCATTAAAAATATGGGTTAGGATTTCCCCAATACCAGAAGATAAAAATATGCCTTTCTTTTCTTATAAGATATGATTTTGAAAAGAAATTGTACGTCTTGATTCAATCTAAAACAGTTTTACAAATTGGGTAAAATAGGTAAGAAAACATATTGTTACTACTAAATTGATAATATGTGAACTACCTAAGGATATTAATTTTTTTTAGAGGTGATTCATTTTTGTTCTAATTAAGGAGATCACTATTCTTGAGAAAACTTGTTTTCAAGCATTTACTTTCCCTTAGAGCTTAACCCTCCTCATTTTGGCACATATGTTTTTACATTTAAAACCATCCAACACTCATCCTTATAATATCCCATATAAAATAACTCATGAATGGAATTTTTTTTGACTCTATTAAGCGAAGATAATAGGAGGATATAAATCCTATATAGATAACATATGTTCTTGAGAATGATAAAAAATCCACATTAAATATCCTTGAGTGAAGAGAGAAATATTTTTCAAAGGAGGTAGGTACAACATGAACATCAATATTAACATGATATTGACTGAGTTTTTATAATTTTTAAGGATTTATGGAATTTTCATCCATTTAGAAAGCATTATATTTTCTTATATGTGATAATTGAGTAGTGCTTTCATTTAGGGTTTGGAATGTTTATTTTGAATTTTGTATTATCTTATTATATAGATTTTCAATGTTTTAGTTTGTGGAAATTTATAGATTCAATATTTTTAATAAATTTACTTTTAATTAAAAATTTTAATCCTTCCAATGTTTTTTCTGGGAAATTAACACAATTTATGGGTTTAAAAGTATTTTGATCTTAATTAATAAAATGAGTTATGTTTTCAATTTTAATTAATTTAAGTTAGTTTTGAATTTTGGAAACAAATTTTTGGTACAAATCTAAATTTAAAAATTCATTTTTTTGTAATATATATTCTCTGGGATTTATTTTATTCTACTGGACCCAAATATGAATCCATAATTTTTAAGACCAAAAGGACCTCACAATTCAAGCCTTTAAATCTGTTCAAAGATCTGGATAATTTTGAATATGGGCCTATATCTCATAAAGTAAAATCTAGATCGAGCTAAAATTTTACATGGAGAAATAGAACATACAGAGAATAAAATTTCAAAATTATGACCCCATGTGGTTATACCTATTAAAATGGAATAAATGCATGGGAAATTAGAGACATGGAATAAAAAGAGTCAACTATATGAGAATAAATTTCCTGAGTTAATTGTCTATAAAATTTTCTATATGTGTCCAATGAAGATGAAATTTGATGTCTGAATGAAGAAAGGGATCATCTTACCAAAAGAAAACTTCTTCCAATTTAGTCATTTATTTTTTCTAATATGTGAAATATTTCTATGGAAGATTTTTGAATGAATTTTATCCACCTTCAAGCCTTTAAGAATGTATATCCTCCCCATTTCAAATGACCAACAACTTTAGATGGAAATTTTTAGTAGATTTTTATGGTTTTGTTTTGATTTAATAGTTTGATCAATTTTTAATATATATATGTTTTCTTATTACTTTCATTCTATTATTTTTATCCTCTGTGTTTCTACTATTTTCTTTTCCACATTAAAATATTATGATCCTGATCATGATTCGCTAACCCAAGGAATTTACTAGGGTAGTAATCCAATGTTGAATCCAAATCTTTACATTTCCATTATTATTTATGCTTATTTTCTTATAGTCAGATTGATGGGGATTTTATTGGGAAAGGTTCATTTTTTGTTTCCAATTTCCACAATATTTTTATATTTCATTTCTACTATATTCTACCTCAATCGATGAGGTGAGTATGTATGCAATTAATGATCACTAAGACACCACACATCCACCTCCTTGATTGAGGTAGAATATTAAAAAAGAGAAAGATAAAACTATGGTGGAAAGTTAAGACACAAATCCACCTTGGATAATAAGATCCCCCTTAGAATAACTCTAAGAAAATATGAAACACTAAGAATGATAGTATAGATATTTGTTTTAAACACTAGATTACTCTATCAAAAAAATTTCTTGGGTTAGCTATTGATGATATTGAGCGTAACATTTCATAGTGGAAATTAATGTGGTTGAAACAAAAAAATATAATAATTATATAATGTAAGTAAGAAGAAAAATAATATATACAAAAAATACATAATATAATTATATAAAAATAAAACCCTAAAAATCTACTAAAAATGGATAACTAAAGTTTCCATCCCTCTAAAATGGGGAGGAGAAACATTTTTATAGGAATGAGGGTGGCTCATTTTAACTTAAAAAAATTACTTTTAAAGTTTTCAAATTGTAGAAGAAAATGACTGAATTGAAATAAAATTCTTCTATAAATCTATTTCTCAATGTCTTATATGTTCTTCCACAAAATTTCAACTTCATAGGTCACATGAAGAAAAAAATTATATATGATTTAATTAAGAAATTTATTATGGCATGACTGAATACTTGTATGCCCATATCCTTTTTACCATAAATTTATGGCCTTTAAATATAGAGAATAACATATGGAAACAGTTATGAAACTTTTTCACCAAACGTCCTATACTTCCCAGTATACTTTGAGATCAATAGGGGTTGGACTTTGTGACGTGTAGGCCCATCTTCAAAATTTTCTAGATCTTTGGATAGATTTTGAGGCTTGAATTGTAATCTTATTTTGGTCCTCAAAATGATGGATTCAGATTTAGGGCCATTTGAATAAAATTAATCAAAATGAATATAAAATACTAATAAAAAATAATTTTCAAAATTTTAATCAGTTTAGAAAAATTTGTGTCCAAAATAATAAAATGAATTAAAATGATTAAAATCCTAAAAAATCTATTTTCAAAATTAAGAAAAAAATATATCTAAAATAATAAATATGACAAATTCATATAAAATAACAATTTGGTCGGATTAAGATATTGAAATTCTATGAAAATTTATTGAAATTATTGGCTCTATAAATTACCTTACACATTAACATTTTACTACTTAAAAATCATCTAATACTAAGGCCAAAATAAAAATACCCAAGAATAAATGACAATAGTAATCAATGATAACATCTATTTAAATATCATGCCTCATATATGGATAAAAATTATTTAAACCCATAAAAATCCTAAAAACGTATTCAATATCATGTTAATATTAATTTTCATGTCACACCTACCTCCCCAAAAAAATATTTCTCTCTTCACTGAATCATTTTTAATTTGTAGTTTTTATTTTTCCCAAGGACATGTGTGATCTCTATAATATTTCTATCCTCCATTTATCTCCACTTCATAGAATAATTTTTTTCCAATCATGAGGTATTTTAAGTAGTTTTTTATGGGGTTGAGGTCTGGAAGGTTTAAAATGTAAAAATAGAGAAGATAGAATGAGGATAGCTAAGTCATAATGTGATGTAAATACATGAAAACAATTTTTTTCAAGAATGGTGTGCTCTTAAATTACCTCAAAAAATGAATCACCTATAAACACATCTTTATATCCTTGATAATTTCAAAATTTATAATTTCATGAATAATAGTAAATTATCTTCCCTAGTTTACATAATTTGTAACATTGTTTCAAGTTGAATTTTGATATGGATTTTCTCTTCAGAATCATATTTTAGAGGGAAAGAGTGTTATATTTTGATCTTCGTGTTTTGAGAACTCATAGCCCATTTTTAATGATATTTTTGGTATCTATACTTATTTACATCATGAAATTTCTTCCACTAAAGAAGAAGTAAATATAGAAACACTTTCAATTCAGATCAAAAAATTTATTTAAATCAGCACCACATGACCAGTGTCCCCCCACATAAGTTCAATAATAATCGTTCATTTAACTTATAGATATGGTTTTAGAGGGATGAATTTATTGTAATGTGAATACTTAAAAATTATTTAATGGATACTAGGGTTTTTATAATGGTCATATGTAATGGTGGGTGAAAATAATATTTTAATATAAAAATTAATTTCAAAGTTATTCTGCAATCATGATTGATAGATTCAATGAACTCTTACATATTTGAAATATATAAAATACTTAAAGTTTTAGGTAAAAAACATTTCTTAGGACTCTCAAGAAATAGTTAAATGAAAAGAATATGTCAAAAAGTTTTTGAATCCTCCCACATTGAGAAATATTTTCAATTTTTACAGTATTAGTGCACATGAGTTTTAGAATCATTAAAACTTTATCAAATTAAAATATTATAAATAATAAACAAAATCCATTTATAAATCATTTAAATCATAAAATACTAAATTTAGGTAGTTTTCCAAAAATTATAATATGGTTTGGTCTTCCCAAAGTATTCGATTCAGCTCAAGAATCATAAAAAACACACTAAAAGTAAAAAATAGAGAATATAAAAATTTAAAAATACATGAAAAGAAAATTAAAAGCACAAAAAATCATAAAAATAGTTTATAATCCATACCCCCAAAATATTTCTTTTGCTACCTTCTTCTTATTTCAAATCTGACCAATAATGAATTTCATAGAGAATTTTAATTTTACAAAAGATAAAATAAATAAAATGAGAGACATAACATGATTTATTTTTATAAGTGGAATCCTTAATTTAAGAACCTAGATGATACCACATTGAAATTACATAAAATAAAGGATAAAACCTAATAAAAAAATAAAAATAATGATAAAGTGGAAAGAAAATGAATAAAACATGGTTTAGTCCCCCAAGAAGGTGTTAGGTTTTTAATTTCCCTTATTAGTTAGTTGTTGTGGATTATCCCCAATTATATAGGGGATGTGATTTCTTTGAGATTAACCAAAAAATGTGAATTTCCTAGGGTCCATGAGTTTTCATCGATAATGGTGACCCCAAATAATTAAAGTAAATCCCCAACCACAAATAAATAAGAAAGAAATAATTGTAGGTTCAGAGTTGGTGGGAAAAGAAGATAGGGGTACTCTCTTCCGACTTCCATGGTGTCCTCCTGCATATGATATGATATTTTTTGTAGACAAGTCTATCTTATCACCACATTATACTATATATCTTCTTCTTTAGATACTTTTTTATGGATTTATCCTTAATATATTGGGATTCTACACATGTTTTGTGCAAAAATATTAGAAATGGAGAATTCAGAAAACTATTTAGGTTTAATAAGATTAAAACATGATGAATCAACAAAAAATATTCTATTTCAAGTAAGAGAGTTTGTAAATTGATCTATTCCAGATGGTCCACTGGTAACTCAATCTTAATAGGTGAATATTTATCATCATATTACAAAGAATGATAGAGGTATAGAGTTACTAATTGTTTATTATCACAACTGAGAGAATAACTTACTTTTTAATCTTCAAAAAATTAACCGATACTCATCCAAATAATATTTATATCCCACATGTATATAAGATATAATATTTTTTAGGACCCTCCTCAACCAATGGTTGAGTATGGATAAATATATCTTCATTGAATTTCTTCCATCCCTTCTCAGTTTCTTTATCTTGAAAAATAAGTTGGTAAATTTCTTCCACCACTGGTTTTGATTCTTACTCTAGCTGTTATTTCTAGGATGAACATACATATTCAACAATACAATATATTTTATCTAAAAGTTTTTAATTGTTTCACTCATACATTTCAAAATCTATCTTCACATGGTGAATGTGTTTTTCCTGAAGTATGGGTATAGCCTCTGGGTTTTCTATATTCTCTTGTGGCTATTCTACTTACCGTTACATCACTACATTGAGAAAATCCATAAAGAAGTGACATTACCTTGTATTTACCTTTTTATCATTTATCTTAAACCTAACATTTTGGGTAATATAATTTTATTAATTTAGTCTTATATATATTAAGATAATTCATTACAACTTTGGTAAAATTCTAAAATTTCGAGAAAATTGTTGTAAAACCACTTCTTAAGATACATCAGAAAACACAATGTACTCAGTTTATGTAGATATAATAACAACTGGCTTAATTAATATTATCTTTCTTATTAACTTTTATTTACGATGACACTAATTAAAATTGATCTAAATTATCCCGACCTTGCCTTTCTAATACCCAACCTTGGTTGGTAGAGGAGATGGGAGTGACTCCTGAAGCCCACCTCTAACATGACACGTCTCAGAGAATAGAATACAAGGTATCCATTACTAGAATTAGAGGAATTACCCCTATAAATTCTCAATAAATATAAAACATACACCAATATAATCCATGTAAATAAACAAGATAGGTAACATTTCCCAATAAAAAACTAAAATTATATGAAACAACTACAATAAAACTAGACACAATACATGAAGAACTTATAGACCCCTCTCCAGCTTCTTGAACAATAATATCTCTAATATCCATTGAACTTTCCTAAAAAAAGTTACATAAACTATATAGGGATAAGAACTTGGAAGTACTTAGTATGATCATATTTCTAATTAGTTCCATAACCATTTTAAATATATGTGTCATGATAGACATGCACGAAATCACTGAGCAAAGATACGGGTTAATCATAAATAGGGCCCATAAAATTATGTAAGATCAGAATAATTATAATGTAGATTTACTTAGCTATTACATAAAACTAGATATCCTGAATTTATTATAAGATCAATGTATCAATATAAGAAACAGTACGTGATGAGAATTCTAAATTTCTAGGGCTTATAATAATAAAATAAGAATCCCAAAATTATAACACCATCATTCAAAATAATCATATCACAATATGATTGTGATGATTTTCACATAAAAAATACTTCCACGTCACCAAATCCATAATAATATAGGATAACTAGGAAATCCCAACTATGAACTTGTGGAAATCACCATTACATCATTATCATCATCACAAGCAGGTAAAACAGAAAAACCCAACTCTCAATATGTTCTAATAATTCTAACATCATCACATAATCATAACATGTAAGAAAAACAGGCAATACCATCAATAAACTAATGAAAATCATCCCAATATGATCATATCATGATTTCATTACATCCACTATATCACCCATCATCATCTCAATGTCATGTTCTATAAACAAGTGTTATTATAGCCCAAAATATGACAAACCATAAGCTATAACAACACAGGGGAATGCGTTCATATTTTAACATTGATCCATGACATTGTATAGAAGGATGAACATGTTGTTACATTGAGCCATTAAATACCATTCACACGTACGCGCGCGCACACACACACACATATCTACACTTTAATTTAATCCATCTCATCCCATGCATGTATATTAGTGAATGAAACATACGTAAGTCATTTCAGCATATAAGTATAGCATTAAACATAAGCACGAAAGTGGTAACAACATGATCACTTTAGAAATTATTCAAATAAACTAACACATATAACAAAAGTAAATTCAACATTACAATATGAAATAAAAAATTAATAATAACACAATACTTGAAAAATTAACAATCCCTAATAATATCCTTTAGACTATACATATCTACTAGATATAATATGATATTCATATTAAAATTTATGTACCAATATTTATTCAGTTACTCCACTTTACTCAATTATATAGTTAATTAAGATAAACCTATATGAAACCACATAATATTAAAACCTCTTATACAACCTTTCTAAAAAGATACTAAAAATTTACAAATACTTACCCAAAACTATAGTCCCCACATATAGAGTATAAGAATAACCACTAGATAATTCTCTTCACCAAGACTTATCCAACTTACCTATAAAATAATAAATTATTCTTAACACTACAACCATAAACACTAGTGTACAATTTGTCCTAGTATGACATTATTAATATTCTCACGAGTCTACTCAACCTAAGAGAAACTTCTTACCCTTTAAAAATTTAAATTAGTTAACTATAATACTTATTCATTTAAATAATATTAAACCCAAATTACATTCTTATTTTTACTCATTCATTTGGTAATTCATATCACTTAATTATGCCTTTTGAATTTATACATCACCTCTAGTGTTGAGATTTCAACTCTATATTTATATGTCATTAATAGTTTTATAATATATCACATATATACGTAAAATTTAAGCCTATAATTAACAATGTAATAAAACAAATTAATCTTAATCAAGTTATCATAATTTCATAAAATTAATGAAAATATATAAATACTGAATATTAATCAGTTGGATATTAATATAAGTAACAAAATTTCCATGAAACAATTTTTTTAATGTTTAATTATAAGTAAATATTTCATAAAGAATATCATAATCTATCATATTTGATATTCCTGTGTTCTCCGTTATCATTATCGGTTCCCTTATTCATTTCCATTTCTAGAACATCTTTTATTTCCCAAGATAATTTATGTAAAATTGGAAGTATATATTCAATATATAATAAAAAAATAAAATAATAAGGGAAATAATATCTATATTCCATTTCTTGTTACCATTATAAATTTTTCCTTTTCATCCTCATTTCCAAAATACTTTCTATTTCTCATGGGAAATAATATAGAAGTAGATCACATGTAATATATAATTTCCATATTAGTTAGAATATCATTAACATAATATTAATATATAATATTTAATGGAAATAAGGAACCAACAAAGAAATCAAGATAAAAGTAAACAACATATAGTTTAAATAATAGGACGTATAAAATGAACCCTTCCAATAAACTAAAATAGTACAATTGAGCGCAATATATGAAAATTATAATAAAATGAATAATTTATGATAACCCCTCCTAAAAAGAGGAAAAATTATAATTTTTCTTGAGGAGAGAGTATAATAGTAAATTCATAAGTTAATCAAAACCCCTCCCCATGGACCAAATCATCCCCACTGAGACCGAGGAGAGTGTATAAAATCACCTTGCTATAATAGGTTTGTACAAGGTAGATTAAAAATTACTGGAGTGATATAATATGTCTTGAATTATTGAATATTATGAGAGTTTTTCAATCAATAATAATGAGGTTGTATCCCATCCATCATTTCAAAGGGGCTAACAACATAAGGTGAATGGTGGTATTTTCATTCTTTCAATTCTAGGGGATAAAAATTTAGCAACATTAAGGGTTAATTAAGAATAGATTTTAAGGTCTCACAACCTATCAAGAAATGTAAATCTAAGAAGATAAAATATGGATAAAAAACACCAGACCATAAGGGAATATGCAGTACCACATTGAAGAAGCTGAAACCATGCACTAGAGAATTTAAAAACTCTTCCCACTAACCTACCTTTCTCCTGCTCACATCTCGTTATCCACTAGTGAAATATATATATGTTTCTATAAATTTATTTGGTATAATATAAAATAAATACATTAAAAGTGATATGGGTTTTCTTGAATAATAATATTCAAGTTCTTGGATATCATATTTCCTCTATTAAAAACTCGACATGCCCTCTCAAAGTTCAATATGACAAAGGAAAGAGTGATTGGGATATGTTCGAAGAAGGTTATGTCACATTTAATCACCACATATTAATTTTTAAATTTCCAAAATCCTATTATAGATTTTTACATATTATATCGACAATATTTTTAGCCATTCTGAAACTAAGTTGACTGACACTAAAACATAGTCTCCCCTCTCCCCAGCATTCATGGATAAAATGAACACCATTCCATCATCATGAAATGTTAGATACCATGATGAATCTCAAGAACGCCACCATGGATTAATACATATCATGGGGAGGATCCTGTCTCCATTTTCAACTCACCTATGAAACTCAACCAAACCTCAACACAAGAATACCACCACCTAAAAATAGTTGTTTTAGCCATCCTTATTTACTGTAGAGAAATTCTATAAGCATCATTCCCATGAAATGAGAATTTCACTATAGTTTTTTACCATCATGTGGATGTTGATATTTCTAATCATGAATCACCCTATATAAGGTTTACTTTAAAGATATATATGATGCTACACCCTTCAACATAGGTGTAATTCCCCCTGTGTTATGAAGGGAAATCCCCCAGACACCATTACATTTAAAATAAGAATTCATGAACTCTATTTTAACAATCACTATAATACCCATCTCCCATGGCCACAACCTTATTTTAAAATCCACCACATCCTGTATCATAGTTGTTTTGGACATTATGGTTCCAAAAATATTATATATTCCTCCAAAAAACCTCCAAAGTTCATGCCAATTACTCCAATGCCCAAATATTGAAGAGGAAGGATTTGTAAAAAACCAATCCTTTTTATGAGATCCCTCCAAAATTATTCTCAACCTTATGAATAAGAACACTAGAATGTTAAATCTAAATATAGAATAAAAACCCAAAGATTAATAGTTAGTGGGATGATATATTTCAATTTGAGTTGACACTATATTAACACTTCTTAGGGGAAGAGTCAATATATGAATCTAAATAACCTTTAATAAGAAAAATCATTGAAATACCACAAACAGGTGAAATACCCCACAAATACTGACTTCGCCATCAATAGAAACCCATCAAGTAATCAACCACCTCGTCTCATCACCAATCTCCCACTAACTAATCCTTTAACTTTAAAAATGATTCAAAAATAGGTTATTTATTAAATTAATAATAAATTATTTAAATCCAATTAATTTTTTTAAAAATTAATCACTTCAAAACGTCCAGATTAGAATTATCAAATTTCAATAAAAAATGAATTTATTTATTTAAATAAACATACCCATTTTTAAATCAAGAATTTAGGATCATTTTCAAAATATATATCCATTTTAAATATTATATAACTATTTTTAATCTTTTTAGTCTAAAAACAAAACAAAATAGAATTTAATTTGTTTAATTTGTTTAATTATTTTTAGTAGAAAATACATTCAAAAATCAAAACCCGCATTTTTTAATTAGAGTTTTAGTTTTAACTTTAAAATTTACCATGAATGTATTTAAATGAAGTAGGGGGTTTAATAAAATATAATATATCTCAATACCTATACCATATGTAATACATAATATTCTACTTTAGTAGGTAAATACCACATTCATAGATTATAATAAAAATGAACATTCTATTATGTCATCATTATAGTGTGATAAAAATAGTTTTTTTGAAGAATTTTATTAAAATAAAGATTCCATAAATTTTATGGTTTTAATTTGGTTATATGGGTATAATTTTTGGTTTTGTCATGTCAAAATTAGTTTAGGGTGATATTTTTTTTCTAAAATTGTTGATTTTTCATTGAATAGTGAAAATACGTTTTTTTAAAATTATTGTAACTATTATGACATCATTATGATATAATAATTAATTAAAAATATATAAAAACTTTTTTCGGAAAAAAATAAATTAAAAATAAAATAATGTATTTAAAAATATTAGCTTGAAATTTGAAACCCGTGTTTGACATTTTAAAACATAAATTATATATTTTTTTCTTATAAAAGAAATATTTGGTTCTTTTTATTTAATTAAGTATTAAAATATTATATTTTGTTTTGGATTAGTTTTAAAGTCTCACTAATCTTGTTTTTCTGTTAATAAATTGATAAATTTCATGGATATCAATTCTAAACATGATTTTGGTCCAAATTTATTTTTATTCTTTAAAATGAATTTTTCTCAAAATTGTTCTCCATTGCATTATGCATACTAATAAAAAAAATTAATTTTTAATTTTTATAGTATTTGAATCATGTAAAATGGATTCCATATTTTTAATTATAATATTCATATTATATTATAAAATCCATTTCATTTTTGTTCTTAAAAACAAATTTCCTTTGTAAAAGTTTTTTACTATGAGAAGGGTTAAAAGGGGATAACGAGGGAGTTAATCTAATGGAAAAATATTCAAATATCAATAAAACATATATAAATATTATTGTATGAGTGTATATAGAACATAGATTATCCTATATCCTATTATTTTCCCACTTGGTTCCAATTCATCCTGTGAAAAGAATTAACAATGTTTTAAAGTTTAGGTTATTTAAAAAAGTTCCACCCCTATCACTTATAAATGGACCCCTTCACCTACTCACCTGTAAAAACATAGTTAGAACCCTATCTTGAAAAAGAACAAGAAAAATCACTCCCAATAATCCTTATAAATTTCTTATTGGTTATGGTCTCACAAAAAATCCAATCTACGAATCCTTAAAGAGAGATCTAAAGGTGGAATTCCAATGAAGAGGTAATTTCCTTAACTGAGTTATTTTAAATTTATTTCTTATTAAAACTCTTACAAATAATTTAAAAACATAATAACATAATTACATCAGTATAATTAGTTTATGAAAATATTTTTCTATTGATGTAACAACCAAAATATTTTTTCTTTTCATTTGTTGGGAAATGAAAACGTTGCCTGTGCGTACATGTGGACCACAACCTCCATGAATGACATATTTCTTATTTTATAACCACATCACATGGATGGTTATGAATATATATTTAACAAATGAAAATAATATATGTTATATTATTATGATTTCAGAAGGATAAATAATTTTTACCTTCTTTTATTTCTATATATTAAACAAATGAAAACCTCGCTTGTGTGTACATGTGGGTAACTGTGTACATGAAAATAGTATTTCATTTTTATAAATACTTTATATGGATAGTTATAAAAGTATATTTAACAAATAAATATGATATTTATCAATAAATAAGTAGGCCAATTAACCTTTTCCAGTCCATGGTTAAGGCCTACCATGGTGTCCATCAGTGTTTCCTTTGCCACTGAAAAATAAAACACCACTCAAATTTGACCCCAATACCTTATCTAGAGTGTTTATAAGAATTTACCACTAGATAAAATAAATTATCTACATATTTAGAAAAATAATTATATATTTACATACAATTAACCTATGGACATGGTGGACTATGGTAGTTTGTTTTACAGGAAGGATTTATGGCCATATTCTACAACAACACATTATTTTCGTACATAAATATTACATCTTATTATATAAAAATCGATTAAATAACAATATAATCCATTCTAGAACTATAATGTTTTAGTGTATTTGGATACTAGATATGTAATACTCTTATTTAATTAAATATCTTCAACATATCCCACAAATATATTCTCACATAGAACAGTTCTTAGACATACCCTACTTGAACCCTTTCTCCATAATCTGGGAAAATAAAGCATAAAAAAGGGTGAGATCAGACGATCCGTAAGGGTAAACATAAGAGATATCAATAAATGATCATAAGTGAGCTCAATATAAGCTTAAGGGTATGAGAACATACTCATAACATACAATAATCATACCTAATAAGTAAAAGATCATTAATTGTAAATAATGGCCTAAATCCTTTTCATAACAAAAGTCTAAAGTCATATTTGCAAAGAATCATCAATAATCAACCACGATCCATAAAATCATAGCATAAGTATAAACCATAATTAGTTGGCCTAAAAATAAGCATAATAAATCAATTCCTTAGTTAAGGATCACTTACAAGACTATCCAATTGGTTTGGCTTCCCTCCCAATTCTATCATATCCTAATTCAAGGTTCACTCCCAAAACTATCAAAGTAGTCCAAATCCTTTATTGAATTGGGTTTTCTTACCATTCATGTTATTACTATCTCATGATATATTTATCTATAACCAATTAATTGGGGTGATATATAATTCCAAGACCACTTATCACATAATTAAGACCATACATATGTGTTCCACAAGATCACAAGCGATTCAAATTATCAACTTATCATAACATCTGGAATTGAAATGAGATTCATAAAATTTCATCATAGCATAACACATGGAAAATAAATAGGTTTTGTAACAATCTCATCACAATAAGAATAAAATATATATATAAAGATCAGGTATGATATCATTAGATCATATACTCAGTAAATCATAATTAACACCAAAGGAGGCTATCATAGATGAAAAATTTCATTAAAATTTTACTGGAATATTCCTTAAGGAAAATAGCATTTTTATTTTAAAATAACTTATTTAAAGTAAAAAAATACAAAATATTATGGAAAAATAATTATTTGAGAATAAATAGGGAAAATTATAAAGTAATATTCAAATCATTTATTAGTCATTATGGTGGGAAAGTTAGTTCATGCCAAAATTGTTAAAATAATGATTTTGTTCATACCTTAGTAAAATAGAACCTCATTCAAAAAATAAAATTTAAATCCTTTTTAAAACAATCTGTAAAAAGTTAAAAATGTGCAAAAATGAATTTAAAAAATTATTTAAGAATAGTAAAAAATATTCTTTATTTTTTTATAAAACATTAATATGGATGAAAAGGTTTTTTTGACTAAAGAGGAGATGTATGGAAAAAATTTCTTAACAGATTTTTTTAAACTGTTTTGAGTACCAAAGTGGGGAAAATGATACTAAAAATTAGAAAATAAATAAATAACCATACGATAATAAATATTAAATATTTTTAATCAGATAATTATCATATAATATCCTTAATGGAAATACAATCATAAATAATCCTAATTAAGATGGGATTGGAACATAAATATAATACCTCAAATATTATATAACTTCATACATGTCAATTTTTTTTTAAAAAAATTCAGATTTATGATAAATATATTCTAGAACCATAATAATATATATCAAAAACATATATTATTTACTTACATCATGTTATCACCTTTTTATTTACAATTCTTTATTAAAATCAATGTTTTGGTTGATAACTACTTCATTTTTCAAGAATGTTTCTGTTTAGTAGTCCCAATCCTTGTACTTTGATCATGGTTCTATAATATAATTTTTTATAATAATTTAATTATTATCATATTTAATAATTATATACAATCTTATAAATATTCAAAAAAAGTTATGATGAAAAATTAATTACATCACTTCGTAGAGATGATAGTCTGTACATACACACAAGTGATGTTTCTACTTTTTAATGGACGGAAAAAAAGAAAAATAATTAATTATTCACATTTATAAAATAATAATAATATCATAAATATTATATATATTAATTAAATACATCATTATAACCACAAATGTGAAATGGTGATGAAAAAAAGAAGCGCATCGCTTTGTGGAGGTGTTAGTAAACACATATGCACGATTAATGTTTTCTTTTCCCACAGGATGTAAATGAGGTGGATAATTGTTTTCAATGATAAAAATAACAATTTAGTATATCTAATATAAAAAATAAATTATTTTATAATTTATAACAAATATTTAGAGGAGGTAGAGGAAGAAATAAAATTTAAAGTACTGAGTTAATAATTATACAACCTTATAAAGAAACCAATTTTCGATTACAACTTAATCCTTGAAAAATGGTATTTTTGGAAACAAAAGAAGATATAGGACATGAGTGAGTAATATATTAAGTTATTATTTTTGGTATTTGTGGATCTATATGGGTGATGAAGTGTGGATAAGTGAAGAGAGGTGTCATCCTTTTATTAGGGAGAAAAACACACCTGGAGTTACATAAAAGATTAAATAATATGTAAATATATACATCATAACCATTGAATATATAACCAAAGAACCTAAAATTATAATGAAATATATTAAAGGGTCTAAATAAACTCAAAAATGTATATTTATACATGTTTTGGAGTCATGTTAAGCCTTATCTTCTAGTTAAACTACATTAACCCCATTTTAATCGTAACAATGATAAGTTAACCTTTTTAACATGATATCATAATTATAAAAGAAAATAAAAGAGGAATTATAATAAAATTTAGAAATGAAGATTAAAATTTTTTAATTCATTTTATTAGATTAAATTTCCACAGTTGGAATACTTTTCATTTAATATAACAACACAAAACACATTAATTTTTTTAAGAAAACACTCAATTTAAGAGTAAAAATAATTCCCCATTGAAATCAAGAAATAAGATGGTTTAAATGATTTTTTGTTAATTAATAAAAAATTAATTTTTTTTCTAATTTTTTATCAATCCAAAACCGAATTTCATCTTTCAACCATGCCGTTAAATGAGAAGACCTAATTATTTTAAATTGAATAAAATATAACTTATCAAAGAAAAGCATGGGTTCAAAATTTCAAAATAATGTTTTAAATTAAATTATTAAATAACTTAAAAATATATTTGGTTGAAGAAAAAGTATCCAAGGGGATAATTGAAAGTTTTAGTGACATGTTAAAGTTTTAAACCGTAGTTTAACTCAATTTTCTCTCTTTTACTAAGGTGGGAAATCTTTACCGTGGTTACTATTCATAATGAAAAAAATTAAGTTGGACCTATTAAATAATATTAATTATTATGATTAAAAATAATGAATATATTTTACATGATTAAATTTTTATATATGGTAGAAATTAATTTTAATATAAATTCATAAAACGCAATGATAAAATGTTAAAAAAGTATTTTAAGCCTAAAAATGAACTTATACCAAAATAACTTATAAAGATTTTTCATATGTATTTAATTAGATTATTTATAATTAATGTATGATTATATTAATTTATAATTACATTCAAATAATTATAGGACCTTTTCAAATAAAATAAATGGTAGTTTTACAAAAATATGTATCTTTCTCTATTCACTAAAAAATCTATCTTTTTAGAAAAATACCAAACTTTTACCATAATATAATTATGATATGATTATTTAAAAACTAATATATATATATATATATATATTCAAATAATGTTTTAAAAAATTGAATAAATTAATTATAATATTCACTCATAGAAGGTAATAAAAACCATTTTGAAGAAAATATATTTTTTGAAACATAAAATGACTTTATAGAAAATTGAGTACTTATTTATTATGAATTAATCAATGAATTTGAATTATATAAAACCATTTTATTTTTTTTAAATTTGGTTATTTCTATTCATACATATAATTAAAATGTATAGGTTATGATGATCACATTTAAATAATAATAGTTATATCGAGTTTTTTTAAAATTAGTATTGTGTGTAAAGGAAGCTATCAAATAAATATTATTTATCTAAAGAAAATTACATCATAAAATCTACCCCTTATAATAATTTTTACCTCAAAATTACATCACTCAAATACAAACATATATGGATAATTTTTCCTCATAACATCCTTAGGTTTCCATATATATTACCTTGTTTTATGGTTTCATCACAACACATTGACCTGTTGAGTTGTTTTATATCATATAAATTTCCATATATGATCTAGATTATCCACAGGTAGTTCCTTATAAGAGATATCTTCCAACAACGATACACCCTTTGAGTTCAGTAAATGTGAAGTATCATGTATGTACTTCCTTAAGAGAGATACAAAGATCAAATCATAAACTTGATAGATAATTAGTGCAAGTGAAAAAAGATTAGATACGATCTGAAAAAGATCAAGAACCTAAAGGGGACTGATATATCTATGTCTCAACTTTCCTTTTTCTCCAAATCACAAAAACTTTTTCCAAGGAGATATTTATAGAAATACCTTTTCAACAACTCTGAGCTATAAATATCACAGAATATTATCAGCATAAATTTTCTATCAAATCTAAGCTAACCATATGTTCTACTAAATAGATCTAACCTTCTCTACCATATACCTAACTAGCCCCACTCCCAATAGATTTATATCATTAACTTCATCCCAACATGTTGGATTTTTACTATTTCTACCATAGAGGGATTGATAAAGGGCCATCTAAATGCTCAAATGAAAGATATTTGTGTGAAAAAATTACGCCAAAGGAATGTCTTGGTCCCAACCATATTTAAAGACCATATATAAATTTATCAACATTAGTTCTAGATATTTAATGGTACTCATATACTAACCATCTATTTGAGGATTATATTTAGTACTGAAACTCAACTTCATATTCGAAGCATACTAAAGACCTCTCTAGAAATTTGAGGGAGACCTAAGATCCCAATTAGATATAATAGAATGTGTTACTCCAGGATACCTTACCACTTACATAATTTATATAATTTAAATACAATAATGATTGAAAATTTCTATAGTGGAAATTATGTGTTGTGAATGTTTAAGGTGATCAACGACAACCCAAATAACATTATGAACATTAGATGTTTTGGGAATTCAGAAAACAAAATACATGAAGATTTTTTCCTATTTCCATTATGGTATATGTAAACATTGTAACATCCCTTTAGGCTTATATATCTCATCATAAACCTACTAACATACCAAGAACTGAGATACATATTCTGCAATATCTCTCTTCATGTTGTCTCTTCAGAAATACTCTTCCATAACCCTATACATCTTTGTATGATTAATAGATAATGATTAGACAAGAGATTAATCCAATAGAAATTTATTCTAGTCTAGTATTTATGGTATATTGACTTGGTTACCAAGACTTATCATTCTATCACAATCATCGTAGAACTCAAAAACATTTTCCTCCTTCTAATGCAGTTCTACATCCCCCCATCTACGCCTTTTTAATCCAAACATGGAAGGATAGTTGAAAATTTATATTAGAAGATATTATTTCTCCCTTTAACCATGATTTCAATTTCCATCATCTATAAATACATAATTATTATATTTATTTCAATCCACATCATTGATAAACTAGTATGTTTTTTTTTCAATCAGAGCATCAACCACCTTGTTCACTTTCCCGGGGTGGTAATGTATTGAGAATTCATAATATTTAATAAACATAAAACATATACTTGGAAACATATTTAATTATTTTTACATTAATTTAGATTTTATTATTTTTATATATATCATACTATTCTCTACAAAGATAAGGCCTTTATATTTTAAACAAAAAAATTACTGTTGTATTCTCTATATCATGAGTCAATTAAGATTTCTTATGAATTTTTAACTGGTATGAGGAATAAGATATCACCATAACATTATCCATAAGAATTCATAGTATTCCCTTCTTTGATACATCACAAAAGAATACAAACCCTCCTCTATTGTAGGGTTTTGTATATACAAGTTCACTAACCAACCTTCATTTAATATATTTGAAATTTTCCCCACATTAATCTATCCATTAAAACTTGGATCCTCTGTTAGTCAATTTGGTTATTGGATTATAAATCCATGATAAATCTCTCACATAGTATTGATAGTATCCTTACAACATAAGAAAACTAAAGATATAAGTTACCATGGTTATTATAGTCCTTTTTTTAATAATTTATATATTTGAATAATCTACTAATATACCAATAACTAAGATTATATGACCTAAGAATGACACATTCTATAGAAAAAATTAAAACTAGGTAAATTTAGAAAACAAAATTTCCATCCTTAGGGTCTTAAACACAATCCTCAAATGTTATTAATACTCTTACTCACTCACCAAATATATACTAATATTTTCTATAAAGACTATCAAAAACTGATAAAGGAAATATTAAAATACTTTATTCATCAAATCAATGAAAATAGAGGGAGAATTAGTATATCCAAATGGTAATAATATAAATTCATAATGACCATACCTCATATGAGAGGCTATTTTGGATATAACCTCTTTATTGACTATCAATTGATGATATCTAAGTCAAAGATAAATCTTGGAAAAAAATATTTATCTCATTTTAATTGATGAAATTGATCATCAATATGGGATGATGGATACATTTTCTTGATAGTGATCTTGTTAAGTTCTTGGTAATCAATTCAAAGATGCATTGATCCATATTTATTTTTAATAAAAATAATAGGTACAATTAATTGTGATTCATTATGGTGTATAAATCTGTTATCAATATTCTCATGGAGTTTTTTCTTCAATTTATACAACTCAATTAGAGCCATTTTATATGGGTTCATTGAAATAGGGGTATCATTAAGTATGAGTTCCTTTAAAAAATAAAATATATTATTCAGGGGAAGAATAGAATTTTTTTTAGAAAATATATCATAGTAATATTGAACAATAGGAATATCTTTGATTTTTAGTTTCTCTCCAACAATTTGAGATAAATATCCCTCAAGAATAGGTAGTGAGACCCACATAATGGAAGAAAAATTCATTGTAAATTCATAATCATCATCACATCAAAATATGATAATTGGTTGGTTAAAAATATAAAATATGGCTTACCTTCCTCAATGATTGATATGGTATCAATAGAGAGAGTTAATCCATCCCCAAAAATCACATAAAATTAAAATAGAGGTAGAATCACTATATTTAAAGGAATTATACTCTCACAGACTTATATTAGATATAAGCTATAAACTTTAAACGTGATCATCATACCATTAGATGTTTTTACTTGTAACACAATATTTAATCATCAAGGTTTTCAATTAACATATTTAGAGATATTTAATTATATAAAGCAATTAATATGTATAAGATAAAATAAGATACTTGAATATTTTATCATTCCTATAACCACCTCAACTTCATTGTTCTATCTTTATTCCCTTATTAAACCAAAATAGTTAGTGTGAGCATAAAAAATCACAGTGTGTAATCATGTAATCATGAAAAATAACTAATAGGTTGCCTAAATCATAGAAACTTCATTTTAATATATAAAACCTTAGGTTTAACCTTGGTTACCCAAGGTCATCAGCTATTCAAATCCCTCATCATGGTTTAAAAAAATGTTATTTAATCCAAGCATATCCCCAAGAGTTTGGAACCTTTTACACAGTAAGGGGTTATTCAAAATGAACTAGTATTATAGATGAGATATACTCAACAAATGTTTTTAGGGTTATAACCTTATAGGTTTAGTGTCTTTGGATTCTAGATACATAATCTTCTTATTTCATGAAAGATATTAAATGTTTCCAAAAACTATCTCCCCACATAGAACAATTTTTAGATAAATCATACATAAAAAAATTCTTCATAACCTGAGAAAAGGAAACATAATAAAAGACGATCTCAGATGCACACTAAGGGTAAACATATGAGATATCAATCAATGATTATAAGTGTAAATAAGATAAGAATACAGGTATGATAATATTACCATAACTTAAAATAATAATACCCAATAAATAAAATATCTGTTGGAACCATGGTCTTCTATGCATGATTTGGAGTGTGGTTTGTGTTTGTTTTCAATCATCAATGGAAGTTCGGATCGTGTATAAGAAAAGAGATCATACCGTTCAAGCACACAACAGTATTGAAGGTGGCGCCATTTCCCAGTGTTTGCCAAATTTTTGGGGTCCAAAATTTGGAAATTGGTGAGCATCGTGAAAATAGAATTTCCATGAAGATCATGATTTAATATGGCAAAGGCATGAATTTCGTGAAGATGGGATGCATGGACTGGATTTCGCGAAGACCAGAAGAATGATTACGGTGATTCTTCGCGAGTACGTCAAGCTTTGCGAACGGCAGAGGCTGAAGCGCATCGCGGTGGAGAAGGGCTTCATGAGGGAGCTTCACGGTGAAGGCGCGAAGGAATGTTGACGGTGATTCTTCGCGACTAAGTCAAGCTTCGCGAACGGCAAAGTGCCATGGTGCTTCGCGATTTGGACAGAATTCCGGTGGAATATTTGGAGCTTCGCGATTTGAGATGACGTGGTGTTGACTTCGTACGGAAGGGTCGAGGGTCGGTGGAATCGCCTATAAATAGAGGCCGTCCCCCTCAAGAGAAGTAGAGAGTTTTTCAGAGAAAGCACTTTGCTCTTGGTTCGCAAAGGTCTCTCGTGAAGGCAGCGTGCTTCGCGAAAGAGGAGCTTCGCAGCAGCTATTCTAGATCCGCAAAAGTCGGGCGCCCCGCGTTGGCTCAGTGAGCATCGTGAAGAGGTAGGATCTTCGCGATAGCCAAGCATAGCGAAGGCTGGAGCATCGCGAGAGTGCTTCGCGATTGAGCTTCGCGATTGAGCTTCGCGATTGAGATTCGCGAAATGGCAGGGGCTCCGCGAAGGCTTGTTTGAGCTTTGCAATATTGGGAGCCTCGCGGAGTAGGGTACTTTGCGAAGGCCTTTTCCAAAGGTTGTTTGCCATGTGGACAAGGAAAAAGGGGGTATTCATCAGTGGTTGGAATTTGGATCTTAACAGAGCATTAAAATAAGGACTCTGATGCAAGCAAAGTCTCATGCTGAACAGGAGACAATGAACTTCATGACTATCAATTGAAGAGACCTTCACGTCTATAAACTGAGTGTGACTTCACCAACGGTAGTGAGCTAGGGGGAGTCAACGGGAGTGACCCGAGAGAAGCAGTGAGCTATCTCAGAACCTTTGTAAAGGAAGTGAGCCTGGGACAGAGTGACTGTGCCCGAACAATTGTAATCTCCAGCTAGTGAAGCTTAGTGGTTTTTGGTACGACCGACAACTTGTCGGCATATACTCCTTGGACGTAGCCCTTAGTGGTGAACCAAGTAAAAAGGGCTATGTCTTCTCTGTGTATGTGAATGTTTTCTTTTTGATCTTTCTCATCTCATAGGTTCAAAAAGTTCCTACCAACATGGGAACAAGATCAACAACTTTAAGAAGAAAAAGTTGTCACCCTGATTCACCCCTCCCCTCTCAGGGTGTCCCGGGGTCCTTCAAGTGGTATCAGAGGCGAGGTTGCTGGTGTTGAATCTGAATTTTTTTTGTCATGGAAAACACGGTCAATGTCAGGGGAGTCCCTCCCTTCGATTGAAGTAATTTCTAGATCTGGAAGAACAGAATGAGATCTCATCTGAGATCTCTTGGAAGGGAAGTTATCTTTTCTACTGTGCAAGGAATACATGGCACTGTTCCAATAGGCCTTGCTATGACTGAAATAGATAGGAAACTTCTTGATGCAGATGCTAAAGCACAGAATGCACTCACTGCAGCCCTTTCTGATCAGATCTACCTAAAGGTGATGAATTGCACCTCAGCAAAATCCACGTGGGATAAACTTGAGAATATTTATGAAGGTGATAGAAAAGTGAAGGAGGCAAAACTATAAGTGCTGCACAATCGGTTTGATGATCTGAAGATGCATCCAGATGAGAATGAAGACTCTTTCTTCAATCGAATTACTGAAGTGGTTGGATCTATTCAGGGTCTAGGTGAAGAAATCAAAGACATTGATATTGTAAAGAAAATATTGAGAATACTTCCACCTCTTTATAATGCGAAGGTGTCAGCCCTTGAGGAAAGAGATCTTTCCAAACATTCTCTAGATGATCTACTGAGTAGTTTGGTAGCATATTAAATGAGAGTCTGTAACACCCCAAGCTTCCACGGTACGTTTCCTTTCGAATAATGCGATAGCGTGTGTTGTACGCAACCTCGAGTTCTAACACACACCACAACTAATTAAACTAGCCGTTGTGAATAGTAATACCTAATTTATGAAATCATATATATTTTATATTTCAAAATGGACTTCATTTTTGGATTCGGAATATTGAAATTAGACTAGGGTGAAATTTTGGTACTTTTCGGATAACTTTTATATTTTGATGAATAGTGAAAATTACTAAATTTTAATTAAAATCAACTTTTTTAATCAAAATAATTAATATTGATAAATTATGAATTTGAGTGGTTTTAAAGTATATTTAGAATATATTTTTACCATTTAATTTAATGTTTGTCATTGGAAATAATTTCACAATTAAACCAGACATAAACAAGTGTCAATCTTTTGATAGTTATTATCTCTTAAAAACACGCTTTTTATTTTAACAACGGGAATTAATTTTAAATTAATTTCTGCCACTTCTGTGTTTTGAATTTGGAAAAATGGATTACATATTTGGAATTAGGATGTCCAAATTATGTAAATAGGTAACTTTTATTTTTACACATTTTGAATAATTACTGCGGTAAATATTTTATTTACCATGGTTAAAGGGTAAATCCGGTAAATAAGGGTTAAAAAATAATATTATAATAATACAAAATTACCCTAAAACGTGTCCTAACCTTATTTGTGGACACATACCCGACCATGGGCATCCTTGGGTCGATTTGGGGACCCATTAGAGCCACTTGTATGTGGTAGGGACACATTATATTAATAAAGTTAAAATAAAAATAAAAATGGCATAAGCTTACATCTTTTAGAAGAACAATTTTTACATAGGGTTATACATGTTGGATTTTCGATTATAAATATTAATTAGAAAGCTAAAAAGATTTCCTACATAATTATTTTTTATTTATAATTTTTAGACATAAAATAATTTAAATTATTAATGACACAATAATGATGAAATGTTTACCTCATTAATAAATCATTTAAATAAATAAGATTATAATGATTAAAATATTATCTAAAACCTGTCCAATTCTTATTGGTTGATGTTATTTAGAATATGAGTCATCTTATCTTCGACCTCAATTATTTTTGGACCATTATAAACCTAATTTTATTATATTATAAAGTAATACTTTCACTCTTTCCTAAAGAGCCCCTCCTCTCCCTTATAAAAGGAGACCACTTCTACTCATTACTCACACCTCTCAAGCCACTTGGCTCGTCCAAACCCTACCCAAATACTCTCCCAATATCCCTCACTACAACCTAGAGTCCTTAGTTTGATCAGAAAGCCAACCTAAGGATCCCTTTTGATCAAATCAAAAGGAAGAACCCGAAGAAGAGGTAATATTTTCACCACCCCTTTTCAAGTTCCTTTCTTCTTCCACTTCTTCTTTCTTTGTTATTACCATTATAAAATAATAACTCCAGTATCTCACATATACTGTGATGTTATTATAAATATGGTACAACCATATTCAGTATTCTATCCACCCTTTGAATAACATGTCACCATACGTGCGTACGTACGGCTTACCGTCTCCACGTCGTGGTGTAATTGTTATTCAATATATTATTATTTGGATGGGTATAATAATGATGTTTAACTCAGGTAAATAATAAATATAACATGTTAAGGATTCTGTATATATGATATACCATCCATTTATATATTATTTTAATATCAAAAGAATGATATTGTCGCTCGTGCGTACGTACGGACTACCGTCTCCACGAACGCGA
The DNA here is from genome assembly GCA_963277665.1 of Viscum album. Classification (NCBI taxonomy): domain Eukaryota; kingdom Viridiplantae; phylum Streptophyta; class Magnoliopsida; order Santalales; family Viscaceae; genus Viscum; species Viscum album. The sequence continues at coordinate 1,589,883,841 of OY728131.1, forward strand.
TGAGATTCATTCTCCATCGTATCCATTCAAGTATAATTATCATTTGATGATTTAAAAATGATGTTTAAGGACTTTATATCATTATGGATATGAATAAGATACAACAAACATGGCTTATGTAACAAAACATATAAAAGAAAATGAGTAAGTTAACACCCGAAACGACGATAATTTTAAGATATTATTAGCAAATAAATGTTAAAAGATCATATATGATATCATATTAATATATATGATTCTTGTATAATTTAATAACAATTATTTCACCATTATACAGGAGGTTAACCTACCCCAACCAAGGAAAAGTACAAGGTAAGGGTTATTTCACAATCTCTTCATTATCCGAGGTTGTTTATACGTAATAATTTACTGGGATCTTGTTATCATCCACATCCATGTTTCTTCAAAATGTATTTCAAATTTTTTTTTTAATATTTAAAAGAATATGGGTTAAAGTCATTTATACCCTTGTTTGACTTTTGATAAGAGGTTTATAAGGGAATCTTTCTGTCGTTTTCCAAACAAGGTGCTTTTTAACCTTTTCGACAAAATTAAGATAAGAACGTTTTTTTAACTTATACGGCGGGTGCGGTTATTTTCCGCCGTTATAAAATCTTCAAAGCTTCCCTTACAAGCTTATAAGAGTATTTTCAAATAAAATGTTTTATTTTATATGGATCTTAAATGATTTCAAAATAAAAAGAGATATTTCTTTAAAATGAATTTTGATTTCATCTATGTCAACATCCTTTGATGGATTTTACACTTATTTAAAGTTGATTTGTTATGATAAAAAACTTCTATATTATATTGAAGGTTTTGTGATATATTTGACTGTGGATGTGCTATTTTTTATATACCATTCATGGTTTATGATGAAAGTATTGACATTTCGTATGCTAGTTTTAATACGAATGTTTATGTTATGTTTAAACCTTTTCATATGGGAATGCATTGGACTTAATATGTGACGGGTGGATCCCGCTATAGCTCCTCGATGCATCGGTAGGTCTCATGAGACAAACTAGTGTCTTGGCACAATGCCTTGGAAAAATCTTATTTGTAGTCTTGGCACGAGGCCTTGACTATGTGGTTATGATAGTCTGGCATTATGCATTCCAACATTATGAAAGTGGTTATTGATATTGCATGTGATTATTCGATTAGTAGAATATCCATGTGAATAAGTAAATGTAATTATTTCATTTTATTTATGCCATACTATGTTGAAGTTAAAGTATAAAAGGATTTTGTTTTAGTTATACATTGCCTTAAATGTTTATTCTTATTTATGAAAGTTTCCGCTATATTGTTATCCTTACTGGGCATTTGAGCTCACCCCTTTTCTATGTTTTATTTTTCCCAGGAAGTGAAGAAGTAAATTATGAATGACCTGCAGGGATATTATGTGGGGATATGAGTGTGTATTATGGAGACATTATGTTGTTGTAGTAGTCTTTCATTTTATGATGTAATGTAAAACTTATGAATATATCTAGTGTTTCCAAGGCTACTAAACCAATCGGTCTTTCGAGATTTGATCTTTCTTGTGATCATGCCAATGTTATGTAATTAATGCACCGACTCTGGGTAACTGGGGTCGGGGCGTTACAGTTGGTATCAGAGGAAGTTTAGTACAAACTTTGGAAGCTAGATTTAGATAAACTCTGATTAGAGCACGTAGACCTAAGATGAACTTTGAGGATTAGTATAGAAGAACTTCCTAGAATTTTGGTATTATAGAGATTTTGTGAGTTGTCCGAGCAATACATCCCTGTCTGGATACGAGCAGGTAGAGGCGGCTCTGGCACAGATGTACCTAGGGGTAAAACCCGAAAACACCGCTTTGAGCTAGACTCGAACGGGAACTGGTGCACGACAACGGGCCTTGCTGCACTCTTGGTTACGACACTCCCGGGGGATATGCTTAGGATAATTCTCATTTTCTTTACAAACCATTATGAAGGGTTTATGATTATATAAATCCTCAAAGGAGACATTTTTATGATTATGGATTATATCCATAAATAGTTAAATTTATGTTAAGTGTTTTATAAGTATGGGATTATGTATTTTGATTCATAAACTAATCTAGTTTATGCCATTGTTTAGAAATGGCGCCTAGTGGAAGAAATGGAAACCGTATCAATGCACTTACTCCATGTAGGGATTTCCCTCCTACTCAAGATAATTATAGTGGGGCTAGTGATGCAACTGGTGCCGATCAGCTAATCACCTTACTGGGACAACTTACTCAGGTTATGAATAATAACCTTACCCGTATGGAGCACCCTGATCCGCATCGTGGAGGATCAATGATAGATAGATTCATGAGGCAACAACCACCAACGTTCAATGGGAGTACAAATCCCTTAGTAGCTGAGCAATGGATAAATTCCCTAGAGAAAATATTTCAGGCTTTGGGGAGCAGTGAAAGGGAAAAAGTTATCATGGCAGTTTACCGCCTCACTGGAGATGCTGATCAATGGTGGTCATTGATTCAAAACATGAAGGAAGATGATTAAGTATCAAATATGGAATGGAGGGAGTTCAAAGATCTGTTTTTAGAAAAATACTTTCCTCGCGACCATCGAGCAGATATGGAAAGACAATTTCTAAGTCTGAGACAGAAGGAGGATGAGAATGTCGCAAAGTATGAGGCTAACTTTACAAGGTTATCAAGGTACGCTGGTGATTATATACGTAACCAAAGAAGTAAGATTGATCGTTTCTTTGATGGGTTAAAACCATTTCTCTGTCGAGCATTAGTCTCACAATCCTTTTCGTCGTACGAAGACATTGTCTCATGTGCAATCAAGACCGAAAAGGAATTCTCTAAGTCTTATGACTTTAAAGCAAAGCAAGAGAAGAGGAGGCCTGCTGATAAATCTGGGAATGGAAATAAGGGGAAGAAAGGAACGGTTGAATATCTATCCTGTTGTAAATGTGGGAAGAAACACCCCGGTGCTTGCTTGAAGGGAATGGGAGTCTGTTACAAGTGTGGTGAAAAAGGCCACCAAGATCGTGATTGCAAAGGGAAGAAGGAAGCCACCAACGTTCAGTGCTACAATTGCAGGGAGATGGGAAATTATGCGAATGAATGTCCTAAGCGTCAGGAGAACTTACCTCAGAAAAGACCAAGGGATTAAGGCCAAGCTTATGCTATCACTACTGCTGAGGTAGAAGCTCCGAAAGACGTGGTGGCTGGTAATTTAATGGTTTCCTCAAGTTTAGCAAATGCATTATTTGACTCTGGATCGTCGCATTGTTTCATATCTTCTCAGTTTGCTAAGAAAATTAGATATTTCCAATTTGATTTAATAAGGGAGTTGTCAGTTAAAACTCCTAAGGGAAGTATCATTGCAACAAAGTTTTGTGAATCAGTCCCCATTAGAGCACATAAATTTTTTTTATCTGCTGATCTCATGGTCATACATATGATTGAGTTTGATATAATCCTCGGTATGGACTGGCTTTCAGACTATGATGCGAAGATTTATTGTAAGAAGAAAGAGGTTACGATTCTTGATGATAATGATAAGGAACACCTTATTTTTAGAGTAGAATCTTCACCACCTAATTCTTATTTAGATCCACCCCCAGTAGCTCAACTTAATTCAATTATTGGGGAGGAAGAGAATGAAATAACTGTCGGTGAGGAAAGGAATGTTCAAATAGAGGATGTACCTGTTGTGAAAGAATTTGTAGATGTATTTCCGGAAGATTTACCTGGACATCCTCCAGAACGATAAGTTGAGTTTTCCATTGATTTAATTCCTGGATCAAGGCCTATATCGAAGACCCCTTACAGAATGATTACTGTAGAGTTAGTCGAACTAAAGAAACAACTAGAGGAATTGAGTAATAAAGGATTTATTCGCCCAAGTGTTTCTCCATGGGGAACCCCTGTTATTTTTGTTAAAAAGAAAGATGGATCTATGAGTTTATGTATCGACTACAGGGAGATCAATGCTATAACGATAAAGAACAAGTATCCCCTACCTCGTATTGATGATTTATTTGACCAACTGCATGGAGCTCAATACTTTTCAAAGATTGACCTTCGATCTGGATACCATCAGTTGTGTATGAAGATGGAATTTTGAAATTCGGGAAGAGACTTTGTGTTCCCGATTTACCTGATCTGAAAAGGGAATTGCTGGATGATGCTCATAGTTCCAATTTCTCTATACACCCTGGGAGCACCAAAATGTATAGAGATTTGAAGGAACATTTTTGGTGGGACAACATGAAGAGGGAGATTGCTGATTTTGTGTCAAGATGTATGGTTTGTCAACAAGTGAAAGCTGGAAGGCAACAGCCTGGAGGAGTCATGCAACCTCTTCCCATACCAGAGTGGAAATGGGACAATATTACGATGGACTTTGTCATGGGGCTACCAAAGACTCCTAGAAGGATCGATGCAATATGGGTTATTGTTGATCGTCTTACCAAGTTAGCACATTTTCTTGCTATAAGAGAAGATCTAACCCTGGAACGTCTAGCAAGACTATACATTAATGAAGTTGTGAGACTTCATGGAGTACCCCTATCGATTGTTTCTGATCGTGATCCCCGTTTTACTTCAAGATTTTGGAAAAGTCTTCAGAAATCCCTGGATACTGAACTTCATTTGAGCACTGCTTACCACCCTTAGACAGATGGACAATCAGAATGGACTATTCAAACCCTAGAAGACATGTTGAGATCTTGCTCACTTGACTTTCAGGGTATGTGGGATCAATATTTACCACTGGTAGAATTTTCCTATAACAATAGCTTCCATTCGAGTATTCAGATGGCACCATATGAAGCGTTATACGGAAAGAGATGTCGTACACCAACCTGTTGGGATGAGGTTGGTGAAAGAAAACTTGTAGGCCCAGAACTGGTGGAGGAAACAGTGGAAAAGGTGAAGGTAATCCAAAATCACATCAAAGAAGCTCAAAGTAGGCAGAAAAGCTATGCCGATAATCGAAGGAAGGATTTGGAATTTCAGGTCGGTGATCATGTTTTCCTGAAGGTATCTCCATGGAAGGGAGTCATACGTTTTGGTAATAAAGGTAAATTGAGTCCCAGGTACATCGGACCTTTCGAAATTCTAGAATGAATTGGGGTTGTAGCTTACCGATTGGCAATGCCGCCAAGTCTCTCCAAAGTTCACGATGTGTTCCACATATCTCTGTTGAGAAAATACATGCCTGACCCAACGCATGTACTCACCTATGAGGAATTAGAACTGGAACCCGATTTGTCTTATTGTGAAGAGCCCGTCAGGATTCTTGATACGAGAGAACAAGTACTGAGAAACCGGACGATGCGTCTGGTAAAAGTTTTGTGGAGAAACCATAAGATGGAAGAGGCAACGTGGGAACCCGAGGAACTTATGATGAAGAACCACCCGAGTCTTTTTATGCAGTAATACCCTAGAAATTGCGAGGACGCAATTATTTGAAGGAGGGGATAATGTAACACCCCAAGCTTCCACGGTACGTTTCCCTTCGAATAATGCGATAGTGTGTGTTGTACGCAACCTCGAGTTCTAACACACACCACAACTAATTAAACTAGCCGTTGTGAATAGTAATACCTAATTTTTTAAATCATATATATTTTATATTTCAAAATGGACTTCATTTTTGGATTCGGAATATTGAAATTAGCCTAGGGTGAAATTTTGGTACTTTTCAGATAACTTTTATATTTTGATGAATAGTGAAAATTACTAAATTTTAATTAAAATCAACTTTTTTAATCAAAATAATTAATATTGATAAATTATGAATTTGAGTGGTTTTAAAGTATATTTAGAATATATTTTTACCATTTAATTTAATGTTTGTCATTGGACATAATTTCACAATTAAACCAGACATAAACAAGTGTCAATCTTTTGATAGTTATTATCTCTTAAAAACACGCTTTTTATTTTAACAACGTGAATTAATTTTAAATTAATTTCTGCCACTTCTGTGTTTTGAATTTGGAAAAATGGATTACATATTTGGAATCAGGAAGTCCAAATTATGTAAATAGGTAACTTTTATTTTTACACATTTTGAATAATTACTGCGGTAAATATTTTATTTACCATGGTTAAAGGGTAAATCCGGTAAATAAGGGTTAAAAAATAATATTATAATAATACAAAATTACCCTAAAACGTGTCCTAACCTTATTGGTGGACACATACCCGACCATGGGCATCCATGGGTCGATTTGGGGACCCCTTAGAGCCACTTGTATGTGGTAGGGACACATTATATTAATAAAGTTAAAATAAAAATAAAAATGGCATAAGCTTACATCTTTTAGAAGAACAATTTTTAAATAGGGTTATACATGTTGGATTTTAGATTATAAATATTAATTAGAAAGCTAAAACGATTTCCTAAATAATTCTATTTTATTTATAATTTTTAGACATCAAATAATTTAAATTATTAATGACACAATAATGATGAAATGTTTACCTCATTAATAAATCATTTAAATAAATAAGATTATAATGATTAAAATATTATCTAAAACCTGTCCAATTATTATTGGTTGATGTTATTTAGAATATGAGTCATATTATCTTCGACCTCAATTATTTTTGGACCATTATAAACCGAATTTAATTATATTATAAAGTAATACTTTCACTCTTTCCTAAAGAGCCCCTCCTCTCCCTTATAAAAGGAGACCACTTCTACTCATTCCTCACACCTATCAAGCCACTTGGCTCGTCCAAAACCTGCCCAAATACTCTCCCAACATCCCTCACTACAACCTAGAGGCCTTAGTTTGATCAGAAAGCCAACCTAAGGAGCCCTTTTGATCAAATCAAAAGGAAGAACCCGAAGAAGAGGTAATATTTTCACCACCCCTTTTCAAGTTCCTTTCTTCTTCCACTTCTTCTTTCTTTGTTATTACCATTATAAAATAATAACTCCAGTATCTCACATATAATGTGATGTTATTATAAATATGGTACAACCATATTCAGTATTCTATCCACCCTTTGAATAACATGTCACCATACGTGCGTACGTACGGCTTACCGTCTCCACGTCGTGGTGTAATTGTTATTCAATATATTATTATTTGGATGGGTATAATAATGATGTTTTACTCAGGTAAATAATAAATATAACATGTTAAGGATTCTGTATATATGATATACCATCCATTTATATATTATTTTAATATCAAAAGAATGATATTGTCGCTCGTGCGTACGTACGGACTACCGTCTCCACGAACGCGATGAGATTCATTCTCCATCGTATCCATTCAAGTATAATTATCATTTGATGATTTAAAAATGATGTTTAAGGACTTGATATCATTCTGGATATGAATAAGATACAACAAACATGGCTTATATAACAAAACATATAAAAGAAAATGAGTAAGTTAACACCCGAAACGACGATAATTCTAAGATATTATTAACAAATCAATGTTAAAAGATCATATATGATATCATATATATATATATGATTCTTGTATAATTTAATAACAATTATTTCACCATTATATAGGAGGTTAACCTACCCCAACCAAGGAAAAGTACAAGGTAAGGGTTATTTCACAATCTCTTCATTATCCGAGGTTGTTTATACGTAATAATTTACTGGGATCTCGTTATCATCCACATCCATGTTTCTTCAAAATGTATTTCAAAACATTTTTAATATTTAAAAGAATATGGGTTAAAGTCATTTATACCCTTGTTTGACTTTTTATAAGAGGTTTATAAGGGAATCTTTCCATCGTTTTCCAAACAAGGTGCTTTTAAACCTTTTCGATAAAATTAAGATAAGAACGTTTTTAACTTATACGGCGGGTGCAGTTATTTTCTGCCATTATAAAATCTTCAAAGCTTCCCTTACAAGATTATAAGAGTATTTTCAAATAAAATGTTTTATTTTATATGGATCTTAATTGATTTCAAAATAAAAAGAGATATTTCTTTAAAATGAATTTTGATTTCATCTATGTCAACATCCTTTGATGGATTTTACACTTATTTAAAGTTGATTTGTTATGATACAAAACTTCTATATTATATTGAAGGTTTTGTGATATGTTTGACTGTGGATGTGCTATTTTTTATATACCATTCATGGTTTATGATGAAAGTATTGACATTTCGTATGCTAGTTTTAATAAGAATGTTTATGTTATGTTTAAACCTTTTCATATGGGAATGCATTGGACTTAATATGTGACGGGTGGAGCCCGCTATAGCTCCTTGATGCATCGGTAGGTCTCATGAGACAAACTAGTGTCTTGGCACAAGGCCTTGGAAAAATCTTATTTGTAGTCTTGGCATGAGGCCTTGACTATGTGGTTATGATAGTCTGGCATTATGCATTCCAACATTATGAAAGTGGTTATTGATATTGCATGTGATTATTCGATTAGTAGAATATCCATGTGAATAAGTAAATGGAATTATTTCATTTTATTTATTCCATACTATGTTGAAGTTAAAGTTTAAAAGGCTTTTGTTTTAGTTATACATTTCCTTAAATGTTTATTCTTATTTATGAAAGTTTCCGCTATATTGTTATCCTTACTGGGCATTTGAGCTCACCCCTTTTCTATGTTTTATTTTTCCCAGGAAGTGAAGAAGTAAATTATGAATGACCTATAGGGATATTATGTGGGGATATGAGTGTGTATTATGGAGACATTATGTTGTTGTAGTAGTATTTCATTTTATGATGTAATGTAAAACTTATGAATATATCTAGTGTTTCCAAGGCTACTAAACCAATCGGTCTTTCGAGATTTGATCTTTCTTGTGATCATTCCAATGTTATGTAATTAATGCACCGACTCTGGGTAACTGGGGTCGGGGCGTTACAGAGTCAAACCTGAAGATGCTACGACTCGGGTGAGCAAGGAAATGGCATTCAAGGCCATGGATAAACTAAAAATCTCAAAGGATAGTAGCGGTGAAGATGACGAAGAAAAAGAAATTCTTTCTCTCATTACAAAGAAGTTCCAGAAGGGGAAAGGGAAATTCAAAGGGAAGTTACCTCTCGCGTGTTTCCGTTGTGGAAAAGTTGGGCACATTGCTTCTCAGTGTTTAAAAATGATCAATAATGAAGATAGTGAGGATGAAAACTTCAAGAAGCCTCAGAGAAGGTTCTTCAAAAAGGGAGACTTCAAATCTGGTAAGAAAATGCAAAGGAAGAGTTTTGTCTGTGAAGAGGAAGAAGATGATAATGAATTCTATGATGAAGAAGAAACAGAATTCAAAACTGGGAACCATGCTTCTATGATGGCCACTGTTGAAAAGCCAGAAGATATTGAAGGAGAAAAACAACTGAGAACTTGTGTAGATCCTGAGATGCAACTTAAGGATGCGGTTAGTAAGCACAAGATTAAATGTAAGAGCTGCAATAAGTGGAAATCAATTGTGGAAGAATCAACTGAATACGTTGATCAACTTGAATCTGAAATTGAATGACTAGAAGAATTTGTGAAGGTACAGTCTAAAATAATTGAAAGTAATGATGATGTAGTAGATCTGAAGTTGAGAATTGAAGAACAGGAAAAGGTCATCAATGACCTCACCTCCAGACTGGATGAAAAATCCAAGACTGCTGATGGTCTTGAGGAGGAAGTAGTTACTCTAAGGAGTAAACTGGAGACTGAATCAGTTCCAAAAGAATCGAGGAAGAAAATAAAGTTTGGAAGATTCTCAGATGCAGAATTACTAGCAAGAGCCAAGTGTAGTTCAGATGGGGTTGGAAAAATCTTAAGTGATCAAAGACCCGCTTGCATGGGAAAGAGTGGAATTGGCTGTGAGGCTGAGACATCAACTGCTGGAAGTGAAAAGATCCAAAATAAAGATAAGATGAAAGTTGAACATGTTGAAACGTTTCCTAGAGTGCTGAAAAAGGAACCCTCAATCCAAACTAAAAGGGGACCTAAAAATTATCCTCAAACATTCAGAAATGACAGACAGTCTTACTATTCTCCCAAGGAAGAAGGTTTGAGGAGAAATTCAAGTGAGAAGACATTTCCTCTCATGAAGTGTCAGTTCTGTGGCTATCTAGGCCATACCATGTCATATTGTGAAGAGGCAAGAACCTATCTGAATGGAGAAGATATAGAAGCTCAACAAAGGAGAACAATTTCATATCCTAATTCTTATAGAAGAAATAGTTTCTATGGATATTGTTTTTGTTGTTCTAACTTTGGTCATAAGGCCGCTAATTGCAGGTAGAGAATGGGCATGGACACCTCATACTGACGTTCAAGACAAGTCAAGTCTCGTCAGCAGGACAATGTTGCTCTTTCAAACAGGTTTTCACCTCTCAGAGAAGACTTTGACTATGAAGAACCTGGGTATGTGGAAGAGATAATTGAAAGACCATCGGTTCTCTATACTCGATCTAATGTCTCATGGAAGGAAAGGAAGAAGATTGAGAAATCCAACCTTGCAGAGGTGGCCCTCAAAGCTACAAAGAACAACAGTACCTAGATTCTGGATAGCGGTTGTTCATCTAATATGACAGGTAATGCCGACTTACTAATGAATATCATAAGGAATGTCGATGGTACAATAAGATTTGGTAATGATGGGGCTCTGAGAATCAAAGGGAGTGGAAGTACCGAATTAGATAATGGAGAGCTAAAGAAGACTGAAGTCCTTTACGTAGATGGCCTACGTCATAATCTCCTCAGCGTGAGTCAACTCTGCGAATCCGGACTTATAGTCACGTTTAATCAGAAAGGCTGCACTATCAAGGGAAAGACTGGCAATTCACTTATGAAGGGATGCAGAACAGAAGGCAACTTGTATCAGGTTGATAGTGAAGAAAATGTATGTTATATGACTATTGAAGAAGAAAACAATTTGTGGCATCGGAGACTGGGACACATCAATCAACAAGACATGGAGAAAATATCAAAATTGAGAATTGTCATGGACATTCAAAACCTGAAGCGTGAGCGTGAAAAATCTTGCGATGCTTGTATTTGTGGGAAGCTGGTCTGCAGTTCATATCGGCCAAAGAAGAAAAGAGCATCTCACCTTCTTGATCTGATTCATACAGATGTTTGTGGGACAATAAATGTTGTCGGAACTCATGGAGAAAGGTACTTTGTCCTTTTCATAGATGATTACAGTAGAATGTCATGTGTGATGGTCATTCACAGGAAATGACAAGTTCTTAACTGCATGAAAACATATCAACGAATCACCGAGAATGATACTGGACGAACAATCAAAGTGTTGCGATCTGACAATGGAGGATAATACACGTCCATTGAATTTGAGAATTATCTGGAGAAGCATGGGATACATCATGATGTAGATGCTGTGAGAACTCCACAACAAAATGGAGTTGTTGAACGTAGGAATCTACAAGTGAATAACATGGCATGAACTATGTTGATTGAGAGTCGTATTCCACGACATTACTGGAAAGAGGCTGCTCAAGCTGCAGTGTACATTCAGAATCGAACAATACTTTATATGGGTGGGACGAAGACACCATATGAATTGTGGAATGGACGGAATCCTTCTCTAAAATACTTTTATGTCTTTGGAAGTAAATGCTTCATCAGGAACAAAGAAGGAAATCAAGGGAAATATGGCGACAATGTAGATGAAGGAATTTTCCTCGGTTACTCAATGAAAAGTAAAGCCTACAAATGTTTCAACAAGCGTTTGGGAAGTATTGTGGAAAGCAGTGATGTTAAGATAATTGAAGAGAAAACCACAAATGCTTTAAGGACGTTATATGCTGATATGATAGAAGTTCAGGAAGAATGTGAACGTGAAGAAAATACAAATGCAGAAATAGAGGAAGCTATTCAAAACACTCAGCAGTCACATCAAGATGTTGCCTCAGAAGAAGAATCTGAAGAAGAAACTACGGCTGAAGAGAATACTACTGAACCTCGCAGGAGAAATCGAAGAGTTGATATTGATCCATCCAATATAATTGGGGACAGAAGTGCACCCACTCAAACAAGAAGGATGAGGAATACCACGCAATCTGCATTTCTATCAGTTGTAGAGCCATCCTCATTCGAAGAAGCTGCAAAAGATAAATCTTGGGTGAAATCCATGAATGATGAATTAGATCAGATTGACAAGAATCAGACATGGGATCTTGTCCAGAGACCCGAAGGTCACAATGTGATTGGTACCAAATGGATCTTCAAAAATAAGTTTGATGAGCATGGAAGTGTCATCAGAAACAAGGCACGACTGGTATGTAAAGGATAATCCCAGATTGAAGGCATTAATGTTGAAGAAACCTTTGCTCCAGTGGCTAGACTGGAGTCAATCAGGATTTTCCTTGCCATGGCACTCCAAAGAGGACATAAAGTATATCAAATGGATGTCAAGACAACATTCTTGAATGGTGTACTCGAAGAAGAAGTCTACATTGAACAACCAGTGGGCTTTGTGTTGGGTACTGATGAAACAAAGGTCTGTAAACTGAAGAAAGCTCTATATGGTTTGAAGCAGGCACCACGGGCATGGTACTCACGGCTGGACTCATATCTCAAGAAGTTGGAATTCAAAAGAGGAGGAGTTGATCACAATATCTATGTGAAGAATTCTCCAAAAGATCAATTCATGGTTCTTGTCTACGTTGATGATATCAAATTTGGTGGAAGCAGGCAGAAATCAGTGGATGAATTTGACAACCACATGAAATCATAATTTGAAATGTCTATGATTAGGGAGCTCACATATTTCTTGGGGCTGCAAGTGATTCAAAAGAAGGAATACAAATTCATTTCTCAGGAAAAATATGCAAAAGTGTTGCTGAAGAAGTTCAATATACAAGACTCCAAACCAATGTCAACTCCAATTGCAGTTGGAACAAAACTTGGAAAGCATGAGGATGGGAACTCTGTTGATCCCACCATGTACAGAAGGATCATTGGAATCCTATTGTACCTGACAGCGACAAGGCCAGATATTGTCTTTGCAACATGCCTTGCGACCCGCTTTCAGAGTAATCCAAAGGAGGAACATATGGCAGCAGTAAAAAGAATCACGAGGTACATTAAAGGTACACATAACTTTGGGTTATTTTTTTCTTCAGGAAGGGACAGTGAATTATCAGCGTTTTCTGATGCTGACTGGGCTGGTGATGTAGTAGACAGAAATTCCACTAGTGGTGGAGCTTTCTATATTGGGCAGAAATGTGTTGGCTGGTTGAGCAAGAAACAAGAAAGTACTTCTCTGAGTACTACTGAAGCCGAGTATATCTCTGCCACAAAGGCATGCACTCAACTCCTATGGATGAAGCAGCAATTAACTGACATTGGCGATGAGGTGGCGCAACCAATGGTGATTTACTGTGACAATAAGAGAACAATTGATCTTACGAAGAATCCTGTTCAGCATTCTCGTACAAAACACATTGAAATCAGGTATCACTTTATCAAAGAGAAAGTTGAGCAAAGCGTGATTAGATTGGATCATGTGGGAACAGATGAGAAAGTGGCTGATATCCTGACAAAGCTGTTGTACCTCTCGCACCCCTCGTGGTTTAATTTTCATGATCACAATCACTCTCTTATTTATCTAATCTTGTTTTAAGTGTTTTTGGATGATAGGCATGATTTCAGGTTGCCAAGGAATTGGGCCAAGAAATCCAGAAGGCAAAAGTGGACTGATTTCAGTCCACCGGCCAGCCGGTGGAATCTTGACAGAAGGCATCCCCTCTGTCCAGACCACCGTCCAACCGGTGTCCCATCACCGGCCAGCCGGTGGAACCCAGACAGAAGGGACACCTACTGTCTCACCACCGGCCAACCGGTGGCCTCCTCACCGGCTAGCCGGTGGTGCCTGGGAAGAAGGCCTCTCCATTTTCCTAAGCACCGGCCAACCGGTGGCTCTGTACCGGTCAGCCGGTGGAGCCAGTCAAACTAGCCGTTGGGCTTTGACCAGCCTGCTCCCAACGGCTCCGAAGACTTTTCCAATGGCTCCGAAGACCCCGAACGGCCATATGAGGGTTCCCCATCTATAAATAAAGGACTAGGAATCCCCATAACATAAGTGGAACCATAACCAAGCCAACGGAAGCCAACAGACACATTTTTCATCATTTGGCAAACCTCTGGCGGATTCCTTCAAGGAACCTCAAATTGCTCCAACCCATTTCCATATCCAAGGAGCACCATCAAAGAAGCTTGGGAGCACTCTTCATCAACTTCATCAATCCTTTGGCGCCCAAGGATTCTCCTCTTACGGTTTTTCATTATTTATCTTTTTGAGCATCAATTTGGGTTTGTGCCTACAAACCCCTCTTTCTATCATCTTCCTTTTTGTTTGGGTTTTCACACCACCTTCAAGGTGTGAAGAGGTTAGTCAAGCCTTCCCTTTAAAAGGCTTGAGTCATAGGTGAGCTAGCCTTCACCTGTAAGAAGGCTAGTGGGTTCTTGCTCAACCATTAAAAGCAAGCTGTAATAGGTTCTAGACTACCTTAAAGTCTAGTGGGTTTCTTGCTAAAACCATTAAAAAGCAAGCGGTAGTAAATCTCTCAACAGTTGAGTTGGGAGCGGAGACGTAGGCTTTGGTTTAAGCCGAACTCCGTTATCAAGTTTTGTGTCTTGCCTCTTTTATTTCCGCTGCACTTTTTACTTTGATTTTAAATTGTTAATTATTTTTTAAAAGACAATTCACCCCCTTCTTTCCATCACTCTCCTCCCCAACAATTGGTATCAGAGGAAAAATTTGAGTAATACCTTCACCAGTTTCAAATTCAAGATCCTTTGTGATGGCTTCAACTTCTTTCACCCCCGAAGGCTATTCTTTGGGTCGTGCTCCATTCTTTGATGGAACCGACTATACTTATTGGAAAACCCGCATGACCACTTTTCTTAGAAGTATAGGTTATCCTATTTATAAAATTGTCATGCATGGTTATTCTCTTTCTTCTCCCGATGAATCCAAATGGACTCAAGCCGATATTAAAAATTTCGAGCTTGATGGAAAAGTCATGATCGCTCTTCATTGCAGCCTTGATCATAATGAATTCAATCGAGTTTCCACATGCACTTCATCTCATGATATCTAGAAACTATTGGAGGTTACCCATGAGGGGACCAACCAAGTTAAGGATACACTATTGGATATGTTTCGTCAAGATTTTGAGTCTTTTACCATGAATCCATCTTAAAATATTACTGATATGTTTACACGTTTTACTGATGTTTGCAATGGGAGAAAGTCCCTTGGTGATGATGTGTCTGTAGAAACGATGGTCAAGAAGATCCTTTGGATCTTACCAAGTTCATGGGCACCGAAAGTCACGGCAATTAAAGAAGCAAAAGACATCAAGAAAATGCCGGTCGAAGAGCTCATCGGATCCCTCATGACCTACGAGATCACCATGAGGAGGCAAGCTGAAAAGGAAGGCAAACTCATCAAAACTCCAAAGAACATCGCCTTCAAAGTTCAAAAAGAATAAAGCTCCTCCTTCTCATCTTCTTCCTCTTCAAGCGGCGATTCAGAAATCGAGAACCTTGCCCGCAAGATGCACAAATTCATGAAGAAGAACAAAAAGAAGAAATCCCGCAAGGCTCAAGCCGACGAAAAATCCGAGCCCGAGGTAACATGTTACGGGTGTGGCAAGAAAGGCCATTACAAGCCCGATTGCCCACTCAACAAGAAAAAGGCCAAGCAAAAGGAAAAGAAAAAGGCATTCAAGGCCACATGGGGTGATAGCTCCACATCCTCCTCCTCCTCCTCCTCAAGTGACAACGGTAAAAAATGCCTAATGGCATTTCATGAGGTATCCTCTTCCGACTCCTCATCCTCTAGTTCTTCAAATTCTTTTAATCATTTATCTTATGAGGATCTCCAACATGCTAGAGATCAATTGGAGGAAGGTTTTCACGAACTTTCTTCCAAATTTATTGCTTTAAAAAGTAATTTCAAAAAACTTTCTTCCGAAAAGGAACAACTTCTCAAAGAGAAGGAAGAGTTGTCCCTCAAGATCCGAAACCTTCCCAATGTTGATTCTATGGAATCAACAATCAAGGATTTAAGGGAATCCCTAGCTAAGTTCACCGAAGGTGAACATAACCTTTCGAAGCTCCTTGGTTCCCAATGAATATCTAGAACCACCCAAGGGCTTGGATATTCCAAGCAAGCTTCCTCTTCCCATGCTCCTACTATTTTTGTAAGGGGGAGCTCCCAATATAAATTTTGCAACTATTGTAAAAAACCCGGGCACTTAATTTATGAGTGCGATTGAAAAAATGCCCGGTATCGAAGGCCCAAAACCATTTCCTTTAATGATGAATTTCATAGGAGAAGACCCTCCACTAGACAAGTTTGGATTGAAAAATCCCTTTTAGCGAGTCTCTCCAGACCAAAATTTGTCTCGGTTCTAAAATCCTCTCCCCGGTGATTTGTTGTTTTTATTTAGGGGGAGTTAGGATCGTCTAAGCCTTTTTGCGTTTTTTAATTCAAAACATTCAATTCAAAACTTTCAATTTCAAAACTTTCATTTCAAAAATTTTAATTCAAATTTCAAAAATTTCAATTGGTTTAAAATCTCTGTCTTGTTTTTCAATCCTTTCCCTCAATCAAGTTTTATGCCCCGTGCTATTTTGATAATCACAAAGGGGGAGAAATTCTTGGTTGAATGGGGGAGAAATCATTCTCTCATGCTTTGCTTTACTTTTCAATTTATCCTTTAAAGCATGCCTTTCATTTCAGTCTTTTAAATTTCTTGTTTTGGTGATTGTGATCATCAAAATAGGGGGAGATTGTTGTACCTCTCGTACCCCTCGTGGTTTAATTTTCATGATCACAATCACTCTCTTATTTATCTAATCTTGTTTTAAGTGT
Organism: Viscum album; assembly: GCA_963277665.1. NCBI lineage: Eukaryota > Viridiplantae > Streptophyta > Magnoliopsida > Santalales > Viscaceae > Viscum > Viscum album. Next base: position 1,589,900,678 of record OY728131.1, read on the forward strand.
TTTTGGATGATAGGAATGATTTCAGGTTGCCAACGAATTGGGCCAAGAAATCCAGAAGGCAAAAGTGGACTGATTTCAGTCCACCGGCCAACCGGTGGATGAACACCGGCCAGCCGGTGGAATCTTGACAGAAGGCATCCCCTCTGTCCAGACCACCGGCCAACCGGTGTCCCATCACCGGCCAGCCGGTGGAACCCAGACAGAAGGGACACCTACTGTCTCACCACCGGCCAACCGGTGGCCTCCTCACCGGCTAGCCGGTGGTGCCTGGGCAGAAGGCCTCCCCATTTTCCTAAGCACCGGCCAACCGGTGGCTCTGTACCGGTCAGCCGGTGGAGCCAGTCAAACTAGCCGTTGGGCTTTGACCAGCCTGCTCCCAACGGCTCCGAAGACTTTTCCAACGGCTCTGAAGACCCCGAACGGCCATATGAGGGTTCCCCCTCTATAAATAAAGGACTAGGAAGCCCCGTAACATAAGTAGAACCATAAACAAGCCAACGGAAGCCAACAGACACATTTTTCATCATTTGGAAAACCTCCGACAGATTCCTTCAAGGAACCTCAAATTGCTCCAACCCACTTCCACATCCATGGAGCACCATCAAAGAAGCTTGGGAGCGCACTTCATCAACTTCATCAATCCTTTGGCGCCCAAGGCTTCTCCTCTTACGGTTTTTCATTATTTATCTTTTTGAGCATCAATTTGGGTTTGTTCCTACAAACCCCTCTTTCTCTCATCTTCCTTTTTGTTTGGGTTTTCACACCACCTTCAAGGTTTGAAGAGGCTAGTCAAGCCTTCCCTTTAAAAGGCTTGAGTCATAGGTGATCTAGCCTTCACCTGTAAGAAGGCTAGTGGGTTCTTGCTCAACCATTAAAATCAAGCTGTAATAGGTTCTAGACTACCTTGAAGTCTAGTGGGTTTCTTGCTAAAATCATTAAAAAGCAAGCTGTAGTAAATCTCTCAACGGTTGAGTTGGGAGCAGAGACGTAGGCTTTGGTTTAAGCTGAACTCCGTTATCAAGTTTTGTGTCTTGCCTATTTTATTTCCGCTGCACTTTTTACTTTGATTTTAAATTGTTAATTATTTTTTAAAAGACAATTCACCCCCTTCTTGCCATCACTCTCCTCCCCAACAAAAGCCACTGTCAGTGGCTGTGTTTGAGAAGCATCGGTTGAACCTCGGTGTTCGACCACCTCCCAATGCATAAGGAGGATACAGATTACCCCTCTCTCCATTTGTTTTAAATGTTTTAATCTGTTTATGGATATGATGCAGGTTTATGGGGGAGATACTATCCAGTGGGAGTATGGTTTGAGCTGAACGTGAAAAGTTTTACTGGTTTTTGGATTTATTGTCAATGGGGGAGAAAGGAGAAAGAATAAATTCAGGAAACTTCTGTGATGAGAAGAATGAGAAGGAAAATAGTGGAACCCAATTCAAGCCTCCTCTCTTGTTTTCTACACCAAGCATTGCTCACGTAGACTTAGAGTGTTGGATGGGTTGATTCCTGTTTTTTTTGGTTTGGTTTTCACATAGATGGAGATCTATTGAATTTTTCTTCTGATTGCCAACAAAACCAAAGGTGGAGATTTTTGGAACCATGGTCTTCTATGAATTTTTTGGAGTGTGGTTTGTGTTTGTTGTCAATCATCAATGGAAGTTCGGATCGTGTACAAGCAATGAGATCATACCGTTCAAGCACACAAAGTATTGAAGGTGGTTCCATTTCCCAGTGTTTGCCAAATTTTTGGGGTCCAAAATTTGGAAATTGGTGAGCATCGTGAAAATAGGATTTCCATGAAGTTCATGATTTAATAAGGCAAAGGCATGAATTTCGCGAAGATGGGATGCATGGACTGGATTTCGCGAAGACCAGAAGAATGATGACGGTGATTCTTTGCGAGTACGTCAAGCTTCGCGAACGGCAGAGGCTGAAGCGCATCGCGATGGAGAAGGGCTTCGCGAGGGAGCTTTGCGGCGAAGGCGCGAAGAAATGTTTACGGTGATTCTTCGCGACTACGTCAAGCTTCGCGAATGGAAAACTGCCGTGGTGCTTCACGATTTGGACAGAATTCCGGCGGAATATTTGGAGCTTCGCGATTTGAGATGACATGGCATTGACTTTGCGCGGAAGGGTCGAGGGTCAGTGGAATCGCCTATAAATAGAGGCCGACCCCCTCAAGATAAGTAGAGAGTTTTTCAGAGAAAGTCCTTTGATCTCGGTTCACAAAGGTCTCTCGCGAAGACAGCGTGCTTCGTGAAAGAGGAGCTTCGTGGCAGCTATTCTAGCTCCGCGAAAGACGGGCACCCCGCGTTGGCTCAGTGAGCATCGCGAAGAGGTAGGATCTTCGCGATAGCCAAGCATTGTGAAGGCTGGAGCAATGCGAGAGTGCTTCGCGATTGAGCTTCGTGATTGAGCTTCGCGATTGAGCTTCGCGAAATGGCAGGGGCTCCGTGAAGGCTTGTTTGAGCTTTGCAATATTGGGAGCCTCGCGGAGTTGGGTACTTTGCGAAGGCCTTTTCCAAAGGTTGTTTGCCCTGTGGACAAGGGAAAAGGGGGTATTCATTAGTGGTTGGAATTTGGATCTTAACAGAGCATTAAAATTAGGACTCTGATGTAAGAAAAGTCTCATGCTGAACAGGAGACAATGAACTTCATGACTATCAATTGAAGAGACCTTCACGTCTATAAACTGAGTGTGACTTCACCAACGGTAGTGAGCTAGGGGGAGTCAACGGGAGTGACCCGAGGGAAGCAGTGAGATATCTCAGAACCTTTGTAAAGGCAGTGAGCCTGGGACAGAGTGACTGTGCCCGAACAATTGTAATCTCCAGCTAGTGAAGCTTAGTGGTTTTTGGTACGACCGACAACTTGTCAGCGTATGCTCCTTGGACGTAGCCCTTAGTGGTGAACCAAGTAAAAAGGTCTATGTATTCTCTATGTATGTGCATGTTTGCCTTTTGATCTTTCTCATCTCATAGGTTCAACAAGTTCCTACCAACGTGGGAACAAGATCCACAACTTTATGAAGAAAAAGTTGTCACCCTGATTCACCCCTCCCCTCTCAGGGTGTCCCGGGGTCCTTCAATATCATTAATCATAAATCATATCATAAGGAATTATCATAACAAAAGAAAAAATTCATATGTGTGTGGTTTACTAGTAATCAATCATGATCTATGAAAACATATCTTAAGAATAAAGCATAATATTTTAACATAAAAATAAGAATAGTAAATAATCTTGGTATTCAAGGATCACTTACAATACTATCACAATGTATTAGGTTCACCCCATTCCCATCATATTTTTAGTCAAGGTTCACACCAAGAATATCACAGTGTACTTGGTCCGTTACTGAACTAGGTTCACTCCCCATTCCAGTTCATAATATCTCATCAGATATTCATATTTACCCAACACATTAGAAGGTATATAATTAGGTTCCCCTACATCATATAATTAATACCAAACATATGTGTGCCACAATATCATATAATATTCTTCATATCATCATATTATATCCTTTATAAATGGAATGAGTTTCATAAGTATTTTATCATTTCATCATAGCATAACCAATAGAAAATGAATGGGTTTCATAAACTTCCCATAATCATAATCATAAACCATATAGATAATTAATATGTATAATATCATTGGATCATATCTATATTAAATTATAATTATCATCTAAGGATGATATAATAGATAAAATATTTATTTAAAATATTATTGGATTTTTTCGTAAGGAAAATACCATTTTCATTTTGAAATCACTTATTTAAAATAAAAAATTTTCAAAAATATTGGGGAAATAAATTTATTTGAAAAATTATGGAAATTTATAAATGAATATTAAAATCATTGATTATTTATGATGATAATAAATTATATTCAGGCTATAATTATTAAAATAATTATTATATTCACACCTTGGGTAAAAAATTACCTTGTTCAGAAAATGAAAAGAAGATTATTTTTTTTGTAAAAAGTATAACGAGGAAAAATATTACATTTCAAAATTATTTATTAATATTAAAAAACATTCATGAAAATAATTTAGAGAACATGCTTATAGAATACAAATTTTTTCCAATGAAAGAGGATAAATAAGGATGTATTTTCTTATAAACATTCTGAACAATTTTATGTACCGAATAGAAGAAAATGGTTATAAAACATAAAAATTATATGAATTACTAGTTAATAATAAAAAATTAAATTGGTTTATCTGATATGTATCATATTAGTTTCACAATGTAATATCAAGCATAAACAATCATGATTAAAATCAAATGGAAACATAAATTCCCTACCTCAAGTATCATCTTGCTTCATACATGTCTGAACCTCCTATATAAAAAATTGATTTATTATAAATATATTATATATATATAATAATAATATATATCATAATATATATTATTTACTTATGACATCTTAAAAACTATTTATAAATAATTCTATATTAAAATCACTATTTTGTGTGATAACAGTTTTCTTTTTTATGCAGGTTTTGGTTTGGTAGTCCCAATAAATATAACTTGATCATGGTTAAATCATTTATTAAATTTTAGTAATGACATTATTATAATATTTAATCATTATATTCTCTTTTATAACTATTAATATTAATCAATGATGAAAAATTATTTACATCACTTTGTAGAGACGGTAGTTCGTACGTACGCACAAGTGAAGTTTTCAATTTTTGATGGATGGAATGAACGAAAAGAAAATAATACTTCATATTTTAAAAAATATAATATTATCATAAAAATAATATATACTCATGAAATCCATATTTATAACCATCAATGTAATTTGGTGAAAAAAATAGAATACATTGCTTTATGAAGGTGTTAGTCCACATGTATGTATGAGTGATGTTTTCATTTCCCATAGGATAAAAAGGAGGTGGATAATGGTTATTAAATAAAAAGGAAAAAATTGAGTAAATTTAAGATACTTAATTGATTATTTTGAAATGGATACCATCTATTTTTAAGAGGTAGAATAAGAAAAAAAATTAAAGTACTAGGTTAAGAGTTATACCTCTTTATTGAGAAGCCTCTTTTGGGTTACACCTTAAGCCTTGAAAGAATGATATTTTGGAAATAAAAGAAGCTATAAGACTTGATTATGGAATCTTGGAAACTATAATTTTTTGAAAATTTTGATGTATAAGTCTCGTGAAGTGTGGAGAATAGAAGAGAGGTGGTATCCTTTTATATGGGTAGGAAAGGACACACTGTGGATTACATCAAAGATTAAATAATATATATATCATAATAATGTCAAGTGGGACCAATAAACCCAAAATTAAAATATAATATGTAATAGGGTCTAAATAGATACAAAAATTTACTTTTAGACATGTCTTGGACATATTTTATTCCTTATCTCCTAGTTAAACTACTTTAAACCCATGTTAACCTTAACTGTGATAACTTAACTTTTATAGTGATAACATTATTATATGACCAAAAAATGATTTGAATTATATTTTTTTAAGAAATTATGATTCTAAATTTAGAATATATTTGATCATATTTAGTTTATATATTATTTATAAATTAATATTAAAATAATAACTAAAAATTTATGAAAAATAGATTTTAGGAAAAAACACGAGTTATGAGTAAAAATCATTTCATCTTGAAATAAAATAACAAGTTGAAGACCTAATTTTTTTAAATAAAAAAAAATTAGTGTTTTTATAATTTTATATCAAATCATAAATAATCGGATACTTCTAAACATTACATTAAATGAAATGATCCAAAAATGATTTCTAATTTGAATAAAATACAACTTATCTTTAGAAAAGTCAATCTCGGGTTCCCAATTTCAGAATAATTTGTTAAAATAAATTAGTATAGTCCTAAAACATAATTAAAAAAACATAAAATATGATAAATTAAAGTTTATTAGATATTTTAAATCTTTTACCCATAATCTTAACCTAGTTTTACCTCTTTTATTGAGGTGACAAATCTTTACCATGATTACTATTCATAATAAAAAAAATTAAGTTGAACCCATTAAATTATATTAATTTTTATGATTACAAATATTAAATAAATATCAAAATATTAAATTTCTCATTGTTTAATAAATTAATTTTAATTTTAATGCGTAAAACGCAATAATTGTTTTTTTAGAAAAAAACGTTTTTAAGCCCCGAAATGATCTAATAGAAAAATAAAGTATAAATATTTTTTATATAGAATTAATTATATTGTTTATAAATAAATGAGGCTCATGTAAATATATAATCACATTAAAATAATTATGATATTTTTTCAACTAAAATAAATGATAGTTTTACAAAAATCATTATTTATCACTATTCATACAAAAATAAATATTTTTTGAAAAATAAAAAAAATTTATACCTAGGAAAAATTTAAAATAAAGATTTAAATTATTGTATAATTTTTATAAATAATTTTTTGAATTTATTTAGAAATTAATTATTGTATTCCCTCATAAAAAGTAATAAAGGCTATTTTTGAAAAAAAAAATGTATTTTTGAAGTATAAAATGACTTTACTGAAAATTTAGTAATTTTTTATTATGTAATCAATGAATTTTAATTATATAAAACATTTGTATATAATTTTTATAAAGTTTGTATTCATATTCATACAAAAAAATTTAGTGGATAAGATATAATATTGACATTTAAATAATATTATTTATATTGGGGTTTATTTAAACTTGATGTTGCATGTAAAGAAGCTATAAATGAAATCATATTTATTTAAATAGAAATATATATCAAAATATCATGGTGTTATATGGTCAATGTATACCATGAAAATAAGGCCTTTTCATAGGAAGAAATTATTTTTGTGATTTCTTAGGAGGTCCCATATACACGGATGATGTTTGATCATGGAGAAGGATTTCCTATGACCATAGTCTTTGTTTGACTATGGCCATAGGCCAGGTTGTGACCATGGTTTTTGATTATTGTGGCTAATGGTGATGAATTTAATAGCACCCCTAGTTTTTAGTAAGAAACCCTTTATTTATTATTTTAGTTATATAATGTATAAAGGGGATGTTTGTAAGATTTTGGAGACCATTAAATGTGTTTTTGGGGCTAAAGGGAAGGTGCATGGGTTGCACATAGTTTGTACAAACTATGCAACATCCTAAGAGAAACTATGCAATTTTAAAATTGTTTGGGAAGTTTGTGGTAGTGGCTTCAGCATGGTTGGTGCACATTTATAGAGACCATTCTAGGTGACCATGTGAGGGTCATCTTTATGGTAGTGGATAATGTACGGTTTTTCGAACTGTGTGACTAAACTGTGCATAGGGGGAAATTTAGATCCTAAAAAGTGGATCTAATGAGTTTTTTCCTTTAAGTGTCTCATTTTACCTTCTATACAACCCTAACTTGGTAATTTTCTTCCCTTAAGTCTAAGTAAGTTTCTCCAATTGATCCTTAGGTGATCCATAGGATTCACTTGGTGATTAGAAGATGATTCCTCATGGTAAGTGTTTCTTCTTCATCGTTCATGAAATTTTTCTTAGATCTAATTTTCCCTTCTTCTTGGGTTCTTATATCTACACCCATTATGGTTAGATATAAGGTTGTGGAAACTTAATTAGTTTATATTTGGACTTCTTTGTGATAGGGGAAGAGATCTATGGTGGGTTAATGAAGACTTAACCCAGTTTTATTAGCATTCTTCATCCTCTAATCATTTTCTTCAAAACACTCAAGGTAGGTGGATTCAATCTCAAATCCCCTTGGTATAAATGATTAGGTTTATTTAAAATTGATTTTTTTGTGAACTTTACACAGAATTGGATGTGTAATCATTTTTTGAAAACCCTCTTGGGTGACAGTTTGAGGAAACATGGGAATTGGGTGTTCTTATAAAAGTTCTTTGGTTGGTTTTAAAATGTTGATGTTAAATTTAGGATTTTTTTATAGAATTGTGGTAAAGGGATTAATATTTGTTTTTTCAAAAAAATGGATTATTTTATTGAAATTAATAAGGTATGGTTGATTTGAACTATTTTGTTTAAATGTTTTCAATAAAAAAATGGTTTTATTGAAAATGATGAAATGGTTGTTTTTTACATTGGTGTTTGGAATAATGGTTGTGTGTATTCATGTGTACTTGGGATGGATAAGGGTAAAGAGTATCCCCCATCATTATTGGGATGGATAATGGTTATGGATCCCCCCCTTCAAAATGGTTCACTAGGTGATGACTTAGTTAAATGATGACTCACCACTCATGAGTATAGGAAGGTCCAAGTTAAATGCATGGTTAGATGCATGGATAGGTGGAATTGAATAGTTATGAAAAAATGGTTATTGAGAAATGGATTCATATAATTATTTGGTAGTTTTCATAAAAAAAATATTTTTCTGGAATATTGGGTGACATGGAACTTATTTATATTTTTTTATAAATGAATTTTAGAACTTGTTTATATTTTGTAATAAACTATTTTTATAAGTTGTTTATATTTTTTTTATAAACTGTTTTGGAAATTTTTCATATAAATTATTTTATATAAAATTTTCTAATATTTTAATCCTATTTGAGTGAGTAGAGAAGTCATTGGGGAAAACCTAATTAGTTTTAGTACTCACACCTTCTTTGGAACATTGGCTCTCTTGCATATGTCATCTACCGAGCCATGGGAAAAGGTAAAGTGTCACACGCCTTTAGCACTAATTTGTAATACTTGGGATGTTTTTCAATTTTGGAGCATGGATATTGTGTATCGTGGATTCTTATGGTGTTCTTGGAGTTTTATTAATCATATTCCATAGGTTAGTTTGATATTAGTTTGGTTTTAATTGTAGTACACTTCTGTGGGTTTTGATATAAAAGAATTGGTTGAGTTTTGATTATTTTTATCATGCATCGTATATTAGTTTGGTTTTATTGGATTAGTTTTTTAATATTAAAGGGTATATCATCCCCCAAATGTATTTAAACCCTTTGACATTTATTTCCAACATTTGGAATCTTGGGGATGTTGATTAAGTCCAATTAGCATCCTTATACCTTTTTAAGCTAATTAGGAGGGGTGGGATGTTACAAATGATTTCAGTTTTGTTCATTTTAAAGTAAGTTTCAGACAAATGGTATCCGTTTTTTTCAGTTGAAAAGCATGTTTAACACAAATGGTATCAGCTCATTCCTTTACTTGTGGAACAAGTAGTCATTAGTTTTCTCATGTTTCGATTTTAAATCATTCTTTTCTTTTCCTTGGGTTGTGATCATATAATGGAGTAATATTGTTGGGACTTGAAATATAGAGTATAAAAAGATGTAGCAAACCTTTTTATGCTAAAATTCTAGTTACCAGGGAGTTGGGTAAATAATTGTTTTGAAAAAACTTATAGGATATTGTAATATCATTATCATTGGATTAACCAATGAGAAGACAATGACATGAATTAGAGGAATGAATTCACACTATGATTTCATATTTCATTTTGATTAATGATATATTATTTTATACACAATGTTGATTTTTGAAAAATGTTTCATTTGTTTTAAAGTGAATGACTTTGAAAAAGATCATATTTACTATATTTTGAAAATGGTTTGATTTTTAAAAGAGAGTATATTTTTTTCTAATATAATTGAATGTGTAAAAGGTTGATTTTTGAAAACCATTTTGTGATAGCATATGTGGTTGAATTTGAAATACTAAGACTTTAGTTTCTATAGAGTGAGACTTATGACATTTTTTGTTTTTTTAGAAAATGGTACCCAATAGAAAATGTAGAAACCAAATTGATGAAGCTACAGAAAATGTGGTTGAACCTGAGAAATTGGTGAATGAAAAAATGGTTTAGAGTATCATCCACGAATTTCAAGTTATTAACACAAGGAATTAGGGGATTGAGCGAAGGCAAGTGGATCATTCCATCCAATTCCAGAAATAGAATCTACCCATCTTTTGAGGTGATTCTGAACCAAAAAGTGCAGATGTGTGGATAAATAAAATGAATTGTATATTTTATTTCATCAACACACCAACAGAGTTGAAAGTCAATCTAGCGACGCATATTATAGAGGCTCTTTCATGATAGTGGTGGGATTTAGTTGTGTAGGATAAAGTAGATCTAGGACTTAGTTGGGAGGATTTTGAGGAATTTTTTGACAAACAATTCTATCCTCATACATTCAAGATTCCAAGAATGATGGAATTTTTTAGCCTAAATAAAGAAAATATATCTATCACAGAATATGTGGATAAATTCATGAATTTTGAAAAAAGTTCACCAGAGATTTTAGCTAGTGCATCCTTGAAATCCGACATCTCTAAATCATAATTAAGGATAAATATTTTCTCAAAGATTTTCATTCTCTGTATTAAATAATATATAGAGATGGTGAATAGAGTGGCAGTGGATGAAAGATACATCTTAGAATCTATGGGTGGAGGAATTATACTGATACCCACATGAATCAGTGGGAAATCTAATGCGGGGACAATGTAGAAGAGGGACACCTACTTCCAAGGTGGGAGTGGGAATCAGAATCAAATGTCTGGATTGGAGAATCTTCCTCCAAAACCAAAGAGCCAACCTGGATGTTTTCAATGTGGTTCATTTGAATACATGAAGTGAGAGTGTACAACACCTCTATGAGTATACCATAATTACAGCAAGGTGGGACATCTTATGTACTATTGTCATAGTGCTCTGAGTCCAGGTGCTTGTGACACTTCTTAGGTGTCGTAAGAATCATATACTTTAACGAGGTGAGGAACATAGAATCAATCTCATCATCAAGAAAAATGTTAAACATGGTGATTCTAGGAATAACATGAATCCTAATTAAGGTAAATCTCAGTAATGAAACTAATAGTAGAGGGTAATGACCAAGCAATTGTATAGATGTGAGAAGATAATTGTAGATGATGAGGCTGGACCATCAATGGTGAGAGATAAAACTCTTTTGATTTTTCCCTTATACCGGTGCTATTTGATACTAAGAAATCAAATTCCTTATTTTATTCTTAGGATATTGATTTTATATGTTTAATACTTGAGATGATGCATTCTAGGATAAAACATTTAACTCCTCTTGGTCAAAGAGAATGTCGATCCTTTTTATGTAGAGCATGTTATATAACTCTTGATGGAGCTAAACTGAAATAGTACTTCTCGATATTGGATATAGATGTATATGATGTAATCCTATGTATAGATTGGTTGACAATTCTCATGGCTCACATTGACTGTTATAGATGAAAAGCCAATTTCTCAACAGAAGATGGCACTGAGCATCTTTTCAGAGGAGAAAGGGTTTTAATGACATGTGAAATGGATTTGTTGGCGCCAACAGTGGGAATGATCTCTTATTAGTTGGTAGTTTTATCTTTGGAATATATAGAAGAGATCAAGGGTAACCATTTGGTAGAAGATATGGATCAATTTCCAGATTGTTTCCCAATAAAATCCAAAGGTTACGGCCTATAAGAGAAGTTGACTTTACAATTGATCTCTTTCCAAGGACCAGTCCTACTTATCTTTCATCTTATAGGATGGAACAAAAATAATTAAGAGAGATGAATGTATAGTTGTAAGAGCTGAAAAGAAAGCGTTTCATTCAATCGATCACATCTTCATGGGTAGCACTAGTCTTGTTCATGAAGAAATCAGACAAAACTTTTTGTCTATGTGTGTATTATTGCAATCTTAACCAATTTACAATAAAGAATCAGTATCCTATTCATTGAAATTATTTCATTTTTTATAACTTGAGGGGTGATCATTGGTTCTCCAAAATTGACTTGTGATAAGGATATCACCAATTTTGAGTTCGGAAGTAAGATATTCCAAAAACAGCTTTCAGAAGCAGATTTGAGAATTATGAATAAGTGGTAATGGATTTTGTTCTTATGAATTCACTAGTAGTATTTATATAATTTATGAATTGTATATTTTAGAGATATCTGGATTCTTTTTTTGTGGTGATTGTGGATGAAATATTAGTATTTTCATGGATAAGAGATGATAACAAGCAACACTTGGTGATAGTGTTTGGAATATTGAGAGATCATCAATTGTATTAAAAATTCTCTAATGGTTATTTTTTATACAATAGGTATGATTTCTTGTACATGTAATTTTATAGAGAAGAATTTTTGTGGATCCATAGAAGATAAATGTGGTTATCTCATGGTAATCCTAGAAGAACGTCTTTGAGATATGTATATTTCTTGGTCTTGATGGTTATTATCAAAACATGTTTTGTGAATTCTCACAATTAGCATCTATTATGACACATTTAGCAAAGAATAATGTTCCATTCCATTGGTATGAGGAATGCTTGAAATATTTCCATGATTTTAATGTTCATATTACATCAACACATATCTTGGTATTTCTGGAATTAGGATTGGGGTATGTGGTGTATTATGAAGCTTTAGGATCTTGGTTTGGATTCATTATCAATAAAGGGGACCATTTTTTTGATTATGTATGAAGGAATTTGAGAGTGAATGGGAATAATTACCCAAAACAAAATTTGGAGTTAGCTATAGTTATCAATACCTTGAAGACTTGGCATCATTATCTATTTGGTGATAAATTTACGGTGTTCACATATCATTAGAGCTTGAAAAATATTTTCTCACAATGGGATTTAAATCTAAGGAAGTGTAGATGGAAGGAGTATCTCCATATGTTCAACTTTGACTTGATTTATACACCGGGTAAAGGAAATTTGGTGGTAGATGCATTAAGAAGAAATTCATATGCTCAGTTAGAAAAAGATATTCAGACAAGTGGCAGTTGATGTTGGTCTTAGCCGAAATAAATGTGGAATGTGAATAATAAGGTGATGTTCTAGTTTTATTTTCAATTTCCGTGTTTCTTGATTTAGTAAAGATATTCAAAGAGGCAAAAACATCTAATGAAGAATTCATGGTTATGATTTCAAAACTCAAATACCATTGAGGGCTATAAACCAGATGGGAGTTTGGTGTTTTGGTTCAGGAATAAGATGGTTGTGTCTATGTCTTGTTAGGAAAAACTTTTTTAATATTACCACCATTCATGATGGTCTATTCATCTAGGAATAAAGAATATGTATAAGGCTTCAAAAGAACAGTTCTGGTGGAATGGTATGAAATAGAAGGTGGTTGAGTTTGTTTAAAAGTGATTAACATTATATAAAGTTAAGGTAGAGCATCAGCAAACACTAGGTATGTTGAATTATTTTCCTATCCTAGTCTGTAAATGGGATAAAATAGTTATTTATTTTGTCATAAGTCTTATAAGAACTGTTTAGAAACATGATTCCATATGGGTGATAGTGGATTAACTTACCAAGTTGGACAATTTTATCCCTATTCATGAATCTAATATGATAGATGATCTATCCAAAATCTATATCCGAGGAGTATAAAAGAGGCATGGCATACCACTTCTGATAGCCTCAGATAAAGATTCGAGGATCATGTCTCATTTCTAGAATCCCTTATAGAAACCCTTGGGACTCAGTTGACTATGAGTATGGTGTAATATCCTCAGATGGATGGGAAATCCAAGAGGATGGTAGAAACATTAGAAGACATGATCCAAGCTTGTGTAATGGATTTCAGTTTCTCATGGTAAGATCATGTTACATTTTTGGAGTTCTCATATAACACAACCATCAAGCCTCAATACATATGGTTCCTTTTGAATCTTTGTATGGGTGACCTTGTTTTTATCCACTATGTTGGGTGGAAACAGGCGAGACATCACTAGTCGGACCAAGACTTGTCCATGAATTAATAGAGAAGAATAAGTTGATCAGAAAAAGGATTAAGACAACTCAGAGTCGTTATAAATCATATGTGGATCATTTTCGATGGCCATTTTCCTTTGTAGTGAGTGATTAGGTGTTTCTAAGAATTTCTCCAAGGTTTGGAAATTGATGTTTTAGGAAGTAGGTAAAGTTTTCCCCTAAACACATTGGCAATTTTAAGATACTGAAATGGGTTGTAGAGGTGGCATATTATTTGGCATTGCCACCATAGTTTAGTGTGGTGCATAATGTGTTCCATAAATCTTAGCTGAAAAAGTTTTAGCTTGATCTTGACAATGTAATTAGATGGGATCATGATGAATTAGATCAAGATGATTCTTTTATACATACCCTAGTGAAAATTGTGGATAGGATAGAGAAAGTCTTGTGTGTAAAAAGAATTAGTGAGGTACGGGTTTTGTGGAGACTTGGTTAAGTTCAGGAAGAGACTTGGGAATGCGAGAAGGTGATTAAATAACAATGAACAGAACTCTTTCAAGACATCGATGGTTGTCTACTTTCCAGGGATGGAAAGACCAATGGTGGGGATATTTTCACACCCTAGTTCCTATTATGAAACCTTTTATTTATTCATTTATGTGTATAAAGTATATAGGTGAATTTAGGAAGATTTTGAGAACATTAAATGTGTTTTTGGGGAAAAAGGGAAGGCGCATGGGTTGTACACAGTTTGTTCAAATTGTGCGATATCCTAGAAGAAACCATGTGCTTTGAAAATTGTTTGGGAAGTTTGATGTAGTGGATTAGACATGATTGGTGCATGTTTATGGAGACTATGTGAGGTGACCATGAGAGGGTCATCCTTAAGGTAGTGGATAATGAACAACTTTTCTAACCGGGCAACTAAACCATGAGCAGGGTCAAAGTTAGATCCTAAAAAGTGTATCCCACACATTTTTACCTTTAAGTGTCTTTCTTTCACTCTAATGCGGTCCTAACATATGATTTTTCTTACCCAATGGTCAAGGAAGGTTCTACAATTTATCCAAAAGTGATAAAAAGGATTCACATATGATTAGAAGCTAATTCCTCATGGTAATTGTTCATTCTTTATCGTTCTTGACATCATTCTTAGATATAATTTTCCCCTCTTATGGGTTTATTATATCTATGCTCACTATGGGTTGATATAAGGTTGTGGATGTATAAAAAGTTTATATTTTTCCTTTTTTTGTGATATGAGAAGAGATCTAAGGTGGGTTCATAGATATTTAACCTAGTTTCATTAGGGTTCTTTGTTCGTTTATCATTTTCAACAAAACTCTTGAGGTAGGTGACTTTACTCACAACTCCTCTTGATATAACTGATTGGATAGATTTAAAATTGAATATTTTGTGTGAAATTGATTGTTAATTTTCTGTGTAATGATTTTGGAAAACTATATTGATTAAGTGTTTTTGGAAACATGGGAATTGGTTGTTTTTATAATAGTTCTTTGGTTGTTTTTAAAATTTTGATTTTACATTGACGATTTTTCAAGTATTACGGTAAATGGATTCATATTTTTTTAATAAAAGGGATGATTTTATTGAAATAAATTGGGGATGATTGATTTGAATTAGTTTTTTAAAGGTTTAAAATAAAATAATGATTTTATTTAAAAGGATGAAATAATTTTTTTGGAATTAGTTTTCGACATAATAGTTGTGTGTGTTAATGTACATTTAGGATGGATAAGGGTAAGGAGTATCCCCCATAATTAGTGTTATGAATAAGGGTCAAGGATATCCACCATAAAAATGGTTCACTAGGTGAAAAATTAGTGAAAGGATGACTCACCAATCATGAGTATAGGGAGGTCCAGGTTACATGAATAATTGGATGTTTGGATAGGTGGAATGAAATAGTTATGAAAAAATGTTTATTAATAAATGGATTAAATGTATCGGTTGGTTGTTTTCATGAAAAATAGATTCTTATAGAAAATTTGGTGATATCTCACTTGTTTATATTCAGTTATAAACTATTTTTAGAAATTTTTTACATTTGGTTATAAACTATTTTTAGAAGTTGAATATATTTTGTTATAAACTATTTTGGTAATTGTTTCATATAAATTTCGTTATATAAATGTTTCTAAAATTTCTATCATAGTGGTGTGAGTAGGGATTTCATTTGGGAAAATCAACTGATTTTTAGTACTGACCCCTACATAGTAAGTTTCGTTCTTTTCCTGATGACATCAACCGAGACATGGGAAAAGGTAAAGTATCACATGCCTTTGGCACTACTTCACGATACTTGGGCTATTTGGGATTGTTGGATCATGGAGTCTTGTGGTCATCACTGAGTTTTAATAGAAATATTCCACTATTTACTTTTATATTAGTTTGTATTCCATTTTATTACACTTTAGTGGGGTTTGATAAAAAATTGGCTAGGTTGTCATTATTTTTATCATGAATCATATAGTGGCTTGTTGGGTTTGGTTTTTTTGGATCAGTTTTTTTAATCATAAAGGTTAAATCATCCCACAAATGTATTTAAGCCATTAGTCATTTATTATTAGCCTTTGGCATCTTGGGGATGTCGCTTAAGGTGAAGTATCATCCTTCCACCTCTCAAGACAATAAAGAGGGGTGGGATGTTACAATTATAGTCTTATTTTCCAGTACTTTTTTTAACTATTAAAATTATGTATTATATTAAACCATGTAAATGGTGTAAGTTATAGAACCACTGAATCAAATTGGGAATGGAAAATAGATCAATTTACACAAATGTATTTATTTTAACAAGGAATTATTAATATATTGGTATTGAGAAATTACAAGAAAATGACATCCAGTAATATAAATATAAATATTGTTATCATATATATTTATAATAAATATATTCATGTAATATAAGAGGTCAGATTGTAATCTAATGAGCATAAGTTCGAGTTAAGGTATTATGTTCCAATCTCACTTTTAATTAGGATTGTTTATACTTAAATTTTATATGGGGGAAGTATATTCTCATTATATCTTGAACTTGATATATATTTTATTATCCTATGGTTATTCTTGGGGTTTATATGTCTTATTATAATTTTCTTCTCCTTTGGTTCAATAATCAATTGAAAAGAAATCTTATAATAGAATCTGACCATATCACCCCTTTTTGATCAATAATCTATATCCTATATGTCCATTTAATTTATATTATTTCTAGAATTATATTATTTATAAATAAAAGGTTTATTTAAGGTCATTTTAAACTATATTTTACTTTATTCACAATTTTTTAATATTAATCTTCTAATAATTTTCCACATGATTCATGTTCAATGTATTTACCAATGCGTGGAAAGAATTTTTTAACATTTATGAGTTGATCACATTTTACCACTATTATGGCCCTTCCTCATTATAAATATTACTTTTCAATTTTCCATGTTTCTTGAAAGAAAAACCTATATGTATTGTTCGGTGTATTTTTCATTTTTAAAGGTTACCAAAAGAAAATGATATTTATTTTTGTTTTCAAAGAAAATTCCTAATCTACTTATAAATGTGTATTTAATCTATATAAATATACTTTAATGTTTTTTATACTATAATGTGGATGTGATCTAATTATAGAAAACAGTATATTTCAATGGATGTCTTATGATCAAGAAATTCAATTGTCTAGGAAAAATTGTAATTTTTTATACATGATTTTATAAAAATATATATATATTACTAAGTCATATTTATTATGTTCTATATTAATCATTCAAAATATGAGTATTTCATTAGATATGTGTAAGTATTGACTGGGAATCGATATTATATATACCCTTGATGTATTAGGTATGATCTAATGAGATAAACTAGAATTGGTATTTATTGGGGTATGCCGACCAATACAATGATAATTTCCTTTCCAAGAGGCATTGATGGTATATAATATGTCTTGTTTGATAAGACATAATGCTATGTAAGATGTATTGGTTGAGAGGACTTGATAGTAACATTAATATGTCCAAAATTATGAATTCCATCTCAATAAAATAGGTTATTATTTTCTATGATATTATTTGTGCTATCCCTGGATATATTTCATGATAATTGTTTTTGGTTATATGGAATATTTATTTATTATATTCATTCCTATATTTTTTATCTTCTATGTATCCATGACATCTTCTACTCTATGCAACCCTTACTAGGAATATGAGATCACCTTCTGTAAATATTTCCATTCTACATGGTACCAAAAGAGATCTTTAAATAATTTCAAGGACATAAGAAATGAAATAATAATGTTTTTATGAAGTTTAAAAATCATTATTTATGTTTATAATGTAGTATGAAAAGCCTGTACGTATCTCATATCTTAAGGCTACTAAACTGTTTGTTTCTTTGTGATGCATTAATTTATATCTTGTAACAATGTAATTAAGTAAAAAATGTATATGATTTAATAAATTTGGGGTTGTTAAAATTGGTATCAAATTATGTTTAGTAGTAAACTTGGAAACTATATTTATAAGAACATGTCTATTTAGAGAATTATTATAAACCCTTTAGAATGCTCAATAAATTCTACCCACATAAGAAATTTTATTCTATAGCCCAATATTTATAATGATATAATCTAATTAAGTATATTAAATTATTTATCAACAGATACTAATTAGAATAATGGAAATTGTATCTATACATGAAATCCATATAGGGAGTTCTATCCTGAAAAATTCAACACTAATGTTGTTGTAAATGAGTAGATTATGGCTCTATTAAGGAAATTTACTTAGGTTATGACTAATTACCTTGTCCTTATAGATAAAAATAATTCTTTAAAACATAGTGAAATGATGTTGGACTTATTAATGTGAGAAAAAATCCCTAATTTAAGGTAACTACTAGTCATTTGGTTGCTAAAATATCGATTAAGTGCTTTGAAACAATATTTCTAGCCATGGGGAATGATGAAAGGGGGAAGGTTATTCTAGAAGTTTATTGTTTTAAGGGAGATTCTAATCAAAGGTGGTCATTTGATTCAAAATTACAAATTGGAGGATGAGATATATATATATATCTTATAATTTAATTATTTTAATGTGATATTATTTGACAAATACTTTTCTTTAGAGAAATGAACTGACATGGAAATTAAATTTATTAATTTAAACAATACGGGAGAAGATAGTATAGCTGAGTATGAGGATTACTTTACAAGATTATCCAGGCATGGTGTGTACTACACAAGTAATCAAAAAATAATGATTATACATTTCTTTGATTGGAATAATATAATCCTCCAAATATCACTAGTCTCTTAAACATTTTTATAATATAAAAATATTATTGGGATTAAGAGTTGTTGAGATGTTTTTTTGAGAAGTTTTTTGAAAGTGGTTAAAGTGTATATTTCAATTTGTCTTAGAGTTTTTTTCAATGCACAAATCATAATGATAATCACATTTTTTTGAGGTGAAGGTGTTTGGAGAGTAATTAAGATTAGGATTAATCAGGTTCTAACTGTTTATATATCATGGAAGGACTTCACGATGTGAGTAATTGATTGAGTAGTAGAAGGGGTGCTACATCGTAATACATGTGTTGTTCCATAGATGTGGTTTTAATAATTCTAAACTATAAATAATTTCCTTTTCATAGACTACTAACATGGATTCATGATATACTACATCATAGGTATTCACATCATAGAGATGTGAAATTTGGAATTTGGTGGAAATATAGTATACAAGACGTTTTGTCCCATAGTAGGTGTCCACACCATAGTCAAAACTCAATAATAGTTCTCCATGTTGTAGAAGGAGGACACACAAAAAATGAGGTTGGGTTGTTTTTAGTGGTTTTTGAAAATCCAAGACATCCATGACATAAATCATTCCCCATACTATAATTAGAACAAAATATGGAGCACTATGCCATAGAGAATAGACCTCACTAAAGAGGGGTTTAGGATGGTTTCTATAGGATCTAGACATTTCATGTAAAAAATGACATAAAATGTATTAAATTACACTTTATTTTTTGAAAGAAAAGCGGAAAACATTTTAAAATAATAGGATACAGTGTATTTTCATATACTATGACACAAAATCAATTTTACAGTGATAATATGGGAAGTTCGAGTAAAAATGTTATCCTGGATTTATATTTGAAATATGGTAGTTATTCTATGCTATTTTAACTACCAAATCAAATTTTATGGTAAATATTAATATGGTATGTGATCCAAGGGTAGTGATTTATGAAGAGTATTTGGATTTGAAATTCAAACTCAAATCTAAATTACTTCAATAGGGCACTATTGTGTAGGTTTTAAGAGAGTGTATTTTTTAGAAGAAAGAAGATAAAATAGATGTAGATGAAAAAGAAGTTATAGATATGTAAAAAACATGTAATATTATATGATTATAAAAAAGTATAATTAAGGAATAATAAAATAATATTGAAGTGGTTATATACATGTATTGTACATAAATTAATGAAGCAACTTGTTCTTATGCATTTTTGATGTATAATTTTTACTTTTTTCATGCAGTTCAAATATAATGGAAGTCTAATATTTCAACACTCTCACCAACTTAGAAGAAATATATTATAGTGTACATGATGAAATTATGTACGAGATGAACAAAATCATAGTTCGAATACTGTAAAATGCGACTTTCATTGTATGTCTTACTTGTATTACTTACATGATGATCCTAATGGGTACTGTGATCCTAGGGGAAACCATATCACACCATGTAATAGAATTCCAAAATTGAGAGGTAAACCATGAAAATATGATATATTCTCTAGTGTTTATGTGTGATTGGAATGTTATTGCAATCATATCTACATCCTAACAAGCAGTGAAGGTTATCTTGAAAAAAATATATAAAAAAATATTGATCACTGATTCATCCCCCTCTCAGTGATCTCCCTTTGACCCTGAAGTGGTTCTATAAGTGGAATCATAGATACATTATACCGTTATTTATGATTATAAATTTGAAGTTGTTTTATTTTTAAGAATATATTTTTTTAATTTATATTATCTACAATGGATAATTTTAATTTAGTTAATTCTAAGGGTATTACCATATTTGATTGTAAAATCTATCACATATTGAAAGATATGATTATTCCATATCTATTATAATTTATTTATGGTGTTTTATAAGTCCAAACTAACAGGTTTGTTCTTTGATTAGATGGCATTTCTATAACAATAATAAATAAGAATAATTTATAGAAATATGGCAATGAAAAATATTATTCTATCACCACCCTAAAAAATGTGTTCTTGAATGTTAAAGTACTCAATCCACTAAAGCTATCTAGTATAAACTTCTAAATTTCTATAATGGAAAGAATAAAATCAAGAGAGATAAGTTTCAGTTTTGGGGACTTAAGTATGAAGATCTTTGGATGAATGTTTATGGGAACTATTAAAAATTTCATTAGAGGGGTGAATGAAGTTGTGATCACTATTAAAGGCAGTGGAGAGGAGTTATAAGATACTAATTTTATTGAAAATATTTTTTCTATAATACTAGATAATTTTTATTATAAACCCTATAATTTTTAATAAAAATATTGAAGTGATATTTCTCATTTTTTTAAATAGTTAATAGGTAATCCCCTCTTTTTTATTATTAAACCATGAAAATCCTCTTTTAACTGGGTAGAGGGAACCTGTTACATGTCATTTAGGACCAGTAGACATTAAATAACATTAAAAAATTGCATTTTTCTCAATTGAATTCACCCATGAACTCTCAGAACAATATCGCACTCCAAATTCCGATCTCTGCAAATCAGGCCCTATCGTTACTTGGCTACCTCCACATTAATGTCCCACTTCTAATTTCCATCACCACAGAATATGTCCTGCTATCCCCAAGATGATTATATTTTACCAACACCATCGCCATACAAAGAATGATCATCAACCCTCGTCAAAGGTTTCTTAAAATTATAATTTTAATAATTTATATAACTTTCATACGTTAATATTCTTCTCGAAATATTGTATTGAAAATAAAACTGACAATGAAGATGGATTTTCCTCCAATGGTGAATATATTGAGAAATTATCATTTCTAAAGTGAATGATGTAAATATATCAATTGATTAATGAAGTTATGAAATTATAGAATAGTATTAGACTAAGTTGGAGTTCATTCTAATGATATAATTAATATAATGCCTCTTAATGATTTCTAAATTGGAGGATGGAATCAAGAAATAAAATATTAATAATAAATAATATAACAATCTCGAATACTTATTTTCAAAATAAAAGACTTTGTTTTTTGATGAAGTAAAATGGTCAAAGAATGTTATTTATGATTAAAAGACTCTTAATATCAATTTGGAATGTACACTGATGTGGAAATAAGATGTGTTTGATCATTTTCAATAAAATGTGTTCAGTATAAAAAAGAATTTAAGGAAGTGAATATCTAATGTTCATAATTCCATTTCAAAATTCATAGAATGTATGAATAAGTGTTGGGATGATTATGTAAAAATAATCATTCCACAGAGATGAAAATAATTCTGAAAATGTTGGTGAAAACTTAGTGAAGAAGAAAAAATTCATGAAGAGTAAGACTGAAGCTAAATCAAGTGATATAAAAAATCTAGAAATTCTTGGAGCAACAACTAGAGTGAAAAAATGCAACTAGGGAATCCAAAATAATTGAAAAATGGATTGATATGAAGAATAAGGAGTTGGTAGTTCACCAACATTCTGTTTCATAATTTGGATTAAAAATTGGTGACTCCAATAAGGGCAAAATATAGTCGACAAAATTTGAGATACATGTTAATTTATAAGGTAAATATTATTTATATGGTTGTTATTATTATTTTTTGGGGACATGGGAATAATGTAACGATTTTCCCCCTTAATCAATAATAATATAATCATGTGACAAGGCATGTTAGACAATTATTTAGGGGGAGTTCATCCTCTCAAAAAAATAATGTTGAAAAAATGGTTAATAGCTCTTCATATAAATCACAGAACAAGTTTGATATACTTAAATAAATCTATGGAAGGTATGATTATCCTATTAATCATGCTAAATGTTTTTTATAATTTTACCATCCCAACAAAATTGGAATTTTAGTACTCAAAATCCTTAAAAGAAGAAGAAAAAAGGAATGAAGAAGGCCTTAATTATATAATTTTAACTTGAAGTATCTAAAGGTAATGTCCCTAGATGTTGGATTATGGATTCTCATATTATATTGTAGGAGATTTTAAACACTTGAATTATTTAAAAATGTATAAATATGGATCAATGAACTTTGGTAGTGATGGATATCTCAATATTAAAGGATTTGACTTTGTATATTTTTGAAAAGAATAGATGAAATATAAAAAAATTTATTTATTGATGTATTAAAACCCAATATATTAAGTGTTTCATAGATATGTGATGAAGGAAATTAAGTTGTATAAAAAATGAATTATTTTTTAAAAATATTGAATACGAAAGAATTATGAAAAATGACATTAGACTAAAGGAAAATTATTTTAAGTTGGTAATGCTAGAAACTCATGATATCTAGTGTGAAAGAAGAAAATTAATTGTGGAATTTTGGATTTTATCATATTTTCCAAAATAATATGATTTTTTTCACTTGAGGAGACAATGTTCATGATGTTTGTTTTCTGAAAAGGGAAAGATATTAGATGTTTAAAAATTTCAAAAAGAGAAGATCATTAATTCTTTACATATTAATATAGAGATTTAATATACTCAACCATTAGAGATCATTCATATATATGTGTCTTGTCCCATGAAAAATCAATCAACAAATAGATAAAAGTATTTTATTACTTTAATTTATGAATTCACTCATATAACCCATTTTATGTTTATAAAACACAAATTGGTGGCCTTATATAAGAATAAAAGTTTCTAAAGAAGTGAAGAGAAAGAGTATGGTTTATATATCATGAAGACACATATAGATAATATAACTATGTATAAAAATGGCATGTTTGAATATTTTCTTTCAAATTATAGAATTCAACATGAAATCAATCCACTATTCACACTATCTCAAAATTGTGTGGCTGAAATGAGAAAATGGTGTTCGGTGGAGATGGATTAGATAATACTAGTCGAGCATAATACTTATCATCATTTTTATAGTCAAGATATTGGTTCTATGATTCATATCCAAAATCCATGTTTTTACAAAAAAAATATAGATATTTCCCCATTCGAGATTTATTATATAAAAATCCACGTCTAAAGTAACTTTGGGTGTTTTGTAGCCCTTGTGTCATTGAGGTAAAATGTGACAATCTTGGAATGTTTTAGAATCAAGGAGTTGATGGGATATTTCATTGATATCCTAAAAATTTAATACTTTATCACTATTTAAAAAAAATAAATTAAAAATATAATTAATTCAACTGATGTTAAACTACTAGAACAATCAAATAAAAAAAATTTCATGATGAAGAAAGTTCTAGAAGTAATTTTGAAGATGTTTATGCTGAAAACTTTAAATAAATACAAAAGAAGGAGAAAGTGTTGAAGATATACAGGTTATAGAATAATATTGATCCATTTTATGTTATAAGAATCAAATTTATTCAACTTATACAATGCTTATAATGAATGTTTAGGTTTAAAATATCTTTTGGGATCATGGACATCTATTTCAAACTAAGAGGACTGTGAGGATACAATGTCAAATTTCATCATATTCTGAAGTTGAACAGGAGATGTTTAAGATAATAATAACCATAAATATTGTATTGATTCTATTAATTAATAACATGATCCTATAGAGATGAATGATAATTATAGTTGGTACACAATCCTAAAGAGAATAATATCATTAGAAAAAAGTGGGTGTTTCAAAAAAAAATTAAATGAAAAAGTTGAATTGGTAGGAAAGAATGAAATATTGGTTTTAAAATAATATTCACAGGTTGAAGGAGTATATTTTCATGATAATCTTTCACTATTTATAATGAATGAAACTATAATAATTATTCTTGATATTTTAGTAAAAATTAAATATAAGATTCTAAAATGGGTGTTAAGTTACATTTCCTTAATAGTGAATTAGAATATGAAGTGTTCATTGAGAAAAATTATGGTTTATATCATTGAGAAAATGATAATAAAGATTTTATATTGAATAAGGATTTATATGGGATGAAAAAATACCAAAGATCTGGGTATTCTAAAATTGAAAACTTTTTGAAGATTTTGGATTTCAAAAAAGGAATAGTGGAAAGAATCTATATATTAAAGATGAAAATGAAGTATCTATTATTATTATTATTTCATACAAAAATGAAATAATATTTACTAGGAATAATTAAAAAATTAATGAGATGATTTTTGAGGAGTTGAAAAAATTATTTGAGATGTCTATTCTCGGAGAGATGAAACATTTTCTTAGTTTACAGATTTCTGAAAAGAAAGATTACATTTCTCTTTCTGAATAAAATTATGAAAATTAACTTCTTAAAAGGTTTGGTATAGAGGATTACAGTATATTTTCTATACAAATTTTTATTAGGAACAAAATTTTAAAAATATGAGAAAGTCACGGTTATGGATATAATATAATTTCAAAAGCCAATTAGTAGATTACTATTCTAAACAACTTTGAGACCAGATATTATGTGTGTTATAACTCTTTGTTCCTAGTATTGAAGTGCACCTCAAGAGTCACATTTAAGTACTAGAAATAAAATTATTATTTATTTAAAATTTAAAATTTTTATTGATATATGATAGTAAAAGAATGATTGATATTTTTGGTTATATAGATGGACATTAGGCTGGTTGTGTTGATGACATGGGATCGACATTCGAGGGATTATTATATCTTGTAGGAAGGTGTGTTTTTTAAGCATATAATAAGAAAATTTTGTAACCTTAATCACATATTATGTAGAATATGTGGTTGCAACTCTTTTCACAACTTATTTATTATGGATACTGACATGATTAGTAGATTGGAAATTTGAAGTGAATTTTCCCCTTCTATTGGAATGTGACAATCAAAGTGATACTAATTTATCAAATAATCTTGATCATTTTTAAAGGAGAATGTAAATTGATATAAAACATAATTTCATCAAGGAAATTGTTGAGATAAAATAGTTATAAGTGTAATTTGTTCTTATAAAAGATAAAAATGTTGAGGTGTTCACTAAACCATTACCAAAAGAAAAATTTCAGAATCTGAGGTTGATGGTGGGAATTCAACTTACTCTTTATCAAAGATAAAGCATGGTTGAATTATTACCCTCTCTTATTAGGCCTTTGGATATTTTTTTAGAGGGGGATAAAATGATAATATAAATATTTCTTTATATCTATATCCTTGAATGTATTTAAAAAGGAGGAGAATATTTATAGGGGTTATACATTGCTATGTGTTTCTCATTAAAAGTGAATCATATATTTTGGGAGAGTTTATAAAAGATAAATGCTATTATTTCAACAATTTATCTTGTGTGGAATATGTTCTAATCATTTTTTAAGAACATAAATTTTGTAAAGATGAAGTACATATAAGTGGAATAATTTCATCATCAGTGGAATTAGTCAAGTTGGAATGAAACTGATTCTTGATCACCACTAGGTTAGGGGAAACATGATATTATTTATTGAATGTTATTATTTCCTACATATTTTTTCTCATGTAGGGATAAAATTATTTAATTTTCATCCATTGGTGAAATATTGGAGTCTTTCAGTGATTTAGGTTCCTTGGTTGATAAAAAATATAAAGGGGGATATTGTTGATACCAAAAGGTATTGAGATGTTTTTGTGTGCTGTTTTTGAAAGAGGTTATAGTGGATAAGAAACTTTGTGATATATTTTTTTGTCAATGCATTGATCATATTCATACTCAAATTTTTTGTTAGGTGAAGGTGTTTAGTGATTAATTGAAATGATTCTTAAGAAAATTCTAAGTGTTTACATATCATGGATGGAGTTTATGATAAAATTAGTTTAAAGGAGTATTAGAAAGAGTTCCACACTATAACACATGTATTGAACCATAATGTGGATTGAAGGATATGTTTTACTATGTAACTGATTTCCATACCACATCCTAATAACATCGAGTCATGTTATACTATAGTAGAGGAATTCACTCTGTGGAGATACTGAATTTAGAAGTAGGTGGAAATATGGTCTATAGGACCTCATGTCATAGAGTTGGTGTCCATGACATATATAAAACTCAAACATATTTCTCCACACTATAAAAGGAGGTCGACAACACAAATGAAGATGGGTTAATTTTTAATGGTTCTGAAAAATCTATGATCCCAACTCTATAGCTCATTTTTCATACTATATTTAGAAAAAAATATTGAGGAATATGTAGAATTGAGTAGACCACACCATAGAGGTGATTAGTCTAGTTTTTTATGGATCTCAAATTGTTGTGACTAACTCATGATAAACATTACTCCAGGTCATAATCTATTGTGAAATTTAAGTAGAAATGTTGAAATTTTTTTGTTAAACTATAATTCTGTTGACTGTACCATAGATTATATTTTATAGGGATAATTTAGGTAGTTCATATATAAATTTTACTTGGATTCATATGATAAATTTAATGGTTATTAAAATATATTTTAATTGAAAATATGAATTTAAAATTAAATATTATTATGGAAGAATATCCAAGGGATGTGATTTAAGAATATGATGTGAAATTGAAATTCTAATTCAAATCATAATTACTTAAAGAATGGTTTTATGTTTAGATTTGAAAAGAGTGGATTTTTAGAAGAAATAAGAGAGAAGATAGGAAGAAAAAGAATTATTTTTTATGTGTGAAATAAAATAAAGATTATGTGATTATCCAAAGTATAATTAATGAAGATGAATAATAAGATTAAGGTGGTTGTGTGCATGTTCAATGAAAACACAGTGAAGAAAAAACATGTTCTTATGCTTGTTTGAAGAAGAGTTTCTATTTATCTCATGTAGTGTAAGTAGAGTGGATGTAAAAGATTTCGAAACACTATGAAACATAGATAAATTCAAGTTTGTGGAATAATTTTTTGTTGTTACCGAAACACTTATCATTATATAGTGTGGGATATAATTGTGTGTCGGATGCATTGAAGTAAAGTCAAGAGACGTGAAAACTTTAATTTTAGGGTTATACCCTACTCGTTTTACTTACATGGTGATTATAGTGGGTAGTGTGATCCTGGGGAAATCCATATCACACCAAGGACTAGATTTGTCAAATTAACAGGTGAAATTTTAAATCTGATATGTTACCTTGTGTTGATGTGTGTTTAGATGGGTGGTATAAATTTTATATATACCCTAACATGTGGTTAAGATTATTTTTAATGAAATATAAAAATAGTATTGAATAATAATCCCACCTCTTAGTGATTTGTATTTAATTATTAAGTCAGTATACATATATGATATAAAGTTACATCAAGATAGAGAAATAAACATCTATGTCTTATATTTCGAAAGGAAATGAGTAAAATGAGTGTATGACTGAGCACTACAGAAAAATAAATGTGGTGAAGAATAATAAAGGAAGGGAATAACTTCTATCATTTGATAAATGTGGAAACAAACACCATAATACCTTATTAAATGGAATGAGTGTCTATTTCCTGTATGGAGATAAAATATATAAGGAATAGAAATATATTGGAATGAAAGAAGTTATTAATATATTACACTTAAAATGGATTTTATTTTAAATTATAATGAGAATTTTATTTCCAAGATAAAGAGATTAAAATTCATGGAGGTAGGGAATTCCTTGTCTTTATATGGTATACTTCATATTCTGAGTCATTCCTAGATCAACCTCTAGTATCCCACCATAGTGAAATTAATTAGGAAGATTAAGATAAAAAAAATCTATTTATGTGTAAGGAAACCTAAGAATATAGATTGTAACTATTTTGAAGTAAAACATAAATGTTTTTTATAAATAATTAATTATAAATCCACCTGAGTGTGAAGTTGAGTTTTCAATTAAGAATATACCTGGTGAAAAACCTATATCTAAGAATCCTTTCAGAATAAACCTAGTGGATGAAGTGTAATCGAATAAATCACTACCATAATTATATGATAAGGGATTTATTCTCCCTTATGTTTCACCAAAGGGAGCCAAATTTTTTTTATTAAGAAGAAGGATGATTATATGATATTGTGTGTCAATTATAGGGTGATTAATGCCATTAATATGGAAAATTATCATATTCCTCTCGATGATGACTTGTTTGACCAACTTCAAAGAGCATAAATTTTTTCAATGACTTATATTTATTATGTGTATCATCAATTGCATGTATGTAAGGATGATATTTCAATTATTATATTTTATATGAGGTATGAACATTATGATTTTATAGTAATTCCATTTTGAATGACAAATAAACCCTCTATGATTAATGATATAATGAAAGGAGTATAGAAGCATTATATTTGTAATTTTATTAAAGTATTTATTGATGATAACTTAGTATACTCTAAAATCTACGATGATAATAAGAATAATTTTCAAATCATTTGTTAGAGTCTCATAAGAAAGGAGTTATAGGGGAAATTTAGTCATTGTAAATTTTTGTTCCTGGATGCTCCCTTTCGTGGCTTTGTTTTCCCCAAGGATGGAATATATATATAGGCTCTTCAGTGAAAAGGGTAATCAAATAATGGGCTAACAAATATATATAATCAAAAAATAGTTTACATTGATTAAAATTTCACTATTAATGATTTGTTCAAAAATTTTCCTAATTGACTAACCTATTAACCTAGTTGAGTGGTAATGGGGTTTAGTTCTCATGGTCAAAGGAATGTGAATAATGTTTTATGGAGATGGAGAGGATATTAGTTAATTATAATTTATTAAATTTACCTTAGATAATAAAAGGATATGTAACATATAATTATTCAACAAAGAAAGGACTAGGCAATCTCATTTTGGGAAATTATAGAGTGGTATATTATCCATCATGTAAATTAAGGATCCATTAATAGAACTATCCAAATCATGATCTTTAGTTGACCACAATAATATTTTTCTTAATGATGTGCAGGAACTACAACTATGGTGAAAGAAGTGACATATATACTAACTAAATTATTTTAAGTATATATTATATCAAAAAATAATTAAACATAAGGTGAAGGAGTTGATTGAAACTGCTCAAGGATTATGAATTCTCAATACACTACCTCCCTGGGAAGCTAAACAAGGTATATGATGGATTTAATAGAAAGGATCAGAGAGTAATGAAAATGATGAGGAAAAAAAGGTTACATATTCATGGATTTAGTAAAGTTGTATATGTTAATTTTTGGGTAAGAAAAAATATGACTCATTTTCTAAATGATTTCCAAATACACTTTACTAGATAAGATAAAGTATTCCAAGTAGGTCCATAAGGGTTTCTAGAAGAATATTAAATCTAAGAATGATGGGTGATTTTTGGACCTCATCTATGAATATGGTGACTTGAAATTTGGAAAGATACAATGTGTTCCATACATACCTTAGCTAAAGAGAGAATTAATAAATGAATATAATAGGTTGAATTTATTTATACACCATGATAGCACTACTATGTACAATTATTTGAGGTAAAACTTTTAATGGGACAACATGAAGTAAGAAATTAAGGATTATGTGTAATGATTTTTTGTGTTATATTTGTTAAAGGATAAAAGACAACACCCAAAAGGATTCATGAAACCTCTCACTAAGACATTATGGAAGTGAGAAAATATTATAATGGAATTTGTTACCAGAATTATAAAGACCCATAGAATGAATGATTCCATATTGGTAATTTCTGAACACCATATGAAATCCATAGTCATTCTTAAAATAAGGGAATATATACCCCTTTATTACATTGAAAATATCTATATTAAAAAATTCATAAGACTTCACAGTGTACCTCTTTAAATCATATATGATTATGACCCATGATTAAAATTGAAATTTATGAAGAGTCTTTAGAAGGGACTCAACATTGAGATAAATTTTATCAACACCTTTCATACTCAAATTTATGGACTATCTAAATGGAATATGCAAACAGTATAAGACATGACATGGTCTATCTAACTTGACTCTTAAGGTATGTGGGATTATTATATACCATTGGTAGAATTTTAATACATTATTAGCATCCATTTAAGCATTAAAATGGGGTTTTATGACGTAATATATGATAAGATATGTTTCCCTCCAAATTGTTAGGATGAAGAAAGAAATATTTTTGTCCCAAAACTCTTTGAGGAGACAACATAATAAGTGATAACTATTCCTAGTCATTTTATGATAGCTCAAATATGAAAATATATCTATTCAAATAATTGAAGTAAGACCATAGATTTTTAAGTGGGGGATCATACATTCCTAAAATAATCTACATTTAAGTTATTTATAGGTTTTTGTAAGGAGTGGAAACTAATTCCCAGGTATATCAGTGAAATATTTGAAGGGAATTGGAGCTTAGGCATATTGGCTAGCTATGCTACCCAACTTCTCTATACTGCACGATATATCCCTTGTTTCATTCTTGAGGAAGTACATGTCACACCCAACACATGTACTCACCACTAAGGAATTATATTCAGAAAAAAAATATATTATAATGAAGATCCTATATATAATATTGAAATTTGAGATAATGTTTTACAAAATGAACAACTTGAATGGTGAAAGTTATTTGAAGGAATGACAAGATAGAGGAAGAAACATGAGAACCCATGGAAAAAATGAGGAATAATTACACACATTTTTTATGAAATAGATTATATCCCGAATTTTGAGGATGAAATTATTTAATAGGATGGGATGTAATAGTTGAGATTATACTATTGTAGGTAAACACCATATTTCTGGACAATATCATAAAGAAAATTCGATTACCTCATTATTATAGTAAAGTAAAAATAAATATGTTCCAGAATTTTTTTTAAATAAATATATTTTTTTTTTATTTTTTTAATTTTATTATAAATATATTTTTTTTGGTTTAAACCTATCAGAATTATATTAGGATTTTTTCTGGATTTTTCAGAAATGGTTGATTTTTAGGTGAATAATGAAAATACTATTTTCATAAATACCATATCTGTTAGGAAATAATTATGATATAAGAATAAATTAAAAATTTACAATATATTTTATTTTAAAAAATCCATATAAGGAATAAAATAAAGCATTTAAAATTTATTTTCAATATATAAACATGTGTTAGATATTTTAAAATTCATGCGATGATTTATTCTAATAAATAAACTATTTTTTATCCTTTTATTTAATTATTTAATAAAAAGTTACATTTAGTTTTGCATTGGTATTAATGTAACATTAATATCCATTGATTAGTCATAAAAAATGTCATGGGCATTAATTCCATGCATTATTTTAATGAAAATTTATTTTTTACATAAAAAGGAATTTTTCTAAATATTTTTTTCCATTGCATTATGTGTACCTGTATTAAAAGTAATTTTAACACCACTAAGAATTGAATATTGTAAATTGGATTCCATATTTTTAACCATCATATTCAAATAATTTAATATTACGTAGATATTTTTTAGTCATATTATTAAGTAAACATTTTAAAGGTTTGTCACCACGGTAAAGGTTAAAAGAGTTTAACGAGGGGGTTAAACATAGGGATAAGGATTAAAATATCAGTAAAAATTGTGAAAATTTGATTGGGAGATTGCGTTTTTACCCTCACTAACCCTATATTTAATTTTTTTTTCAATTTTTCCCCTTGATAATAAGAATATAATTTATAATATTTTAAATTTTTTTGTATTTACCAAAGTTCCAACCCTCTCACTTATGAAAGGACCCCTTAACCTACTCACTTACCCACACTTCATGAACACAATATATTTACAACTACCTACCAAATCACTCCCCTGACACCATTAAACAATTAATTGTTTTCTTATCTTCAAAATACTAATCTATGAAGTCTTAAGGAGAGATTCAAGGATTAATTCCATTGAAGAGGTAATTGTCTTAACTGAGTTATGTAAAGTTTCTTTATTTTTAAACAAATTAAAAATATTATATAACCATAATTAAATAATTAAAAAAGTGTCATTAGTTTAATTAAATTATATTATCTTTATATAATAACCACCATCTACCCCTATTCTATTCATTGGTAAATGAAAACTTTGCTCATGTATATATATGGAATACAACCTCTATGAGCAACACATTTCATTTTTCATCACCACCACAAATAGTTGGTTATAATGATATATATAATGAATTAATATTATATATATTACGTAATTATGAGTCTTTAAAGATATATCATCATCCACCTTCCTTTCTTTCCATTCAATAAAAAAATGAGAATGTTACTTGTGCCTACATGTAGACTACCGCTTCCATGAAAAACATATTTGATTTTGATAACAACATTATATGAATGGTTATGAAATATTATTTAATGAATAAATATTATATTTATGTAATTATTAATGTTATTTAGTTTTTAAAACCATGAAAATAGTGGAAGGACCATAACCACCGAACTAAAACATGCATGGATAGTTGAATAGGTAACACCAAAATATTTATTTTAATAAGTAATTATTATTAAATATGTAATAATAAATTATAAATAAATGGTATTTAGTAATATATGTATATATATGGTTCAAATATATATATATTTCTCATAAATATAAACATATTATACATGATTTTAGAATATGTTTTACCGAGCAGATGTCCGAGTTAAGGGTATATATTCTAATGTAACTTATTATTGGGATTGTTTATATTTAAATATATTACAGGGGAATTATATATTATTTATCTCTTAAAACCCATGTTTTTTATTATACTATTTTTATAAAAGGGTTTTACCTATATTATTATCATTTCATTCCCCTTTGGTGTGAAAATAAACTGAAAATAAATCCAATAAGAGAAACTGACCTTATCTCTCTTTTCTAGGTCGAGAATCTTTCTTCTCCATGTCCATGTTCATTATATTGTTTCATAAATATTATTCTCTATAATTTAAATTTTTTTAAGACCATTTTAACCTATCTTTTACTTTATTTTTTTAAAAATTAATCTTCTAAATATTTTTTTATGAGTCACATTTTACTTTTTTTGCAAAATTTTGAAAATATTTTATTTACTATTTATAACCCAAAAACATTTTTCCAATGTCAAAAAAATTATTCATTATATATATTCCTATTATAATTTCCATGGGTTTTAAAATAAATTATTATTCCCATTTTCTATATATTTATTAATTTTAAGGATTACTAAAAGAAAATGATATTTCTTTTTTATTTTCATACTAACTTGCTAACATATTTATAAGGGTGTTTTTAATTTGTGATAACATAATTTAAAGTTTCTTATTCTATGAAAGGGTTATTATATAATCATACTGTATACTTTATTTATTTATATGTATTATTTTCATGATATTCTATTGACTGATGAATTTTAAAATTCCATAAACTTTATTCAATATCGACATTTATTGATTACTATGTCATATTTGTTATGTTATAATCAGTCGATATATGAGGATTGAATTTGAAATGTTTAATGGATTAGTGGGGACCAACATTATATATCCCATAAAATCATTCAGTGAGGTTTGATGATTCAAATAATAATGGGTATTTCCTGGTGTATGTTGATAATTTCTTAGCTGATACTCCTTGATTGTATGTAAGATTTCTTGGATGTGAAGTTTTGTAAGAAGTATTGGTTGTGAGGTATTTATGGTATATAATATGTATTGGATAATATTAATTAAAAATATTTAATATTTCTTGGTTGATATGCCTTTATTGAAATATTAAAATTTTCTACATTATATATTCCATCACCATGAAATCAATTATTGTTGTCCACATGATTATTTACATTGTCCATGGATATATTTCAAGTTAATTTTATTGATTATATGAAACATTTATTGTTTATATACCCTATAATATTACTTATGACTTATGTATTTATGAAATATTCTTCTATATGAAACCCTTACATTAAATTATATCTCATCCTTTATGATGATTTCATTTCCTTAGAGTAATAAGTTAGGGAAACTTGAATGATTTTAAGATATACAAAATGAAATAAGAATATGTTTAAAATTTTTAGAAGTAATTATAATTTTTTCAAATGTAATATGGAAATCATGTATGCTTCCAATCTCTCAATATTGATAAACTATTTGATAATTTATGATGTGATCTTTTATATATTTTATCAATGTAATGAACTAGAAACTATCTATGGGTTATTGGATATGGAGTTGTTACACCATAACCAAATACCCACTAATGGATGAGAGAGTCATCAAGCATTATATTATTCATTAAGATGTCTCCCAAATACAAAAAATGGGAAAATAATATCAAAACTATTGTAGGACTTACTACATCATCTACATCTGAGTAATGTTTTCATACCATCAATAATTTTCATGATTTATCTAGGGTATACATCAAGGTTAGCACATTGTTCACAAGTAATGTCTGTGATTTATGAAAAATAACATTCTTTCAATCAACCAGGTCTTAGGTTTTAGCCTTAGATATCAATAAAAATTAATATTTTAAATTAAATGCCTATATATGAATAATATATCCAATAAAAAAGATGATAAACAAAACTGTATCTATTCATGGAATCTTGACATAATAGGGACCAAGGAGAGTTATCCACCACATTAAATTTCAATAAAATAATCCTCTATTTAGTATCTTATTTTATTTATTCAATCTACTTGTGTAGGGTTTAAAAAGAATCTAACTAATATAATAGTGGATATAACATTAATAAAGATAAAAAAATATTGAAAATGAATTTCTTGATCATATCATAACATTTATCAGTCAATGGTTAGTAGATATTCATATAGTGACCATAAAATAAAAAAATATCAGCTAATGAACAATATAACAACAATAAGAAACTTAAAAAATAATAGTCAATTATAAATAATAGTGACTAATATGTAAGAAAATTTTATCTAACTATCACTTCTATCTCGAAAAATTTATTCCTCAACCATTTAATTTTCATCATTAATGAGAATATTTAATACCAAATCCTTCTAATAGTATCAATGATGATTACCTAATTTTACAGGATTCATTTGAAATGTTAAATCAAAAACCATATAACCAACTTAAGTCTTAAGGAATCATATTATATATATTTAATTTTAATATTTAACCAATCTTGAAAAAGGTTATTAATTCCTAACATAATATAATCCATTATTTTTAGGAAAAAATTACGAGAGTTTCATAAGGAAAATTCATATTCAATGATTTTATTATTAGCATAAACAATATAATACTTTCACCACACTTATTCATTAAGGTATAATCATGATTTTAACTCATTAAATAATTTACACATGTTCATCCACTATTATTTACCCCTTATTAAACAAATAACCATAAAACCTTCACCAAACATATGTTATTATATAATATTTTTATATCATCATGCTCAATATGGAATAAATATAAATTTTATTATTTCCAATAATTTAGAAGGATATCATAACAAAATATTTATATCATATAAAAATATAAGGTATTTGGCTTAAAATATTTAGTTTATACACACTACAATACTTCTTAATTTAAATCATGCATAATTAATTCTTTCTAGGAATAATATATAATATTCATGCTTTAAAATATTTCATTTAGTTAAAAATGCTAAGAGACAAGGATTTATATTCCGAGTATTCTATTTAATTATATAAACTAACAAAATAAAAATAAAATTTAATCCCAACAAATTTCTAAAGTACCATGTTTTATTAATACATGAAATAAAATTTCATTTTAGGAAATGATAAAATTTTAAAGATGTTTATAAACTATTTCATTTAATTTTTTTAACTTAATCAACATTTTATAAAGGAATTATTAAAAAATAATGACTTCAAAAACATTTTACAAGGAATTAACATTAATTTAAATTTCTTTACAATACATGAAAACATATAATAATTTTAATTTTAGAAACAAAAATATTATGTTCTAACATCATTTAACATTTTCTAGTTAACATACATCAGTCTTTTAATAATAAATCTTAGTTTAAAATAATAATGAAAATCATCATACTATTCCATGAGTTTAAATATAAAATGTTCTAATGGAATCAATTAATTATAATTGAATGCAATATAATATTTTATATTACATGATATCCAAATATGTTACCATAAATAAACACACTAATCATATTTTTAGTTCAATGTTTGACTCAAACGAAACCTATGACAATGATTCATGCACCCTTTCTGAATATTTCAACCAAGAAACCAGAGAATTCAACACATAAACATGCTTAGTTTGTATTCATGGTTCTTTTATCTTATCACATTCAAAAATTCATGGATCCTAGTTGGTCTCCATGACATTAAGGTCCTAGAGTCTTTTAAAATAGTCCCTCAATATATATGTTCCAGTCTATCGCCGCTCTCTCCATAAGTAAGGTTAAATAAAACTATTCATTTACTTAATCCATGAAAGTATCACATATTCCCAAATCTAAAATCCATCCTAAATCTCAACCAAAAGCTTTAATAACAATTTATTAAGACCCATTCTGATTAAAACCCTTCTCAGTTTGAAAGAGTAGACTAGAGTGACCCTTAGAACCTACCTCCAATATGAAAAATGTTAGAGACTATCACTGATGGTATCTATTACTCAAATTGAAGGAATTACCATTATAAATTCCCATGAAAGATAAAAATACACCAATAAACCTCGTAAAAATAAACTGAAGAGTTTTGATTTCCCAATGCCAAATTATGACAACATGAAACATGTATAATACAATAAGACAATACTAGATGACCTCCTATATTCTACTATAACTACCTGAATAGTAGTATCTCCAATATCTATCATACTATCCTATAAAAAACTCCGGAAAACTATATTGGGGGTGAGAACTTTAGAGTACTTAGTAGAATCATATTTTTAATAAGTTTTATATCCATGTGAAATAGATTTTTTGAGATATACATGAATGAAACCACTTAGAAAATACAAGGGTAAATAAATAATATGTTGTAAGAAATTACATAAAACAAAAATATTGCTACCATATTAATCAATTAACTTAGTTATTACTTCAATTTTTACCTCTAATATTTATCATAGTATATACAATAAAAAATAAGAGATTGGAATTCCAATTTCTTGGGGCATATAACAATAAAAGTGGAAGCCCAAAATTATAACGCCATCATTTCAAATAATTGTATCACAATATTATTATCATTATATTCTAGTAAAAAATACCACCACATCACCATAACCATCAAAAAAATTAATCAAAATAGGATATTCCAACTCTCAACCTATGAAAATCATCACCACATAATTGTCATTATATAAAGAAGGAAAACTGGAAAGCACATCTCTCAACATATGCTAATCATCCCAATATCATCACATAATCATTAAAAAATCAAAAAATAGGCAATCCCATATCTCAACCTATTCCAATAATCCTAATTTCATTACATCATGATTTCATTACATCCACCATATCTTTACATTATCACATTAATGACTCAAGTTATAACATCAGCCATCATAGCCTAAAACATTTTATAACCCTAAGCTATCATATCCCTCAGGTAATTTTTTCATGTTACAATCTTAATCTATTAAAATATGAATAAGGATGAATTTGTTGTTACCTTGACCCATTACAGCCCCCACACGCACGCACGCACATACACACACTACAATTTAATCTATTACAACCTATGCAATTATATGACTTCACATCACAACCGTAATCCATTATAACCTAAAAATATAGTATCAGCCACATACAATAATGTAGTAACAACACAATCAGACAAATTATTAGTCAAATAAACCATAAAATACAAAAAAAGTAAATGAAATATTACAACATGTAATAAATAATAATAATAATAATGCAGTAGATGAGAAATTATAAATCCCAAATAATATCCTTCATGATAAAAATATCTACTAAATATACTATGATAGTCATATTAACATTTATATACCATTAATTACATATTTACTACACTTCAATCAATTATCAAGCAAATTTAGAAAAACCAATATAACACCACAAAAGCTTACAACCTCTCACAAAACCTAACCAAACCAAAATTAACCAAATACTAATAGATACACAACACCACAATCCCCACATCTAGAGAATAACCAAAACCTATTGAGAATTACTTAAAGTAACACTTATCCAAATTCCATATAAAATAATAAGCCTCTCTAAGAACCCCAACTATTAAAACTAGCTTACGATTTTTCCATATAAGAAAACTTTAATAGTCACATGAGTTCACTTGACCTAAGATATGTTTTCTACCCTTTAAACACCCAAATTACTCCATTTTAATCCTTACTCACTTAAAAAATATTAACCCTAGATTAAATATTTATTTATAATCATTATTTTGGTACTTCTGATCACTTGATTTCAATTTAAAAATTACACATCACCTTCATCATTAAGGTTAAAATTCCATGTGTATATATCATTAAAATTCTAAATGTATATCCCATTTACACTTAAAATTTCAGCATGAAATTGGAAATGTATTTATGTAGTTTAATAACACTAAATTTATCATAAATTCATAAAAATAATGCAGAAACATAAATTGAAAATAAGTCTTAACATGTTATCAAAAAAATCAATTTAATTCCAAAGTAACAATAAAATTTTAATTCATAATGATAAATGATAATTTGATAAATAATATCACAACCTTCCATGATAATTATGTAGGATCAAAATAATGACTGAATATACTGTATATAGTATCTAATGTTTCATAATACACAATAGGGTGGGGGGTGAATTGTTCACCTTAAAAAACTCTTTTTGGAACTTTTAAAGATGGTTATGTTTAACAAAGTTAAACAAGTTCAATTCATAAAACCACTTATTCTATAAACATGATTGATTCCAGAAATGTGATTTCGAGTATCCAATTTCAGAAAAGTGAATCCAAAAATGAAACTTAACAAAAGTTCACTGTAACAGTACTGTAGCAGGAACTATAACAGTCACTATTTGGCACTGTTGCAGCCGGGAATATGCCCCCGTTTGGGCCTTTGGGCCACTAATTTGGTCTCTAAGTCTTGTAAGGTCTTCGGGCCACCCAGGCCTTCGGGTCAGTAAGGCCTTAGGGCCACCTCAAAGCTTTCAGGCCACCTTTAAGTGCAGATGCAAAAACAGACAACCTACAAGGAACAAACTCTACAAGGAGGATGAGCAAGGAGCTTTCACCACAACAGAAGCTAAACAGATTGCAAGAATGAGAGGGTATAACACCTTCCATCGGGACAAGCCTGTGCATGCACAGGAATTCCTAGCTGAATAGCCATGCAAAGCTGGAGATCTGATTTCACAATAAAGATGCTAGGGAGGAGAAGTTCCAAGTAGTTTTTCTAGGTTGTATGTAATGTTTGAAGCCTACGGGAAACAAATTCCTCTAAGGCCTACAGGCCATTTAATACTTATGCCTACGGGACTTGTAAGGGTTCCACCTAACCCCTTGAAAGGTGGATTATCAAAAATAAATAAAAAATGAAGGCCTTCGGGCCATTGGAGGAAGATTCTACTTTAAAGCGTATAGAATCTCAATATATCAGAGTGAACAAATGTAAGGAAGTATAAGATTGTTATACTTTACTTAACAAAAAAATGAAGTAGAAAACTGAAAACAATCAAGTAACAAGTACAAGTAGTAAATCTTATAACCCAAAGATAAGGGTATCCAATAACCTTGGATAAATGTCCCTTGATTTATACTTTAAAAAGTTTGTCTTACCCACACCAGGGTAAGCTCTCGATACGAAGATTAGGGTCTATCTTGCTATCCAAGAAATCCCTCAACTTCAAGGTAGTTGGAACCTCTATCTTCCTTAACAAGGATTTCATCGATCTTTAAGGTAGTCAGCACCTCTCTTTTCCTATCCCCAGAAGCCCTCGAATGTATTCAGCAACATTTAGAGTCACACAAAGCAAATCTGAACAAGGTGTTCAATATGCACTATACATGAGAGTCTCTCCCTAGAAATAACTTTAACAGTATGTAATCTCTAGACTCATAAACAGTTCCCCAAAATTTGTGAGCTCTTTCAAATGAGCTCTAATTTATAGGCATAGCTCCAATGGCCAGCTCCCTCCTCCAACAGTCATATTTTTCCTTGAATTTCAGAGGGACCTATACACATTTCACTCAAACAATGGTTAGTTAGTAATTGAATGAACGGTATTGTTTTATAACCAAAAAAAGTGTAAAAAAATATGATTAGATAACCAAAATCATTTTTCGGAGTGTAAGGAAAAAATAGTTTGGAGTCTAACAAAAAACACATTCGGTATCTATAATACAAGGATATTCAGATTCTATTTTCCAAGGAATTTGTAACCTGAATTCTATAGAATTTTGGCGTATTAATTTAAAAGAAATTCAGAATATGGATTCACAAGAATTCGGAACATTAACTTAGAATGTTTGAAATATAAATTCTTAAGAATTAAAAGTCTAAAATTACAAATTTTGGAGTCTGAGTTCATAATAATTCGGATTCTGATCTTAAAAAGTTTGAAGTCTGTGTTTATAAGAATTTGGAGTCTGAACTTATAAAGTTCGAAGTCTAAATTCTTCAGAATTCGGAGTTAGAACTCATAAGAGTTCGGAGTCTGACTTCGGATCCTGAAAACAGAATGCTTTATATATAAGTATTATATGATTCTGAGGTTTTTAGATATGAAACCAAATTTTAGACTTAGATATAAAATTAACAATGAAAAACATGGTAAGGATAAATTTCCTTGGGGAAGGAAACTTTTGATTTTGAAAGTAAAACATAAGGTAAAATTAAATTTTCCTTAAGATAATGTGTTTGTGATTTTCAAAACATGATGGAATGGTATAGTCATAAGGAAACCTTATGGACTCAACAATCTCCCCAAACATGAAGTAATGGAAATGTCATAAGGAAACCTTATTGACTCAACAATATCCCCCGTTTTGGGAAGCACCAACATCCTTACAAAAAAGAACATAAGGGCATAGAAAATAAAACTTATCTCCCTTGACACATGAGAAAATATAAATACGACTAACTCCCCCTTAGGCTTTGGAACACTAAGTATTGTATATTATATTTCCAAAATGTGACTTAACATTGTATTGCAAATGGAAATATTTATTATGAAAAATCACCCTTGGATAAACTCCCCCTTACTTAGGGATATTTATTCATTACATAGTATTCTTTTTCCTTTCTCCCTCATTGAGATTTTTGAAAAGTAATTTGAGGGAATGGAAAATAAATTATTGTACCTAAAAGATTAGTACAAAACATTCAAAAGACAAGTGACCAGAAATTTCATTATGATAGGAACAATTTGTACAATGAAAGGAATACAACAAAAGATCATATTTAAACAAGGTTATCCTTACTTTTACTTTGACATCAACCTTTTGACTATAGTCTTCAGCTTTTTGAGCTCCTTGTGATCTTCCTATCCTCGCTTAA
The DNA here is from genome assembly GCA_963277665.1 of Viscum album. Classification (NCBI taxonomy): domain Eukaryota; kingdom Viridiplantae; phylum Streptophyta; class Magnoliopsida; order Santalales; family Viscaceae; genus Viscum; species Viscum album. Next base: position 1,589,943,075 of record OY728131.1, read on the forward strand.
GAAGCTGATCTCGATCCTATTCTTTCTTATTTAAAGACTTGATTCTTTCTTCTTGAGTCTTAAAAGCCTCTGCCTGAGCCTTAAAGACTTCCTCTTACTTTTCAAGCTTCTCTTTTATCTCAATCCGGAGATCTCTTTCTCTCTTCCAGCTTTGGGAAATTGAATACAACTTCCCATTCAGATCATTTACCTCTTGAATCCGAGAATTTTGTTCGAGAGTCAAATTTTCTTCAAAACTGCTTTTATGATCCTTGATCTTACCATATTCAATGTCAAATTCCTTTTTGACACTATCTTAGAACTCCTCAAGATTTCTCATATCTTCAACTTTTGTCTTTGACTAGCTAACCATTTTCTTATAAGACCTTTTTTGGGCATCATAGTTAATGAAAAAATTCATGAAATCAGCCTCATGCTTTACACACTTATCCATCACCATGAATACTGAATCCGATTTCTGGTTGAAGGTGTGTTGAAGCATCTGAAATCTCTAGTTAATGCTTGGAAAAATCAAAATGGTGCCAACAAGCTTCTTCAATGACTGAACAATGAAATCATGTCCAAGGGATGATGATTCCAAATCTGAGACCTTGCTAGTTGAGGGCTCTTTCTCTAGCTCATCAAGTTTACTATTTGAAGATCCACCAGGTTTCATATTTTTTATAACAGTGTTAGTAGGTGTGTCAAGTACCACTTGTTTACCCTTTTCGGTTTCCGGAATGACTTCCTCATCCAGAGATTTATGTTCACTATCAGACAGATGAACAATTTTATCTTCTTATATATCTTCTTTCTGAAGTCCTACCTCAACATCCTCAGGATGAATGAAATGATGATTAAAACTTTCTTCTTCAGACAACTTATTCATTTCTTTTTCATCCTTGTCTTCTTCTCCTTTCTAATCTTTCCCAGGTGTAGCCAGATTTGAAGATTCTGCTTCAGAAGTTCGAATTGAAAATTTCTCGAATGGACTTTCCTTCTCATGAAAATCTTCAACTTGCTTAATCAAATATGCGGTGTCACCACTATTGTCAACTTCTTATTCAACTTCTTGTATTACTTCTTCTCTTTCTTTGACTTTTTTCAGAGTGATAAACTTCTTCCCTAGAGTTTCAGGTAAAGCTTCTACCAGGAAGGATTCTGGTATTGGGATATTCTCTGATGCTTTCTCAACAACCTTCAAAAGATACTGGACAATCTCTACTTTATCCATCTTATTCTTTAATTTCTTTTCTTTTTCTTCCCTTTCCAGATAATCAGCTATTTTATCCTTCAGGGATTTCACTTCAGCAGGGTCTAGGACAAACTTGGGCTCCCCTTCTTTCATATTCTTCTTATCTTCTTTCCACGTAGAAACTACCTCATCTGGATATGGTTTTTTATTCTTAGGTTTTGGAGGTGCGAATAGGATTTCCTTGGGCTCTGCAGTTTTTCCTTCCACTACTACTTGCTTCAACTTCCTCTTCCTTCCTCCTTTTTGGACGGTTCATCCACTTCTTGTTTTTTTGGAACAAATTCAGCTTCTTCCTCTAGTAAGTCATAAAATACTCTAGAGTTTATAGAAAAACCAATGTTCATCCTCTTTAGGGTACCATCACTGACTAACATGACTTTGCAATTCCTTGGCTTCAAGCTGCAAGGAATTTTATAATATTCTAAGCACCGAACAATTAACTTGGAGAGAATGGATGAATACATGATTATCTAATCCTTCAAGTTTCCATTCTTAATATTCTCAATCATAATGAAAATATGCTTAACCAAGTTGATCTAACTTAGATTTACCGAGAAATATACATGTCACTCTTCTTCAATGTATCTTTGTCACCTTTCCTCGGAATGCTGAATCCTTGAACCCATAATTCAAGAATCTGATAATTCGTAGACATGTGGGCGATCTGCAAAGTCTTTACATCAGATATTCCAAGACATTCCATATCCTTCTTCTTAACAATACTTTCATTGACATCTGAAAACTTATGAGAACAGAACTCAGCTTCCCGTTTGAATGGAATACTAACTAAATTAGCTGCCATAGTACATGAAAGAGCTTAAGTCTTTCCATATCCTTGATTGAGAACATCTCTCTGCCTTTTTCCTTAATGAAACTGACTAATTCCTAAAATTCAACTATCAAGTCCAGATATACTAAATCTTTATCCCCTGGCTTTGATACGCAAACACTCTTCCATCAATTTAACTTAATGTTCTTCGAGATGATCCAATCATACTTAGAGAATAATTTCAGATGCACCAACCATTCTCTATAGACCTTCCACTCCAAGATTGGATTGACAATAGACATATCTTTCTGAGAGGATTCTTCTATAAACATTCAGAATTGAAAAACCCTTGAAAAATCGGAATGATGTTTTGTAGAAGGGTAGAACATCATCACACGAGAGCTTTGAGATCTATGTGGGAAAACCATCAGGGGCCCTTTTTATAGGTGTTAGAAGCAAAGATTTATCTTCCAAACTCAATCTAATGGTTGAAAATACTTCTGATCAGATTTGACAGTTGATATGATATCTTCAAGGAAGACTTGGTAGAATTCGATCTTTTGAGGTTTTTAAGAAAAAACATTCAGATTTAGGGAAAAATGAATCCGAAAAATTTAAAAACAAAAGAAAATACCAGCAAGTAAAGGATGATTATGAAAACTCAGGAAAGGAAAAATACCTTTATGATTTCTAGGAATATTATTCATATTGAGATAACTTCTTCTTGAAGACATTAGATTCCGAAAATTTTGACTATGAAAAAAATGAAAATCTCCATTACTAAACCTTTAAGTACCAAAATCATCATTAAGAAAATTTTAAGACTACGAAAAATTTTAGACTATAAAATGTTGTAGAATAACTATATGTATAATTTGTTTTTAGAAAAATGAATAAATTTAGAAAATTTCAATTATGAAAGATTTAAAAAATCTAACTACGAAAATTTCCATTTCAAAATATTTTGATCTAACTAACAAGAAAATGTACTCCCCCTATAAAAAGGAGTTTATTACTGTAAGGAAATTGGTTTCAATAGAAAGTTAACAAGGAAGATTACCTTATGGTTATCATTCCTAACTTCTGTTGATGTATTCAAATCTATCAGAGGGTAAAGATTTATTGAAAATATCATCAAGTTGATCTTGTGTTCCAGTAAATTGAAGAATGATATACCCTTTTTTGTGTGATCCATAAGAAAGTGATTCCTAATATCTATGTGTTTTGCAAGAGAGCGATGTGAACAGTTTTTACTAAGGGAAATTTCACTAGTATTATCACACAGAATTTTTGTTTTGGTAAAACTCATACCATAATCTGTGAGTGTGTGTTGCATCTACAACACTTGAGCACAACAACTTCTAGCTGCTACATATTCAACTTTAGCAATGGAAAGTTCTACTGAGTATTACTTCCTGCATGACCAAGAAACTAATTAATCTCCTAAGAAATGACAAGTTCTAGATGTACTCTTTCTATCTATTTTACATCCACTAAAGTCAGCATCTAAAAAACTCTTTAAAATAAAATCATTTCTAGAAGTATAAAAGAGTCCAAGGTTCATGGTTCCCTTTAAGTAGTGAAAAATTATTTTCACTACTTTTAAATGAGATTCATTAGGATTGGATTGTTATCTTACACATAAGAATACTAAAAAACTTATGTTTGGATGAATATATGTCAAGTAAAGTAATGTTCCTATCACACCTCTAAAATATGTTTGATCTACTGGTTTCTCATCTTCATCAAGATCAAGTGAGTTTGAGGTACCAATGGGAGTACTAATACTCTTCGTATTGTCATATCCATACTTTTTAAGAAGATATTTAATATACTTATGTTGGGATACATATATTCCGTCTGGTTTTTGAGAAATTTGAAAACCAAGGAAAAATTATAACTCACCCATCATACTCATTTCAAACTTAGATTTCATTAGATATGTAAAGGAATCAGTTAAAGATTGCTGAGTTGAAGAAACTATAATGTCATCAACATAAATTTTAACAATCAAAACATTTTTCTTATCTTTCTTTATAAAAAGGGATGGATCTTCATTTCACTTAACATAATTATTTTGAAGAAAAAATCCTGTAAGTCTATCATACCAATCTCGAGGGGCTTGCTTAAGTCCATACAAAGCTTTGTTAAGTTTATGAACATGTTCAGGGTGTTTTTTATCTTCAAAACCATGAGGTTGTTCAACAAAAACTTCTTCTTGTACAAAACCATTAAGGAAATCACATTTCACATCCATTTAAAAAAGTTTGAAGTTAAAGAATGCGGCAAAGAAAAGTAGAATATGAATAGTTTCAAGTCTAGGTACTGGAGAAAAAGTTTCTTCATACTCTATTCCTTCTTGTTGATTATATATTTTTGCAACCAATCTAGATTTATTTCTTACCATGATTCCATTTTCATCACATTTATTTCTGAAGACCCATTTTACTCCAATAATAGAAGTTTCCTTAGGTCTTTCAACCAAGCTCAAGACTTTATTCCATTCGAATTCATTTAGTTCATCTTGAATAGCTTTTATCCAATCATCATCATCTAAAGCTTCATCAGTGCTTTTTGGTTCTAATTGGGAAAGGAATTCTAGATGTTCTATTTCATTTCCTAAGGAACTTCTAGTCCTTATAGGTTTATTTACATTACCAATGATACTATCACTAGGATGATTCTTAAGAAACAACTAATTTGGGTTTTTTAAAACATGTTCATCAACATTGGGTAGGAAATAATCTAGGGTAAATGCTTCAGAAAATTATTCTTGGACACTTTCTTTATTAGAAGGATCTTCTAAGAAAGGTTTATAATCAGTTTTTGAAAACACATATGAAGATGTAGGTTGGGGTTTTTTAAAAACAAATGGATTGGATTCATCAAATTTGACATGTACTGTCTCTTCAATAATACAAGTGTTTTTATTGAGAACTCTATAATCATTAGAAGTTGTGGAGTAGCCTAAGAAAATTCCTTCATCAGATTTGGGTGAAAATTTGTATAATTTATATTTAGTATTAAAAATTAACACCTTGCAACCATAGACCTTGAAGTATGAAAGTCTATGTTTTTTACCATTCCATAACTCATAACAAGTTTTATTAAGAAAAGGTCTAATAAAAACGTGATTTATAGTATAACAAGAAGGACTTATAGCTTCAGACAAAAAATTCTTGGCTATAGAATATTAACTCAACATGGTTCTTTCTATGTCTTGAAGAATTAAATTTCTTCATTTAACAACACCATTTTTTTGAGGTGTTCTGGGTGCTGATAAGTTATGAGTAATGCCTTTTCTACTAAAAAATGTTTCAAAATCAGAATTTTGAAATTCTATTCCATGATCACTATGAATAGTTATCAAAGGAATGATTTTATCATTTTTAACTTGGGCTTTAAAAGTTTTTAAATAATAAAAATATTCAGATTTCGTTGCTAGAAAATAAACCCACGTAAATCTAGTGTAATCATCAACTAAGAAAAATACATAATATTTTCCTCCAATGCTTCCAGTTTGTGTTGGTTTAAAAAGATCCATATGCACTAACTATAATGAATCAGTGGTTGAGACTGCACCGACTTATTTAAAACTTGATTTATGTTGCTTTACATATTGACAAGGATCCAAAACTTTTGAAGAATCAAATCTAAGCTCCGATATATGCTTAACTAATATTTTCTTGGAGAGTTTTCATAGGTTCCTAAGGTTAGAGTGACCTAGAATTCTAGTCCATAACCAAGAATGATATTCCATTTCACTAAGGTAAGGTATGTTTTGGCTTCTAAGGTCTTATATGTTTAGTGTGTATACATTTTCTTACCTATGGGTAGAAAGAATAAACTCTTCCTTGGAATTGTGTACTAAGCACTTGTGATTCCTAAAATTCATATGGTAAACTTCATCACATAATTGACTTATGCTAATGAGGTTATGCTTAATACCCTTAACAAATAAAAAATTCAAAGTCAATGTTTTTCCAAGAAGAATGATGTTACTTATACCAATAATTTCTCCCTTAGCATTATCTCCGAAAGTTACTTTTACTTATTTCGTCTTGATAATCTTTTAAAAGTTGTTTTTGTTACCAGTCATGTGCCAGGAACATCCACTATACATGTACCATGTATTACTATTGGTACTTTCCTTATTTTCCTGAAAATAAGAATGTTAGACTTTCAGAACCCAAACATTCTTAGATCCGGAAATTTTAGAAAGAAAAATTTTAGGTACCCACATTTTCTTAGAAAATAGGCTTTATGAAAACCTAAAGAATGAGTTTTGATTAGGGAACAATTTTTTTCCCAATGCCCACCACACTGACATTTAGTACAGAATGGAGCACTTTGAGGAACAAAAAAATTGATACTGAAAATTGGTTTTGAACTAATATAACCAAAACTAGAATTATTCCTTAGAGGTTGGATTTAAGAATACATTTTATCAAAATTTTCCTCATCTAAGGTAAAGTCGAAAAAACAATTCCTCAAGGAAAATATTTCAAACTTCAGTCTAATAACTATGTTCTTATCTTCCAAAACATTATCTTTAGCACTAGAGTTAGGCTCAAAAACATTTTTCTTAGAAACTAATTTTTCTATATCCTTAGAAAGTTTATCCTTCTTAGATTTTACTTCCTCAATGTTTTTTGAAATACTTTCAAAATCATGGGTTTTCTTATCAAGATATTTAGAAAGATCTGATATTTCTTTAGTAAATATTAAATACAAGAATTTTCCTTATCAAGATTTTTGTTGACTTTATAATTCTCATTCTCGAGAAGCTTATAAAACCTAGATACTTTTTCATAGGTGGGTAAAGTATTATGCTCATCAGAAGAAAATTATTCATCTGATGATTCATAATATTTACTATCACTAAGATTAGAATTTAAATATACATTGGTCATAGATTCAGCATTGTGTACCTTATCCATTAACAAATGATTTTCAATAGGTAGTCTGGCTATTAGACCAAGATTCTTCTATCCTGAAGATTCATACTCTGATGATTCATCTAAAGAGTCTCCACCACGGGCACTCCAGGTGTCATCATCTTTCCAGACTTTCTTAGCTTTAGCTTTGTAGTACTTCTTTCTATTTCTCTCAAAATGATTTTCCTTTCTTTACTTTATTTTATGCATTAGACAATCATGCCTTATATGTCCATTTCTCTTGAATTCATAACATGTGACTTCAGAATCTTTCTTATATTTCCTTTATTTCTTCTAGTACCTGGATTAAATTTTCTTCTGGCCAACAATCTTGTTCATCCTTCGAGCAAGATTGGCTAACTCATTTTCTGAAGATTCAGTTCCACTAGATTCGGATTGAATAACAATATTATTAGACTTAGATATAGTAACTCTCTCAGGAGTCTTGGATTTCATATGATTTAAAATTGTAGTAAAAGAAACAATACCATTCCCATTCTTCTTATTAATGTTTTCAACATCTCTCTTCATTCTAGTCTCATGTTGAAGAAGAGTTCCAAAATGTCCATCAAGAGAAATCTCAGTAACCTTTCTATTCTCATCAATAGCAGTTCTCTTGGATTCCCACTCATTGGGCATAATGTCTATGATATTTTACACAAGATCTTCATCATCTAATCCTTTCTCACCCATAGATTGTAAACTGTTAACAATAGTCATGAATCTTTTTTGCACCTTACATATGGGTTCTCCATAAGGAAAGAAAAAACCATGATATTCAACTCTGAGCATGGATCTTCTAGTTTCAATAAGTTTTGAAGTTCCAAAGTGAGTAACTTCGAGCTTTTTCCAAATACAATTTGTTGCTTCACAAGATGAAATTTTTCTATATATATTTCTATTCATGGAAAAAATCAATTTATTGCGTACATTATAATTCAGTTGCTATTCATGCTTTTCTTGATTGGTGAAAGTACTAACTTCCTTGTCAGGGATTGTATATCCTCCAGTAAGCATGAAAAAATTGTCTACTCCAGTATTGATAATGAATGTATTCATGCTATCTCTCCAATATTCATAATCATTCCCATCAAAAATAGGTGCTCTAGTTGGATTTAGGTTGTCTATGGAAGCAACATTGATTCCCGCCATCTCAAAGAAAAAATTTCCACACAAACTTGTTATTAATAAAAGTTTGTAAACAAGGAAAATATTCCTCAGTAAGGAAAATATATAAAATTAAAAACATGAGAAAGAAAACTTATATGTGAATATAAGTATTTCAAAGTCCTCCTCTGATACCAATTTTAGGATTGGTACAGGGTACAAGGTCACCACCTCTGATACCAATTGTAGGATCAAAATAATTAATGAAGATACTATATATAATATCTAATGTTTCTCAATACACAAGAGGGGGGGGGGTGAATTGGACACTTTAAAAAATTCATTTTGGATCTTTTAATGATGGTTATGTTTAACAAAGTTAAACAAGGTAAATTCACAAAACCTCTAGTTTTACAAACTTGTTTGATTCCGGAAATGTGATTCTGAGAATCCAATTCCGAAAAATATAATCTGAAAATGAAACTTAACAAAAGTTTACAATGATGAAGATTCCACCTTAAAGTTTATATAATCTCACTATATTTGAGTGTAAAAATGGAAGGAAGTATAAGATAGTTATACTTTCATTAACAAAAAAACGCAGCAGAAAACTTGAAACAAGCAATTAACAAGTAGTAAATCTTTTAACCCAAAGAGAAGGGTATCTAACAAACTTGGATAAAGGTCCCTTGATTTATAATTTCTAGAAAGTCTGTATTACCCACACCAGGGTAAGCCCTCGATATGATGATCGGAGTCTATCTTGCTATCCCCACAAGCCCTCAACTTTAAGGTAGTCTGCACCTCTGTCTTCCTCACCAAGGAAGTCCTCGATCATTAAGGTAGTTGGAACCTCTTTCTTCCTATCCCCAGAAGCCATCAAATTTACTCAGCAACATTCGGAGTCTCACGAAGAAAATCTGAACAAGGTGTTCAGTACACACCAAGCATGAGAGTCTCTCTCTAGAAATCACTTTAACAACATGTAATCTCTAGAGTCATAGAACAGTTCCTCAATAGTTGTGAGCTCTTTAAAATGAGCTCCTATTTATAGGAACAAATCCGAAGTTCGGTTCCCTCCTCAAACAGTCCTATTTTTCCTTGAATTTCAGAGGGACCTATACATGTGTCACTCAAACAATGGTTAGTTAGTAACTGAATGCATGGAATCATTTTATAACCAAAACAAGTGTAAACAAGAATATGATTACCTAACCAAAATAATTTTTCAGAGTGTAAGGAAAAAATAGTTCAGAGTCTAACCAAAAACACATTCGGTATCTATAATACAAGGATACGAAGATTCTATTTTCCATGGAATTCGAAACCTGAATTATATATAATTCCAATGTCTGAATTTCAAGAAAATTCAAAATCTGGATTCACAAGAATTTAGAACCTGAACATAGAAATTTTGGAATCTGAATTCATAAGAGTTCAGAGTCTGAACTAAAAAAGTTCAGAGTCCGAGTTCATAAGATTTCGGAGTATGAACTTACAAAGTTTGGAGTCTGAGTTCATAAGAATTCAGAGTCTGAACTTACAATGGTCAGAGTCTAAATTCATCAAAATTCGGAGTCAGAACTCATTAGAGTTCAAAGTATAAATTGGGATCCTAAAAACAGAATGCTTTATACCTAAGTATTATATGATTCCGAGGTTTTTAGATATGAAACTGAATTTTATACTTAGAGATAAAATGAAAAATAAAAAACATGGTAAGGATAAATTTCATTGGGGATGGAAAATTTTCCTTATGAACGTAAAACATAAGGTAAAATGAAATTTTCCTTCAGATATGGTTTTTGTGATTTTCCAAAACATGATGGAATGGTAAAGTTATAAGGAAACCTTATTGACTCAAAAATATCCCCAAACATGAAGGAATGGAAAAGTCATAAGGAATCCTTATTGACTCAACAAATTCATCTTATGTTCTCTAATGTCATTTTAGGTTCCCTTATTCATTTCCATTTATATAAAATCTTATATTTCCCATGGGAATTCAAATAATATTGGAAATATATATTCAATATATCATAGAAAATAGAGTAATGGGTGAAATCATATTTAAATTTCATTTTTTACTTTCCATTCTGGATTTCACATTTTCATTCTCATTTAAAAATTGTTCTGGTTTCTCATGGGGAATCATGTAGCATGAACTCACATGAATCATATAATTTCCATAGTAATTGGAATAATAATAACATAATATTAATATAGTGTTTAGAATGTTAAAAAGAAACTAAACAGGAATTCAAAATAAAAATAATAATATAGAAATTAAATAGGAAGAAGAATACAATGAACTATTCCCCCAAAATCAAATAGCATAACTAAGATTGAGGTAAGAGAATAGTAAAAAAATTAAAAATTTGTGATATCCCCTACCCCTAGATCAAATCACCCTCATTGATACCAATGAGAGTATAATAGTAAATTCATATGTTAATCACAACCCTTTTCTCTAGACCAAATCATTACCACTGAGCTCAAAGGGAGAGTATAGTCATACCAAGGAATATATGGTTTAAAAAATGTAGATTAAGAATTATTATAGTGATAAAAGAAGTCTAAATTTATGGGATATTATGGGATGGTTTCAATAAATAATAATGAGGTTGTATCCCATCATTCATTTAAAGTGGATAAAAAAGGTGAAAAATGATATTTTTAGTCCTTCAATTGTAGTGTCTGATAATTGAGGGATGCCAAGGGTTAAAAAATATATTATAAGGTATCATAGAACATCATGAAATATAAAACTCAAAATATAATATAAATATTATTAATTTCTTACCATAACGAACTTAGAGGTACAATATTGACTAATTTGAAGTTGCACATCGATAAATTTGAAAGGAGTTCCCCCCAAAATTATTACTACCCATATCTTTAATACACATTAATTCATAAATTATTACATAAATATTCTCATAATAAAATACCAAAATATTTAAGAGACTGGTTGATTTGGAAATTTTTGTACATTTAACATTAACATTAAATATGGGTGTAACAAAATTATTTAAAAACTCTAAAATTTCCCCTTACATTAAATCGATCTTATAACACTACATGAGATAACATAGGGAGGTATACAAGATAAAATTGAGATATAAATCCTAGTAATGGAATAATCAAATCATAACATAATGAAATTAATAAATTTTAGACAAGATGCATATGGAGGTGATATAAATGGAATTAGAATCATAAACATGAACATTGAAGCAATATATAAGATGATAACATAAAGAAGACATAGGAATGTGGTAAAAAAACATGACATCATAAGAATAATTCAAATTTTTAAAGACTCTATTATTTCTATTAATACCTTAAAATATATTAAGGAATATTTTTCAAGTCAGGAACTGAGACAACTTGAGATTTCGATGCTCAGTGAACCCTGAATTAATTTAATAAAAATATTAAATATATCTTAAATCACATGTGCATAGGTTTTTTGAAATAATGGTATATATCCTAAAAAAAAGTATTGAAATATAAATTTGATAGTATGGTTTAATTTGAATCATGGGGTTTACCTTAGAAGAGACCTAAAGTTGGTCAGTTCTGAACATTTGGATAGAGCAGCTGTTAGCAGGTAGGTTATGTGTATTATTAATTAAATAATTTAATTAATTATTTAATTACCCATAACATAATTTCCTCTATAAATAGTTTTCTATGGAATTTCTATAGGGTTTTTTCACAACCATGGGATCTTTGAGAGGTGATTTAAAGTGTTCTTCATTGGTGAATCAGAATCAGACAATTAATGATAATTAGATTGAGGTGAATTGATAGACAAAAAACTTTGATGATCTTCCCTATTCCAGGTGAACATGTTCTTCACCTATGATCAATCCAAAATCGAGGCAGGGCTCATAAATTTTTATTTCCTCTATCTGGAATAAGTTGTTAAATACTGAATTTGATATTCTTATATATTTCTGGTGATTGAACGCCCTCCAAATGACCCCTTTGATAAATTTAAATTATTAAATAAATTGATAATTTCGTTTTTCCATGATGTTACCTTGGATTCTCAACATTTCAATTTTTGGATGAGAATGCTCGGCCAACAATTCCAATTACCCTTTATTTGGTTATTTCCCTATAATTCTTCACATTATTCTCCATTGACCAATAGAGTCGCATTTTCACTTTTTTGGGGTGGGTTTGGGAGAAATCGAACCCCCATATTTTTAGTGGATGTGAAAAAAATATTAGGATAGTGATTTGTATATATATCGAGATCCATTGTTGGATACATGGGATGAATTCCATGGATTTGAAATATGATATTATGAAGAAGTGATAAAAGGCATACAAGATATGTGACAGACCATCGTGGGAGATCAAAATCTGATTTCAAGCCACCAGAGGGACAAAATTGATTGTTGAAGTATTCTCCCACTAGTTTTAGATGGTCAAATGGTGAGAATCATGGTGGTTTCTATAGATATATAATCCACATGATGATCATAACTTTCTATGAAAATTTAAACTACAAAGAATGTATTGGGATGACCACACGACATGCAGTACCCTGTACACAACAACTACGATTTTTTATGTAGAGATATGTATCACATGTCATGTGGGATTCCTGCAAGATGTGTGACCCAATTATAAAAACCTGGAATGTAATCCAGGTGTAAACAGGAATAGTCATAGCCAAACACATGGACAAGGATAGGTACATGGATAGCTGTACGAAAAGAGGCCAATGCATATGGGCATGGCCAGAAGGACATGGGAAGGTCCAAAGTGGATGAGACACACTATGTATAACCTATAAATTCCATGTAGTGTGACATGGATACCAAGATGTTCCTGTTGGATATACATCCAGGTGATGAGGAGGGGTCACATGCCTTGTGGACCACCATACACGCCATTTACTTCCCTCTATAAATTATTTCTCTCATATCTCCTTTGTTTTAACTCAGATTTTGGACTGCGAGTAGCCTATCCTGAGTTTTTTTCCAATGTAGAACAAAATGGTAGCCTTCATAGTGTATTTTTAAATATAATTTCATTTTCTGAGCATGGATATTCTTAGAAAAATGATTGAAAATTGTAGGGATCAAGTAGGATCAACAAAGATATTCCAGGAAGAGATGGTACACCCTTGTCATATCGGGACATGAGTCCTCTATCCATGGAGATGGTATTCCCCTATTGCAGAAGGGAATTGGTGTTCCATACTCTTTTACATGTAGAGTTTGTATTCCCCTATGTGGGTTTGGGTCCTATCTCCATAGTGACGGTACTCCCCTTTCCCACAAGGGAATGAGTCCTATAAACTCATTGTATTGTTAGATATAGTACTCACTTATTTCACTAGGGCATATATAATTCATCAATAATGATAGTAATCCCCCATTGAAATAGTGTGTAAGTCCTTCGTACTCGTTATGTAGATAGATATGGTAATCCCTTGTCACACCATAGCGGGATTCCTCTATCCATTAAGATAGAACACCCATGTTGCACTAGGGTGCAAGTCATCCAAACATTTTGTTTATGAAAAAGTAGTACTCCCCTATTGAGGGAGCGAGTCCTATATCTAGGGAATCAGTACTCCCTTGTCACACTAGGGTGTGGTACTTCATATTTTATACATTGATATAGATATAGTACTACCCCATAAGGGTGATAGTACTATATCTACTTAGTGGAACTCTCCTTATCACACCAGGTCATGAGTCCTCCATATTCTATACAAAGACATAGAGACAACACTCACCAATACGGGAATGGGTACTCTATATACTAAGTAGAAACCTTCCTGTTGTGATAGGGCATGGAATCACACTCCCTCAGGCTTTAGAGTAGTAGAGAGGTGTGAGGCCTTTTCATGACTTCTTTGGATACACATGTGAGATGTTGAGCACCAATGATGGATCGTTGGAGCTACATATACACTCATCCATCTAGGTTGGGTTTTGAGATAGAGATCCCATTTATCTATCTCATTTAGGTTCCTTATATGAGCATATTTCTTTTTTATTGGGCATCATTTCCCTCTTGGTTTGGGTTGAGATGAATTATTATTTCATATTTTATATTTATCAGTCTTTAGTTTTTTTGGGTTCCTACTAGTTTTTTATATAATGACCCATACGTGGTATTTTCCCACATGTGTCTTGTGTTATTAAGATAATATATAGGTCGGTGGGGGGAATTGGTGGAGCATAAGGATACTGCGGTGAATTGACCTTGTATGGTGATCATGATTTGGAGATCAGGAGACAAGATCTCTTATATTTATTTATTTTATAGTTATCTTTTGGTTAGGATATTATTTCTATTTGGTCATATATTTTTCCCTTTTCTTTTCAGATTATTCTATCATATGATTTTATATTACTTAGATGTTATTACATGCATGTTTTTTTTACTATAGATGTTATATTCTTTTAATATTATTCATTCTCACTTATTCATGGAGATAGTTGGGTGCATTTATATAGGAACTTTTGGAAATGTCCTCCCATTTTAGATATACCCTCTCGGTGCTTGTATCTAGCTTTGGGATTATGGAGGTAGGCTCAAGGTTGTGACAACCTGGTCTTTCACTAGCTAGACAACTCTTGATGGGTTGGGTCAATACAGATTGGCACCAGAGATGGTTCACCCTTAAGATGGGTTTTTAGTGTTTTGAACATATGATGTTTGGTTGGATATTTTTAAAAAAAATTCAAAGTGTTTAGGGTGTAGATTTTATTAAAGGGAACCCAATTCTGGTGAAACAATTTACATATCCATTCACCAAGAATCTAACAACCTATATTTCATGTAAAGACCCATAAAATTCATGGGAAATTTTTTCTTAATTTTATTTGGAATTTTACAAGAGCGCGGTTTCTGACGGCACCTGATTCTGAGGCCCGGAGTGCCCGAAATCAATTTCCGAAGTTTGGCTCAGGTACGTTCAGTGAACGAACGAGCGGGAATTTCTAACTTTTGAACCGGTGCCCGGAATCGAATTTTGAGGGCACCGATGAACTCGTAACACCGATATTCCCTTAAGGAGACCTTTTCCGAGGTTGCGTTTTATGCGGAATGAAAGTTATTTTTGGGAAAAATTAAAAGAAGTTAAATAAAATGTGGAAACACATTTTATTTTTAACTTGTTGGTTAACTCCTCCCAAAGGGAGTTAGGGGTGGGACCCACATCCACTTAACCTCCCTTGAGAGTATTAAGTGTGGTGGGGCCCACACGAACCCTAACACTTCATCTTATCTTTTTAAACTCCCTATAACTCCTCTTTAATTAACATGAAAACTTGGTTAATTAATTGAGTTGAGTTATTTGAATTTCAAACCTTTGAAATTCAAGTTGATAAATGTGTAAATAAAATAAGCCTTAGATTATTTTATTTTGGTTGGTCTCCTTAGCCATATTGAGAGAATTTGAGAGGTTCTATCCACCTTCTTAAACTTTGACGATGAACATGAAGAACACTCAAGCTCCGACGAAGAACGCCGCTTCTCCCTTCTTCGTAGCCGGTGTGTTTCCGAAGATCGACGACGCCGCTTCTTCGATCTTCTTCCCGTGTCAACAAAAGGAGATGATTTTTCCTCCTCGGATTATCTCCGTCAGCTTACGAAGCTTCTCCAGCGACGTACCTCTTCGAACGCACCTCGACGTCAACGAAAACCCGCGACGCCCGACTTCTGCGACACTAGTCTTCCGTGGTTTGTTGACGTGATGCGCACTTGAAACCGAGGTAGGGGTTTATTTTATTCTTTTGTTCATGATTTGTACCCGTGAATATTTCTTCCTGAAATTTATCCAATTGGTAGCAAATAACGCGAGGGGGCCGGACCGCACGAACACGGTCGACCCTCCTCCTTTTCATGATTGATTCTGTTGTGGATTGAAACGGGTGTGGCACGGTGTCGTCACACCGTGCAGGATCATGTGGCAAGAAACGCGCGGCACCGTCGCGCCGCGTCGTAAAATAATGCAAGGACGTGACGTCGTCGCAACGCATCAAAGAAAGTTGAAGGCGCCGCGGCCGGAGCGGGGCCGCGGTGGAGGGGCGCGGTGCCGTCGTACTGCACCGGAAAACGAAGGCCCCAGCCAGTTCCGGGCCGCGGCGGAACGAGAAGACCAGCGGCCAGCCGGGCCGCCGGTGTCGGAAGCCGGAAGGGGGACTGGCCTTGCCGGTCCCGTTGAGGAAGAATCGGCCGGCCAGGTCGGGCCTTCCAGAAGGGAGGCAAAACCGGGGGAAATTAATTCCCCCGGACAGCCATAATGGCCCCCCATTATGAGGGGGGCCGGTTTCACAAAGGGGGGCAGGCAGCCCCCCGTTTTCCAGCAGCTCAGCCTTCGGCTGAGCTGGCAGCGCGCGGCGCGCTGCGCTGGACCGGCGCCGGGCCGGGATGGGCCGTTCCGGGCGGGGTCGACCCTGTCCGGGGCGGGTCGACCCGGTTCGGGCCATCCGGGGGGTCTCGGGCCGGGACGGCCCGGGCCCGAAACCCCCGTTACCGAGCGATTTGGGTTCAAATGCCCATAACTCGGGCTACGGACCTCCAAATGATGTGCCGTCATTGGCGATGCGATACTTGGATCGATACGGTAGTTTCGGTATATCGCACTCAAGGTTTAGGAATACTTTGAGTTCGGCCGGGTTGTTTCGTACACGAAACCAACCGGGCCCTCGGAGCGGAAACACTCATATCTCGAGCTACAGACGTCTGTTTGACGTGCCGTCAGCTTTGCTGAGTTCCTCTTAGTGAGACGAATCTTTTGGCATACTCCACCTGAGGTTTGGAAGCAAGTGGATTATGGTCGGGTTGGTTTTGCCTTAAAAACCAACAGGGCCCCTGGGATGAAAAATCTAATAACTCTCAGACCGGGCGTCCGATTGACGCGCCGTCTGTTGCGTTGAGTTCCTGTTGACGATACGGAACTTTTGGATACATCAACTCTGGACTTTGTGACAGTTGATGTATCAGCCTCTCGGCTCGTGGAGCGGACCCTCCCGAACGAGCTTGCTGTGTGCGGAAACCCTAGAGCTGGCTGCGACTGCTACTGCTACTGCTACTGTGACCGTGACGACGACAGTACATAGATCCTTGGTGGATTCGACGACGACTACAGAACTCAGCGATCCTACGTGGATCAGTGCTACAGGTCTTGTGTGGGCCCGATCCTGTGTGGGTCCGATCCTGTGTGGGTCTGCGCTCAGCGGTCCTGTGTGAACCAGCGCCTACAGATCCTGTGTGGGTCCGATCCTATGTGGGTCTTTGCGGGGGTTAGTAACTATCGATACTTTGTGGGTCCGACGACTTAGATGGACCAGTGATCATCTCTATCGTCCTCGAAGAAGTATACCTGTGTGAGTTGAATCCTATTGCTTCCCTGTGTGGATTGTGTTGTGCTGTCCTGTGTGGATTTCGTTTTTCTTTCCTGTGTGGAATACGTATAGTTTCCTGTGTGGACTGAGTTGTACTTGGGCTCGGAGGTTGGAACATATTGGAATTGATGACTTAGGTATATGTATGGGCATATACCTAAGAAGTGTCGGTTATTACTTCGTGTTTGTATCTTCCCTTGTGGTTTATCCTTTGTGTATTTTGGGAGACCTTCAGGGGTCTCGGGGTCCCTACTGAGTAGCTTATACTCACCCCTGCACGGGCTATGCCCGCACTACGTTGTGTTGGTTGCAGACGACAGACAACGTAGATCGTAGTTGAGGCTTGTTGAGCAGGACGGTACCCGGAGGCGGATCACTGGGCGAGACGTGCTCGGAGTGGACGGCGGGACCCGAGGAGCAGTGGTGCTATCTGTACCCACCCTTCAGGTGGGATTTCCAGTGGACATCTCGGCGTAGCGACTTTTACTTTACAGTTGCTGTTTTCCCTTTCGAGTTGTACTTTACTTTCAGTTTGGGTTTGTATACTGGCCCATTTACTTTTCTGCAGTTTCAGTTGTACTCTGTTCTTACTTAGTGTTTACTTTTCCGCTTGCTTACTCTATGGTGCTTGTTTACTTTACAAAGGCAATGCCTTCCCTTTTTACTGGGAATTACGCCTTGGTGCTAGTCGCCAGCCCCTGGCCTATGGAAGGCGGGCTTGGGGTAGTCACAGCACGGGCCCCGAGGGCGGGTCGTGACAAATTGGTATCAGAGCAGTTCGGTTCTACCGTGAACTTTGATCTTTTCTATGTGAAGCAATAGGGTTTAGCGTATTGGGTGTGGTTATCAGTCCAGGGAGTCCAGTGTTGGTGCGGCGGCCGACGTATCCGTACACCAGGACCCTGACTTCTGATTTCCGACTTAATGCATGAAAACATTTGATTGCATGTGTGTTTCAAAGTTTTCTTTGTGATTACTTTATATCAGCTCACCAGGTATATTGTTCTGACCATGGCGCACCTGTTTCCTTTTCAGGATGGACCCACGACGGCAGCCAGCTAGGGTTCCGAGAGTCGAGCGTGATGACAGCCCACCGAGCGATGAGGCCTCGGTGCAGGGCCCTTGTTCAGCAGTGGCACCGGCGGTAGCTCTACCCGCCGAGCCCCCGATACTTCCAGCACCAGCCGCTGACGATGCACGTCGCCTCAGCGCACTGCATGAGTTTCAGCACCAACGACCGCCCAGGTTCTGTGGGGAGATGGACCCCCAGACAGCCGAGGACTGGCTAGAGGCAGTCGTACAAGTTTTCAGGCTAGTTAGGACACCCGCAGACCTCATGGTGATCCTCGCTGCGAGCCTACTGCACGCAGCAGCGGGCCGATGGTGGAGCTTGGTGCTCCAGGTGTACGATGAGGCATCTCTACTTTGGATGGAATTTGAGAGCCTCTTCCGCTCGGAGTTCGTCCCGGCCATCCTCCGTGCGGTGCGTATCCAAAAGCTTCTCCAGCTGCGGCAGGGCAGCATGACGGTCGCTCAGTACTCGGCGAGATTTACTGATCTCTCGCGCTACTCGAACGACATGTTACGGGACCGATTCTTCCGGGCCCGGACCTTCGAGCAGGGATTGAGACACGAGATCAGGGCATCGCTGATCTCCCTTAGCATACTGACTCAGACAGGAGTACTGGAGGGGGCCCTTTTGATCGAGAGCTTCCTTGCTGAGTCTACACCATCGCCGAGACCCACCGCAGGGCGGTATGTTGCAGAGTCTTCTGCATCTGGCAGTCGACGGATGACTCAGGGGTCCAGGCAGACCACACCTTCAGGCAGACGACCTCAGGACACTGGCTCAATAGTGCGGGGCACACAGCGTGGAGCCAGTCTTTCGAGAGGCAGACAGTGCTACTCGTGCGGTGGGCAGGGCCACATGGCTCGTGATTGCCCGACCCGCCATGCCGAGGAGCAGCAGACGGTTGAGGGACCACCGAGGCAGAGGCAGAGGGTCGACCGTGGCGGTCTGCAGGGAGGAGGAGGACGAGGCGGAGGAGCTGGCCGAGCAACAGGTGGTGGGCGATGCTTTGAGACTCTACCACCACCACCACCAGGAGGTCCACCCCGACCACAGGGAGCTGGCGGGCAGAGACAGGCACAGCTTCAGGCTGCAGAGGCCTACGACCACGGCGTGCCCGAGATGATTCAAGGTACTATCTGTGTCTATTACACCCTTGCTACAGTACTTATAGACACAGGAGCGAGTCACTCTTTCATAGCCGCTGCCCTTGTTCGGAGATCGGAGATTCCGACAGAGCCGTTGGCTTGATCCTTATGGCTAGAGACTCCTACGGGAGAAGACTCGACGATTACGCACTGGTGCCGGCAGTGTGAGCTTACTCTAGGAGGCGAGAGCTTCGGCTGGGATCTTCTTGTAGCAGCGTTGAGGCCTTACGACGTCATCTTGGGCATGGATTGGTTATCTATGGTCCATGCCCAGATTGACTGTTTTAGGCGCAAGGTGCGATGTGTACGCACCGACAGGAGCAGGTTCACCTTCACCGGTGAGAAGGGAGCATTTGCAGCACAGGATGGACTTCCGCGGAGGAGAGGACAGCCCATCACTCATCAGTTGGCTAGCCTCATCCTTGGAGAAGTTGACGTGCGGAGTCCTAGTTTTCCTGCAGTGGTGGATCAGTTTGCGGACGTTTTTCCCGACGATGCTCCAGGGCTACCTCCTCATAGAGAGGTAGAATTTTATATTGACCTATACCCCGGTACAGCCCCGATATCGACTCCAGCATATCGGATGGCCCCCGCCGAGCTTCGAGAGCTATGGGTACAGTTGGAGGACTTGCAGGGCAAGGGGTTTATCTGACCCAATGTTTCACCCTGGGCTTCCCTGATATTGTTCGCCAAGAAGGCGGACGGGAGATTGCGACTTTGTGTTGACTATCGTCTCATGAACCAGGTGACAGTGAGTAACAAGTATCCGCTACCTAGGATTTATGACCTCTTTGACCAGCTCAAGGGAGCACAGTGGTTCTCAAAGATAGACCTCAGGTCAGGCTATCATCAGCTCAGAGTTAGAGACGAGAACGTGCAGAAGACGGCCTTCAGATGTCGGTATGGCCACTATGAGTTTTTGGTTATGCCATTCGGCGTAACCAATGATCCAGCAGTATTCATGGCCCTCATGAACAGGATCTTTCAGCCATACCTCGATCGATTTGTCGTGGTCTTCATCGACGACATTTTGATTTATTCGACGACTGAGGAGGAGCACGCCTACCACTTGCGGGTTGTACTAGACACACTCTGAGAGCACCAGCTTTATGGTAAACTCTCGAAGTGCCAGTTCTGGATACGTGAGGTCCACTTCTTGGGACACGTCATCTCTGAGGCGGGAGTTTCAGTGGATCCTACGAAGATCGAGGCAGTGTTAGCTTGGGAGCCACCCAGGAGCGTGACGGAGGTGCGGAGTTTCTTGGGACTAGCTGGATACTATCGGAGATTCGTGCCAGACTTATCTAGAGTTGCGGCACCACTCATAGATTTGACGAAGAAGGGGAAACCCTTCATGTGGTCAGACAGATGTCAGCAGAGCTTCCAAGAGCTAAGACAGAGATTGACCAGCACACCTATCTTGAGGTTGCCTGAGGAGGGAGTTGGATACGTAGTTTACTGCGATGCATCAGGGTTGGGACTCTGTTGTGTCCTGATGCAGGAGCGGGCAGTGATCGCTTATGGATCACGTCAGTTGAGGCCGCATGAGCATAACTACGCTACCCATGACCTGGAGTTAGAAGCAGTGGTCTTCGCTCTGAAGACATGGCGACACTACCTGATGGGCGAGTGCCTTACAGTCTTTTCTGATCATCATATTCTCAGGTATATCTTCTCGCAGAAGGACCTGAACCTGAGACAGCGGCGATGGCTCGAGTCCCTCCAGGACTATGACTTTGAGATAGTCTATACTCATGTGAAGGGGAACGTAGTGGCCGATGCCCTCAGCAGGAGGACGGGCATTCAGCTACTTGAGGAGGCGACAGAGAAACTAGCCTCTTTGCAGATATCCTTCGTGGATAGAGATGGAGCAGCCTTCCTTCAGTCTCTCACAGTCACCCTTCCACTACTGCAGCGGGTCAGAGAGGCACAGGGTGAGGACACTGACTGTGAGACACGGCGTGCACAGATATCCTCGGGACAGGCACCTGATGGTTTCTCCCTTCGAGCAGAGCACAACATCCTTTTCAGAGGATGTACCATGGTACCGGTCACTTTGCGAGAGGAGGTGCTGAGAGAGTTTCACACTTCTCCCTTGGCGGTACATCCCGGAGTGGCGAAGATGTACTAGGATCTCAGACGACAGCACTGGTGGCCAGACATGAAGGAGGCTGTAGCAGAGTTCGTTTCTCAATGCCTCACCTGCCAGCAGGTGAAAACAGAGCACCAGGTACCAGCAGGCTTGGTAAAGCCCTTAGAGGTTCCGGAGTGGAAGTGAGACGGGATAACTATGGACTTCGTGACTGGACTTCCACGCACTTCCAGAGGTCACGACTCCATCTAGGTGATTGTCGACTGACTCACCAAGTCGGTTCACTTCTTACCCATCAGAGAGCAGGGCTCAGTGGAGTGCTTGGGACATCTCTACGTTCAGGAGATTGTGTGGCTTCACAGTGTGCCATAATCTATCGTTTCCGATCGAGATGATCGCTTTACTTCTCGGCTATGGAAGGGATTGCAGGAGGCGTTCGAGATACAGCTACGTCTGAGCACAACCTTTCACCCTCAGACAGATGGTCAGACAGGGAGGACCATTCAGAATCTTGAGGACATGCTCCGCGCATGTGTCCTCGACTTTGGTCGTAGTTGGGAGGACCACCTACCCTTGGTGGAGTTTGCATACAACAATAGCTACCACTCCACCATCGGGATGGCACCGTACGAGGCGTTGTACGACCGTCATTGTAGATCTCCTTTGTGCTGGACAGTCCCTGGGGAGTCATCACTTGTTGGACCGGAGATGGTCCAGGCCACGACAGAGAAGGTCCAGGTCATCCAGGAGCGGATGAGGACAGCTCAGAGCCGGAAGAAGTCATACGCTGACAGGAGGCAGAGGCCACTAGAGTTTGAGGATGGCGACCACGTCTTCCTACGGGTCTCACCTCGACGTGGTATATGGAGATTTGGCCGTGGCGGCAAGTTATCTCCGTGATTCATCGGACCCTTCCAGGTCCTCAACAGGATTGGCGAGGTGGCTTATCGCCTGGCTCTACCACCTCTGTTGCATTGGGTGCATGACGTCTTCCACGTATCTCAGCTGAGGAGATACGTGCACGACCCGACGCACATCATTGACCATGGGGAGATTGACGTTGACGATGGGGCGACTTTTACGGATGTT
Organism: Viscum album; assembly: GCA_963277665.1. Classification (NCBI taxonomy): domain Eukaryota; kingdom Viridiplantae; phylum Streptophyta; class Magnoliopsida; order Santalales; family Viscaceae; genus Viscum; species Viscum album. The sequence continues at coordinate 1,589,965,906 of OY728131.1, forward strand.
CCAGTGGAGATCGAGGATCTAAAGGAGCGGGTTCTACGTGGACGGTCGATTCCTCTAGTGTGCATCAGATGGCAGAATGGGAATCTCCAGAAGAGCAGTTGGGAGCGGGAGGCTCAGATGCGTGCTCAGTACCCTCATTTGTTTCCCTAGTTTTGATGTATCTTTACGGGAACGTAAATCCCTGAGGTGGGAGTAATGTAAAGGCCCGTAAAATTCAAGGGAAATTTTTTCTTAATTTTCTTTGGAATTTTACAAGAGCGCGGTTTCTAACAGCACCTGATTCCGAGGCCCGGAGTGCCCGGAATCAATTTCTGAAGTTTGGCTCGGGTACGTTCAGTGAACGAACGAGCGGGAATTTCTAACTTTTGAACCAGTTCCCAGAATCGAATTCCAAGGGCACCGATGAACTCGTAGCGCCGATATTCGCTTAAGGAGACCTTTTCCGTGGTTGCGTTTTATGCGGAATGAAAGTTAGTTTTGGGAAAAATTAAAAGAAGTTAAATAAAATGTGGAAACACATTTTATTTTTAACTTGTTGGTTAACTCCTCCCAAAGGGAGTTAGGGGTGGGACCCACATCCACTTAACCTCCCTTGAGAGGATTAAGTGTGGTGGGGCCCACACAAACCCTAACACTTCATCTTCTCTTTTTAAACTCCCTATAACTCCTCTTTAATTAACTTGACAACTTGGTTAATTAATTGAGTTGAGTTGTTTGAATTTCAAACCTTTGAAATTCAAGTTGATAAATGTGTAAATAAAATAAGCCTTAGCTTATTTTATTTTGGTTGGTCTCCTTAGCCATCTTGAGAGAATTTGAGAGGTTCTCTCCACCTTCTTCAACTTTGACGAAGAACACGAAGAACACTCAAGCTCCGACGAAGAACGCCGCTTCTCCCTTCTTCGTAGCCGGTGTGTTTCCGAAGATCGACGACGCCGCTTCTTCGATCTTCTTCCCGTTTCAACAAAAGGAGACACCGTTACCTCCTCAGATTATCTCCGTCAGCTTACAAAGCTTCTCCAGCGACCTACCTCTTCGGACGCACCTCGACGTCAACGGAAACCCGCGACGCCCGACTTCCGCGACGCTAGTCTTCCGCGGTTTGTTGACGTGCTCCGCACTTGAAACCGAGGTAGGGGTTTATTTTATTCTTTTGTTCATGATTTATACCCGTGAATATTTCTTTGTGAAATTTATCGAATTGTTAGCAAATAACACGAGGGGGCCGGACCGCATGAACACGGCCGACCCTCCTCCTTTTCATGATTGATTCTGTTGTGGATTGAAACGGGTGTGGCGCGGTGCCGTCACACCGCGCAGGATCATGCGGCAAGAAACGCGCGGCACCGTCGCGCCGCGTCATAAAATAATGCAAGGACGCGACACCGTCGCGCCGCGTCAAAGAAAGTTGAAGGCACCGCGGCCAGAGCGGGGCCGTGGTGGAGGGGCGCGGTGCCATTGCACCGCGCCGGACAACGAAGGCTGCGGCGGAACGAGAAGACCGGCGGCCAGCCGTGCCGCCGGTGTCGGAAGCCGGAAGGGGGACCGGCCTTGCCGGTCCCGTTGAGGAAGAACGGGCCGGCCAGGTTGGGCCGGTCGGAAGGGAGGAAAAACTGGGGGAAATTAATTCCTCTGGCCAGCCATAGTGGCCCCCCATTATGAGGGGGGCCGGTTTCACAAAGGGGGGCAGGCGGCCCCCCGTTTTCCAGCAGCTCGGCCTTCGGCCGAGCTTGCAGCGTGCGGCGCGTTGCGCTGAACCGGGCCGCGCCGGGCCGGGCCGGGCCGTGCCTGGCTAGTTTGACCCTGTCCGGGGCGGGTTGACCCGGTTCGGGCCATCCGGGGGGTCTCGGGCCGGGACGGCCCGGGCCCGAAACCCCCGTTACCGAGCAGTTTGGGTTCAAATGCCCATAACTCGGGCTACGGACCTCCAAAAGATGCGCCGTCAGCGGAGATGCGATCCTTGGATTGAGACAGTCGTTTCTATATATCGTACTCAAGGTTTAGGAATACTTTGAGTTCGGCCGGGTTGGTTCGTACACGAAACCAACCGGGCCCTCGGAGCGGAAACGCTCATATCTTGAGCTACGGACGTCCGTTTGACGTGCCGCCAGCTTTGTTGAGTTCCTCTTAGTGAGACGGATCTTTTGGCATACTCCGCCTGAGGTTTGGACGCAGGTGGAGTACGGTCGGGTTGGTTTTTCCTTAAAAATCAACCAGGCCCCTGGGACGAAAAAGCTAATAACTCTCAGACCGGGCGTCCTATTGACGCGCCGTCTGTTGCGTTGAGTTCCTGTTGACGATACGGAACTTTTGGATACATAAACTCTGGACTTTGTGACAATTGATGTATCAGCCTCTCAGCTCATGGAGCGGACCCTCCCGAACGAGCTTGCTGTGTGCGGGAACCCTAGAGCTGGCTGTGACTGCTACTGCTACTGCTACTGTGACTGCGACGACGACAGTACAGAGATCCTTGGTGGATTCGACGACGACGACTACAACACTCAGCGATCCTATGTGGATCAGTGCTACAGGTCCTGTGTGGGCCCGATCCTGTGTGGGTCCGATCCTGTGTGGGTCTGCGCTCAGCGGTCCTGTGTGAACCAGCGCCTACAGATCTTGTGTGGGTCCGATCCTGTGTGGGTCTTTACGGGGGTTAGTACCTACCGATCCTTTTTGGGTCTGACGACTTAGATGGATCAGTGATCATCTCTATCGTCCTCGAAGAAGTATACCTGTGTGAGCTGAATCCTATTTCTTCCCTGTGTGGATTGTGTTGTGCTATCCTGTGTGGATTTCGTTTTGCTTTCCTGTGTGGAATACGTATACTTTTTTGTGTGGACTGAGTTGTACTTGGGCTCGGAGGTTGGAACGTATTGGAATTGATGACATAGTTATATGTATGGTCATATACTTAAGAAGTTTCGGTTATTACTTCGTTTTTGTATCTTCCTTTGTGGTTTATCCTTTGTATTTTGGGAGACCTTCAGGGGTCTCAGGGTTCCTACTGAGTAGCTTATACTCACCCCTACACGGGCTATGCCCGCACTATGTTGTGTTGGTTGCAGACGACAGACAACGTTGATCATAGTTGAGGCTTGCTGAGCAGGACGATACCCGGAGGTGGATCACTGGGCGAGACGTGCTCGGAGCGGACGGCGGAACCCGAGGAGTAGTGGTGCTATCTGTACCCACCATTAAGGTGGGATTTCCAGTGGACAGCTCGGCGTAGCGGCTTTTACTTTACAGTTGCTTTTTTCCCTTTCGAGTTGTACTTTACTTTCAGTTTGGGTTTGTATACTGGCCCATTTACTTTTCCTCACTTTCAGTTGTACTCTTTTCTTACTTAGTGTTTACTTTTCTGCTTGCTTACTCTGTGGTGCTTGTTTACTTTACAAAGGAAATGCCTTCCCTTTTTACTAGGAATTATGCCTTGGTGCTAGTCACCAGCCCCTGGCCTTTGGAAGGCGGGCTTGGGGTAGTCACGGCACGGGCCCCAAGGGCGGGTCGTGACATTCAAACTCATCGTATTGAGACACTAGTTGTAGGAAAAATTTCTACACACATCATATATAATCGACTCTATTGATTTGATATCTTGAGTTAGGTCCCCCCCCCCACACACACATATATATATATTCTCATCTAAACATGGTATGTATTGATTACTTTACATATGAATCATCGAAGATAGCCATCTAGGTTACTCATTCACGATCATGATGAAAATTTTATGAATGATTATACCTCAATTTAGAGTCCATATAACGAGATCTATTCTCTAATAGGGCATGTAGTAGCACCCCCACTAGTTAATAAAAAAATTACATGAGAATAGTAGGCTGAGGAAGAAAACTGGTGTAGTGCACTCTGTAGTTCTAGTTCTAGAGGATTTTGAGGTTCTGTGGTGATCCAAATCGCTAGGAAGTGGAGGATAGGATTGAATAAGTGATTCCATTTTTTAGGGTTGTATGGATCCTGACTAATCAGATGGTTTAACTTGTAGATAGTCTTTTCCATTGGGTAGATCATTGCTATTGGAGTCTATTCATATAGATGCATGATGAGTCAAAAATATCATGGTCCGACTTCTGGTGGCTATTTCATGAGGAGTACTACCCCTTGTGATTTTTCTCAGTTTAGAATAAGGATTTTTTAGATTTTTACTAGGGAGGGATGAAAATTTAGGATTATGATACAAGGTTCAATGGCCTTAAATAGTACACCCTTGAAAAGATTTAGGATTATTACTTCAAGGAATAGAAGTTTGAGTAGGGTCTCTATAGATACATCTCTATCGGTGTGGTACTCCTATGCATTCTCACATTTGATAGAGTTACAGATTAGGATTTAATGATGGAGAGTTTCCTATCAGAGAGACACAATACATTTGGAGGATACAACTAGAATCCCATGGCTAATTCATCTACAAAATTTAGCTGATGATATGTTATAAGGAATATGAGGCGTACCGATGTGTAGACTTAGGCACATGGTCATGTGTCTTAAAGACCACACAGAGGACTAGAGAAGCCCCGAGAGGGGATATATTATGCATGTGATGGGTGAGGAAACATTTCACATGGTTTATTTACATGATTTGTTGGTGAGGGTAGGTAGGTAGAGAATTGAATGCCATGGTAGAGGCATCAAAGTGATCTGGATTCTCCTAGGTATTTCCAAAGAGGCCCCTAGGGAGGTGGTGCTGACAGATGAGAAGGTGTAGCTCCATAGAGTGGTGATACTAGTGGTGGAAAAATTTATGAGATAATTTCACCCCAACACCACGAGGCATCCCATTTCAACCTTTGAGATCTAATGGTTGGGGTTGCAGGAAGATGCAGGCCATGGAGGTTTACAACCTGGTAGCTCACAAGATGATTAGAGGTATGATCTATATTTATTATACTCTTTCTTGATTTCTAGTAGACATAGGTTTGATTCATCTTTACATATCCTTACTCCTATTATGAGATATGGAGCTTCGAGTTGAGTCTTTATCCAATCATCTTTAGCATTATGTTCCTACAGATAATTCTTATCTGATATTGCTTATCTACCAACAGTGTGAGCTATCTCTTGGTGGAGGGTGTTTCTTGTGGGAACTCTTGATCACCACGATGAGACCATATGAAATCATCTTGGTTATGGGATAGTTTTCCATGGTTTTATACCATGTAAAATTTTAACGTAGATGAGTAAGATTCCTTTGGATTGATGAGAAGTGATTCTCTTTTTTGGGGAGAGATATCTCATAGTGGAGTGACTGGGTCTTTCAAAAATGATGATACAAACCATCATACATCATATGAAAATTTTATCCCTTATAATAGTGAGATATTTAGGAATCTAGTTTCCTTCATCCATGGAGGATTATATCAATTTCTTCCCTAGGGAAATTTCAAGACTACCTTCGAGGAAAGATATAAAGTTTTAAATTGACTTTCACATTAAAACCTCTCTAATATCTTCAAAAACATATCTAATGGAGCCTATTGATCTCTATGAGGTGAGGGTGTAGTTGAAGGACCTTAAAGAGAAGGGTTTTATGATACCCTGTGTGTCCCTCTAGCCAGATATATTTTTGTTTGTCAAAAATATGTATGCAATCTTGTAGAACTGTGATGATTATAATCACCTAAAGTAGGTTGTGATAATGAATAATTACCCATTACCAAGGATTGGTGAAATATTTGATCAATTGTGAGGTGATATATGGTTCTCAAAGATAGATCTCAGGTCCCTCTTCTACCAGTTGAGGGTTTTTGAGGTTGATATTTCGAAGTTGACATTCAGATTTCACTACAAACACGATGGTTTCCTAGTGATTCCCCTTGGTGTGATGAATTCCCTCACTATGTTTATGGATTTCAGTAATTTAATCTTATATCCATAATTGCACTAATTTTTTGTCTTAATATTTGATGACATACTAATCTCCCTTTCATTAAGGTAGGATCAAGTAGAGCACTTGAGGATAGTCTTAGACTTTCTATAGGATAACCGGATTTATGGTATGCTCTTAAAGTGACAGTTCTGGATCAGAGAGGTTCATTTTCTGGGGAATGTCATTTCTGATCATTTATTAGTTATGGACCCAAAAAATATGTATATAGATCTTTATTGTGATCCACCCATGATGGTTTCATAGGTGCAAAGATTCATTAATTGTTAGGGGTACTACAAGAGGTTCATGGAAAGATTATCCAAGATTACACTCCTTTGAACATCCTGACATGGAAAGGGAAGTCATTTACTATGAATGAGTAGTACTAGAGAACCATTAAATAGTTTATTCTGAGTTTGAATAGTGCTCCTATTTTGAGAATATCGCAATAGGAAAAGAATTACATAGTATATTATGATTTCTCTGGAGTCGGGATCAATTGTATGTTGACACAAAATTAAACAGTGATCACAAAAATTTTGAGGTAGTTGAGGTCCCATTTAAATAACTATGAGACTTGATACCAGAGTTATAAGTGTAAGGACAAGTTTGGGACATGTCTAACACAAGGAGGGGGGTGAATCAGTGCTGGGGAATTTTTAATCCAATTCCAATTTTTTATCCCTATACTTCCTAAACCTGTTATAATCTTTATTCTCTTATTCTCTTTTCCCTAACATATGAAATTATATCAAAAAAATAAAGATAACACACAATATTTTTACAAGATTCACTACTCAACAAGAGTAGATATTCATTTGAATGGTTTGGAAATAATTATGACCACAAAACCACTAGAAAACAATCCTTTTAATTTGGTTTCAATGAGTAGGATATACCCTTACACTCATTGGGTACTTTGAAAATAATTCAATAGTGCACATTCTACAGCTCTTAGATTGATCTTTATACTACCTCACAAGATATTCTTCTACTTTTTGATAAGGATTTGCAATACCAATAATGAATTCCAACTATTGAGACCTATTGGATTCTATAGTACTACTTTGTTCTTCCACAACATTCTTCTTAAATTTTTTAAATTCTTAGAAAAGTGCATGTAACTCCTCTAACATTTTCATAGCATCAATCTAAAAGCTACACACTCTTATTTTTTTATTCTTATTCTTATCTTATTCTATCTTTCTTCTTTAGTGAAAAACCAACTGCACTATGATCACTTATTCTTCTTCTTTCTAGTATCATGAACTTCTTTCAAGATAATCAAATCATTGAAGATTATCCTAGCTTAGAATCATAAAAATTAATCTTCACCAAGTAATAATCAATATTTATTTGGGCACACTATATCCTTATTGGTGTAATATATATTTTATCAAATTGTATTGAACCACAATTTAATATTATGAAAGAATTATCTTTCACCTAACCAAATAATATATTATCAAATTATTAACCCAATTAGATCATGCAGTCTTCATGCATTCAATGCTGTAAAATTTAATTATGTTTTGTGTGTATTAAACACATAACCATTTATTTTTGCATGAGTCTTCAGATATGAATGTAAGTATGCATGAATGTTTTCTTCCTGCTTTTCAATTTTCATAACATTAGTTTGGTTTTTAAGTGGTTCTATATGTGTACATGGAAGCATGAACTTTATTCTTTGGTGAAACCCACTTTCCACATTGTGTTTTTCAAAACACACACAATCTTCCTCTTTTTTTCACACATATGAACTTTATGTATCATTAAATAAAGCACATGCGTTCTTGTGATTTATGCATTCACACTACACCCTATCTTCATGCATTATTCTTATTCTCAAAACCAACATTCCTAAAAATTGTATAACTCCATAACATGAATATAGGAGGACAATTAGTACATATGTTCTCTGTACAGGCTGTGAGATTTGGGGATTAGATTCTTCATAAGGTGCATTTGAAGCACTAGATTGTGGTATCAAAGACCTCGAAGAAACATGAAGAGGGTGTTAAAATCTAGTCACATGAGTGCAGTGTCTTCATCTTTTAGTTAACTGAACCTCTTCGCATCAGAAGTGTGGTTCTCCTTCATGAAACCAAAATGGTTTGTGGGACTCCCCTATTCGCAAATCCTTGAAGGATTGAGGATCCTACTTTCCCTTCATAAAAAATATTATCAAAGAGGATATGTTTTTTTAGAGAAATGAGTGCTCTATAGAATGTATGAGCAGCAAAGTCACTTGGTATCAGGGATTCATATTTTATAAGAGATGGTAAAACTAGTTTCACCACATTTAAATATCAAAATATATTTTGTTTAAATGTATCCTTTGAATTATCAAGATCTTTGTATTTGAAATCATCAAACGTGGAAAAGAGATACACTGCAAATCCAAGTGTGATTCCTTTATGAGTAGGATTCTCTTTTGTGGTGAACAGATCACATGCATGCGACGAGGATATCATGAAAGTATTCTTCTTGAATGCTCGATCTTCATCACAAGTGATATCATCTTCTAAAAGGCATCATGCAACTATATTTTCTTTTTGTCCAAATCATATATGTCCTGAAAATGAAGTGGCATGATTTATCTGATCGTGTTATTTTCATGCATGCACTCTGTTCAAGAAAATGGCTCTCACGATGTTGGAATGATCCTTATATGATGGCCATAAATTGTCCATGGTGGTTTGAACATATTAACTAGTGAGATTGTAGTAACGTTGAGCTGTGGGGGAAGATGACACTAGGTGATAGAGAGGTCATGGAAGATCAGAAGACTCTGATTAAATGAGCAGGACACGATATTAGATTAGTGGGTATGGGTTCTCCATTCATTAAAAAAATCATCCCACACCAAAAACATCATGATTTACCGATGCATTATAAATCAAGCACTATGGGGGGAGGTTTAGAAATCTTCTCTCCCCCTCAGGATACCTCCCCATACTGGTTCTATGGGTGTGCTCTATTCCCACCTCTATACGGGACCTTAGACCAATCTATGCATCACTCACCCATGTGCTCCTGCGGTCTAACATCCAATACTATATTCCACCTATGGACTAGCATGGCCAACCTCCTTTGGGTGCGGTCGACCTAGTGTCCAACATTCTCCCTCAGTTGAGGCTGGTTGGTCAACTTAGTGTGATGATATTAATTTTTAAATCAACCCCATATAAATACTTGGTTAAAAAACCATGTATATAATGGAATTCAATATAAAATGAATGAACACCTCCACATTTATAACTCCAAGAACTTTCTTAATTATTCTCCAAATATCATTACTCTTTTTCTATTCCTTTTTGGAATATTAATTCCAAAGTACTTCTTCATCCCCAAATGGATGGTACCTCAAACATCTTCAATGTTGTAAATAATGCATCACATTTGTTACATATATTTTAAACATATAACTAGTTCAACAATCATCTGAGTTATCAACATGAGAAATTACTCAAGCCTGAAATATAATTCTATTAAATCCATAACAATTCTCTAGGAATTACCATTAAACAAAATGTCTTTAAACCATTGTCAAACCATTCACATGTTTCTTCAAAGTATAAGACTTGAGAACTTCTTCCAAGATATATTAAATTTTTAGATTCTTAAACATATTGAAATCAATTTCCATTTATCAACAAATAAAATCTATACAAAAATTTGGATCTTCAATATCCTCCTTTGTATTTGTTAGAAATACATACAAAATTCTTTCCAAATGAATGTGTCAATAAGTGGAAAAACTATATTCTCTCTCACCTTTACTTTTCAAACATTCATTTCACTATCTCTCAACCTTATTAACAAAAAGTAAAAATTTAGTGGAAAAAGGTTGTTAGTTCATACATAATTAATGTGCCATCCATCATTTCACTTTAAGTCTACTTGAGCTATACTCAATGTAGAAAACAATTAGATTTGATTTAGAAAAAAAATCTATCAATTACCAACTGATCATGATACCATAATAAATGAAAACACATAAACTTGTATTCAATAATTATTCAATTTCATTATAGACTAAAATTACTAAATATGAGATAAATTATTTTAAAAATAATTAACCTAAAACTCCTTCACTCACTTCAAAAAATATATAAAAAAGATTCAAGTTCAGTTGGTAGGATATGTTCCATTAAAGTGACTTCCATTCTTCTTATGTCATTGATTAATTCAATTGGCCCCCTTATGTATAATGTTTTTTATTTTTAATAACCAAGTATGAGAGATTAATAGATACATACCATTTCCAAGGACATTATCATCAAGAAATTTCCAGAATAATCAGATTTGATACTAATTGAAATAATAATTATGAAAGCTTATTCATTTGTCTCCATCTCAAGGAAAACAATAATCATCATCTTAATAATGGTCGATCTAATCAAGAATGGATATCAAGTAATAAGATCAAGCTAAGATGGAATATTCATTATCCTAGATTTCTAGAATAGAACATCACATTCATCTTCTTCATCAAAGATGATATACTTATCATGTTCTCCCCTAAAGAACTTACTTCACATTAAATTCCCTATATTATAAAAACAAATAAAATAAAAAAAGATTTAAGGAAATAATGTGGATCCTACTTGCTTCATCAATATGAATAGTATGTTTGATATGTTTTTCTCAACCAAGTTTCTTCATTGGATCCACTCTTCATTCATTCACATATGAACATATTTTTTGATTTAGGTTGAGGTAGCATGGATCTATTCACATCCTCTTATTCTTTTTATGGATAAATTTTATTCTTAACAGACTTCATGGATGATACATCATTAATTCATTTTAGGATTGCTTCTTGTTCTGGTAATAAGATCCAACAAACTTTTGCAACATGACCAGATTTTTTACATCTCTCACACAAGACTTAATTAACACAAGAGTTTCCATTATTTTTCATCCTCCCATTCACTTTTTATTCATCATGTGTAATATTTTCATTTTTTTTCAACCAACTTTATAGTGTGAATTATTATGTATTCTTATTCTTTCCTAGTCTTTAGGCCAGATAAATAATATATCACTAGGAACTGTGGTAGAAAGTTCGGATTATACACATGGATTCTTATGAGTGTCATCCATATTATTAGCTCTTTTTAATCCAGTACCCTTCAACTTCTTGGATTTAGAATCCAATCCCTTATCCCCTTTCTTTATTGTAATCTTCTTAGGATAATTGTTTTACAAAATTCATATGATTACTTCCCAAGGATGATTCTTCTTTCTTATCCAGATTTTGTGATCTCATTTTCTTATCAACTTTGGATAAATTTTGAGATAAACATGTAACAAAATTGTAAAAACTTCCATTGCATACATCACAGATATTATCAAGAATTCTAATTTTATTTTCAGTATACAAATGCATCTGAACATATGGATGTTTCTTCTTCCTCTCTTGATTTCTCCTCCTTAAGGAAATATTCCCTTGTGCTTATATTTTTTTAGGATTGTACCAAAAATTTAATGAAAAATGCCCAAATATATTAAAACTCTAACAATAACAAAAAAATATTGATTTCTTGATATCATCTATATAAGGGTGTTGTGTATTCTTCAAGATGTGTTGTAATCTCTATAGGGAACTATCTACCACAATATTTATCCCATCCAACTTATCCATGGTGGTATATATCTCATAAATTTTCTTCATCCATACTTATTTTTAATTTGTCTTCTAATACACACTTCTTGTGAAAAAATATATATAAGAACGAGTACAAGATGAAATGGATGCTACCTTTTCCTTTTCATCTTGTTATGTTATATCATTGAATGATTTAATGATCTTCTTATCACTTGATGGAGTTATTTTAAAAGTATAATATTCCAGTGAACATTGAGTACCATTATAAACCATTTACTTTTTATTTGTGGTCTCAATATGTTACTTCTCAATATTTTTCATTTGAGCTTGCAATGCTAGATATTTAATATTAAAGATGATTTTATGATCGTAAATCATAATCCCCTTCTCTTCATAAGACTTATTAATTATTTCAACTTCATCTTCATACAGCTTAATTTTTTTTTGTAATAATGAGTCAAGTTTCATAATATTCATCAAATATCCTTCCAAATATTAACCCTTGACTTCAGTACTCTTAATCAACTTATCTTCATGTGCATGGGTCCTTTATTTTAAAGTCTTATTGACCCCATATTTCTCTTCAATATCTTTGATCCATTTTTAGGAAATCATTTCAAGTTCCAAATTTGATTCTTCGAAGGTTCCAATATGTCTAGAGATCTTTAAACATTCAATAATTTTTGTTTTCAATCCCTTCTTTAAAACATCAGTTTCTTCTTCCAACTAAGTGATATCGTATTCCATACATTGAAAAATAATCCAAAAGAGGGATAAATTTTCTTTAGGAATATTTTTTATAATATTTCTTAATCCGTCAAATGGAAATTCTTGAGAATTCTTTGATTGATCATCACTACTCATGCTATAATTTTCATCTTGGGGAAAATTTTCAAATGTACTGACACAAACCTCCTGATTACTAGATGTAGAAATTTTATCCATCTACATGTTGGAAGTTTAATCCACCTTCTCATTACATTCCAATCATGATATGTCTTCATTGTCTAAAATACATGGAGAAACAAATACTTCCACTTTATTAGATGAGAGAGAATTATTCTTCAATTTTATCATCTCTTTCTTTTTCATGTTCATCATGGTTTTGGTTGATATGAAATTCTACTAATAGAGAACTGAATCTTCATCAAAATTTCATTTCATTATTTACATAAGAAATAAAATCAATCATAAGTGAACATCCCTTTGATAGAAATTATAAGTACCATTTTGGGATATGTCAAACATTGAGAGGGGGGTGAATTACCATTGGGGAATTTTTAATCCCATTCCATATTTTTATCCATGTACCTCTTAGACCTATTGTACTCATGATTCTGTTATTCATTTTTTCTTATCAAATTCAAGTGTATCTAACAATTAAAGACAACACACTACATTTTTACAAGGTTCACTACTCAAAAAGAGTAACTAGTCCTTGGAATGGTCTGAAAATAATACTAACCACACAACCACTAGAAACAATTTTTTTTGAATATGGTTAAAATGAATAGGATATACCCTTACACTTGTGGGGTACTTTGAAAAAAAATCAAACAGTACTAGTTTTATAGCTCTTGGATGGATCTTTATACTAATTCCAAATATAGAATTATCCTTATTGATAAGGGTTTGTAACACCAATAAAGTATTCCACTTGTTGAGACTTTTTGGATGCCACTGTACTACTTCATTCTTACATAACCTTCTTCTTCAATTTCTTACTTTCTTATAAGTAAACAATTATCTCCTCTTAACCCTTACCAGTAGCAAACCAAAATCTACAAACTATTCTTCTTATTATTGGATTCTTATTTAGTGAAAAACCAATTTCATTATGATCACTTATTCATATTCTTTCTAGTATCACAATATTCTTTTGTTATTAGAAAATCATTGAATATCATTTCTTCCAAGCATAATAATAACTAATATACCCTGAATAATAATCAATATTTAGTTGGGAATACTCTATCTTTATTTGTGTAGAAGATATTTTGTGAAACTATATTGCACCATAGTTTATTTTTATGTAAGAATGATATTTCACCAAACCAAATAATCTATTCCTAAATTATCAAACCAATTATATCATGCGCTCTTCATGAATTCAATGTAGTAAAATAAATTATTTTTTGGGTATGTTAAAAACATAACCATTTATTTGTGCAGGAGTCTTCACATATGCATGAAAGCATGCATGAAATGTTTTCTTCTTCCTGGTCTCTTTGTACAATACTAGTTAAATTGTCAAGGGGTTCTATAAGTGTTCATGGAATCATGCACTTCCTTCTTGATGCAACCCACTGTCCACTTTTTGTTTTTCAAAAAACACACAATATGCATCTTATTTTTACGCACACAAACATTTTTTATCTTTAAATAATTCAAATGAGTGCATGTGATTCATGCATGCACAATAAACAATTTTTTCATGAATTCATCTTCTCCTCAAAAACAACACTCCTACAAACACAATAACTCCTTAACATGAAAAAATGAGGACAATTAGTTTATGTGTTATTCACACAATATGTGAGATGAATGGATCAAATTCTTCATGAGGCACAGTGGAAGCACTGGTTTACAATATCAAAGGGATTTTCAAAACATGGAGAGGGTGTTAAACACAAGTCTAATGAGTGTGGTATCTTCTTCATGTTGTGAACTAAACCTCTTCACACTGGATGCACGATTCTCCTTCATGGAACAAGACTGGTTCTTGAGACTCCCATATTCATGAAGCCTTCAAGGCTCACAGATCTTTCTTTCCCTTCATAAAATATAATCTTAGGTATGCTATGTTTTTCGATGAAAACAAGAGCTCTCAAGAATGTACAAAAAACATCCTCACTTGGTCTCAGGGATTCTTATTTTATAAGTGGTGATCATAAAATTTTCACTGCATTCAAATACCATAAGACACATTGTCTAAATGTATCATTTGAATGGAAGAGATCCTCATCTTTGAAATCTTCCAACATAGAGAAGAGATACACTGTAAATCATTCTGTGTTTCCTTTGCAAGCAGGCTTCTCCTTTATTGTGAACAGATCATGATCATGTGATGAGGATCACATGAAAGTATTCTTCTTGGACACCCAAGCTTCATCCATGGGGATAGAATGTTTTAAGAGCCCCCCTATAATTGATTTTGTAGTTTGAACAAATGATATAAATCATGAAAATTATGCTGCATGATTTATTTGATCATTTTATTTTCATGTATTCAATCTGATCGATACAAAGACCATCATGATGTCGGCATGATCCTCACACTGTGGACAGAAATTGGTCATGGTGGTTTGTCCTTTCTCTCTAATGAGACATTGGTGAAGGGATTAATATTATGGAATTATGTGATACTAAGGCCATGGATGATTGGACGAGTATGATTAAATGAGTGATACATGAGATTAGATGAGCATCCACAATTGGTCAATTCATTTAAAAAACTCTTCCCATATCAAAATGCATCAGGATTTCTCTAGGATTTATAAATCAATCACTGTGGGGGGAGGTTCCAAAATATCATCTCCCCCTCCTAGTACTTCCCCATACCAGTTCTATGGGAATGATTTGCACCGACCTCTCTGTGGGACCTTGGCCCAACCTATGCACGAGCTCACCCATGCGCTCCTATAGGATTACACACGACCCTGTATGCCACTTGTGGGCAAGCTTGTCTAGACTTACTTGGGTGCATTCGAACCAGTGACTCGTATATATCCTTGGTTGAGGATAGTTGGTTAGCTTAGTGGTATGAGCTTAATTTTTAAATCAACCCCATATAAACAATTGGTTAAAAAATAAAATATATAAAGGAATTCAATATGAAATACTTGGACACCTCGACATTTATAAATCCAAGACCTTTCTCAATTATCCTTCAAATATCATTCCTCTTCTTCTATTCCTTTTTGGAATATGAATTCTAAAGTACTTCTTCATCCTCAAATGGATGGTACTTAAACCATATTCAGTGTTGTAAACAATTTATCACATTTTATACATGTATTTTGAACTTATAATTAGTTCAACAATCATCTGAGTTATCAAAATGAATAATTTATCATGTGTGACATCCAATTATATATAATCCATAAAAATTCTCCATGTATCACCATTAATCTATAACAATTATCTATAAATCACCTTGAAACTCATAGTCTTGAAACCATTCTCAAACCATTCACATGTTTCTTCCAAGTAAGAGACTTGAGAACATATAACACTCTCCATTAACTTTGGAGATACTTCATCATATTGATATCAATGATCATTTGAAAAAAAAATTAATCCATACTCCAATTGGGATCTTCAAAAAGTATCATTATTCACTCTAAAGATGTGGAGGAACTTTCTTATAGAAGAGCGGTTTATGGATTACACAGACCATTAGAGTCTCAAGTATGTCTTTACACCGAGATGTATGAACCTGAGATAAAGGAATTGATTGTATTTCCTATAGAAATATGAATTTTAGATAGTCTATACTCACAGGAATGGAAACATTATGGAGGATTCCCTTATTAAGAAGTCCTATTTTCATCTAGGGGAGTAGGTGTCTAAGAAATTGGATTCATTGTAGCTAAACCTGGTAGAGGAGAGGGGTGAAACTTATCTTTAGTCAGTGGTGTTGAATCCTCCATTTATTAGGAATGTGTTGTAGGATTATTTGGTATATATTTATTGTGATGTCCTACATGAATAGATATCCCCGGGAGATTCACAATATGAATTCCCTAAAAGAGTGAATCACATCATCCTTTCCACTGATGGAAAGTGGTTCTTATCATGTTTTAAGAGGAGGTGATGATGATTTTTTACACTTATCATTTTCATATACATCCCAATTTAGGGAAAATTTATAATGACATTCAGTGGAAGTCTAGGTGGGTTGGAATGAGGTAGAGTGTTGCCTAGTTCTCCTCACAACGTCTCACATTCCAGCCGGTGAAGGATGAGCTGCAGGTTTTGGAAGGTTTTTTGCAACTATTCGAGATCCTAGAGTAAGAAAGGGATAAAATATCCATGGAATTCAAGATAGGTAATCCGAAGATAGTTAAGGCCCATGATTCTATATGTGTGATATTTGACTGACTTACCAAGTTCATGAAGTTACTTATGATCACAGAGAAGAGTTTGGTGATGTTTTATGTATAACATACCATGAAAATTCATGGAGTTACCTCAAAAATTATCTTTGATTGTGATAAAAAGTTTATATTATGCTTGCGGAGAGGTGTGTAGGAGGTATATGGGACCCATTTGAGTATGAGTACAACTGTTCACCCCCATATGGATGAGTAGACATAACACACTATCCATATTTTGAAGGATACACTAAGGGATTTCTTGTTGTTCTTTGGATAGAGCTAAGATGATTAATTAAATAGGAAAAGTTTTCTTATAATAATATATATTACTCTACTATCTATATGATAGATTTTGAGGCCCTATACATGAGACAATACATGTCAACCTTATACTAGGATGAGATTAGCGAGACATCTCTTTTTGGGCCAGAGATGGTGCTAGAGATGATGAATAAGGTCCAAGTGATCCATTACCATATGAGGACTACCTAGAGTAGGAAAAAATCTTATGAAAATCGATGTATTAGTCGCTTGGAATTTGAGAAGGGAGTCCACATTTTCTTAAGAGTATCCCCAAGAATAGGATTGGGGAGATTTGGTTGGTGAGGAAATATATCACTTAGGTTCTTCAGTCTATTTGAGATCTTATAGGGGGTTGGTGAGGTTTCTTACCACTTAGCCTTACCCTCATAGTTGGAGTAAGTGAATGACATATTATATATGTCACAACTGAGGAGATACAAGCATGATCTTACACAAGTTATTTATTGGGGTGAGGTGGACATCGAGGATGGATCCACCTTTGTTGAGTATAGAGTTCAGATCAAGGATCACTAAGTGGGTATACTATGAGGATGAACCATTAAATAGGTTCATATGCTATGGAAGAATGAGATAATGCAGGAGAACTCCTGGGAGTGGGAGATACAAATGTGGGATCAACATCCCCACCTTCTTGCTATGTTTTTTCTTTTCAGGGATGAAATGATTTGTCACGTGGAATAATTTAGAGAAATTTTTTCCTTATAAGACTTTGAAATATATTAAAGAATATTTTCAGAACCAGGTGTTGATATGGCATGATATTTTGAGGCCCGATGAACCCTGAATTAATTTTATAAAAATATCAAATGTATTTTATATCATGGATGCAATGTTTTTTAAAAAATAATCAAATACCTGGTGAATAGAGTATTGAATCAGAAGTTTGATACCATATATGAATACATAATATAGGGTCTACCCTAGGAACAACCTAAAGTTGGTTGGAACTAGAAGTTTGAATAAGGAATCCATTGATGGGTACGTTAAATGGATTAATAAATTTATTTATTTAATTAATTTATTAAATACCAATAACCTAATTTTCACTATAAATATTCTGTTCTAGAAATTCACCAGTGTCAGTTTCATAACCCTGGGAGCATAGAGAGGAGACTCATAGTGTTATTTTTTTGAGAATTGGAAAAATATGATGAACAACAATCAGATCATGGTGGATTGACTGACAATGAACACATCAAATCTTCCCCATCACTGGAGAGTATGTTATTCACTAATTATCAATCCAAAATTGAGGTAGGGATTATCAATTATGGTTTATTCTCTCTTGTTTAAATTTTTATGGAATGAATTTGATCTCAATTTATCTTGTTGGTGATAACATTTAATTTTTATGAGCCCTTTGATAAATTTAAAAATTTTAATAATTCTGTAATTTCTTTTTTCAATGATCTCACCCTATATTTCCCACATGGAAATCATTGGCTAATAATTCATGGGAAATGACTCTTATCACCATTATTATGGTTATTTTACCTTATCGTTTTTCGGGTTCTTCCCATTTGGACTCCGGGGCTATGATTTAACTTTTTCGGGGTGAGTTCTAGTGTGATTGAACCCATAGATTCATGGAAGCTGTGAGAAAAATTAATTCAATGGAATTTTTTTATAGATCTATATCTGTTACAGGATTTGAATGGTTTTTCTCATGGATCTGGGATCCAGGATCAAGTGGAAGTGGAAGATGGCGTGTTAAATTTGAGAAGGACCACTATGGGAGATCAGTATCCAATTTTTGGCCTCTAGAGGGCCTAAATCGATGACAGGAGGCTTCCCCCACTAGTTTTGGGTGGTAAATGATACAAATCAAGGTGGTGGATGTCGATCTAGAATCCATGTGAAGATACTTACTTTTTTTTTTGTGAAAATTACAACTACACATTGTGTACTAGAATAAACACACTCTATGTAGTAACTTGGATATGATGGATAGGTTTTTTGGGTGGAGATAAATATCACATATCATATGGGACCCCTACACGCCACATTACCTAGTGATGGTGACCCAATGTGTAATCTAGGAGTATATGAACCAATGAATGGCCATACACAAAGACATGGCTAGGTACACAGTCTTGTGAATGGGCATAGTCCAATGTACACATGAATGACCAGAAGGACACATATAGGTTTTGAGTTGTTGATACACGATGAGTATGACCTATACATGTTGTTTAGTGTTACATTTATTCCAATCCATGTCTAAAGGAGATATGTCCACGTGAAAAGGTGGGGTCACACATTGTGTGGACCCCCATATGTGACAGGTACATCCTTCTACAACTTCTTTCTGTCAAATCATATATTTTTGGAAATATATTATTGCCAATGAGTAGCCTATCATGAGTTTTTTTTGCATGGAATGTTATAATAGCCTTCATCGTGGACTTTGAGATATGATGAAATATGTTTTGAGCATTATGATTATCAAATCAATTATCAACGATGAATTTCATCAGGCATGATCAATGGAGAAAGTACAAGTAGAGATGGTACTCTCCTATTGTATCAGTGTATGAGTTGTCTATCCGTGGAGATAGTATTCCCCTATCACATCAGGGTGTAGGCCTCTCATACACTTTTATAGGAATAAGTGGTACTTCCATACGTTAGAACATGTACTATGACAATGGATATGGTACTACCGTATCTCACCATGGTGCCGACCCTCCATAATCATTATGAAGATAGATATAGTACTCCCCTGTTTCACTAGGGAACAAGTCCTCTATCAATGAAGATGATACTCTCCTTTCTCACCAATGTACGAGTACTCCGTATTCATTGTTCATATAGAGATGGCACTCCAATATTTCTATAGGGCGTGAGTCCTCTATCCATAAAGACAGTACTTCCCTATCACACCAGGGCATTGGTCCTCCAAACTTATTTTCTAGAAAGAAGAGGTACTCCCCTATTGAGGGTGAGAGTTCTCTATCCATGGAGATGGTACCCCCCGTTTCACCAGGGAATGTGTCCTCTGAATTCTATACATATATATAGATACGGTACTTCACTACATGGTCATGATACCTATATCTACTGAGTGGAATCCTCTCTATCACACCAAGGTGTTGGTCCACCATATTATATACACATATATAGATATGATAATTCCTTATATGGGTGTAGGTCCTTTATCTACTAAGTGATGTCCACCCTATTTTTTAGGGAATGGGTCCTTTATCTTTTTGAGACTACACTCCCTTGGGATGTAGAGTAGTTGTGAGGTGCATGACCTTATCATTATTTATTTAGGTAGAAACATAAAATTATATGTATCAATGATGGACCTTTAGAGATATAGGTAGACTCATAATATTATCACATATTGTGAGATGGATATCTCATTTCTCTCTCACATGGGTTACTTATATGAGCATATATCATTGTTTTTGGGTTTCATTTACCTTTTACATTGGGTTGAGCTAACTTCTTCTATCTTGTCTTCAATTTTCACCTCTTCATTTTTAGGGTATCCTACTAGGTATGTATATACGAACCACAATATTATTTTTCCAACATATGTCATGTATTATAAAATTAACTGACAGGTCATTGGAGGAATTTATTAATATAAAGGATATTTGGGTGTATTTGACTACATACAGTGATCGGGGATTGGAGATCAGGAGTATGGATCTCTCATATTTTTTTCTCTTACAGTTATTTTAAGGTTGTGACCTCAGTTATTATTGGGCATGTTTTTTCGCTTCACGTATTTTATTATACTTTCATACTCTTTTTTATTCCATTGAGGTTTTTACATGCATGGTTTTACCCTAGATGAAACTATCTTTTATTATTATGAATATGTACTTTCACATAGAGATGTTTGGGACCACGAATACAAATACATTAGAAAAATGAATCCCATTTTAGTTATGTATTTTCTGTTCTTATCGCCAGCCCCTGGCCTATGAAGGTAGGCTTGGCGTTATGGTAGCCCGATCTTTTGTCAGCAAGGAGGGCCCTGATGGGTTGGGTCGTTACGAAGGATAACTTCCAAGACATCATAACATTGTGTGATTAGGTTAATCTTCCTTGAACCATACAAGGTATCTCATGGGAATAAAACCTTACTCAATACATTGGTGGGATATATAATTTTGGGCCCACCTATCACATTCATATCATGTACATGTATTTGTGTTCATATAGATTATACAACATAATGACGTATTTCATCAATTTTTATCCGATGATTAAAGATTTCTAGCTGTAGATATAGAATTTCCCAAATAATGATGGTTAGGCATATCTAGGTGAACACCTTTGATTGTAAATGGGGATGTGTATTCACTACAAAAATGTTTGGAATTGAAAGTCACAAGATAATTTCTACAACATAATGGGTGTACAAAAATATTCATGTGTGGGATGGGGTTAATGAAAGTGATATGGGTATCTAATTACTTATAAATAATGATGAAAATAAAATTTATTTGAATAAAAAATATTCCATCATGAAAAATTTGAAATTAAATAAAATAATACAGAAAAGTTCTTGAATAAATTGGAGGAGAGAATCCCTTTCTCCAGAAAAGTAAAAACTTATGTAAATGTTATAACAAATGGGGATAAATGATATGTCATTATTTAGAAATAAATTGGATAGTAAAGGGAAAATTATTAATAAATGGTGACATTATAAATTGATATTCAAAATTCTAAATACAAATAAGGTGGTTGAATGGAATGAGAGAGAGAGATCCCATACCATGATATGGCACTTCTAAATGATTGGGAGGAGCTTCTTAAGAGCTTGGTAACAAATTTTGAGGGATTTGGAGATGTATAAAGAGAGAAAATTAATTCTCAATGAGTTTTGAGTGAAGAGGACAGGGAGGTTGGGTGGGAATTTATAGAAAAAGTGAGAGAAATTATTAATTAATTTCTAAACATAGGTTTTGGAACCTATTTGATAAAATAATAAAAATGAAAAATGTTCTTATGGGTTTTCCCATGTTTTATTCCAAAGTGGATTTGTTTTAAATATTTTATAGGGATTTTAACCAACCCAATTAAAATAATACTCTTCGTTATGTAGAAATAATTCATGTTTATAATGAATTTATTTTAAAACCATAAAATATAATAGAGGTTTTAGAGGATTCATTAAGGGTGTATAAAATTTATAAAATAATTGATAAATAATTTATATTAAAACAGATAAAATATTTTTTCATGGATTAATTTTATGGAATTTATTATATCACTTTAAGGTCATTATGATTTATAATACATATAATATATATTTTTATCGAATTTATTTTTTACAATTTTTTTTTCTATCTTATAAAATTAAGAAAAATTCATAATTTTGTAATTTAAGCATTGTTATTTCAAAAATAATATTGAGTTTAATAAAATAGTTTTCTAAATATGAAAATTTTTACTTTTAATTAAAAATATCTATTTACTCAAAAATAATATTTTTTATGACATTGAATACTTTTTGACCCTTATGAAAATTAAATTAAACAATATTAAATTATATTATCATCTATATTTATATAATTATTATCTAAGAATAACATTTTATTAAAATATCATTAATTTTAAAAATTATTGATTTTATCAAAATATTGTCTCAATTGAATCTATATATTTCCTAAAAAATAAAATTCCGATTAATTCATGTCAAAATCTCATTTTTATCAGACTTTTATATAATTATTAATAATGTAATAATAAAAAGAGATAAATATAATAATTATTTTTTAGAAAATAAAATATTATAATTTGTACTAATAGGGTCTAGACACATAACCCTTTATTACACCAGCATATTCCCTAAGGGTGTGGTTTTCAATGGTGTTGTTTTCTTGAGGTGATTCAAAAAACATGGTTTTTCAATGACCTTGATAATATTGAAATTATATTATAAATATTTTCTTTTGAACTTCAGTTGTTGAAAAACAGATATAACTTGGTCAAGGGTGAAGCCCATTGAATTCATATCCCTTAGATGCTCTAACAAATAGGCTTCATAGGGTAGAGTCCTACTAGACAAGACCATAAAATCTTCCATATATATCAATTGGATTTTATCATAACCCTTAATATATAATATTCTTAATGGAACTATTCAATAGATAAATAATCAAGGATTAAGATGCCTAATTATTTTTTAAACCAAAGAGATTATATCAATTCAAAATATCCAATGTAGTGCATGTGTTTTCTATAACTATACAGAAATTACTCAATCAAAAGAGGATTTAATTTACAAAATTCCAGGTCATTATATTCCACAACTTAAAAAATTTCACCCTAAAAGAATTCAATTTATACACTAAAATAGATGAGGGTAATTTTGTTTCATTACTTATTCCGGTTCTCATATTGCTTCAAAAACTTTTGGTTCCACCACAGAACTTTGATCGGGTGAGTTTTATTGTTTCATATAACTTTTTTCTCTATGATATAAGATCATCCTTTAGTGATTATAATAAAAAATATCATTCTATATTGGTTCCACTTCTAGATTCATTACATGTGAGGGCTCTAGTATATACTTCATCAAGACAGATACATGGAACATAACATATACTTGAGATTTATTCGGTGGGAGTAATAGTTGATAATACACCTATATGATGTGATCAATGATCTCAAATGGAATGATTTATATTGAAATAAGCTTTACCTTCTTCCAAAACCTCATGGATTTCTTCCTAGGTGATTTATGAAGGAAGGCCTTATATTTGACATCAAACTCACGGTCTTGTTGATGGTTATATTCATAGACATTTTTTGTTGTTTTTTTTCAGATTTAGTATGATATTGATTGATTTGACCATTATTTTTCATATCATGGATAATATTAGGTCCTATAAGATTTCATTCCTCAACTTTATCGCAACATGTTTGATTTAGAGACTTTGTCCTATAGAGAGCCTCATAAGGTTCTATTTGAATGCTAGAATGGAAACTGTTTTGGTATATGAACTCCAATAGAAGAAGATTTTGATTCTAATAACCTTGTAAATTAATTTAAAATGATCTCAACATATCATATATAGTTTTAATGGTTCACTCAGACAAACCATCCATTTGATGGTAATATGTAGTACTGAAACTCAATTATGTATATAATTTTTACTTAAGGATTCTATAGAACCTTGAGACAAACCCCATACATCGATAAACTATAATGGAGAGTGACCCTCCATTTAGTATTATCATTTCCTTTATGTATATATTAAAAAGTTTGGCAAGAGAAAAATTATCTTTGATGGAAATTAAATGTGTTGTGTTTATAAGGTGATCGAATACCACGTAGATAAAATAATTATTTTTAAATGTCTTGGGGATTCCTATGATAAAATCCATTGTTATATTTTCTTATATACATACTAGTATAAGAAATTGTTTCATTATACCATTATAATTATATTATTAAACCTTGACTTGTTGGCATACCAAGAATTGAGATACAGATTATGCAGTCTCCATCTTCATAATATCTATCTAGATTTTTCCCTTCAGATATCTATACATTTTAGTGATTCTTGGATGAATATATAAGGATGATCATTTCACATCATCCAAAATTTTAATATTTAACTTTGGTTTTTTTGGGACACATATTTGGGTTCCAAACCATATAACACCATCCTTAGAAAGGTTGAACCCTAGAATATTTTCTATCTTTCTATATAGCTCCTCATTGTATTTTTGGGTCTCCTTGATCCGCATAGGAATATATGGTTGAGTAGTTAATTGAAAAAGGTAAGATGAATATACTTTTATTATTCTCTAGGGAATACTTTTCATGTCCATGAATATTGTATACCTTTCAATCCTCATCATTATAAAGGTTTATAGATCCTTTGTACTCCGAGACTCTTTCACTTTGTTCACCTTCTATGGATGGTAATGGATTGAACGATCATAATCCTTTCTCATATCTAACAATGTTTATTAGATCATATTGAGCTCCTTTTGTAATAATTTATTCTTGATAATTGTATGACATGTATATATGTCACACTTCTACCCATAAAGATAATTTTCCAAAATATTCAAAACAAATATCACTACAACCAGTTCTAGAAAATTTTTTGGGTAGTTATAATCATGTAAATTCAATTTTTTTGGATAAATATGCTATCAATTTATCAACTTTCATGAGTATAAAAACTAATAAATTTTTAATCACATCATAGTTGACAAAAAATACTTTACTACTGGTGGGTAATATGAGAACATGTGCAGTTATTAGCCTCTTATTTAGCTCTATAAAGCTTTCATCACATTCTACATTCTTGATAAACTTCTCCCCCTTCTGAGTTAGCTTGGTTAGTAGGATTGAAAATCATTTGAATTTTCTCAAAAATCAATGATAGTACCCAAATATTTTATGGAAACTATGAATCACGATCATTGATATTGGTCTGGTCTATCATTCTATTACATTTGTTTTTAAGGGATCCATAAATATCTATTTTGTAGTGATAAAATTCCCTAGTAATGTTACTTACTCTATAAAAATTTCACGTTTACAATAATTTTCATAAAAATTTTCCTTCTAAAAGTTCTTCAGTACATCATTCAAATGATCCTCACATTCCCTATTTATTTTGGAGTAGATAAGAATATCATCTATGAAGATTACTAATTTTTAGGTAATCTCTAAATAATCCATTCATTAAGTCCATGAAGATAGCTAGAGAATTATTGAGTCCAAATGGAATTTCTATAAACTCATAGTGCCTATACCTTGTATAAAAAGTAGTCTTGGGGATATCCTCCTTTTTTGCATTCACATGATAATATTCTGACTGAATATCTGCCTTAGAGAAGTAATGGGATCTATGTAGATAATTTAATAATTCATGAATATTTGGTTAGGATACTTTTTCTATATCATGATCTTTTCAAACTCATGATAATCAATATAGAGGCCCATAGAACAATCCTTATTCTTGATGAAGAGGGCTGATGCACCCCATGGTGAAGCACATTGGGATATACACCCTTTATCCAGATTATCCCATAATTTCTTCTTCAGCTCATCATGTTTAGAAGTTTTCATTCTATATATATTCTTTGATAGTGGAAAAGTTATGGTTATAAGGACGATTGAGATCTCACCCTCACGTCTTTGAGGAAGATTAATAAAATCTTCATAAAACTCATCAACATATTCCCTTAAAATGGGATGTGATCATGGATGATCTTTCCCTTATTTTCATTCATTTAAGCTCGATGCAATTTCTCATAAAAAAATAATATCCATTCTTGAGATGATGATACTAATAGAGATTCATTCTCTTACTAGAACGTGTTTAGAATTAGAGGGTGATTTTTGATACATAGGGTGATTTCATTATCTCCAAAATTTATATTGGATCTATACAAGGAAAACAAATCCATACCTAAAATTGCATCAAATTATATTAAAGGGAGATTCACAAAGTTCTCTATGAATTTAAACCCACAAATATGGATAGGTGATAAGTTATATAATTGGGATGAAATAATTAACCTATTTACCATTTTCATTGATAATTCTATTTCAATAGGTGGTGTTTGAAAAGTTCAACTAAATAGGTATGATATGAAATAATTCATTGAACTATAATCATATAATACATTTTAAGTTCCTAAATGGACAATAATACAACCTTTAAATATTTGATTCTAGTTCTAATCATTTACTTCAACCAAAATAGACATAGGGATGGGAATTTTGAAACTATTACCCACATAAAAAGGAAACTGTAAACATTTAAGGGATAAATAATAAATGGAATTCAATCCTAAACTTATGAATTTATAGGTTTCAATATATGTTATCCATATTCTATTTCCTAACATTAAATTTTATGGGAATATTTATTCCCTTTATAATTGTTCATAAATGACTTGTGAATTTAATAAAGAATATTATTTGAGAGTGTCAAAATAGTTGTGTAGTAAGGCCTCATTTATATACACTATGTGACCATCATGTTAATACCTAATGTAACCTCATAAGATTTATCACCCCTAGATACAACTGGTATAGAGAAACTTGAAACATGGGTATAACAACATTATTTTAAAACATCAAAACATGCCCTTATATTCCATCAATATTCTAATACTGTATGGGATAACCTGGGGAAGTACCTAAGAAAAGGGTGAGCTATAATGCACAATAAGTGAAAAATAAAAGCAAAATATGATGAAATTAATACATTTTAGTCAAGTGTCATATTGAGGTGACATAAAAGGGGTGAAATCATAAACATTAACATCGAATCATGATATAAGTTATTAACATTAAGGAAACATAAGAATGTAGTAACAACATAAAACTTTCCATCATAAGTATATCTCAATGATAACTATCAAGACATCATAACATAGTGTGCTTAGGATAATATCTCATTCACCATACATGGTATATCTTGAGATAAAAATATTACTCAATGCACTGGATAGATATATATTTTCTATCCCACCTGTTATATTCATATCATGTATGTAATGTACCAACCGGAATACCCTCTAAAAATGGTACTCATCCCAATACGAAACATACCCAAAGGATGTTCCTAATCCCTACGAGATGGAGACTTGAACCAATGAATCAATAAAAAAAATAGATAACAAATTTTCCAAACTAAAGCACTGAACTGGCATGTGTATATAATAGAGAAAACAATGGAAAACATAAATATATTCTATAACTAGAAAAAAAAGCAAAAACCAAAAAAATCAGAGAAGAAATAATCTCCAAGTAGATGTCCAACCCCAAAGGACCACTAAAATAGGAAAACCATATAATCTATGTGATAGTGTTAGAAGACTCCCACCATCTCACAACAAGCAACTCAACTCAGTAGACAAAGAACCTCCCTACCTCACTATGGTTTCTTACCTGCCCTATAATAGAAGCCATAAATAGGTCTATGCACTTCTGAAGGGGTTTGCAGGGTGTCAACTAACAGGCTCAGTAGGGTCTCACCAAGCTATTCCATATCAATTATCTAAAAAATAATCCAATAATTCTGAACTTATGATAATTGTTTAATAGTTTTTATATCAAAATCATAAAAAAAACTTTTATGTTCCCCTTTTATACATTTCTAAGTAAGAAGGTAAATAAATTTCAAATCATTTCATATCAACATATCAAAAAAGATATATCATATCAAAAAAATATTACATCATATATCACATCTAATCCATGATAGTACAAAAAAATAGTACAAATCAAAACAAAAAGCACAGGAAACATCACTCCAGGAATCACACCAGGTAAGGACATCTCAGAATCTCATACCTAACATAGAAAATCACATATTCATAAAGACACCAGACAAATTCAACAAGTCCAGAGAGTAGTGTAACAACTTAGCAAGTGAACCTCCCAACAGGTCTAACAAGTCCCTAGAACAATATGGCCCGGGATCAGAGGAAAGCCCCATGAGAAAACCCCTTAACAGTAGACAAGAAATATTACTATACCTTCCACCTAAGTAACCAAGGCATCCTATGTGAACTATTTTGAAAATAATTTATTCAAACATTTTCATCATTTCATGCTTTGAAAACTATTTCAAAAAACCATTACACATTGATTTGAAAACCCTTTTCATTTACCAAAACTAGGGGAAACCATCTTTTATAAAAACCCATTTCCACACACACATAGATTAATCAGTCTTATAATTCCATTTCATTGTAATTTGTTTTATCAAAAAACGAGAAATACTGTTCACTGACACATGCTAGAGACAGAACCACCTACCTCAACACTCGGGTTTCACATACCCAAAAAAGGGATCCACCAATAAGAAGTTCACAACAATGACAAAAGAATCCCTAAAATAAACCTACAAATATTAGAATTGATTCAATTCAATAAGAGGATTAACATAGAGGTGGGAAAAAACTATACCTCAAGAACATACACCTTCCAAACCACATCTAATAAATGAAATGACCCCTAGAACACGATCACACTATAGATATAGAAGGAAATAAGAAAAAATATCACCATGGTTCAACAAATCATATAACACAACAAAATGAAACTACCATGATCAAATAGATGAATAAACAGAAATGTTCACTCACATTGAGAGATGAAAACCTAACATAATGGTGATCTATCGCTGAAAAAATCAGTACAAATCCATCAAAGACTTCCAAAATCACTTGATATGCTTTCTAGGTCGAGAGAAACAGGACCTTTGGGATAATAAAATAACATATCACTTGTATGGAATATTAATATCGAACACCACAACATTTAAATGGAATGTAATCCCTTTACATGTCATGAAATCCTTAGGTCTTAGATATGCCAAAAAAACCATTTAATTTTTATTAAAAATGATCTTTTAACATTAAACAGTGTTCAATTGGTACACAATGCACAATCACCTCAGGATATGTAAAAGATTCATGGAATCCACTATATAAATATTACTTGTCACATAATCCATTACCCACATGTTTTTCTACCCCGAACTATAAAAACTAAATATTCATACATGGAAACCCAAAACACCTTCGGCGTTCTTTGAACATGAGAAGGACCCCCGAAATCCATTAAAACATTTATACCAAGATTCCATTAATTCAAACAAACATACATCCCTGTATATTAGGTCATTTTTATCAGAAAATTTTCTCCATAATCAGGAGTCCCAAGACACACCCAATTAAAGAGTATAACATGAATATAGTAGAAAAGTACCTAATAGTGGGTAATAAGAGGTTTAAAACTCCCCATCGTAAGAATTTTTCATCACCACAAAATCATATCGATGAATGAATTCTGGTAAATAGGTGAGGCCACTGCTATGTCATCAATAAATAAAACTCCCAAGTCTCATGAGAATCTTATAATACCACCATAACACTCTGATAAATAGAATTGACTTCTCAAGAAAGACATTCACTTGATATTCGATGATCTCAAATGGATGCTCAACAACAGAAACATCTGGGTCAAACTCAATCTCATCCCAACTCAGAATGTGGTTGGTATTTGAATGATATTTCCAAAGCTATGATATGTGGAAAACATTATCAATTCCTGTTAAAGGAACTAGAAATTCCAACTAATAATCAACCTTCCAAGATTCTTAGTTACCACAAACGGTACATAATATCTCAGAGCAAACTTTACCTATTTAAAAAGATGGTAGTGACCCAAAAAATACAATCTTTTCGAAAAACCCAGTCACCTAAGGAAAAATCCATAGTATGATACTATTGATTTGTATAATATTTTTGCGAACTCTACACTATAACCAATCACCAACGTATATCTTGAATCCTTGTAGATGTCTCCTGAACAAAACTCGATCCCACCAAAAAATATTATCCCACCCCTACCTAATAAATAGTTGATCAACATGGGATACCATACAAATCATCAAAATAAGTCATTATAATTGACAAATGATAACTACTGTTATAGGAAAACTCAATCAGTCCTAGATGGTGATTAAAATATCCACCAAAATCCATGGCACAGACATAGAGAATATCCTCTGGAATCTAAATCACACACTCCATATGACCACATGTTTGTAGATGATAAAATGTACTCAATATGAACATAGTCACCATCACCTCCTGGATATTCCTCTAAAATATTAAATAATCACAGGATCCCTATTTGAAACAAAGGTAGAAAGAACCCCATGTAACCTCACAATTTCTTGAGCATACAACTTTGCTAGATATTCAATTTTTTCAATGTACCTGATAAAAAAATGATCTAAATTTTTCAACTAATCAATCACCACCCAAATAGAATTTATCCCCTATGGAGTCCATGACAATCCAATACAAAATTCCATAGACACCTTTTCCCATTTCCAAACCAGAACTAGAAGAGGTTAAAGAAAAAAAAGGTTTTAGATGATCTTCCATGATCTGTTGGCAGGTGTAATAGTAAGACACATAATTAGTAATGTGACACTTCATAAATATCCGCCAGAACCACCTTGCATTTCATAATACATATTTATGGTTTCCAAATGAATAAAACATGAATAAATATAACAAGCAAACAAAACTTTTCTCTTCATAGATTCTAGGATGAAAAAACGATATGTAAAACTAAGAATACCATATGAAGGGAGATACCAACTAGAAATAGTCTCCCAAATATATAGGGTTGATCTAATTCCTTTGAAATCATCATACTTGTGATGAATCTATAGAACAAACTCAAGGACATATGATGATAAATGAAAACAGGATAGAACCATTCATGAAAAAACCTCCTAAGAATCCATACGATGCTGATCAAAAATCCCAAAAAGGTTTCACTCTTCCTTCAATTCATGAATAGATTGTGATGAAACATTCATGTTAAGAGTGTCTGTAATGACATTCCCCAACCATAATGTATAGTTGATATCGATTTTAAACATCTGAAGGTATTCCACCCACTTCATCATTATAATATTTAAGTATTTATATCAAAATATATAGATCAAACTCGTATAGTCAGAGAAATTTTTGAACTTTTCCCCAAAAAGACAATGCCTCTAATACTTAAGTACATACATAACTATTACAAGCTCTAAATCATTAGTGGGGAAATTGTTCTCATGTGGAAGAAACTAACAAGATCCAAAATCTTCCACATGTTGATCCTGCATGAGAACACAACAAAAAATAGTTCCAAAAGAATCATAGATAACCACATATTCTTTACTAGGGTTAGGTAAGATAAAAATAGGATTCATTGTCAGAAGAAATTTTATATTTTCAAAAGAATACTAACACTTTTCATACCATGTGAATTTCACCCCTTTCCTAGTAATAATAGTCAAATGTAATTCCAAACTTGAGAGATCCTTGATGAACCATTCTTAGTATCTAGAAAGACCAAGGAAGCTCTAAATATCAAATGCATTTTGTGTCTTCTCCCATAAAAATATAGCCTTTACCTTCCCAAGATCAACTAATAATCCATTATTAAAAATTACATACCCTAATAATTTCACTTCTTGAATCCCAAAGTTAAATTTTGAATGATTTTAAAAAAATGGTGACTCCATAGGATTTATAAAAGAAACATAGATTGTACTCATTCTCACACTTAGATTTTTAATAAATGGAAATATTGTATAAAAATACCAAAAAATTGTCAATATATTGATGGAATATCCAATTCATTAAATCCATAAAAATATTACGAGAACTAGTTAGAATAAACTGTATCACTAGTTTGTAATGTCAATAGAATCTCTTAAAGGATATCTTTAGTAAATATCACTGGTGGACACTGAATTGATGATAATCTGACCAAAGATAAATTGTGAAATACCAATTCCCTACTTTAAGACCTATTCAGTGATTCAAAAAAAAACTCATGGTTTTAAGTTAATGTTCCCAATAATCCAGACATAGTTGAGATCATCCTTTCTTTCTAGGATAATTTTGAAGCATCCTTTTCTGATTGGGATCAATCTTCAGTTAGTGGCACTAAAACTATATGATATTTTGGATTTCAGCTCCACATTAGGCCTTGGTTTTCACTATTTGAGTAGGTAATGTGGTCGATAATGGAGAAAATACATAAATATATCCTTATTTTAATAATTCAATGTATTACACCACCAAGAGAGAACAATAATTTGGTCATTTAATTTTAGTGACTTTAGATATGTTATCTTTGATGGAATATGATCCATAAAGCTCTTCTAGAAATGATATCACCTTGGATATTAGAAGGTATATTTGTCATGCATCCTCTAATAGAGTCAGATCTTGACCTTTCTCAACCTGTTTCATATTGGTATATGATTCATATACCAAATCCTTAAAGTATCTTTCTTAGTTATGGTAAAAAAATCCATGAATTTACAGGAATATTAGAGGTTAGAAGAATATTCAACTCCATTTTTCAAAGTATGATTTCCCACAAACATCATTAGTTTATCTATATCATTATATTATTCACCTAAAAGATAAATAATTTTTATTTTCAGTAAACATGAACAAAGTATTTATTTTAATATTCAAATAACTAAATAAATACTTATATTAAATATTTATTTGTTACATTGGGAGTAATAAACAATAGATACAAAAAAATATTTAAAATCATGGAAATAAAATTTATTTAATATTCAACTCACACATATTCTCAACCCAATTATTCGATGATTGAAATTATGTATTTGATAAAACAAGAATAATTATTAAGCCAAAACTCATAAATAATATTTATTATTACTATTAAATTCATATATAATTTAATTTATATTCTTGATAAACATATCTTGTGAGCACCTATACCTATTTCTCATTAAAATTAGGGGAACTTTATCAAAGTACATGATTAGAGTTTAGCAACACATCATATAACCCATACCAAATAAAGTTAATTTTGTAATGATAACAACCTCATTCAATTTCTTTTTGATTTATATCAACCCTTTATCTTGATATCCCATTAATAATGTTGCATACTTATGTCATTAAACTATATATTTTATTATCATTTTTTGACTAACAAACATTAATTCTTCAAAGAACTACCATGGGAAAAGATTTAATAAAATAATTCCATTACAATAAAAGGGTCAGAGATATCATCTTACATTAATTGAAATTGGAAAAAACCCTTTCAAGACTTATTTAATTAATTTCGCATCACTTATAACTCACCCAATATAACCTACTGTACTGTGAGAAAATGTAGTCATAATTTTATTAATACATTAATGAAAAAGACTTATGATATATATTAATAATAATATCAAGTAAAAGGACCAATACAAACATCTATAGATCCAAATATCAGAATACTTATATAATATCTAGAATTTATATGGGTTGGTCAATATTAAAAATATTCTCTCATAGAGATTACCAAGGGTGAAATTCATGAGAGGGGGACTCATTAAATTTTTAGAATTGGACTCCAAAATGTTATAACATAATCTGATTATAATTAAAAATATGTTATCAAGACTATTGGATATATTTTTAAGAATAATGTCATAACAACTCAAGG
Organism: Viscum album; assembly: GCA_963277665.1. Lineage (NCBI taxonomy): Eukaryota > Viridiplantae > Streptophyta > Magnoliopsida > Santalales > Viscaceae > Viscum > Viscum album. The sequence continues at coordinate 1,589,999,844 of OY728131.1, forward strand.
TTCTCATTATTTTGGGGACTAACCATAGCCTTTCATGGAAATTTTTTTTTTATGAAAATTATCATATTAATGTTACAAAAAATAAAAACCATTTTATGATAAGATATTTATTAATATTATAATATTATGAATATTATAGTTCTCTAAAGTAAAAAATTTAGTTGGTTATAAGGTACTAACACCCACAATATATACGTTTCATATTATGAAACTTTGAGAGAATATTTCTAGAAAAAAGGATTTAAAAGATTTTTAACCATAGTATTACCCCAAAATTTCATAATATTTTAGTTAATGATATAGATACCCAGGGAGCATCTCTATGAACTATAAGAGAAAGCTGACACCATTGAGATGGTTGTTCAAGATTATTCTTTGCTCTAATTTTATCTCAGTTTCTCTCTTCTTTCATATCTGTTATAAATCAAGAGGAACAATCATACTATGGGATATATAAAGAGTTCCTCCCAATTTCTTGGTGATTCTAATTAGCCTATGGATACACCATGGAGTAATGAGTTCATCTGTCCTTCCATGTGATCTCCATCAAGAACTAGTTAAGGACAATAAAAATACCCATCTTTAATGTATGTTTCACATTATTCTCTTTTGATTACATGTTATTTTTTAATGGAATTGAATGGTTTTCATGTGATTTGGGGTTTCTATTTACTTCGTCATCTTTTATAAATTGTTTTTCAATCACTAGAATCCCATCAGTGGTATCAGAGTATTACCATGATTCTTGATTCATGCAATCTTATTGTAAAATAAAGAAATTGGATATCATTCTTGATGTCATGTTACTTATCCAAATGAGAAATATTGAATTTAAAATGTTTCCATTTTTGTAATATCACTACTAGAATTTTGGTGTGTTGCATTGGGAAAATTGGAAAACTGCTATTTGATAGTCATTGTGCCTTTAAAAAAATGACTTTGTTCCCATGATTCCTCCCACTTCATTACCTATAATTTTATCCACATGCACCCCCTTACATGAAATTCATCTCATAAAAAACTCTTACCAACACCACCTATCCCAATATGACACCCCCATGCTTCCTTCCTACTATGATTCTACTCCTAGTCGATGGCACTACACAATACTTTCCACAAGGATAACCATTCCTACCTTACCAATTATCTATTGGGTTTCCATTAAGGATCACCTTATTAGATAAATTACCAATGAAATATCAGTTTCATGTTAAATATTTCCTCTCAAATCATTTTTTATATTGAATGGTTTTTGGGGAAATGTTTTTAGGTAATTAAGGAATTAAGGATTTTTGTTTGATGATTTGGTGAAATATGGTTTTCAAAATAATCTAAACATGAAGAATTATTATCATTGATTTTTCTAGAAACTCATTATTTTTGTTTTATTATTAAAACACATTATAAAATACATGTTTTAAATTTATATTATTATATATATTTTTCATTAGATTATAAGATCATTCCCCCTATGAATCCCTTCCCTTGATTTTAAAAGAATCTTTTTTTCTATAATTTATACATTAAGTGAATTTTTATAGTTTAGAATATTTTTTATAGATATAATTATATTGTTAAAATTGACATATATACATGATTATTAAATGTTACACATTATTTTTATTATATTATTTTAAAAATATTAAATGTTGTTCAATGTTTACTGATTTTTTTATTACTAATTTCATTTCTAGAGACAATATTTTTTAAAAATTAAGTTTGCAAGCCTAGATGTTGAAATTATAAAAGTTTTTTTATATATTTAAAAATATTTCAATGGATTAATTTTATATTTTTTTGATTATATAATTTTTACTAACAAATAACTATTTTCATAATTAATCAATTTAAATGTCACATATTATAGTAACCAAATTTTAAATATTTAGTGGAATAATTTTTCAATTAACACTTTTTATTTAAATAAATTTTCAAAATTTTAATGATTTGGTTTTGAATACAATGTAATTTTTCAAATATTAAATGTGGGATTTTAATTAGGGAATGATTATTTATCTTCAACTGAAATTAATTTCGGTTTTATGGTATATTTATTAACAAATATTCATGAGGTTTTGAGAAATTCATTTGCTTTTCTTATATTTTTGAATTTGATTGATTCAAATAGAATTCACTTGGTTGATACATTATATGATTTTTGAACAAAATAATTGTATACAAATGTATAATATGTTATATTTGTTATTTTTATTTGAATTAAAAAAATATATTAAATTGTTTTAAAATTCATTATATCGAAAATATATATAAAAAGTGTAGGATGTTGTTTTCATATTAAAATGTTTATTATATATATTTAGGAATTTAATTGTTTTTGCTATAATATTATTTCAATATTTTAATGATTTTTCCTCTATAGGTGTATATATAGATTTGAGTTAGATTGTTCTATCAAATATATATTTTTTATAAATATTTTTAATGGATTTAAAAATTTATTAATATCAGCAGTAGATTTAAAAGTGATATGGGTATCCCTCCATACCTAAAATGTAAAAATAAATATCTCCTAAAAAGGGATATTGTGAAGAAACATATATTTTTGAATGTTTATTTGAAAAAATATAAGACATTGACACTTATAGGGAATAATATATTCTTTTCCACTAATTAAAATTAATAAAACTGGGGTCGATCCAAAATAAGTTATTCACTGAAAAAAATGATCAATTACATGAATGGTAGTTTTAACCTGAAGAGTGTAACTTCATGAGCAATGATGTTGGAAGGATAAATACCTATTCATGTGTATATGGATAAAAAATTATTTTTTTGGGAATTAATTATGTTGTGCATTATAAATTATACCATAGATGGACTAGTTTCATTTAATTACCATTTGTCATTGAACTATTACATCTGAATACCTTGAATTAGTGGATATAAAACACCAATTATTTGTCATTGGTACTATTGAAAAAGGTAATACATATTGGAGTGAAGATTCTAGAGTCATAAAACTAACCTTGTATATTTACTAGAAACCTTGGTTTCTGATACACCCAATTTGTGTATACATTTCCACATATAATTTTGAAAATAAGAACATGTTTTCAGCAAATCCCTACAAATTAGTGGATAAATACTTTGATTTTGGTGATCTTGTTTATTTTAGGTGTTTTCTAGAGAAACACACAAACTGGGATAGCTCTGAGAAAAATTTCCAAATACATAGCATGTATATATTGACACACCAAGTACATGTAGACCCAGACATGGATCAGTCAGATGAGTACACACCCAAGTCACCAGAACAGAGACAACACACCATGTGGGTCATACCTACATGTTGTGTATAGGATTCTAGATGATGTTGGTGGAATTTTCTAATGACTAAATTCCATGTGAGGAAGCGCCACATGCTGTGTACTTTTTACCAAATGACGGTCGATGCCACAAAAGTCAAGGGTGACACAGCTGGCCACCTGTAGGAGAAAAACTGTGATAAAAACATGTTGATGAAACTACACGACATTTACTTTCTATATACGTTGTGTAATTTTGTTTTATATAAATAAAGGGATTGGACTCCATTTTTTAGAGTCATTGTTCACTATTCGAAGGGGGGAGGTTCTAATGCCGTATTCTTCGTGCTTCCATTATTCCGCTACTCTTCCATTCCACCATCCAACAAAAGAAATCACCTCTCCTAAAAGTTTCTGTGATTACCACATCAGTTATCGAGGGTTTTGTTATCATCTTTTCTTCTATGTGAAACTAAACTCTTTGTTTGTTTGGGAAGTGGATGTTGAAATAGTGTTTTAATTTTGATTAATTGTAATGTTTGTGTTTTTTTGTTTAACTCTTCTTATTCTGATTCAGTCAGTTCTTTTTAACACTGAAACTTCTGAGCTAGAACAAGGGATTAATTTTCAGGGACTCAAAGAAAGAATAACGATGAATACCTTCAAGATCACTGAAAGTATTCATTGAATCACAAATGGACTAATCTAAATAAAGAATATTGAAACACTGACTACCTGAAAAAGGAGTTAGTTTCTTCAGTTCCAGACATAGATTACCAGACCAAGGGAACCTTGTCACTATTGAAACCTAAAAGTGTTGGGTTATTCTGAACAACACAACCTAATAAGATGTTCATATAACCTCCACAATCACCATATCCCCAACACACTCCTTTTTCAATCAACAACATTGAAAACCACTTTTTATTTCTTTTCAATTAAAAGTTAATCTTTAATTTAGTAAAGAAATGTATTCCATAATTAACAACAAAAAATACACTCTAAATTTTGCATCCCTCACTAAGTTAATTCCAAATGCAATCAAATTCCCACACTCACCATTTCCCTGTGGATCGACCCCACACTTACGTTATACTAGATTAAGAGTGGGTAATATCAATTTGAGACACTGACAACATACCTCCGGTGAAACAACATACCAAATTTTGGTGTCGTTTCCAGGGACCTCAGTTTGAGTGTTCAAATTAAATGTTTTTTAATTAATTTGGTGAAAATATTTTTTTTTCCTAAAATCACTTTTCTAATCCCATTTCTATTTATCTTACTTTTTCCCTTTTATGATTTGTTTTTTTTGTGCGTGTGTAGGATCAAAGGTGCTTGAATATATGCCCCACATGGTCCAGGAGTGACGATTCATCAGAAATTCATATGATTGACCCATAAATCGAATAGAAATTGTTGAGACGTCGACATGTACTAGTGGAAGAGAACAACCACAAATCACCACCTATGGTGAAAAAAGAGGAGGGAGATCCAACTTCTAAAACTATAGTGGGATACCCATACCAAGATCAGCAGCCTCCCACTACTAGTATGCCGGAGTAGACCCCATAAGGTGGCTTCATGGAGTTCCTCCCAAGGAACTTCTAGAGGCTTGCACAACAACCCTCTCCAAAGTACGGCCAACCCCAATAGGAGAAGTAGCTCTTTCAACAACTATACTTCACCCCTCAGGAGTAGAAATATATGATTCCTCCACTCCCTTAGTAGCCGCCTCCATGCAGTAATCTCATGGTGTGTGGATTACCATCTATTCATAGAGTTGGCACGAGCACCATCCGTCCACCAGTGCAGGCCCACCATTTTGTGATCATGTCTTCTATCATGCAGCTGATCCAAAACATAGTTTAGTTTAAAGGCCTGCCCAGCGAGGACCCAAATTCCCATCTCTCCAATTTCATGGAGGTTTGCGACACATTACACTACCATGAAGTGCCAGAGGATTCCATTCATCTTTGACTCTTCCACTTCTCTTTAAGGGATAAGGCGAAAGATGAGATAAAAGTTTTTCCATAATGATTAATACTCACCTTGGCAGAGCTATCCCATGATTTCCTGTCAAAATATTTCCCACCTTCGAAGAGGGTGACCTTGCAGAAAGAAATACACAACTTACAATATCACGTATCAGAGTCGTTGTACGAGTCATGGGATCATATAAAAGAGATGTTGCACAAATTAATACACCATGGACTCTCACTCTGAATATAGTTCCATACCTTCTACAGAGGACTGACAACGAACACAAAGTCTGTGGTGGATGTTTCTACGAGAGGTACGATTATGAGGAAGTCCCCCAAAGATCTTATCGATCTACTGGAAGACATGTCTTCAAATAGATTCCAGTGGAATTCTGTGTTGGGAACACAAAAATGAGGTATGCACAATTTCAATTCTACTACTATGCTTGTTGCCTCGTTGGACACTATGTCCAAAAAGATTGACGTGATGAATCTGAAGAGTGATTCCCAAGTACATGCGGAAAACCATCCGACGTTCAACGAATGTGGGGACAACCACATCATGGGATAATTCCTGTGACTTACAGTCAGCCCTTCGATGAGTGAGGTGAGCTATGTTACTTTGAACCAAGGGCCAAACCAATACTAGAACCCGACATGACATGACAACCAGAACCTATGATGGGGCCCACAACAGTAGAATCCTCCACCACAGCAACCGCCGGATTATGTTTAGCCCCAATATCAGAGCTAGTACCTGAGGAAACATCACCATAAGCATGGATCTTACTAGAAGTAAGGGTATCAAAACCCTCACATGAAATTTTCTAGGCAGCCACCACCTCCACCAGTTGCACAACTACCTCAGTAGAAGAACACCTAAATGTTAGAGGATCTCATGAACAAGTTTATATCTACTACTAAGACCAGATTCCCAAATCAGGAAGCTTCCATTTGAAGCCTGGAGAAACAAATTGGCCAGCTGTAAAACTAGCTCTCAAGGAGGCATCCTGGTACACTACCAAGTAACATTGAGAATAACCCGAGGGAGGATGCCCGTGACATCACACTACTGAGTAGAAATGAGCTAAAATATAAGGAACTATCACAACCAGGTGCACCTACACCCCCTGTTGATAAACAAGTACAAGTCACAGACCCCTCCTCATATAAAGGCACGCCAAAAGAGGCCCCCATGGCAAATAAAAAGAGGTTTTCTAACCCTATAATCCTTCCATACTCATCCCAGAGAGTATAAACTAGAGAAAGTGGACCACCAGTTCATAAAGTTCGTGGATGTATATAGGAAGCTTCACATCTACATTCCATTTGAAGAGGCACTAGCGCAGATACCCACATATGAGAAATTAATGAAGGAGATCCTATCAAACAAAAAGAAGATGGAGGATCTGGGAACCATTGCACTAAACAAGGAGTGATTATAAGTTGTAAAAATTTCCATTCACCAAAGCTTCAGGATCTAGGTAGCTTCACTATCCCATGAAAGATTGGACCATGTGAGTTTGGGAAGGAACTCTGCGACATAGGGGCCAACGTCCACCTCATTCCCTTCAGAGTTTTTAAGAAGCTAGGGCTCAACGACCTAAAGCCTACACATGATTCCCTTCAGATTGTCGACCGATCCATCAAATATCCATAGAGGATACTAGAGGATATGCTGGTAATGGTGGGTAGGCTAGTCCTCCCTGCAGATTTTATCATCCTTGACATAGAGGAAGACCAGGAGGCACCTCTCATTCTGGGAAGTATTTTTTTGACAATTAGGAAGGTATTGATCGATGTACATCAGGGGGAGATGATTTTCAAAATAGGGGGTGAATGAGTAACCTATAATGTCCTCAAAGCCATCAAACAAGAATCATTACCAGATCATGATGGATGTTATGCAGTGACCACTATGGATGATCACTTGAGCAAAAAATGAGATGAAATCGTATGTTCTTCCACCACAGATGGATAGGTTTTTCTAGACATTCCAGTTGATGAAGCACTATAGGACCTACAATTCCTTGAATGCCATGGTAGCCACTACTAGAAGCGTGATGTTATTCCTAACATTCTGGAGTGGTTAGAGGTACAACCACTTGTACCTTCGATTCTAAAGGTGCATACTCTTGAACTGAATCCGCACCCGTCTTCTCTGAAGTATGGGTACTTAGGAGGACATCATACATTTACTGTCATACTTAGTGAATTATTCTCACAGGGGTAAGAGGATGTGCTTCTAGAGGTTTTAAAGCAGTGAAAGCATGCTATTGGGTGGACAATTGGACACTTGAAGGGCATTATCCCTAATATTTTCACCCACAAGGTACTTCTTGAAGAAGGAGAGAATCCATATCGGCAACCACAACGACGGTTGAACCCCCCAATGAAGGAAGTTGTGAAGAAATAGGTAATCAAGTTACTATAGGCTGTAATCATATACCCCATCTCAGATAGTTTGTTGGTGCGTCCTCTACAAGTGGTACCCAAAAAGGGGGTATCACTATGATTTCAAATGAAAAAACGAGATCATCCCCACAAATACTATCACGAGATGGAGAGTGTGTGTGGACTATAGAAAGATGAATGAAACCACGAGAGAGGATCAGTTCACCCTTCCCTTCATGGATCGAATGCTATAGAGAGTAGTGGGGCACAAGTTTTACTGCTTCCTCGATGACTATTCTGGCTATAATCAAATTTCCATTGCCCTAGAGGATCTAGAGAATAGAACATTTACTTTCCCCTATGGTACGTTTTCTTACTGAAGGATGTCCTTTTTAATGTGAAAATCTCCCGCCAACTTCTAGAATTGCATGTTAGATATCTTCCATGACATGGTAGAACATATTTTGGGGGTTTAATGGATGATTTTTTCGTTTACGGAAAATCATTCAGCACTTGATTGCAGCACCACGAGCTAGTTCTAGAAAGATGTGAGAACACTAACCTAGTTTTGAACTGGGAAAATAGTCATTTCATGGTGCACAATCGCATCGTCCTTGGCCACTGAATCTCAGATAAGGGGATAGAGGTGGACTTAGAAAAGATAGAAGTCATTTCATGATTTTCTATTCCGACTTTTGTTAGATCCATCTATAGCTTCCTGAAAAATGAAGGTTTTATAGGCATTTTGTCCATGACTTCTCAAAGATATCTCAACCCCTCACTAATATTCTGACCAAGGATTCCATTTTTGAGTTTAATGAGTCATGCACCACAACTTTTGAGCACCTGAAGCAGTGCCTGATAGAAGATCTAGTGATGATTTCTCCCAATTGGGAGGAGAAATTTGAAGTGAAGTGTGATGCCAGTGATTACACAGTTAAAGTAGTCCTGGTCCAATGTCTTGACCGAAATTTCTGACCCATCTATTATACCAGTAGGATGCTCAATGAGGAACATATGAACTACACTACCCTATAAAATGAGATGCTCGCAGTGGTGTCTGATTTTGACAGGTTATGTTCTTACATAGTTCTATCTAAAGTTATTGTTTATACTGACCATGAAACACTCAAGCACCTACTGAACAAGAAGGATGTGAATCCATGACTGATCTAATGCATAATTATCTTATAAGAATTTGATCTGGAGATCCGTGAAAAGAAGGGGAAATATAAAATTGTTTTTGATCATCTCTCCAACCTAGAGCTGCTACATTTAGATAACAAGGAAGATCGAGAGATCAAGTAGGATTTCCCAAAAGAGAACCATTTTTCAGTCGAAGATTCACCTCTGTCCTGGTATGCTAATATTTCAAAATATTTGGTTATAGGTGCCATCCACACCAACCTCTCCTATCATTAGAGGAAGAGGTTTCTCTCTGATGTCAAGAGGTACTTCTGGGAAAATTCTCTACTATTCCGATCTTGTGGGTATGGGGTGATCCGACATTGTATCCCAGAAACTGATGTTACCATAGTCCTGGAATTTTATCACACCTTTCTAGTTGGTGGACATCATGGGCTAGACCATACTATAGAAAAGATCCTACAGTGTGGGTTTTTTTGGCCCACCATGCATAGAGATGAAAGTTCCTTTGTTTCCCCTTGCGATCAATGTCATGGAACATGTAATGTGGGGTGCAGAGCTGAGATGCCCCAACACTCGATCATAGAGGCCAAGATCTTTGATGTCTGGGGCATAGAATTCATGGGGCTATTTCCCCCATCTTTTTAGAATACTTACATCCTGGTCTCCATCGACTATGTCTCCATGTGGGTGGAATCCGCTACTACAACAGATGACACAACCAAGGTAGTCATGAACTTTTTAAAGAAATTTTTTTAGCAGGTTCAACATTCCTTGTGTACTAATCAACGACAGAGAGACCAACTTCAACAAAAAAAATGATGAAATGAGTACTATCAAAGTATGGGGTAAATCAACATATGGTGACGTCGTATCATCCATAGTCTAGTGGACAAGTGGAACTCTCCAACCATGAGCTCAAGCAGAATCTGGATAAAATGGTAAACACTTCAAGGAAAGACTGGTCCAAGAAGCTAGACCATGATTTATGGAATGTTATACTACCTTCAAATTGCCGTTGGTGATTTCCCCGTTCCGCCTCATCTTTGGAAAGCCATGCCATCTGCCAGTAGAGTTGGATCACAAAGCTTACTGGGCCGTCATGGCCCGAAATTTTGATCTGAATGCAGCTGAAGAGAAGCATAAGTTCCAACTGTTAGAACTTGATGAAATCTGATGGGAGGCATATAAAAAGACCAATATGTACAAGGAGAAGACGAGATAAATCCACGACCAGATGATTTTGCAAAAATATTTCCAACCTGTTGATCATGAACTCATTTTTAACTCCCATATTCGATTATTCCTAGGAAAGCAAAAGTCAAGATGGTCAGGACCATTCTGAGTCGTACGAGTATTCCACTATGGAGTAATGGAAATTGCTGGGGAGGATGGTCAACCATTCAAGGTGAATAGAGAGGGGCAGAAGACTTACCATCACATGGAAGACACTATGGGAACACTCTCCACTATGCACCTCAGGTAAGAATAGGTAAGTTGGACGAGCCAATGACCTAAAACAAAGGTACTTCCTGGGAGGCAACCCAGAGGGTACATGACATGTACCACCAATATACACAACATGTACTGAGTCCTTTTAGCTTATATTATTAATATTATAAATATATATACTAACAAAAGAATAAACATGGATGATTCCAGTGTCAATGGTAAGGTCACTGGAGTTTATTCAATCCATCACCGATTCAAATCCCTCTATACCTACCTTCGTCATGGGGTTCATCTTTTTCATACTCATTTTTTAAAACCACATGGTGTGTGTGGTATTTTTGATTATATATATATATATATATATATATATATTAAAATAAAATAAAAACCATGATGGGGATGGACCGGTTGGCTAGGGTCGTAACCTGGTTCCAAAAAACCTGAGTTCAAATCCTGAAAACCATCCCATTTCCATCATTTGTCCTTTTAATAAAACCAAAATGGCATGTGTTTTTATATACATAATGTGCACCATGTTTTTATTAACAAATGCAAAGGTTTTTAAAATAAAGGAATACATGTGGGTTATGATGGATGATTTTCAGAGTCTCAGCCCTGGATCCAAAATACTCGGGTTTGAACTTGGCTAATCTCTCTACTTTATCATTTTTATTCTAATGAAAAACCAAATGTTGTGCCTTTACTTCACCCCCTATAGTATTGGACCTGTAAATTAAATATATATAATTCATAAACATGAGTAGTAGTATAACCTTTTCTTCAGTGTTTGAGGGCTTCCGTTTGGATCAGTCGATGGCTGTTTCAAACCTAGCCCAAGCATTGAAACAAAGGTTGCACTTCTATTTTTCAAATTTTAGAACACACGATGTGTATTTACAGATACTTTACGTGTATAGAATTATTTTTAAATTATATATATATGTATATATTTATTTTATTTTAATTATTAAATATTAAATATTATATAGTTTACTATAATTATTATATTATATAATTGAAAAAAATGTACTACATGGTGTGTCTACTAGAGTAAATGTCGTGTACTCCAGCTATAAAAGCTTGAAACCCAACGTGGCCACACCCCGTGTCACGCGGTCCCCCCCACCCCTCACCGTCTTCTTCTCATAGAATCTTCATGGTATCCCCTCCTCAAATCCATCATTTTGACAATTTTAAGTCTCCATTTCTTCTGTATTGCAATATTCACTTCAGGTACACTGTTCTACACTCCTTATTTCCCACTTTTCATAATGTTTAGGACAATTTGTGGATCAGCCACTGGTTTAGCTTCCCGTAGTACACAAGCATGAAACCAAGAACTCATGCCATGTACCTTTGTACACGACCACACAATAGACAATTTGAAATTTGAAATTTGAAATTACACAGTGTGTATGTTTGGTACACCCCATGTACCATCCAGAATTGTGCCCGGGTGCCAAATTCACATAGCCACACCAACAATGTTTACACAAATGACATGTATGTTCTGTACACATCATGTATTATATTTTTATGGGACTTCCCATGTACAACACTCCACACAGACATATGAACTCTGTTCTTACACACGCTATGTCGTAACCGCACACGGCATGTACATCATGTTTTTCTCTACTCAGATATCGATTGTGTCTTTGAACCACACGACCTGGAACCCATTTGTACTTAAACATCGTGTATGTTTGGTATACACAATGTATCCTTCCTTGGCTAGTGACATTCCCACATATCATGTTTATCCAGAGAACACGGGCTGCTAACCCTCTTACACTACACGCCATGTACTCTAGATATATACGCTGTGTTCATCTACATTTTTTTTTGTTTTCTCACATTTTCTTCTTTTCTATTTTCTTTTCTTTTTTTTCTTTATTTTTTTCCCTTTCATCTTTAGGATATGGAAGATGGAGACCCTATGCATGGGAATAGGCCTGCCTCTGCTACTGAGGTCAAGAGGTTCACTTTTCTCCAGATACGACTCCGTCCCATGATAGCACCAACCCCGAACATCCCGATGTACCAACCTCCTCTACTGGACATCTTGCCACCACTCAGCACCCTAGTGGAGGCTGGTACAAGTACCATGCCTCCACCACCAGGCAAGGAGACTCTGAGCCCCACCATTTCTTCCCCACCAGTTTCCACACCTCCTGAGTCCTCCTTAGTTATGTCTGATCCTTCACCAGCAGCCACATCTAGCAGACCTTCACATACTGAGGTTGCTTTACCACCAAAGCCACCCTCAACTGCTAGCGCACCTTGGACAACCCCTACCAGTGCCCCTATACTTTCTTGGTGTTTACAGTCACCGACTTGGAGCATGACCGAGTCTGGTGCTTCTCTCGCCGCACGATCTAGTGAGCAGTCATTATCTTAACAGCAGTGTGCCTCAACAGTTGAGTATCTAGGAGGATTTGGAGGATCTCCTTGGGCACACATTGTTACTTGCGATCTTATAGGTCATCAATCCTATTTTTAGAGATTTATTTTTGGATTTTTCTGTTTCTTTGAGTTTGACAGGCCCGAGTACCGGGTGACAGCTAGAAACACAGTCTCGGGGTCCGATTTTGGTAGGGTGGTCGACCTTTTTCCTTGACCATGCATAATTTTTTCTAAGGGTGTGGCTTTTATCCCCATCCAGTCACCCAACCCCATGTCTCCACCCTAACCATCCTCGAGCATTCTATGCTCATTTCAATGTGGCAGGATATTGTTGGGCCCGACCACCACTACACCCCCACATCCCAGAAGAGTATCTTCATCATTGACCCTATCCATAATTTCACACATCAGTGCTATAGCACCATATTGCTTCACCACCATGAGGATATGGGATTTGTGACCGGCTGTGACATGGAGATCCTCACATGTAACATCCAGCATGACTACCCGAACCTCCCCTAACTTTCCGCCTCTTACATCCTCACTTTTTTAACCGGCCATCAGGGAAACCTGAACGATGAGTTCTATGCCACATGCCTTGCCCACCACCTCAATGTTTTTAATAATTTCCTTCCCCATGATCGATTATGCCTCCCCCAAAAGATGGAAGTTATCATGCTTATTCACATGAGATTGATCCAAAAGCAGGAGGGCACTTACATCCTTGCCAAGGACCCACCACCACCCCCTACCATCCCTCTTTCCCCCAAGGATGCACCTGCACCTCCTCCCCCACCCCTTCCTATTTCATCATCCTTCCCTACTACCTTTACCATTTACCTCCCAGACCTTCCCCTGCCACTTTCCCTTCCATGCCCTCGGATGACATCCCCATAACCATCTTCTAGGAAGTGATCGACCACCTCAAAGCTCATCTGAATCATCATCAGTTTTCTATCCTTCAGTAGAAGACTACATCAGCTCGGTGCCTGGCCATTATTGAGCGGATGGGGGAGATACAGCTACAACATCAGGGGATTCCCATTCCACTGATGGTTCCCTCTTCTTTCAAGCTTCTGGATTCTACCATACCAACTTATGAAATTTTCGTGGCCACAAACTCTATACTCATCTTTACTATAGGTACTGGCCTGTCTACTCTTGCAGAGCTTGCCATATCGGACTCCCCATCAGCGGCATCACTACCAAAGGTGGAGGGATCAATTCCACATGCTACTACATCTGATGATTTCACCCCACCTGTACTAGAAAGTTCCTCCCCTAGGGCTGCACCATGACTGTGACATTTAGCTTTTCTTCTATATGTATATGTTGTCCATTTATGCATTGTGATGATGTGCTTTCTTGTAGTTTTCTTTTCCATCGGAAATCGCAGGTACACAAGAGCACCTTTTGGACATCTTGAAATCTTACCATGGCACGAGGGGCATATTCATTCGGTTTTCACCAAATTGTTTTGTTTCTCTTGTCATTCCTCCCCTATACCATGTCATTTTATATCTTCATCCTCTTTTTTCCAATTAATAGTGCCCTTGGTGTACTATGGACAATATTAAGGGTGGGGGAGAGTCTCTCAACCACCTTTGTCTTTTCCCATACTGTCATCTAGGAGACATCATTATCGGATGATATATTAGAAAATCTAAAGAAATTTTGGTTAGTCATATTTTTAAATAATAAATCTATAAGTAGGAAATTTTTAAAGGTTGCCTGTTTATTTTTGTTCTTAAGTGTTTTAAAATGATTACTAATATAGTTTAAAATGAATCTTGTAATCCTTGGATACATATATTTATTAGGCTAATAATTTATATTCATTTCATGACCTGATTGTCGTTTTATTTTCTTTTCCCACTCTTGAGAGGTATTCTAAACCCTATGTCATATTCTTTCTAATACCTATTTCTTGAGAGATTCTTAGGATATACATGACTGCCAAAAATTGAATGTTTTCTTTTCAAAACATGACGAATTTTTGAATTACATTAAAATTATTGACACATTAAATTGTTTTCAACCCCTTTCATCTTGAGACTTACCCAACATCTGATATTCGTAATGCACCAATAAACCATGAAAAAACATTATAGGAAGTGACATTACAAGATTATTTACCATCCTATCCTAATTATTCTTAACTTTTCAGTATTATTCACTTGATCATTAGAAAGGGAATTGGTAGTACATTGACCATTTTTTTGAATAGTCATGAAATTAAGTGCGGGGGAGTGCCTCTTGTTCATTTGGGGCCAAACGAGTTCCAAACCCCTGTTCGTGGAATTTCTAAGTGGTCCCTCTGTTTTGTTTTAAAAAAACAGAAAAAAAAATAAAAAATAAAGACACTGGGACCTTATAATCACTTGATGGTTTTTGAACCCTACCTAGCTTTGGGAGATGGTAGTGACGAGATAATTTGAGAGATATTGTTGAGGATACTTTTATAATGAGATTTATTTTGAATATCATGAAGTGTTATTTAAGGAATTTAGCCTCCCTTTTCAAGCCTCAGACATTATTGTTTCACATCTTTACCTACCATCCCTTAGCCACATAGACATTTGAATCGTATTAAAAAGCCCTCATGATTTTTGTAATTCATGTTTCTGAAGTAGAGAACAAGATTTCTTACAAACCTATGTATAGAGTGTATATAACATAGATTGAGAATAACTTTGATTTAAAATAGTTTGAGTGTTGAGTGTGTTATTTAATGGTGAGATAAATCATCAAGTGGCATGCTTATTTTTGAAATGTTGAAAAATGTGTTTAAAAGAGGATTAAAGTACTTAATTAAATTATATACGAGGAATGATTTGAATATCTTATGAATTGAATCAATTTTGTACCTCTTTAAAATTATCCCATATGACTGTATCATTTACACTTATGATTAATTGATTGATTTCCTTTTAAAATATATACTCTTTTAATTAGTTGTTGATATTTTCTTAAGGGAAAGAAAATGACTATGTGTGGGGGAGTTTGATACACCCGATTTGTGTATAAATTTCCACATATAATTTTGAAAATAAGAACATGTTTTCAGAAAATACCTACTGGTTATTGGAAAAATACTTTGATTTTGGTGATATTGTTTATTTTTATGTGTTTTCTGGAAATGAACAAAAACTGGGAGAGCTCTGAGGAAAATTTCCAAACACATGACATGTACATACCAACATGCCAAGTACATGAAGACCTAGACATAGATCGGTCAGACGAGTACGTGGCCAAGTCACTAGAACAGAGATGACATGCCATGTGGGTCATACCTACACACCGTGTACATGCTTCTAGTTATGGTTGGTGGAATTTTATAGTGACTACATGTCATATGATATGGAACCAAATGATGTTTAACTTTCACCAACCAGCCGGCGATGCCGAAAAATTCAAGGGCGGCGCAGCTGACTACCTATCGGAGAAAAATTGCGACAAAAATGTGTTGAAAAAACTACACGGGGAGTACTTTTTGTACATGTCATTTACTTTTGTTTTCTATAAATAAAGGGCTTGGCCTCTAATTTTTAGAGTCATTGTTCAAAATTCGAAGGAGGGTGGTTCCACTACCATGTCTTCTGTGCTTCTATTTTTCTGCTACTCCACCATTCCACCATCCTACCAAAGATATCACCTCTGCTCAATGTTTTTGTGATGACCACATAAGGTATCAAGGGCTCTATTATCATATTTTCTTCCATGTGTAACTAAAAACCCCATGTGTTGGGGCTGTGGATGTTGAAAGTGTGTTGTAATTTGGATTAATTGTTATGTTTGTATTTTTTCTGTTTATGTGATTCCCCCAAACTTATTTCTCATGTAATAATAAAATTATGGTTTTATTCTATTTAATCATCATGTTATCCAAACAAAACAATTGAAATAAACACAATGAATACTTATTAAATACTGAATTGATTACATTACTTAAAAACTAAGAGAATCCAACTAACCAAAATTACCTACTAAAAGAACAATTAGATCCACTGGGAGGCCACCTAACGCAACAACGAGACATGGTAAATAGAGAAGATCCTTTGGGTCAGTCAAAACAAAAAACATCACGGCCAGAACCATGACAGCTGTACTGAGCATCAGTGGTATAACGGACACCATTTTCTTCTAGTTGTATTGAATATGGGACACCCTGATACATGTATTTATAAGGGCCTCAATTCAACCATTTCCCCTTAGGTGACCATTGATTTTCTAACGGCTATACGTATAGCCATTGTTCATTCTGTTGGTTTAATTTCGAATATCTATATATAAGTAGTTTTCCAAAATATTTAAGTTATGTATTGAAATTATATCTTTAAATATATAATCTCTTTTTATAAACTCTAAAAAGTTTAATGATTTAATATAGTATGATTTCAAATGAGGTATGTGGTTTATGTACTTTTGAAATATTGCAAAAGCTTTTATAAATGTGTTTAATCTCAGATGTATAAAACTAAGGTCTTAACAAAGAATATGTTTTTGATTTTTGTAATACTAATACATTAATTTATTATTGATGTATTGAACTTTGATTTATCACATTATGTTTTAAAACATTAGAATGTATAAATCCAAGGAAAATATTGGTTTTAGGATTTATTTTAGTTATAAAAGAGAATTCATATTTGTTTGGAAACACCCATATATATATGTATATAGAAACATGGTTTTATATTTAACAAAGAAATAAACTTTTACTTTGTTAAAATTTTGGTGAGTACCCTACCAACCCGAGGTCCACCTTGTGGCAGCCCTCAAAGCCTTCATGGGGCTTCTCACCCACACCCCTGGAAATATCCTAAGGGAAATGCACATGCATTGTGAATGCTAGGGCTAGCGCTCACATGGGGGAATAGCTACCCCTAAGGGAACACATGTGTGTGTTCAAGGACCAGAGCATGCCACCATGTGGGGTGACATAGAATCATGGGTGGGCGCAAGACCGTGCCCGTAGAAGAACCTGGTACCAGGCTGTACTGAGAGGGGAGAGGGAGTAATCTGGAATAAGGCTGGATGCCCCATGATTATGAAGGAGGTCGAGAAATTCCTCTGTTTCGATGTGGGATGAAAGAAATCATCCAGGATCACATCTAGGTCATTCGATCACACCACACACGATTTGATCTATTCGATCAGTCCATCCATCGATCCCCAGTGGTCGCGGTATTTCAACTCCGTTTTTGTGCACCGTCCGATCCTAACGGATCAAATCACAGCCGTCCGAGCCATTCAAAAATTTGGAATCCCTCATTACCATCAGATCACACACAAACTAATCTAGGTCATTCATTTCTTTTTAAATCACCGTGTTGCACCATAGCCATCCGATCGAGTCATGACCAGATCTCATCCGTCCATTAATTTTTAAATTCAAAGATGCACCCTAGTCATCAGATCTGGGAGAGATTTAATCTCCACCATATGTTTATTTTCCAAATTTTCTTCCCCACAATGTATTCTTCTTCCTCCGCGTGCGCTGCACCAGTGGGTCTTCCCACTTTCTCTATTTGTTTTCCATACCCATGATCGGTAGGTCCATCTTTGATCGCATCTTTCACATGGTTAGACCCTCCTCAATAATTTTTAATCCACGTAGGCCTCGTATTTTCATGCAAGTGGTGTTTAAAAAATTATTTGGAATAGTTTATATATAGTTATCTCTTTTTCACCCAAAACGCCTCAGATCATCTTCTCTAAAGCCTCCAGCAAGATTGCCTCTGCCTCCTTGATCTTCCCCAAGCCTCTACTCCTCCTCGAACCATGTAAGGGTCCTATTTTGTCTTTCCATGTTTCAGTTTGGGATTATATATATATATACATATAGAAGTATATACATTTATATATATATACAGTTGAGAATATAAACAACTATCCCCTCTTAAGTTATTGAATTATCAATCTTAAATGTATTCATAACCCTTTATTGAGGAAGGGTTTGAGTTCTTATGTGTTTAATATATATATATATATGTCGATGTATATATATAATAATAATGTATATGTTCCATAACCGAACCCTTTATATCATATAACACAAATTAAATTAATGATCATAAACTCAAAACATATCAGGGTTTAATAAACTTTTTCTTCCTTGTGAAAAAATAAATTATATATTTTGTATTTTCAGTTATACAATTATATATATATGTAAAAATAAATTTGGTTCCTAAATATAATTTAGGTTATCCAAGATTTATTAGTCTGAATGGAGAATGTGATTTTTGAAGCATGAAATGTTATTATTGAAAAATAAGAATCGTTAAATACACCCTGGTGTACAAACAGATTTACACAACACTAAACACTAATCATTTTGTAATTATAGAGACTTATTTAGTACAATTTTTGGGGGTTTATACCGTTATATAAATATGTATGAATGACTTATTTCTATAAATAATAAATGGTATTAAGTATGGTTAAATTTCATGCTTTTCATTTTTTAACATTGTGTGTACCGTTGTGATATTATATACATATGCATAATAGTTATAAATATTCGGAAATTTATGTGTTTAACACCCCAAATGAAATATTTGGTTTATCTTTTAATTAATTATGCACACAATCCATGATGAAATTCCAATATGTATTTGATTAATAAGGTTTTATAATTTAATGTTATCATTTTATGTGACAAAACTTGTATTTATTTTTGTGCATTAGTTATCACAACATATGATATAATCGGCTTATCATACTTTCCAATTAATTCCATATCCATGCATTTGATAGTTTTTTAATTAATACTTATATGCCAAATTCACTAAATATATGTAATTTTAAAAGAATTAAAATAATTTCTTATGACCTTTTACGAAGTAAGAATTAAATTATTCCATGTGGAATAGGACACATTGAATAATATGAAATGAGAAATTAAATATTCAAAGTGGTATGGGACAATATTTAATATACAACCCTATTTGGAATATGATGAATTCATTAGAATCGGTATAACGGGTTGGGGACCGGTTAATGAAAGCCCTTCGATGCATCAGTAGTTCTCATGAGACAATCAGGTCATGGCACGAGGCCATTGACATTTTAGGTCTTGACAAAAGGTCTTGAAGGGGTTTGGCAATATATGTTCCCTCATTTTGTCTACAACATCTAATTAATCTAGTGTGTATTCAAATGGAGAATATTATTGATCAAGAGATTTATAGAATTTAATTAACCAAGTGTGTATTCAACTAGAGAATATGCTTGTTTATAGGGAATGCACCTATGAGTATCAAAGAAAGTAAAAGCTTATTGCTTATTAATTATTTAGCAATCAGAGATTTATCAGCTAGTGTATGTTTTTCAGTAGTCAAGTTTGAAATGGAAGTTGTTATTTTATGCGCAACTCTGAACAAGTATTACTCTTAGTTATTAATTTTTTACTTTCATATTCACATGTCATACATATTAATGTTAGAATGTCTTTTACTTATTATACTGAATGACAATTCTTATAATTGAATCATGATTCCTTTTAACTTTGTTAGTATTCCATGAAATGTTCCCTTATAATTCTGAGAGTAAAACATATTTTATGATACATGTGTTACAACATTCCTTAAGAAAATGTTTTATGAATTTTTTTAAAGGAATGCTTTCAAAAAGTTATAATAGGTATATTATGTTATATTTAAACCCCTTACTGGGCATTCATATGCTCACCCTACATTTTCAATATATTTTCTTATAAAATTTTATTAGATTTAATTCACTTTGTTTGGTGGAAGCTTTGTGGAGTTTCTTTCTCTTCCAGTTTTGAGAGAAATTTACTAATTGTATCTGATTCTCCAGGACCTAAACCAAAACAATTCTCTTGAATGGAACATGTTTGTGCGATTTCAACTCTTATTTTAATTTTTCTACACACCATGTTTTATTTCATCTCCACACCGGCTTCAGGGCAGCCCGAGGTTGGGGTGTGATAGTTGGTATCAGAGGATTGGTTTAGGAAACCCTATAAAATTATAACAATACTAAAAACTTGTTTATATATCACTAAGTAGAGTTATTCTTAAAAAAATTTAGATGGATGATGAATCATGCCTTCTGTCTCTTCCGACAAAAATATTAGAAACCAAAGTGACTAGGGCATGTTTAGAAGGGTATAAAACTTTTGAAAACCTTTGTCTATCATGTAAACATATCTATTTTGTGTCCAATTCTCCTCACATACTCCAACTTCATCAAGGACCAGGGTTTGATTACTTTCTGATGATGCATGCCCAGCTTCCCTTTTTTGCCTGTAAGGGAAGGTGTTATGAAGTAATATTCTGATACTTCACCTTATCTGACAACTTCTTTTCCCTAATGAAATTCCAAGAAGCTGCAAAAGAGGGTGACCTCCAGGCAGCATACCTCTGTCAAATTCTAGAAATTCTAGAAGACGAATCTACTCATTTACATTATATATAGGAAGTTAAACCAGATATCACCCATCTAAATATGCTTCATGCTTTCCTTTTTTATAACTTTAGATTCCCACATCAGATTAATATGAACTGCCCATGCTACATCTAGACCCAGGGGATTGAAAAGTTTGGAACTACTTTGGAAATCTGTTTGAATGGGAATTTGGGAAATCCCCAAAACCGATGAATCCAGTGAATCTCTATCTTGGAGGATGTTAGAAAATAAATACTAGTGTTGTGTGAGTGAGTGAGTAGTTATGTAACACCGGTGGTGTTTTTGAACTTTGTATAACTGAATAATGTTATATGTTTTGATACTTTAAATATAGTCTTGATTTTAATTTGGTTATACTTTACAGAATAAAACATGTCTCCTAAAATTTCAGGTAGAAGACATGAGTTCACCAACCAATATCCTGTCGCTTCCTACCAAACTGTTAGAGATTATAATTTTCAAGACATTCTCCGAAGAATACCAGCCCTATGAAAACTTATGTCTGACTTGTAAACAACTCCATTGGGTGTCGACCACCCAAAAATCCCCTATATTAACCCAGGAAACAATCATTTTTATTAACATATTGCAAATGAACAATTTTAAGAATATAGACAAAGAGGAAAGTACCATGATGATATTTTTCTATGTTTCACTTTGGCTAATAACTACTAAGGTGTGGGTATGTTTCTAGAAGCTTCTTTTGGTGGTGACAATTGAGCATCCTACCTATTCTGGGTCTTGAATTTTAGTATGTACGGGGAACATTAAAACATCAATATCTTCAAGCACGATGTGGTGCATGGAATTTATATGGATTTAGTCCACTCTGAAATCTCCAACCTCCACACCTCTCAGGCCTCTCTGTGGAAGGTTGAGTGTTTTAGGCACAGGTTCAACCCTAGATTTTCACAGTTTATTTGGGAAAAGGAAATCATGGAGCTGAATACTACCATAGGAATCCACCTGAGGTCATCAACACCCTACCCTTGGTGGTGTTCTCGATAAAGGGACCTTGGGGGTGATGTGTGTCTGGTGTTGTTGTGGTTGTGTACAAGTATTTTCGAATTTTGAAGATGCAATTTGTTGAAGGGGGATATTGTGATTCCCAAAAACTTATTTCTCTTATAATATTAATATTATGGTTTTATTCTATTTAAAATTCATGTTATCCGAACAAAACATATGAAATAAACACAAGGAATTCTTATTAAATACTGAATTGATTACATGACTTCAAAACTAAGATAATTCAACTAGCAAAAAATACGTACTAAAAGCCCTATCAGAGCCACTAGGAGGCCACCTAATGCAACTATGAGACCCGGTAAATAGCGAAGTTCCATCGGGTCATTCAGAACGAAAAACTTCCTCGATAGAACCACAACAGCTGTACCGAGCATCAATGGTATGATGGGCACCATTTTCACCAAGTTGTATTGAATAAGGGAAACCCTGATACATGTTTTTATAAGGGCCTCAACTTGACCGTTACCCCTTAGGTGACTGTTGAGTTTCTAATGGCTATAATTATAGTCATTGGTCATTCTGTTGGTTTAATTTAAAATATCTAAGTATTAGTAGTTTTCCAAAACATTAAAGTAATGTATTAAAATTATAAATTTAAATGTATAAACTATTTTTATATACTCTAAAAAGTATAATGATTTAATATAGTATGATTTTAAATGAGGTATGTATTTCAAATATTTTCAAATATTGAAAAAGATTTTATAAATGTGTTTACCCTCGGATAAATAAAACCATGGTATTAACTAAAAATATGTTTTTTTATTTTTGTAACACTAATATAAGACTTTTGTATTGATGTATTAAACTTTGATTTATCACTTTATGTTTTAAAACATTAGCATTTATAAAACCAAAGAAAATATTGGTTTTTGGATTTGGTTTAGTTATAAAAGAGAATTAATATTTGTTTAGATACACCTACATATATGTATATGGAAAACTAGTATTATATTTAACAAAAAATAAACTTTTAATATGTTAAAATTTTGGTGAGTTCCCCACCTAGACGAGGGTCACCTTGTGGAAGATCCTAAAGCCTTGATGGGGCTTCTCACCCACAACCCCTAGAAATAACCCAAGGGTAGTGCACATGCATTATGCATTCTAGGGCTTGCATGAACATGGGGAATAGGTACCCCTAGGGGAACACATGTGTGTGTGCAAGGACCAGAGTGCACCACTGTGTGGGGTAGCACAACGGCGTGGGTGGGCACAAGAGCACACCCGCAGAAGAACCCGATACAGGGCGGTACCAGGAGGGGAGAGAGAGTATTCTGGCATAAGGACAGATGCCTTAGGCATATAAGGGAGCTTGGGAAAATCCTCTGTTTTGTTGTGGATGATTGAAATTAATCGGGATCACATCGAGGCCATTCCATCACACCGTGCACGATCTGATCCGTTTGATCAGTCCAGCAATCGATCCGTAGCGGTCACAGTATTTCAATCGCGTTTTTGCGTGATGTCCGATCCTGATGGATCTAATATTAGCCATCCAAGCCTTTTAAAAATCCTATTTCACTCATAGACATTAGATCACACTAGAACAAATTTGGGCCGTTCATTTCTTTTTAAATCTCCGCGTTTCACCGTAGGCCTCCGATCGAGTTGTGACCTGATCTCATCCGTCCATTCCTTTTTAAATTCAAAGTTGCACACCATCCTTCAGATCCGGTCAAGATTTAATTTTCACAGTCCATTTAGTTTCCATATTTTCTCCCCTGTGACTTCTTCTTCTTCCTCCGCATGCGCTGCACCAGTGGGTGTTCGAACTTTATCCTTTTGTTTTCCACACACGTGACTGGTTGGTCCCTAATGTCTCATATCTACCCCAAGGATGTACCCTCCTAAATCATTTTTAAGACATGTAGGAATCATATTAGCATGAAAGTGGTTTTTAAAAATATATTTGGTATAGTTTATATATAGTTATCTTGTTTTCACCCAAAACCCCTACGATCCTCTTCTCTCAAGCCTCCAGCAAGATCTTCAGCTCCTCCTTGATCTTCCCCAAGACTTTCCTCCTCCTCAAACCATGTAATAGTCATATTTTGTCTTTCCATGTTTTAGTTTGGGATTATATATATACACATATAGAAGTATATTCATGTGTATATATATACGTTTGAGAATATTACCAATTATCCCCTCTTAAGCTTGTGAATTCTCAATATTAAATGTATTCATAACCCTCTATCGAGGAAGGGTTTGAGTTCATTTGTGTTTAATATATATATATATATATCGATGTATATATCTATAATAATAATATATATGTTCCTTAACTGAACCCTTTATATCATATGACACAAATGAAATTAATGAGCTTAAACTCAAAACATATAAGGGTTTAATAAAATTTATCTTCCTTGTTCAAAACCAAATTATATATTTTTTATATTCAGTTATAAAATTATATATATATATATATATATATATATATATATATAAATGTAAAAATAAATTTAGGTCCTAAATATAATTTAGGTTATCCAATATTGATGGGGATGAATGGTGAATGTAATTTTTGAGGCATGAAAGGTTTTTATTTTAAAATACTAATCATTATATACACCCTAGTGTGTAAAGGAATTTACACAACACTAAGCCCAAATCATTTAGTAATTATAGAGAATTACTTTGTATAATTTTTAGTTTTTTCTACCCTTATATACATATGAATGAATCTATTATTTTCATAAAAAATAATAGGTATTAAGGATGGTCGAATTTCATGCTTTTAATTTTTTAACACTGTGAGTACCCTTTTGATATGATATACATATGTATACCAATAATATTTTTTTTGGAAATTTATGTGTTTAATACCACAAATGAAATATTTGTTTTATCTTTTAATTAATTATGCATACAATCCATGATGAAATTTCAAAATGTATTTGATTAATAAGGTTTTAGAGTTTAAGGTTGTCATTTTATGTGACAAAACATGTATTTATTTTTATGAATTAGTTGTCATCACATATGCTATAATCTACTGATCACATTTTCCATTTAATTTCATATCCATGTATTTTATAGTTTTGTAATTAACACTTATATTCCTGATTCACTAAATACATCTAAAGGCTAAAGAATAAAAATAAATTCTTATGACTATTTATGTAGTAATTATTAAATTATTCAAAGTGGAATGGGACACTTTGAATAATATGAACTGGGAAATTAAATATTCAAAGTGGTATGGAATATTTTTAATATAAGACCCTATTTGGAATATATGAAATTTACTAGACTTATTATAATCGATTGGGGACTAGTTAATGAAACCCCCTCAATGCATCAGCAGTTCTCATGAGACGATCTGGTCATTTCAAGAGGCCATTGACATTTTAGGTCTTAACATGAGGTCTTGATGGGGTCTGGCATTATACGTTCCCTCACCTTGTCTACAAAATGTATTTAATCAAGTGTTTATTCAACTAGAAAATATGATTGATTAATATATTTAAAGAATTTAATTAACCAAGTGTGTATTTAACTAGAGAATATGCTTGGTTAAAGAGCTTTTACCTATGAGTATCTGAGAAATTAAAAGCTTATGGATTATAAGTTATTCAGCACTTAGAGATTTATCAGTCAGTGTATGTTTTTTAGTAGTCAAGGATGAAATTGAAGTTATTATTTTATGCAAAATTGTGAACATGAAATACTCTAAGTTATTAATTTTTTTACTTTCATATTCACATGTCATACCTATTAAAGTTAGAATATCATTTACTTATTATTTTGAATGACCATACTTATAATTGAATCATGATTCCTTATAACTCAATTAGTATTCCATAAAATGTTCTCTTAAAATTTTTAGAATAAAATCTTTTTTATGATACATGTGTTACAACATTCCTTAAGAAAATGTTTTATGAATTTTTTTAAAGGAATGTTTTAAAAAAGTTATAATAGGTATATTATGTTATTTTAAAACCCCTTACTGGGAATTCGTATTCTCACCCTACATTTTCAATATGTTTTCTTTTACATGTTTAGTAGAATTAAGTCACTTTTTCGGTGGCAGCTTTTTGGAGTTTCTTTCTCTTCCAGTTTTGAAAGAAATGAAATAATTGTATCTGATTTTCTAGGACCTAGACCAAAACAATTATCTTGAATGGATCACGTGTGTGTTATTTCAGCATTTCTTTTAATTTTTTTACACACCATTTTTTATTTAAGCTCTGTACTGGCTTCGGTGCAGCTCAGGGCTAGGGTGTGACAGTTTAATTCTTCTTATTCTTCTTAAATCATTTCTTTTTATCACTGAAAATTCTAAGCCAGACCAAGTGTAGAATTTTTAGGGACTCAAAGGAAGTATAATGATGAATACCTTCATGATCATTAAAAGAATTCATCATCTCACAAATGGGCTTATCTAAATAAATAATTTTGAAATGTTAACTACTAGACCAAGGAGTCATCTTCTTCAGTACTAGACGTAGATTAACAGACCAAGGGAACCTTGTCAAACTTGAAACCCAGAAGTGTTGGGTTATTATGAACAACAAAAGATAATAAGAAGTTTTTATAACCTCCATAATTACCATAGCCCCAACATGCTCATTTCTCTATAAAAAAAATTAAAAACAACTTTTGATTTCTTTACCTTTAAAAGTTAATCTTTTCTTTAGTAAAAAAAATGGTTGTCATAATAAAAAAAATCCCACTCTAAATTCAGAATCCCTCACTAAGTTAATTCCAAACACAATCGAATTCACGCACTCATCAGTTCCCTATGGATCAACCCCAAGCTTATGCTATAATAGCTTAAGAGTGGGTAATATCAATTTGGGACACCGAAAAAATACCTTCGGTGAACCAAGAGACCAAATTTTGGCCCTGTTTACAGGGACCCCGATTTGAGTGTTCAAATTAATTGAGTTTTAATTAAATTGGTTAAAATAAAAATAATTTTTTTCCCAAAAAACCCTTTTCTAATCCCATTTCTATTTATCTTTCCTTTTCAATTTTATGCATGGTTTTTGTTTTGTGCATGTGCAGGATCACAGGTGCATGAGCAAACACCCCACACGGCCAAGGAGTGCTTACTCATCAGACATTCTCCCGGTTGACCTGAAAATCAAACAGATCTTGTCGAGATGTTGACGTACACTGGTGGAAGAGAACAAGAGCAAATATTCACCCATGGAGAACAAATAGGAGGGAGAGCCGACCACTGAAACTGTAGCGGGACACCCATTCCAGGACCCGCAACCGCTCGCTGCTGGTATTCCAGAGCAAGCCCCTCAAGGAAGCTTCGTGGAGTTCCTCCCAAGGAACTACCAAAGGCCTCCACAAAACCCCCCTCAGGAGTATGGCCAACCCCAACATGAGAAGAAGCTCTTTCAGTGGCCATACTTCGCCCCTCAGGAGCTGAAATTTATGCCGCCTCCACTCCCTCAAGTGCTACCTGGACGACATAATCTCATGGAATTTGGATTGCCATCTATTCATGGAGTTGACACGAGCACCATCCATCCGCTAGTGCAGGACCAACATTTTGAGATAAATTCTTCTATCATGCAGCCGAGCCGAGCCGACCCGCCGGGCCGGGTCGCGCCCAGGCCGGGCCGGGCCGCCCTGGCCAGGCTGGGTTGCACCAAACCGGGTCGGGTTGACCCGGTTCGGGCCGACCCAGGGGGGGTCGGGCCGGGTCGGTCCGGGCCCAGACCCCCCGTTTTCGGACGCTCTTTGGTCTTTTGCCCATATCTTGGCCTACGGACCTCCGATCGATGCACCGTCAGTTACGTAGCGATCCTTGAAATGAGATGGTAATTTCGGTATATTGAACTCAAGGTTTTGGAATAACTTGTGTTCGGCCGGGTTGGTTCGGATACGAAACCAACCGGGCCCCCGGAGCGGAAACGCTTATATCTTGAGCTCCGGACGTCCGTTTGACGTGCCGTCAACCTTGATGGATTCCTCTAAGTGAGACGGATATTTTGGCTTCTTACGCTCAAGGTTTGGATGTTGTCGGAGTGCGGTCGGGTTGGTTCGCTCATGAAACCAACCGGGCCCCTGGAACGAAAAAGCCAATAACTCACAGACCGGGCGTCCGATTGACGCGCTGTCTGACTCGTTGAATTCCTCTTGATAAGGAGGATCTTTTGGCATACTTTTCCCAAGTTTTGGTTGCTGTTGGAAAGTGTCCGGGTTGGATTGTACTCGAAATCCAACCGGGCCCTTGGAACGGGAAAGCTGTTATCTTTCAGACCAGACGTCCGTTTGACGAACCGTGAGTGGCGTTGGTGATATCATTGAGAAACGGTCCCTATGAGTATACCCTATGAGAGTTCGGGGTACAGTTGAGTTACGACCGGGTTGGTTCTCTCACGAAACCAACCAGGCCCTTGGGACGAAAAGGCCAATAACTCACAGGCCGGGCGTCCGATTGAAGCGCCGTCTATTGCGTTGAGACCCCTATGACAAGGTGGTCCTTTGAGATACTCCTTCGTGGAACTTGTGATACATTTAGTATCGACCAGTAGCTCGTGGAGCAGACCATCCTGGAGATGAGAGTGCGAGGTACGAGGACCGTGTAGCCGGCTGAGACCTAATGACTGCTTGACCGATCGACTCGGTGTGTTTCGGATAGCCCAGTGGGGAGCGCTTGGTTGTAGCGGCAAACCCACGACGGATGAGCGCTTGGTTGTAGCGGAAGACCCGCGGTACTCAACAGAAGGAGTACCTCTGGAGGCTATGAGGGGGAGCGTTTGGTTGTAGCGGCAGACCTACGGCGGAGGAGCGCTTGGTTGTAGTGGCAGACCCACGGTACTCAACAGAAGGAGTACCTCTTGAGGCTATGAGGGGGATCGCTTGGTTGTAGTGGCAGACCCATGGTGGGAAGCACTTGGTTGTAGTAGCAGGCCCACAGTACTCGACAGGAGAAATACCTCAACAGTCTTAGGTTAGTGAGCAGTACCTCAGAGTCGTGATAGGACCACTGTACACTCCAGATACGGAGCTCTTCAGCAGTTACGCTTTCAATAATGAAAATCCTGGTTTGAGCTGAGTCTATGACCTTTGTGTTTCCTCATGATTAAGATGGGTTACTTGATAACATAGGTATATGTATGGGTATATACCTGGGTAGTGGTTATCCGTTGATTTCATAACCCTTGTGTTTCCTCATGATTGAGATGGTTTACTTGATAACTTAGGTATATGAATGGGAATATACCTAAGTAGAGGTTATCTATTGAGGTCTTCTTTGTGGTTATCCTTGTTGGTTTTTATGAGACCTTGACGGTCTCGGGGTCCCTACTGAGTATCGTTATAATCAACCCTACACGGGCTATGCCCGTACCTCGTTGTGTTGGTTGCAGACGACGGTAGTACTGACAGAGGCTAAGTGTTCGAGGACTAAACGGTACCCGGAGGTGGACTACACGACGAGTCAGTATCCGGAGGTGGACTTCGCGACGAGACGACACACGGAGGAGGTTGACGGGCGAGAGCATTATGGAGGCTATCTGTACCTATCCTTCATGTAGGATCCGTGGTGGACGATCCAGGAGCTGCACCATCTGTACCTACCCTTCAGGTAGGATCTGAGGAGGACGACCCAGGAGCCGCTTCCGTTCTTCCAGCTGTTGACTTTTCTATTGTACTTTGTTCAGTTGTAGTTGTACTTTCATTTGGGTTTGTATTCTGGCCCATTTACCTTTCATCACTTCTCTTTGTACTTAGTGTTTTACTTCTGCTTGTACTCTGTAGTGTTTTCTTTAGTTTTATAAAGGAAATGCCTTACCTGTTATCGGGATTTTCACCTTTGGTGCTAGTCGCCAGCCCCTGGCCTATGGAAGGCGGGCTTGGGGTAGTCACAGCATGGGCCCCGAGGACGGGTCGTGACAAATTGGTATCAGAGGAGTTTGGTTCTACCGCAGAACTTGGGAATTTGATCTTTTTTTCTATGTGAAGCAATAGTGTTTAGTGTATTGGGTGTGGTTATCAGTCCAGGGAGTCTAGTGTTGGTGCAGTGGCTGACGTATCCGTACACCAGGAACCTGACTTCTGATTTCCGACTTAATGCACGAAAACACTGATTGCGTGTGTGTTTCCAGAAGTTTTTAAATATCAGCTCAAACTAGGTCAGCTCACCAGGTATAATCGTTTGATCGTGTCACGTTGTTTCTTTCAGGATGCCTTTTATCGAACGACCAGCTAGATCCCAGAGGGATGCGCGTACTGACAGCCTGCCGAGCGACGATGCTTCGGTACATGGCCCTCTTGTAGTTGAGGCACCAGCGGAGGCACCCGCAGTACTACCATACGTTGGGCCACCAATGCCACCAGCCCCAGCAGTAGGTGATTCATGCCACTTGAGTGTGCTGCACGAGTTCCAGCGCCAGAGGCCACCCAGGTTCTGGGGAGAGACGGACCCGCAGGCGGCTGAGGATTGGCTGGAGGCTGTGGTGAGAGTCTTCAGGCTAGTGGGGACACCGACAGACTTCATGATGATCTTTGCTGCCAGCCTTTTTCAGGCAGCAATAGGCAGGTGGTGGAGCAACTTGTTCCAGTTTTGCGACGGGATGACCATCACATGGGAAGACTTCGAGACCTTCTTCAGGGTGAAGTTTGTGCCAGTAGATCTACCCCCCGAGCATGTACATGAGCTTCTACCTTTGCCGTAGGGTTTTTGATTAGTAGCCGAGTCATCTGTGGGCAGTAGACAGATGATGCAGAGGTCCAAGAGGACTAGAGCCAGCTGTTCGAGGAGTAGGAAGTGTTATGAATACAGCAGGAAGGGTCACCTGGCACGTGACTGTCTGACTCCTCTTAGAGATAATCCGCATGCTTTGGAGGAGCCACCGAGGCAAAAGCAGTGGCGGGTGCTTGAGCAACAGCCGAGCAGTGGACAAGGCAGTAGAGCTCTAGGAGAAGGTGGACATGAGAGGAACTAGTGGATACGTCCCTTGTACTTCTAGTTCCATGTTGCTGTTGTATTCATGTCTTTGTACTATGAGCTGCAATAATAAAAAGACACTTATCTTTGTGATGTTTTCTTTCTTGTCCTTTTGTTTGGTTGATACTGAGTGGTCCTGGTTAAGACTGTTGACTTGACCCTCACTTTTGAGATTTCTACTGGAGGAGACCCAGTGACCTCACACTGATGCCGACAGTGTGACTCGACCCTTGGAGGCGAGAGTGATAGTTGGATCTCTTGGTAGTTATGTCGAGGCCTTACGACGTCATCCATGGCATGAATACAACATTAATGTCAGGATTGAATGTATTAGGCAATGGGTGTGGTTCATCCCGGGGATGAGACTGAATTTCTCTTTTTGGCAAAGGGAAATTTTAGTAGCTCTTTTAGATCGTAGGAAAAGAAGGTGCAGATCATCCAGGAGTGGATGAAGACTGCACAGTGTAGTAAGAAATAGGAAACTGGCACCAGTCATGGAGACTCGGGCGTGTTAAAAGTTTCCATAAGAGGAAGATTAAAGGAGAGATGAGTCTGCAAAGTAGCAGACGTGGAGGCAGAGCTAGGAGAGCAGTATGAGGTGGTTTCCATCTTAACATGCTGCAACCACCCGCCTTAGTTATCCCCGCCAGGCTCAGGGAGCTGGAGGGTGGAGGAAGAGTACGACCACATGCGGTCAAGGAGAGTGACCCGATGGCTCTAAGAATGATTCAAGGGACAGTCTGTGTCTACTACTAGCTACTGTAGTAACGGACGTTGATATGAACCATTCCTTTCTTTCACAAATCTTGTTTCAGACCTAGAGTTTCCGGTAATCCGTGTACATGACCCTCACGTCTAGAGATACCTTGGGAGGAGACTTGATAATCACACTTACGCTAATGGTGTGGTCAGACCCTCGAGGCGAGAGTTTCTGTTGGAATCTCTTGGTGGCAGCGTCGAGGCCTTACGACGTTGGTTTTAGTATGGACTGGGCAATCACAATTCATACACAAATTGACGGTATTATTAAAAAAGGTTGTGGTTTAACTACGACGTCGGGATGGGTTTTTCTTGGTCGTCAAAAAGGAAACCCCATGCAGCACAAGTTAAACTCATGCTCAGGAGGGTGTGACCGATCACTCTTGATTCGGTCAACCTTACCCTCATGGCAGAAGTCGTTTTGAGTTTCAGTTCTTACAGGAATTGGAGGCCTCATGAGTTCGAGAATGGCGATCACATCCTTGTACGGGTCTCACCTCGACGAGGTTTTTGGAGATGTGGCCAAGGCGGCAAGTTATCTCTGAGGTTCAACGGACCTTTCTAGGTCCTCAGCTGGGTAGGTGGGGTGGTTTACCGCTTGACCCATCCACCTCAGTTGCACCATTTTCACGACGACTTCCACGTATCTCAACTGAGGAGATACGTGCTTGACCCTTCGCATATCATCAACCATGGGAAGCTGGACGATGGCGATGGGGTGTCTTTCACGGAGGTTCCAGTGGGGATCGAGGATCGATAGGAGAAAATCCTATGAGGACGATCGACTCCTTGGGTCCACTTTCTCTGGCAGTACGAGAACCTCCAGGTGAGCACATGGGAGCGGAAAGCTCAGATGCATGCTCTGTACCGCTTTTGTGACCCTAGTTGGTGTTAAAGATTTACGAGGACATAAAGCCCTGAGGTGGGAGTAATGTAAAGACCCGGAAATTTCAAGGTAATTTTTTTTTCTAAATTTTCTTTGGGATTTTACAAGAACATAGTTTCTGACGGCGCCAGATTCCGAGGCCCGGTGTGCCCAGAATCATTTTCCAAAGTTTAGCTCGGGTACGTTCAGTGAACGAACGAGCGGGTTTTTATAACTTTTGAACCGGTGCTCGGAATCGAATTCCGAGGGCACTGATGGAATCGTAGTGCCGGTATTTGCTTAGAAACGCCTCTTTCGGAGTTGCGTTTTCTCGGGTGTGGTTTTTAATTTTTGGGCTTTAAGTTAAGAAATAAAACAATGTGGTACGACAAACTTTATTTTATTTCACTTAAAGCCACTTGAAAGCCACTTGAAAGCTGATTAAGCTGAGTTAAAGTAGATAGGGTACAATTCAAAATATCCTACCCTCTTGGTATGATATTTGTGAGGTGGGGCCCACATGATCCCCACAGTTTCTTTTCCGCTAAGTAACGCACCCGCGAAAACCCTTTTTAATGAAAGTCAACTGGGGCGTTTCTTAAACAATTAAATGCTCCTATTAATTTGGGCGGTTTATTCGTTGAAATTAATTCTATGAATTAATTTTGTTCGTTTCTTATCACGTTTTCAATTTTTCTGCATGTTAATAAAGTAAGGCCAACGCACCTTCTTCTTGAATGTTGTGTTAAACCTTTGGAGAATCTCTAAAGATCTTCCTCCTTCTTCGCGAAGAACGCGAAGAACGCGAAAACACGAAGAACGTGAAGAATTCTAAGAACATGAAGAACACGAAGAACGCGAAGAAAGCCAGCCCCCCCGGAGATCAACGAAGTGACGCCGACAATTCCCCTTCCGCGACTCTTCTTCCGCGTCAAATCTTTGATCGTCCGTTGAGGTAAGAGTTTGCGATCCTTTTAATTTTTTTTGTGGTTTCTATCCTCAACATGGATTTAATTGTTATAATTAAATCCGTGTGTTTCTTTAGCCCTCAGAGATCATCGACGCGACGCCCTTCCGCGACGACGCGACACCCTTCCACGATGATGCGACGCCCTTCCGTGACGCGATGATCCTTTTCTTCCGTGACGGTCAATTCCGCGACGAACTCGCGTCCGACGACGACTTTGAGGTAGGGGTTGTTTTGAGAATGATAATACTCCTTGTTTGTTTCCCTTCAAGGCATGAACGCAGACCAAATAATTAACAAGTTGGTCTGTGGATTATTATTGCGGTTTGGGGTTTATCAAATTGATGGGAAATATTGTGGTGTTGTTTCAAACTGCTAACGCGGTGGGTGCGGACCAACGAACAAGTCCGAACCACCGCATTCTTTCTCGTTATTAGTGTGCGGAATGGCGGACGACGACAAATGGGGCTGCAAGGGAGATTTGAGGGCCTTGCAGTGAAGGTCGGGTCTCGGGAGGACCACTGGCGAAGACCGCACGTAAAACAGACCACCAGAGCACGTCCGGTGGTCCGCGGAATCCCACGCCGGCGCGCCACGCCGGTGCGGCGCCCGGAGCGCTGTCGGAAAAACCCGCCGTGGCTTCAGCCGTGGCGGCGAGGCGGTTCCGCGGACGCGTGGAACCAGGAGGCGGGACGCGACCAACATGCCGCGTCCGGGTGCTGCGGAGCGGCCCCCGCGCGGGGGCCGCAGTTCCATCGCTTGGCCGCTCGACCGGGCCGAGTCGAGCCGAGCCGACCTGCCGGGCCACCCTGGTCGGGCCGGGTTGCAGCAAACCGGGTCGGACCCGGTTCGGGCCGACCCAGGGGGGTCGGGCCGGGTCGGTCCGGGCCCAGAACCCCCGTTTTTGGACCCTCTTTGGTCTTTTTCCCATATCTTAGGCTACAGACCTCCGATCGAAGTACCGTCAGTTGCGTAGCGATCCATGGAATGAGATGGTCGTTTTGGTATATCTCACTCAAGGTTTTGGAATACCTTGGGTTCGTCCGGGTTGGTTCGGATACGAAACCAACCGGGCCCTCGGAGCGGAAACACTTATATCTTGAGCTCCGGATGTCCGTTTGACGTTCCGTAAACCTTGATGGATTCCTCTAAGTGAGAAGAATCTTTTGGCTTACTCCGCTCGAGGTTTGGATGCCGTCGAAGTGCGGTCGGGTTGGTTCGCTCACGAAACCAACCGGGCCCCTGGAACGAAAAGCCAATAACTCACAGATCGGACATCCGATTGATGCGCCGTCTAACTCGTTGAATTCCTCTTGATGAGGTGGAACTTTTGGCATACTTCGCCCGAGTTTTGGTTTCTGTTGGAAAGTGGTCGGGTTGGAATGTACCCGAAATCCAACTGGGCCCTTGGAACGGGAAAACTGTTATCTTTCAGACCAGACATCCGTTTGATGAACCGTCAGCGACATTGGTGATCCTATTGAGAAATGGTCCCTATGAGTATACCCTATGAGAGTTCGGGGTACAGTTGAGTTACAGCCGGGTTGGTTCGCTCACGAAACCAACCGGGCCCTTGGGACGAAAAGGCCAATAACTCACAGGCCAGGCGTTTGATTGACGCGCCATCTGTTGCGTTGAGACCCCTATGACGAGGCGGTCTTTTGAGATACTCCTTCATGGAACTTGTGATACTTGTAGTATCAACCAGTAGCTCGTGGAGCGGACCCTCTTAGAGACGAGCGTGCGAAGTACGGAGACCGTGTAGCCAGCTGAGACCTGACGACTGCTTGACCGATCGACTCGGTGTGTTTCGGATAACCTAGTGGGGAGCGCTTTCTTGTAGCGGCAGACCCACGGTGGATGAGCGCATTGTTCTGTAGTAGACCCACGGTACTCAACAGAAGGAGTACCTCTAGAGGATATGAGGGGGAGCTCTTGGTTGTAGCAGCAGACCCATGGCGGAGGAGCACTTGGTTGTAGCAAAAGACCCGCGGTACTCAACAGAAGGAGTACCTCTTGAGGCTATGAGGGGGAGCGCTTGGTTGTAGCGGTAGACCCATGGTGGGAAGCACTTGGTTGTAGCAGCAGGCCCACAGTACTCGACAGGAGGAGTACCTCATCAGTCTCAGGTTAGTGAGCAGTACCTCAGAGTCGTGACAGGACCACTGTACACTCCAGAGATAGAGCTCTTCAACAGTTACAGTTTCAATAATGAAAATCCTGGTTTGAGCTGAGTCTATGACCTTTGTGTTTCCTCATGATTGAGATGGGTTAATTGATAACTTAGGTATATGTATGGGCATATACCTGGGTAGTGGTTATCCGTTGATTTCATAACCCGTGTGTTTCCTCATGATTGAGATGGGTTACGTGATAACTTAGGTATATGAATGGCCATATACCTAAGTAGAGGTTATCTGTTGAGATCTTCTTTGTGGTTATCCTTGTTCGTTTTTGTGAGACCTTGAGGGTCTCGGGGTCCCTACTGAGTATCGTTATACTCACCCCTACATGGGCTATGCCCGCACCTTGTTGTGTTGGTTTCAGACGACGGCAGTGATGACGGAGGCCGAGTGTTCGAGGACTGGACGGTACCCGGAGGTGGAATACACGACGAGTCAGTATCCGGAGGTGGACTTCGCGACGAGAGGGCACACAGAGGAGGTTGATGGGAGAGAGCATTGTGGAGGCTATCTGTACCTACCCTTTAGGTAGGATCCGTGGTGGACGATCCAGGAGCTGCGCCATCTGTACCTACCCTTCAGGTAGGATCCGAGGAGGATGACCCAGGAGCCGCTTCCGTTCTTCCAGCTGTTGACTTTTCTATTGTACTTTGTTCAGTTATAGTTGTACTTTCATTTGGGTTTGTATTCTGGCCCATTTACCTTTCTGCACTTCTCTTTGTACTTAGTGTTTTACTTCCGCTTGTACTCTGTGGTGTTTTGTTTACTTTTATAAAGGCAATGCCTTCCCTGTTATCAGGATTTTCGCCTTTGGTGATAGTCGCCAGCCCCTGGCCTATGAAAGGTGGGCTTGGGGTAGTCACGGCATGGGCCCCGAGGATGGGTCGTGACAACTAAGACCAGATTCCAGAATCAAGAGGCTTCCATTCAATGCCTGGAGAACCAAATTGGAAAGCTGGAAAACCCTCTCTCAGGGAGGAAGCCCGGTACACTACTGGGTAACATTGAGAAGAAACCAAGGGAGTAGGCCCATGACATCACATTATGGAGTGGAAATGAGCTACAATAGAAGGAACCGACACAACCATGTGCACCTACACCCCCTGAGGATAAAGAAGTCCATGTTACAGACCCCTAATCATCTAAAGGCCCACAAAAAGAGGCCCCAAGGGCAAAGGAAAGGAGGTTATCAAATCGTTCATGTCCACCTTACCCTTCTTAGAGAGGATGAAGTAGAGAAATCTAGACCACCAGTTCAGAAAGTTCATGTAATTATTCAGGAATCTACAAATCAACATTCCATTTACAGAGGCACTATCGCAGATGACCACATATGTGAAATTCATGAAGGAGATCCATTACAACAAAAGGAAGATGGAGGATCTGGGCAGCATTGCACTGACCATGGAGTGCCGAGCAGTTGTACCACATTCGATTCCCCCTAAGCTCCAGGATCTAGGTAACTTCACTATCCCATTAAGTATTGGACTATGTGAGTTTGGGAAGGCACTATGCGACATAGGGGCCATCGTCAACCTCATGCCCCACATAGTTTTTCAGATGCTAGGGCTCAACAACCTAAAGCCTACCCATGTATCCTTTCAGCTTGCCGACTGATCCGTCAAATATCTGAAGGGGATAATGGAGGACATGATGGTAAATGTGGAAAGGATAATCCTAACCACATGTTTCATCATCCTCAACATGGATGAAAACTAAGAGGGAGCTATTATTATGGGAATGATTATTCTGAACATTGGGCAGGTATTGATCGACGTACACCATGGGGATATGATTTTTAGAGTAGGGGATGAATGAGTCTCCTACAATCCCAACCAAACCATAAAACAAGCATCATTACCAAAGAATGATGTCTGTTATGAAGTGAACACTGTGGTTGATCACTTGATCAGAAAAGGAGATGATCTTGTATGTTCTTCCACCTTAGATAACTTGGTTTTTTCATACATTCTAGTTGATAAAGTACCAGAGGAATTGCAATTCCTTTAAGGCCAGGGCAACCACTACTAGCACTGTGATGTTATTCTTGACATTATGGAGTGGTCAAAGGTAAAACTATTTTTACCTTAAATTTTAAAGGCACCTACACTTGAGC
Organism: Viscum album; assembly: GCA_963277665.1. Classification (NCBI taxonomy): domain Eukaryota; kingdom Viridiplantae; phylum Streptophyta; class Magnoliopsida; order Santalales; family Viscaceae; genus Viscum; species Viscum album. The sequence continues at coordinate 1,590,037,768 of OY728131.1, forward strand.
TGAATCCTATCCTATCTTCTCTGAAGTGCGGGTACTTGGGAGACCATCCGACATTGCCCATCATACGTAGTGCAGTACTGTCACAGGATTAGGAGGATGTGCTTATAGAGGTCTAATGTGGTAGAAGAATGCTATTGGGTGGATAAATGTAGACTTGAAGGTAATCAACCCTCCAATTTTCACCCACAAGTTGCTTCTCAACGAAGGAGTGAATCTATATCGTCAACCACATTGATGCCTGAACCCCCCCATAAATGAAGTTGTGAAGAAATAGGTAATCAAGTTACTAGATACATGCATCATATACCCCATCTCAGATAGTCCATGGGTGAGTCCCCTACAAGTGGTACCCAAAGGGGGGGGGGGTATCATTGTGACTTCAAATGAAAAAAATGAGCTCATCCCCCCACGTACTGTCACAGGATAGAGAGTCTGTGTGGAATATAGAAATCTAAATGATGCCATGTGGACGGATCATTTCCCCTGCCCTTCATGGATCAGATGCTAGAGAGACTAGTGGGACATGAGTTTTACTGCTTCCTTGATGGCTATTCCAACTACCATCAGATATCCATTACCATAGAGGATCAGGAGAAGAGAAAATTTACTTTACCCTATAGTACATTTGCTTACCGAATGACGTCCTTTGGCATGTTCAATGATCCCGCCACCTTCTAGCGTTACATGCTAGTTATCTTCCATTACATGGCAGAATAGATCCTAGAGGTTTTTAAGGATGATTTTTTCAGTTTACGTAATATCATTCACCATTTTCTTGCAGCACCAGTAGCTAGTTCTAGAAAGATGTGAGAACACTAACATAGGTTTGAACTGGGAAAAGTGTCACTTCATGGTGAAGTGTGGAATCTTCCTTGGCCATAGAATCTCAAAAAAGGGGATAGAGGTGGACTTGGAAAAGTTAGAAGTCATTTCCAGAATTCCTATACCGACTTCTGTTAGAGCCATCAATAGCTTCTTGGGACATGCTGGTTTCGATAGGCATTTTGTCCACCATTTCTCAGAGATAGCTCAACCCTCACCAATCTTCTAACAAAAGATTCCATATTTGAGTTCGATGAGGAATGCACCACAACATTTGAGCACCTGAAGAAGCACCTGGTAGAAGATCCAATGATTATTTCTCCCAACTGGGAGGAGCAATTTGTAGTGATATGTGATGCTCGCAATTACACAGTGGGAGTAGTCCTGGTCTAGTGCCTTGACCAAATTTTCTGACCCATCTATTATTCCAACAGGATTCTCAATGAGAAACCTTTGAACTAAACTACCACAAAAATGAAAATGCTGATAGTGGTGTTTTCTTTTGATAGGATCCATTATTACCTAGTTCTATCTAAAGTTATTGTTTATACAAAACATGAAATAATCAAGTACCTGCTGAACAAGAATGAAGCGAAGCCACGAAGGATTTGATGCATACTCATCCTACAAGAATTTTACCTAGATATTCGATATGAGAAGTGGAGTGAGAAATTTTTTTCTGATCATCTCTCCCACATAGAGCTGTCGTGTTTGGAGAAGGAGGAAGATTGATAGATCAAGGAGGATTTCTTTGACTGGAACATTATTTCAGTCGTAGAGTCACCTCAGCCCCGGTATGCTGATATTGTTTATTATTTGGTTACAGGTTTCATCCACCCCGAACTATCCTTCCAGCAGAGGAAGTGGTTTCTCTATGATATCAAGAGGTACTTCTGAGAAGTTTCTCTAATGTTCTGATTCTGTGGATACATGGTGATCTGACGTTGCATCCCGGATACTGAAGTTCATGGAGTCCTAGAATTCTATCATGCCTTTCTAGTTGGGGGACATCATGGGCTAAACCGTACTATAGATAATATCCCACAGTTTGGGTTTTTTTTGGACCACCATGCATAGAGTTTTTTGATCCTTTGTTTCCCATTTCGATCGATGCCAAAGAATTGGTAATGTGGGGTGCAGAGAAAAGATGCCCCAACACCCTATCCTAGAGGTCAAGATCTTCGACATCTAAGGATAGAATTCATGAGGCCATTTCCCCATTTGTTTAGAATACATACATCTTGGTCTGCGTTGACTTCCTCTCTAAGTGGGTGGAAGCTGCTGCTATAACACATGACACGACCAAGGTTGTCGTGTCCTTTTTAAAGAAACAAATTTTTAGCAGGTATGGCATTATATGTGTACTGATCAACGATATAGGGAACCACTTCAAAATAACATTGATAAAATTATTATTGTCAAATACAAAGTAAAGCATCATATGGGGATGCCATATCATCTCTGGTCCAGTGGAAAAGAGGATCTCTCTAACCGTGAGCTCAAGAATCTTCCGGAGAAAATGGTAAACAATTAAAGGAAAGACATTTACAAGAAGCTGGATAATGTATTAGGGCATATCAGACTGCCATGAAGACACCATTGAGGATGTCCCCGTTCCACCTCATTTATGTAAATCCATTCCATCTTCCAATAGAGTTGGAGCAAGATGTTTACTGGGTCATCAAGGCCCTGCATTTTTATCTAAAGGTGGCTAAAGTGAAGCATAAGTTCCAACTGTTGGAATATGATGAAATCTGATGGGAGGTGTATGAGAACGCCAAGATGTACAAGGAGAAGATGAGAGAAATCCATGTCTATATGATTTTGAGAAAATATTTCCAACCTGGTCATCATGTACTACTTTTTAACTCCCATAGTTGATTATTCTCATGAAAGCTAATGTCAAGATGGTCAGGACCATTTAGAGTCATATGAGTATTCCACCAAGGAGTGGTGGAAATTGCTGTGGAGGATGGTCAACCGTTCAATGTGAATGGATAGTGGCTGAATACTTACCATCACATGGAGGACATGGCGGGAACACTCTCCACTATGCATCTCAGGTAATCATAGGCAAGTTAGTCAAGCCAATGACCTAAAACAATGGTACTTCCTGGGAGGCAACCCAGAGGGTACACAACGTGCACCACCTATATACACGGTGTGTGCTAAGTCCTTTTAGTTTATATTCTTAATATTAAAAATATATAGATTAACAAAATAATAAAAAGGGATGATGCCAGTTTTGATGGTAAGATCACTAGAGTTTATCTGAGCAGTCACCGATTCAAATACCTCCATACCTACCTTCGGCACGAGGTTCATCATTTTCACACTCAAGTTTTAAAACCACATTACGTGTGTGGTATTTTTCATAATATATATATTTGTTTAAATATAATAAAACACATTATGATCATGGACTGGTTGTCTAGGGTCATAACCCATTTCCAAAAAACCTGAGTTCGAATCCTGATAACCATCTCCTATCGATCATTTGTCCTTTTAATAAAACCACAAATCATGTATTTTGATATACATCATGTGTGCCGTATTTTTATTAATAAATAAATATATTTTCCAAATAAAGGAAAAATGTGGGTGAAGTTGGCAGATTGGTAGAGTCTCAGCCTTGGATCCAAAAGACTCGGGTTCGAACTTGGAAAATCTCCCTGCTTCATCCCTTTTATTATAATTAAAAACCACACGTTGTGCCTTTACTTCATCCCATGTAGTATTGGCCCTGTACATTATATATATATAATTCATAAACATGACTAGCAGTACAACCTTTTCTCCAGTGGTTGAGGGATTGTGTTTGGATCAGTTGATTTCCGGTTCGAACCTCATCCAAGCAGGAGACCAAAGGTTGTACTTCTCTTTTTCCAATTTTAGAACTCACAATGTGTATTTCCCGATACATTACATGTATAGATTTATTTTTAAATTATATATATGCATATATTTCTTTTATTTTAATTATTAAATATTAATTATAATATAGTTTAATATATTAATTATATTATATAACTAATAAATTCACTACACGGCGTGTCTACTAGATTACACGTCTTGTACTCCGGCTATAAAAGATAGAAACCCTACGTGGCCACACCCCATGTCATGTAAACCCCCATCACCATTTTTTTATCCTAGAAGACGCACAATCTACCCTACTCAAATCCTCCATTTCAACTATTTTATGTCCCAATTTCTTCTACATTTCAATCCTCACATCCAGTACGTTGTTCTATACTCCTCATATCCCAGTTTTCATAGTGTTTAAGAAAATTTGTGGATTGGCTGCCGGTTTGGTTTCCCATAGTTCATGAGCATGAAACCATGAACACATTTCGTGTACTTTTGTACAGGGTCACACACCGGAAAATTTGAAATTTGATATTACACGGTGTGTCTGTTTGGTACACCACGTGTACCATCCAAAATCGTGCTTGAGTACCCCATTTACACAGATACAAAAAAAAAATGTTTAGAAACACATAATGTATGTTTAGTACACACCGTATTTTCTATTTTTATAGGACAACCTATGTCCAACATTCCACATGGACATATGAACTATGGTCTTACACACACTGTGTCGTACCCGCACATGGTGTGTACTTCATGTTTGGATCTACTCAAACCTCAACCGTGTCTTTGAACCACACGAACAAGAACCGATAATTACCGAACATGTATATTTGGTTCATGATATGTATCATTTCCTGGACAGTGACATACCCACTTGGCGTGTCTATCTAGAGAACAGAGGTTGCTAAACCTTCTACATTACATGTCGTGTACTATTGATATACACACCCTGTTCTTCTACTTTTCTTGTTTTCTCACATTTTATTATTTTCCTTTTTCATTTCTTGGACCCTACACATTGGAAAAGGTCCGACTTCACTAAAAAGTAAGGGATTCCCACTTTTTTTCGGATATGAATCTGGCCCACGATAACACCAGCCCCAGACATCCCGGCATACCAGCCTCTTGCTAGCCATCTTCCCACCACTCACCACCCAGGTGGAGGTGAGTAAAAGTACCGCAGCTCCACCACCCCTCATGGAACCTCTGAGCCCCACCATATCTTCACCACTAGGTGCCACACCTTCTAATCCCTCCTAAGTAGCGAATGATCCTTCACCGACTGCCACATCCAGTGGACCTTCGCCTACTGAGGTCGCTCCACCACTAGAGCTAGCCCTTGCTGCTGGACCATGTAGGTCAGCCCATGCTGGTGCCCCTATCCTTTCCTGGTGTTTCCAATCATTGACTAGGCACACAACTGAGTCTGGCGCTTCTTTCACCGCTTAATCCAGTTGAGCAGTCGTTAAATTGACAATAGTGTGTTTCAGCAGCTTGGTATCTGGGGGGAGTTAGAGGATCATCTCAGGAACACGTCGTTACTCACAATCATCTAGGTCATCACTTCTATTATTAGAGATTTATTTTTGGAGTTTGATGCTTCCTTTGAGTTTGGTGAGGGTGAGTACCGGGTGACACCAAGTGACACAGTTCTGGGGGCCTGATTTTGGCTGGGCGGTCGACCTTTATCCCTTACCATGCCTGATTTTGTCCATGGGTGTGAATTTTATCCCCCTACAGTAACCCCACCTCTTGAATCCACCCCGAAAAACCCCAACAATTATAAGCTCATTGCCATGTGGTGGGATATTTTTGGTCCTGACCACCGCTACACCCCCACTTCCCGAAAGAGTACCTCATCATTGAACCTATCCTCCGTTTCACCCACCAGTGCTTTAGCTCCATATTGCTTCCCTGCCATGAGGATATATGAGTTGTGAATGACCGTGACATGGAGCTCCTCACCTTTGTCATCTGGCAAGACTACCTAGACCTCCCCTACCTTTCCACCTCTTACTTCCACTCTATGTTCATTGGATATTAGGGAAACCTAAACAAGGGGTTATACACCACCCGCTTTTCCCACCATCTCGGCATTTTCAAGCCTTCTCTTCCCCATGACTGAATAGGGTTTCCCCAGTGGATGGAATTTTTTATTATTATTCGCACGGTATTGGTTCGAAAGTAGTAGGGCACTTATATCTTTACCTAGGCTCCACCACCACCCCCTACCGACCCTTTTCCCCCAAGGATGCACCTGCAACTCCTTCCCCACCCTTCTTGTTTCCTCACCCTTCCCTACTTCCTTTCTTATTCCCCCTTCCAAACCTTCCCCTGCCCTTTCCCCTTCTACGACCTTGGATGACCTCACCATAACCATCCGACTGGACGCAATCGACCATTTCTTGGCTCATCTGGAGCATCATCAAGTTTCTATCCTTAAGTAGCAGACTACACCAGCTGGCGCCTGGTCAGCATTGAGCAGATGGTGGAGCTACTGCTACAACATTAGGGGATTCCCATTCCACTGATTTTTCCCTCTACTTTCACACCTCTAGATTATACCATACCCAATCTTGAAATTGTTGTGGATAAAAACTCCATACTCATCTTTACTATAGGTACTGGCTCGTCTCCTCTGGTAGAGCTCACCGTCTCGTACACCCCTTCAGTGACATCACTACCACAGGCTGAGGGCTCTATTCCACCATCTACTACATTTAATGATTCCTCCCCACTTGTACTAGATAGTGCTTCCCTGAGGCTACACTATGACTGTGACATTTGGGTTTTCTTCTATATATATCTGTTGTACATTTTTGCACTGTGATGATGTGCTTGCTTATAGTTTTCTTTTCCATCGACAGTAACAGGTACACTGGAGCACCTTTTGGATGTCTTTATTTCTTACCATGGGACGAGGGGCATATTCATTTGGGTTTCACCACATTTTTTTCTCTTGTCATTCCTCCCATCTTCCATGCCTTTTTGTGTCTCCATCCTCTTTTCCCACTTAATAGTACCCTTGGTGGACTATGTGCAATATTAAGTGTGGGGGAGAGTCTCTTGACCACCTTAGTCTTTTCCCTTATCGTCATCTAGGAGACCTCATTATTAGATGATATATTTGAAAATGTGATGAAATTTTGGTTAGTTATATTTATAAATAATAAATTTATAAAGAAGAAAATTTTAAATGTTTCCTACTAATTTTGGTTCTTAAGTGTCTTCAAATGATTACTCATATAGTTTAAATTGCATCTTATAATCATGGGTTACTTATGCTGATTAGGCTAATCATTTATCTGCATGTCATGACCTGATTGTCCCTTTATTTTCTTTTCCCACTCCTTAGATGTATTCTAAACCCTTCTTTGTTTTCTTTTTAATACCCACTTTCTTGAGATATTCTTAGAATATACATAACTACCAGAATTTGAATGTTTTATTTTCAAAACATGAAGAATTTTTGAATTACATTAAAATCATTGAGGCATTAAATTTTTTTCATCCCCTTTTATCTTGAGACTTACCCTATATCTTATATTCATAAAGCCCTTATAAACAATGACCAACTTAATAGGAAGCCACATTAAAAGCTTATTTTCTTTGCTATCGTAATTATTTTTAACATTTCATGATTATTCAATTGAGATTTAGAAAGGTAATTGAATGTACATGGAACATTTTTGTGAATATTCACAAAATTTAGTGTGGGGGAGTGCCTCTTGTTCTTTTGGGGCAGAAAGAGTTCCAAACCACTGTTTGTGGAACTCCAAAGTGGTCCACTTAGTTTTGTTTAAAAAAACAAACAAATAAATAAAAAATAAATACACGGGGACCTTATACTCACTTGATGGTTTGTAAACTATACATAACTAAAGGGAGATGGTGCTGACGAGATAATTTGAGATATCTTGTTAATGATGATTTTACATTGAGTTTTATTTTGAATATCAAGCAGTGTTATTTAAATAATTTATCCTCCCTTTTCAAGCCTCATAGTTTATTTTTTCACATATTTACCTACCAACCCTTAGCCTTAGAGACATATGAACCTTATTGAAAAGCCTTCATTATTTTTGTAATTAATTTTTTTAAGTAGAGAACTATATTTCTTTCATACCTATGGATAGAGTGTATATACATTAGATTGAGAATATCATTAATTTAAAATATATTGAGTGTTGAGTATGTTATTTACTGGTGATATAAATCATCAAGTGGCATGCTTATTTTGGAAAGGTTGAAAAATGTGTTTAAAAGAGGATGAAATTAGTTAATTGAATTATATATGAGGCATGGTGAGAATATCTTATGAATTTAATCTGTTTTGTACCTTTTTAGAATGATATCTTATGACTGTATCATTTACACATATGATTAATTGATTGATTTCATTTTAAAATGCAGACTATTTTAATTAGATGTAGAGATTTTCTTGAGGGAAAGAAAATGACTATGCATATGAGAGTGTGATAAACCCGATTTGTGTATACATTTCTACATATAATTTTGAAAGTAAGAACATGTTTCTAGAAAATACATACTGCTTATTGGATGAATACTTTGATTCTGGTGATCCTGATTATTTTTATGTGTTTTCTGGAGAAACACCCAAACCAGGAGATCTCTGTACAAAATTTCCAAATACACGACATGTATATATCGACACGCTATGCACATACAGACCCAGACATAGATCGACCAGACGAGTACATGCCCAAGTCCCCTGAACAGAAATGACATACCATGTGGTTCATACCTACACATAGTGTATAGGATGGTAGATGCAGTTAGTGGAGTTTTCCAGTGATTAAACCCCATGTGAGGCAGCGCCACATGCCATGTACTCTTCAACAACCGACGATTAACACCACAGAATTCAAGGGTGGCACAATCGGCCACCTACCAGAGAAAAACCACGACAAAAATACGTTGATGAAATTACACGACATGTACTCTTTATACACGATGTGTATGTTTGTTTTCTATAAATAGAGGGATTAACATTCAATTTTTAGAGTCATTATTCACCATTATAAGGAGGGAGGTTCTGCTGACCAGTCTATCATGCTCCCATTATTCTGCTACTCCGCCATTCCACCATCTTACGAAAGAAATCACCTCTCCTTGATGTTTTTGTGATGAAAACATTCGGTATCGAGGGATCTGTTATCATATTTTATTCCATGTATAACTAAAAACCATATGTGTTGGGGATATGGATGATAAAAGAGTGTTGTAATTTGGATAAATTGTTATGTTTGTGTTTGTTCTGTTTGATTCTTATTATTCTTCTTCAATCATTTCTTTTTATCACTGAAAATTATGAGCCCGACCAAGGGTAGAATTTTCAGGGACACAGTGGAAGAATATAGATTAATACTTCCATGATCATTGAAAGTATTCATTGACTCACTAATGGATTGATCTAAATAAATAATTGTGAAACACTGAATACCAGACCAAGCAGTATGTTTCTTCAGTTCAAGACATTGATTACCAGACCAAGGGAACCTTTTCACAATTGAAACCCAAATGTATTGGGTTATTATGAACAACACAACCTAATAAGAAGTTCATATAACCTTCATAATCACCATAGCCCTAACACGCTCCTTTTTCTATCAACCCAATTAAAAACCACTTTTGGTTTATTTTCCTTTAAACATTAATCTTTACTTCAGTAAAAAAAATGGTTTTGATAATCAAAAACAAAAATCCCACTCAAAATTCATCATCCCTCACTTAGTTAATTCTAAATGCATTCGAATTCATACACTCACCGTTTCCCTGTGGATCGACCCCGAACATATGCTATACTTTCTTAAGAATGGGTAATATTAATTTGGGACATCGACAACATACCTTACATGAAATGATACACCATTTTCACATATGAGACCAATTATATATGCCAAAATCACTGTATATTTATTATAAAAGAGATTGGTTTTCTTAGTGAATTTTTTTTACTCATCCAGGTTGAAGTATAACCAGATTAATTATGGTTATATAATTTTTTATAGTAGGGTCTTGAATTTTTAGGATCTAAATATGAGATGTAGATACTCAGTTATAGGGGTGAATTTTATGTTAAAAAATTGGGTTTTTAACTTTAAGTAAACTTTTTTTAACAAAGTTAAACAAGTTAGGTTTACTTAAAACCTATTATTAAAGGTTTAGGAAAACAACTTATGTTTAATGAAGATATGAAATGATATAAGTGTATAGGTATACTTAAACAAGATTATACATTAATGTTTATAGAATCTGATATCATAGTTACAAAAAAAAGAGAAAGTATAAGAAACACTTTCTTAATGTTACAAATTGTAGTAGAAATTAAAAGCATGTATAAAAGAGTAAAATATTTTAACCCAAAGATTAGGGTAACTAAAATAACATGGATGGAGGTCCCTTGATTTATACTTTCATGAAAGCCTATCTTACCTATAATAGGGTAATCCCTTGATATGAAGATCAATATTTATCTTACTATCCCCATAAGCCCTCGATCTATAAGTTGATCGACACCTCTGTCTTCCTTAAACTTGGAATCCCTCTATTAAGTAAGTAATCAAAAACTCTTTATTCTTTCATCTTGGATTCAATTGATTGTATACAACAACAGTCAAATTTTCCCAGTTAAAAACAAATCTTGTTGGAGATTTAAGTATGTGTATCAAGCAGTTCACAACTTAAACTCTTCAAGGCTTTCGCCTGAAGTAATTTTGGAAGATATATCTTAGTGTACCAATTCTCCAAAAAGTTCAAAGCAAAAATCACATTAAAATTATTGGTTATTTATATGTGAGATCTCCAATAGTCAAAATTTCTTCCAGTGGTCATATTTTTCTTGAAATTTCAGAGGTACATATACAAATGACCCTTACAACAGTTATATAATAACTTATTAGATGGTATAATTTAGCATAAAATAATATCATGAGAAACATTAAGTACATATAAATCTATTTATATAAAACATTATGTTGTGAAAAAATAGTATCTTTAAGAATGTTATGAAAACATTACACTAAGGAAATATCATAACTTTAAGAAAGATATAAAATCTTATAATATCGTAACTTTAAGAAAGTTAAAAAATTAGATCTAAAAATTTAGATGATTTGGATTTGAGAAAAATAAATTGGATTCAGTTTTCTGGATGATTCAAAATTTAAAGAGGTTAATTGTATTCAAAAAACTGAGAGAATCAGAATCACTAAATTGAAAGAATCAAAATCACAATTCTGGATGATTCAAAATTGAGAAAGATGAATCCAATTATATTTTTTTTCATTAATTGAATTTGATAAAGATGAATCCAATTTTATTTTTTGCATGATTCATAATTAATAAAGTGAATCAGATTAAAAAATCTATGAGAATTGGAGTCACAAAATTGATAGAATATGAATCACAATTCTAGATAATTCAGAATTGGGAAAGATGAATAAAATTATAATATCTTTATGATTAGAATTTGAGAAAGATGAATCAGATTTTATTTTCTATGAAATTCAGAATTAAGAAATATAAAATCAAAGTCACAATTTTGAGAGAATTGGAAATAAGTATGCATGGAATTCTGTGTATCATTGAAAATCCAAATTATTCTTTTAACTTAAGAAAAATAATGTTAGAATTATCTATAAAAAGAATATGAATTTAAATTTAATTATAGATAGAAATAATTATAAGAAAATATTTTTGTGATTTCCAAAAAATAAAGGAATGAGAAAAAGTCATAAGGAAACTTTTAACTCAATAGAATCATGGGAAAAAATTTCCGCTAAGCATATGTATCACTTTTTACTAAAATTGAGGTTTCATTGAATATTTATATTAGACAAAATTTATAAAATGATGTTGTGAAATTTTGAGATAAAATTATATGATAATAAGAGAACTCACTCGATATACACGTTTTCATGGTATATTTTTTTCTAGAGATAATCAAAATTTTCTTAGGATAATAATAATTTTTATCATGGTTTGAAAAATGATGGTTTTAATTTATTTAGTTTTATTTTTTATGAAAAACATAGTACATTTAATGTGGTGATGGTTTCATAAAACCATCCCCATGGTTATGTATGAATAAACAATTTTTATTATATTCGAATCTTATTTATAGACCGAGAATACATAATGAGAAAATTTATGTTTATATGAAACTATTTATTGATAAGATATAAAACTTTTTGTCGATAGTGTAATGACTTTGTATTTGGCAAATAATTAATTGGTTAGGTTTAAATATACATTGTTATGGGAAAATAATTACTTATTGTGTATGCCAATTTACCAGAATAGAGTATAAAATGATAGTTTTATTACCATTGTTGTATTAAAAGTAATAAATAAAAATGGATTAAACACTATATAATGTGGAAATACATTGTTTAAAACTCTTTTCTTCCTCTGGTGTATAAGTTTAAAAAATAAAACGTGTCATTTTATGGGAACATAAATAATTTTCCAACATCATAAATAATTCATTGGGTTCAATTTCTATCATACCATTACCAAGAAAACATTCATATTATATATGATTTGTAAGATTTATTCCATCCTGTTATACTATACATTCTTACTCAAAATAGAAAATGCAACTATAATCATATCATGTAAAATTTTATATTTCAATTTTGTTTATTTGAAAGAAATTTTTCATGGAACAATTTGGATGTGATTCACATTGAGAAAAATATGGGAGATAATATAATATGCACTATTTTAGGAATTAAGTGTACATAAAAGGAAACATCTAATATAAAAAGTGATTTTTAAGAAATAATATTGAGAAAAAAATTACATTTATAGTTTGGTGAGGTTAATAAGGCATACATACCTATTTCACAATATATGATGAGTAGAAAAGGGATGGAGGTGTTTATATAAAATTTCAAGATGGACAAGGTGCATGACGATTATTTTTCTAATATTTTTAAGTATTTCAATGTGGAGAGAATTAAATTACAATGTATAAAAAGTTATTACCCAATTTCAATTAATGTTTTCTTATTGCCCATGTTTCTAATTATTTTAGACAAAACAATTCATGAGGTCATCACATGAGTGATTTGAAAAAATTATAGGACTATATTATTCACACTTTATGTCAATTGGAAAAATAATTTCTACCTTTTTTAGGTACAAATAAAATTTTTAGTATATTCAGTAGGTGAATTCATTACATGTGGTTCGGTGAAATTATGTTCGATGTATCAAATAGAGAGATACTTGAATACATTGAAATGATATGTGTGAAATAGAGCTCATGTAAAATTTTTTATTTCCAAGGGCCATTTAATGGTGGAATTAACTAATTTACGTATTTCATATATTTATGAGGTTGGGGAAAAATATAATAAACTTTTAAAGATTATATAAGGATTAATCAGATATTTGACAAAATTTAATATAGAAAATGAATAACGAGTTCAAGTTTATCGACAAACATTGTTTTACAATCCATTTATTATTATATTGATACAGTAAGTTATATAATTTATCTATTATGTATTATAATTGAATATTCATTTTCCCTTATTTTTTATTATGTTTTACTATAGTTTACATATACCTAAGTTGGAATAGAAAAATCCTTGTGCTACTAATCATCATATTCAAGAACATTATTTAAACACATTTTATGAATTATACAAGACTACATACATATATATATATTTAAAATTGATTTAATATTTTTATAATATATCTAAGGTTTGAGAATATGTACTCATATATGTTCATAAGATGTGTGAATAAGTAATCATAGTGACTGAATAACGGGATAACCAAGCTGATGGACCATTTATTATAACACGTCTTTAAAACTCTTCAGATTCTGAAATTTTTTTATTTCAATTTAAAAATGTTGTCATGAATCAAGAAATTTAAAGCATTGGTATTGGTTTTCCATATATATATGAGTCTTATTACTATATACTTTCGGTGAACATTATTGAAGTTATTTATAGTCATGGAATTAAATATTTTTTTTTTCAATTTGTGTTTCGGTTAATCTGGTTTATAGAATGAATGGATACAATTTCAAATATATTTTGTGTAACATGAATAATATTTTGTATAAAAATGACTAATAAAGCAATGATTCATTTAAATGAGAATCATATTAAGAATAGTTTTACATTGTCAGCACTACTTGGAACCTGGATGTTTTGATGAAAATTTCCCGAAGGTGGTTTTTTCTAATTGATGGATAAGAACTATATATTACTTACTTTACTAATAAAAAACCTTACTATACCATAACAACTACATTATAAAAAGATATAAAATGGTTCATAGAGATATTTTAAAGAGAAGCAAGTGATTTTTCTGATTAGTGAACATTTTATTCAAATGTTTTTTTAGTTACAAAACAATTATTTACATTTTTTAAATATTTAGAAATCATTTGTGAAAAAATGATATTTTTTTTATAAATATAGATATTTCACGTGAATCTCATGGTCATTCATATGACAATACTGGTTTATATATTTTCATTTTTATATTAATTTACTATAATTTTATGTATTTATATAACCGATCAGTTTCATTTTTAATGATAATATAAATTATTGATTATTTTATTATGAATTTATGTTTATCAAGATCATTTGTCTCTTATAAATGATTCCACAATCTTTGTAGATGGGTTTGATTATAGAACTCTGATACCTGACTGGATGTGTTATATTATGAGACATTTCATCTCGTCAGAGGGGGTTTAAATTCATTAATTCATTAACTGAGACATAAGATATGATATACACAAAAATACCATCTAATTGACCCTTAGTGGACTTCGTTCTCTAAGGATATTATTGATATATTTTTAATGGGGGTTCATATAAAATCATAATTCAATTTTTTGTGACATTTTTCTATTATTATGGTTTCCACTATTTTTTTTAAATATGAAAATTTTTCTACATTTCAAAATGAGTTTTGACTAGTTTTAATTTAAAAATACTGAATGTTATGGAATGATTATAAAGTAATTTTAATGACAGATCACTAATAACTATTTATGAGGGTGTCCGACATTGTACAATAAGTCCCACCAATGGTAATTACCACCTAATCATAGGATTCAATTATATTTTGGGAAAGTGTGGTAGTGATATTAAATTTATTTTATTTGAATATATAAATTATTCTAATATTTCATGTAATATACCATAATTTTTAAAGGATACTATGATTGATATCATATCAAACACGCAACAACGATCTTAAACAAACCATGAATTATTATTATCTAAATGTTATAGTTTTAATCTAATTATTAAATTGGTAGGTAGGAATATGATTAAAAAAATTATAAAATATATAAAAATTTCCTAATAAAAACAAATCTATTGATTAATTTTTATGAAATAAGAAATCAATTTAACATAAGTCATTTTATGCTTCAAAAACTTTTTTTCTTAGAAAATTATTTTATTTCTTTTTTATCATAGGGAATGTTATAAATAATTTCCAAAACATATATAAATTGTATTTATTAAAAAAGATATCATTTCTAAAATAATAATTAAAAAATTAGCTAATGTTTAATATTTTAGAATTTTCAGAAAAGTTTTATTTTTAAGGAATATTGAAGAATTCTTGTTTTTTATTCGAAACCATATTTTCTTTTCATGTATTTACAAAGTCAAATTATATTTTGGAATAGTTTTAAAATGGAATTAGTTACTTTCAATTAAACGTGAACTAATTGTGGTATTTTGAGTATATTTTATTCTTGAATTTGATATAAATACATTTTTTAATTTAAAAGGGCGTTTTTTCTGAAAAAACTAATTTTTATTATGTTTTGTGGGTTTACATTTAAATTAAGTTATAATAATTATTGAAATTGAATCTTGAAAAATTGATATATTCTTTGGGATAAAAATTTCCAATTTTTTTTAAATAGGACCCTTTTATTTTTGGTCATTTTGAATAGTAACCAGATTATATATTTTTTACAAGATTAAAGGTAAAATTGGGTAATTAGCATAAAACTAATGCGATGAGGCTAAAAATTAATTAATTTTTTTTATTTAATTTCGTTTTATGAGTAAAATTCATTCATACTGATCAAAACATTTATCATACGACCTTATGTTTCTATGTAGCTTAGATTTGGTTATTTCTAATATTTATGTAAATTTAATGTAGAAAATGTCACTTTATTGCTTTTAATGTTAATAATATCTTGGGTAATAGAAAAACATGTCATATTTTGTTATAAATGGATATTTTAATGATATTTTTTTATAATTTTAATTTATATTTAATTTTTAGTTATGAAATAATTACCTTATATACACACAAAATGATGACATAGTGCTTGTGCAAGAATTTGAAAAATCAAAGTAAATAATTTTAAAAATATCAAAAGTAATATTTTTTAGATGAATTATGATTTCACAAAATTTATAGTAAAAAATAATTTATTTATTATTTTTAAATATATTCTACTAAAAAGTAATTAACTCATTATTATTTTCAGAAATAAAATTTTGTTAGTAGTTCTTAAAATGACATTAATAGTATTTTCCTTTAAATATATTATATTAAATTACATAATAATCATAAAAATATTACAAAATGAAAATTTATCTGATAAATGGCATACAATATTAGCTCTTTTCATTTAATGATCCAATTTTTACATTATAATTAAAATTATAACCCTTTAATATTGAAAAAGTCATTACAACAGATATGGTTAAAATTGGTTAACAAATGGGTTAAACCAAATGATGGGGTTTAAAAAAATATCTAAACCAATTAAATTTGGACTAAATTATTATAATAATATCATATGATCTTTATCTTTGAATTAAACTCATTTGAGAACCATTTTAAACGAGTTAGACACATATTATATAATAACATTTCATTTATTTACAAAAATGACATTAATGATATATTAAAATAAACAATATTTTATTAAGTGATTTGAAATTAATAAATATTATAATTAGGGATTTTAATGGAATATGATTTAAAATACTAAACATTATCATTTTATTGGTCAATTTTATTTTTTAAAGAATCTTTCTTGATCCCTAAAGAGTAAAAATTTTTGGTACCACGATAATTGTCAAATGGGTTGATGGGGGTGAAGATAAAGAGATAAGGGTAAAAATATCACATAAACATGTAATAATATTACTGTATGAGTTTATTTGATCAACTTATCATAATAAATTTCAATTATATTAATTCATAGCTATTTTACATGAAAACTAATTTTTATTAATTTAATAATTTGTAAAATTCAAAGAATTCCCTCTACTCACATAAAACATTTAACCCATATCCTTTAATCTACACACTTTAAGAACATTTTTAAGCCAATACTTACCCAAATAACTTCTTAATATTTCTCCAAAAATACTATAGGTCTTATTTTTGGAATAATTTAAACCTCAAAAGGCAAAAGGTGTAAAGAAAATTAGGTTGTCCAATGAAGTGGTATAGATTTAAACAGAATGTTTTATTTTTAATTCTTATTATATATCCCTAAACTATTATTAGACCATGATTAAATAATAAAATAATTATATTAAATATAATATTATTTTATTATGTTATTTTTAACCAATATTCAACTCATAATCCATCAAATGAAAAATTAAATCACCATTCATGTGTATACATACTATCAACTCATGAACCAATTTAATTTATTTTCCATAACTTCATCAAATAGATTATTATTATTATGGATTTAGTTTATAATTACATGATATTTATGGAATAATTATAATTTTTAATTATATTATATCATAAATTTTCTTACCTTTCTGTCCATTGATAAATGATAACGTCATTCATGTGTACATGTGTATTATCACCTAAATGAACCGATGTCATTCATTTTTAATAATAAAATCCCAAGGATATAATATATAAGTGTATTTAAAGCAAATATATGATATTTATGACATTTCATCATTATATTAGGATAAAATAATACATAACTTCTTCATATCTTGAAAAAATGAGAATGTTACTCATACATACGCACAAAACACCTTCTATATGATTGTATCATACCTCATTTTTCATAACACTATTTCATGTATGGTTTAAAGTTTAATTCATGTATAAAAATGATAATTATTTAATTATTATTATTCTAGAGATTATATAATAATGACCGCTTTTACCATAGCCAACATACTGATCTCATTTTTGATATATGATCCTAATATCATCAAAATTCCAAATGAAAACTTAATTAATTAAGTAATTAAATATAACATAGTAATATATAAAATAAAGGGAATAATAATGATGAAAAATTACCTTAATAAATTTAATAATTAAAATAAATTTATTATTCTAAAAAATAAAGAATGTATGTGATGAGTTAGACTAAAGGCAAGATACACAATGCTTTATATACCTTAATTTAAATGTTTCAAAGGTTTACTTTATAAATATTTTATTCCATGCCCATATTATTAATAATATTATATATATATATATACTTATATAGACATTAATTAATTATAAATTAAATTTTATGTCTATTTTGACTTTATTTTAAAGGTTTTAAAAAAGAATCATTTTACATATTTTATATGGAATGATTTGACTTTATTTAAAAATGGAAAATGGGGTGTATTGTTTTAATATATTATTTTTATTGATTATACTTCCTCCAAAACCATTATTTTATATTTTATTTCCTTTATAATACTCCATATTTTATTCAAAGTAAAAAATATCTTTCCATTTTTTATGGGTATTTTTTTTGGAAAATGGGGTTTAAAGGAAAGGAATCTCTCAATATCAGAAATTGTTCTACATATGGGTTCAAAAGAATATTTTTATGAGTTTTAGGATTAAAATTTAAGATTTTATGTGTTTTATACATGTTATTGTCATTTTAAATTACTTATCATCGATTAATATCAGTATATATTGCCAATGCATTTGTTATTGATTGTGTTCTCTAGAAACAAATGTTGTAAGATGAACATATTTGTTATCCCACTTATATGGATTCTTGTATGGGTTATATGAAGAGTATTTCAGAAGGTACCTACATAAATTTTCTATGAATTGTAAGTATTTTTCATGGAAATAGTTTTATTTACGAAAGGTAATATAATGATATTTTGTTTTAAAGGAATGGATGATACCTTTTAGGACAAATATGCATGTTTTTGAGAATGGTTTTTATGGGCTATCATGTTTTATAAGAAACACTAATAATTATTATTTTACTATTATGTTTTTATCATATTTTGTTTTATGAAAAAGTTTGTGTAGTAAAGATAATTTCCATAAAGAAAATGATTATATGAGCTCAATGTTTATTTAGTTGAAGGAAAAATATCTTTTATGATCTCATGGTTTTAAAATTAAATAACATGTTTATTTTTTATTTCTTATGTCACTTATTGATATTTTTTAGTCATCCCCAATTTTAAAACGTTTTCATTGTTTTTGAGGATTACTAGAAATAGTGATGAATAATTAATATGATTTTTTTGGGTATAGTGGGAATAATGAACACTTATATATATGGGAATTTTTATGTAGGAGTCTATCATAACTCTAAAAAACTATAATCATAAAAAGTTCTAGAGAAAGTAATTAATCCCATAATTTCTTTTGTTTATGTATGTTTTAGATGGTTGAAATTGGGTCACATTTATTGGTATCAAATATATAAATTTAAAGATCTGTTTTTAGCACAAGGATTGGGAAAACATGTTTCAGGATATTATAGTTCATATCAGAGTGGGGTTCGGAAAATATTTGAGATTATGATGTCTTCATGAGAGGTTATATTATTATTTATTGATACTATCATGGGTAAACATGTTTTAGTATGATCACAAGTTCAATGGATTAGAAACCCCTTCAAGGTTTAAGGTGATTGAGGTTTAATATTATTAAGAGTATTTTGGGAGACATTTATAAAAATGATACCCTTGGGTTTAGTATGTGTTTTATTGAAATGATTATTTTATGAATATGTATTTTATATTCTATATACATATGTTGAATGGTATTGAAAAACTTTAGTGTTAATATGATCACTTTTGTGGAAGTAATTTTTGTTAACTAGGATAAAGGGTTATTATATGTTGAGAATATATGATTTACAACATAGAAAACCATGGGATTGGAAAGTGATATAATGACTATGTAATTAAATTTATTTTTTAAGAAGTTATCTATTTTTGGAAAATAATATGATCAGGGTAAATAAAAATATATTTGGATAAGATAATATTTTTGGTTTACGAATAAATTATGAATTATCTTTAAAAAGAATATATGATATTAAAGTGTCTTCACGGTGATTCAAGTTATTTTTGTAAATGATTTTAACATATTCATGATTATATTATTAGGGATTATGCATTTTTGGCTTGACAATTTAAGATGAATTGTTGTTATTTGGAGATAAATTTAAAATTTATCTTATAAGAGTATATGATAAAATCATTTTAATATTATTTTTTAAATCTTAATCCAGAATATTTTAAATAATTTTAAATATAGTTTTTTATGGAATGATTTTTTTGAACATTTCATATTACTGTAGAATTCTTAAGATAAATTTGTTATTTATTCGTATAAAGGCTTATTCATTCTCGAATTATCTTACATTTTGAAAACCATTTTGGTTTTTGTTAATATATAAATACTAAAGGAATATTTTTTTAATTTTTTGGATTATTTTATTTGTTAGAATTTTATTTTAGTGCTTCAAGAATAAGAAATTCATCTTAAATACTGAACCTTTGTAGTAAAAGATTATATTATAGTGGATAATAATTAAAGGATGAAATTATACATGTTAAGTAAGTGAATATTCCTATATTTTAAAAATATATAAATAATTAATCCCTCAACTATATGAAAAATATCTTGAAATAACAATTCTATCTTATAACATCCTTTTTTTGGGGGATCAATGGTCCTTTTCACATCTCTTCGATTTTACAATGTTGGGATCACGAAATTTCTCATGATGATAATCTTTATTATGATAAATTTTCAATATCACTCTACATCATTATTTGGGAATTAAATTTTTTCTCTTTGTACATATCTTGAATTCCCACTAATGTTATATTATTTTGGAACATAGTACGTGGTATTAAAAAAATCTTTATATATTCTTTTCCCTCTTTTAAATATGAAGTTCTATTAACCCTTTTTATGATATTTGATTTGAAAAAAAAGTTTTTTTAAATTAAAAACCCTGATTACTGATTCGGAGTTCAAATTGTGGGGAACAATTTAATAATGGGGTTGGTGAGAATGTAATATACAGATATTTTAAACTAACAATATGTTTAATAACAATTATACCATGCAACACTAAGCTTAAAAGAACCCTAAAATATTATTATTTAAATTTTATAGTTATAACATAGCCATTAAATTGGAAGGTATTAATATGATTAAATAAATTTTGAAATATATATAATGGTCATACTGAATACAAATTTATTTATTAATGCTTATAAAATTATCACTCAATTTTTCAAAAGTGATTTTATGCTTCAAAAATATCTTTTCTTCAAAAATGTTATTTCATTACTTTTAGAGAATATTATAATTAATTTTTATACCTTTAATAAATTTTATTTTATAAAAAAGACATTATTTATCAATTCATCAAGAAAAAATTATACTAGGATGAATTTTTAGAATTTTCTGAAAAGTATTATTTTGTAATTAATAGTGAAAAATAATAATTTTGAAAAGAAACTATATTTTCTTTTCAAGTATTTAGAAAGAAAATTCTATTTTGGAATTTTTTTATAATTTTATTAGTTCCTATATATTAAAAATAATCCAAATATGGTATTTTTAATGAATTTTATAATATAATTTGATATGGAAACTTTTTTTACTTAATTGTTTTTGAAAAAGAGTTTGTTATCCTATTTTTGGGTTAAATTTTAAATTAAATTATGGAAATTATAAAAAATGAATATTTAAAAATATATTTCATATTTGGATTCATAAGTTCCATATTGTTTTGATTATTTACATTTTAATTTTAATCATTATGAATAATAACCATAATAAATTTTCATTACCACCGTAAAGATAAAATATGTTAATTAGGGTAAAAAAATGTGACAAGGCTTTATATTCCATAAAAGCTTTCCTTAGTTTAATTTTATGAGTCTCTTTCATCTATAATATTCCAAAATTATAAAATATGACCTTATGTTACTATTTACCTTAGGTTTTGACATTTATAATATTTTAGTAAAGGTAAAGTAAAAAATGTCACTTTATTACTTTTTAATATTTATAATATTTTTCGAAATGGATAAAAAGAATTCAATTTTATTAAAAAATTTATTTTTAATATAAATTATTATTTTTATAATTTTATTTTATTTTGAATTTTTTGTGATAAAAAATTACCATAAATTGTTACACAATGATGACACGATACATGCACAAGGAGTAGAGAAATAAAAGAAAATTATTTAAAAAACACCAAAGGTAATATATTTTTAGAATAATTATGATGTAAAAAATTTTATAGTTCATAATAATATATTAGTAACCGTTAAATGGATTATATTCTTTATTTATTATTTTCATGTTTTTTTCAAAAATCCAAATTATGTGAATAGTTCTTAAAATGATGTTAGTACTATTTTATAATAAATATATTTTATTGAATTATTTGAAAATAATAAAAAACTATAAATATAAAAATAATGATAATAAATTTTCTAAATTACCATCCCTCTAAATTTTATGATCCAATTTTTATCTTATAATTAAAATTATACAGATTTAATATTGAAAAGTAATTACCATGGTTAAGGTAAAAATTGGTTAACCAAGTCGTTAAACCAAATGATAAGGTTTTAAAAAAATATAATCCTATATAAATTTGATTAAATGATTTTATTAAGACCATATAATTATATATTCGCATTGATGTCATTTTGGAACAAGTTGACATGAGTTACATGCATATTATATTATAGTATCTCATGTATTTATAAAAATGGAATTAATGGAATTTTATAAAAAAACTATTTTATTAAATGATTTTAAATCACTAAAAATATCATTTTAAACCAATTGAACATTATATGGTTTAAAATATAATCCATGGTCCAAATATTGGTCACTTGTCAATTTATATTAACATTATTGACCCCTAAGGATTAAAAAACATGGATATCATGACAATTGTTAAAAGGGTTAATGATGGGTTAAAAAAAATGAAAACGGTGAAAATAAAACCTAACATTTTATAATTTTTATTTGAAGAGAGTATTTAGAATTATTCTCATGATGTACTCAAATTATATCAATCTGGTTCCATTTTACCTTGAAAATTAAATTATATTAATTTATTACTTTAAGAAATTCAATGAATTCTCTCCCCTCACTTATAAAAGGGAAGCCGATATCTTGTCCTCTCTACACATAATTAGTTTATCTAAAAACATTCAAAATATATTCCTAATACGTCTCCCCACAATATAGTGGTTTTATTTTTGGAATAATACTAACCTTAGAGGGCTTAAGGTGCAACACAACGAATATTATCAGGAGAAGTGGTAGAACTTCTAACTAAATGATTTAGTTTTATTTTTTATTATACCTAATTAAAATATTCATCCACAATAATAATATAATAATATAAATATATTGCATATAATTTGATTCTATTATGTTTATTTCATTATATATTTTCATCTTCTCTTCTATAAAATGGGAAAGGAAAATATCTTTCTTATGTTTGGTAGACTACTGCCTCACAAACCACTATAATACCTTTTCCATCACAAAATCTCATAGATTTTTATAATTATGGATTTAAAATATATAGATATATTATATTAATTATATAAATATCATTATATAAGGACATGATATATTCTAGTTTCTTAAATTTCTATCCATTGAAAAAGTATAAGATCTTTCATGCATATGTATGGATTACCACCTCTATGAAGAGATGTGATTAATATTTCATAATCAAATCACATGGATTATATATATAAGTATATTTAATAAAATATTATTATATTTATGATATAATCATAACTTTATAAGAAAAAATAATACATAGTGTCTTTCTATCATGAATAATGGAAATGTTACTTATGCATACATACGACCTACCGTCTCCATGATTGTAATATAATTTATTTTTCATAACCACATTTTATGGTTAGTTCTAGATGTATAATTGATGTATAAATAAGATATTTATGGAATTACTATTATTCTGGTGATTATGGAGTAATTATCCCTTTGACTATAGTCAATATACTAAAGTCATTTTGGATATATGTTTTGAAAATTTTTAAAATGTCTAATGTGAACTTATTTGACTATGTAATTAAATATAACATGAAAATAAATAGTGTAAAATGACTAAAAAACATGGAAAACGTTTTTAATCAAGTAAATAAATAACAAAAATTTATTATTGAAAAATTTAAAGAACATACCTGACGATTCAAACTCGAGGTAAAATACACTTTACTTGAGAAATATCATTTAAAATATTTTAAAATTTTAATTTAAAAATATTTTGTTCCACATCCATATTATTTAAAATCCAATGTATATATATATTTCTATTGACATAAATTAACTATAAAAAACATTTTATTTCTATCTTGACTTCATTTCAAATAATTTCAAAAGGGATTTCTTTATATATTTTATACAAAACAATTTGAATTTATTTACAAAAAGAAAAAGGAATAGTCAATTTAAATGTATAAAGCATAAATGAATTTTCCCACAACCACAAAAATTATTTTATATTTGTATTACATTATAGTATTCCATATTTTATTTAAATAAAAATACTCCTTCCCTTTGTTCCAGGAATTTCAGATTCTCAAAACTAGGTTTTAATGGAAAGGGATATATCAATACATGGAAATATTTTACATATGGGTTAAAAGGGATATTTTTATGAGTTTAACTATTGAAATTCAAGATTATATGTGTTTTAACAATTTTACGGTCATTGGAAATTATTTATGATAGGGTGAGACCAGTATTTAACTCCAATTCATTTGGTAATGGTTATATTATCTGAATATTTTTTTGGAAGTTGATTGTATTCATTATTACGCTTATAAGAGTTCATATATGGGCTATTGGAAATAATATATGAATATGATGTACTAAGGAACCTACATGAGTTTTATATGCTTGATTATGAGTTTTCATGGAAATCATTTGATTTCAAAATGTAATCTAACTGTATTTTTTTTAATGGAATGATGGTACCCTCTTATGGTAAATAGGTATGTTTTTATGAAAATATTGTTTCAGTGGTTCTAATGTTTTCTATGAAACACTTATAATTATGTTTTTTTAATTTCTAATAAATTATTTTAGGAGAAATTTTGTTTAGTAAAAATGATTTCATGTGTAAGTAAATGATTATTTGAGCTCAATGTTTATTATATGAAAGGAAAACTCTTTTTTATGATACCATAATTTTAAAATTCATTAACATGTATCTTTTGTTTGTTTTCTACGTACCTTATTGATCCATTTTTTTCTGAATGAAACTTAAATTTTTTATTATCAAAACACTGGTGATGAAAAAGTAAGAAATCACAAGTATAATATAATGCATAAAAAATACATAAATGAAGTTAATCCAAATATAAAATATAGGAATTACCCCTCCCCAGTAACTATAACACGATTTCAAGCCTCCACCTTTGCATGATCGCTCAGCTAGGTGTCTTATATAAGGTTTCATATTTCTTGGATCAATATAAGCGCCATACCCTCTCATACATGTAAAAATGAATGGTAATTATTTGGTGAATGATTCCTATTATGATACTCATCTAAAGTTGATACTTATTGTGTGTTGGTTTCTTTCACACACAAAATTAAAAATAAATCCAACTTCTTAAATGGTGCCTCATATCCCACCTAAAAATCATAAAAAAAACCACCCCAAAAGTTATCAAATTTCAAATTGGGAATTTTCATGGATCTGCAATTCACCACTACCATAACTCCTCCAACCAAACACCGACAGTGTCTTTATGTCAACACAAGAATTCCAAACCCAAGTCACCATCGGAACATGCACAACCAAACTATTGCTGCATGCCTTCACTAAATCCATCGTTATTGGAACATCCACTCACCATCAAACCAACACACCATCAATCCATCCATTTACATGGTATAAAATCTATATAAAACCAAGGAAAACACAAGTAATAACACAAAACAAAACAGAAACACCCAAAACAAAACCATTGTATGAAATTAGCTGCATTAAAGAAGAAAACATAAGCCATATTCACACTATTATAACCATGAAAAAGTCCCAATAACAAGAACCATCCAATGGTGAAAAAAGATTGGTAGTTACATACCTTCCATGCCACCACCAGTGACACCCCATCCCACTAAGAACCAGGTCTACATCAATTCAAGGAAGACAATATAATGCCAATTTGGGTTGGATTACGAAAACCAAAATTTAATGGAACCACCATCTTCAGATATGGACCGACCAAAGATGAGAACTAGTTATTTGGGATTGAACTTCATAACTATTAAAGATCTAGATAAACCATAGCCAGGAGATGCATCAACTGGTGAGTGAGTAAGGCAAATAGATATATGAGGAAACAAAGACAACCATGAATCAAGATGTCATGGAAGAGAAAAATTAGAATGATCCCAAATGATACTGATTGTTTTGGAGGGTTGAAATTGTGTCTCCTTTATCGATATCAAATGTATAAATTTAATGTTTTTGTTTTTAGCACTGGTCCCAAGAGGGTAGGTCTAGGGATGATACATTTCATATATCTAATAAATGAATAAAATGGATATAGACTGACTCTTGTCATCATTCATATAATCAAAAATTATAGTGGATGACTTCCATATTGGAATCATCATGTGTTTCAGTATAATCATGATGTATTTTTAGAACTCATTTTTCATTCATATATTTAAAATGTAATATTATAATAAGAGTAAAAATATATAATTGGTTATCACCTTTGATTTAGCTATGAAATTTAGGTGATCGCACCGATCATATGTCGATATGTATAAGGGTTCATTTAGTGGATGATATCGATCTTACTGTTGTTATTGTTAGAAAATTATTTTATAAAAAATTATAATTATAAATTTATTGAAATTATTCACATCTTTTGTTAATTAATAATAAATATTCAATAGTTTACATTTGAATCTGATCTAACATAACACCAAATGAGCAGTGAAAAAATTAATATTCATAGAGATGAGATATTTTAGTTCATCGAATTGTATAATGGTTATGGTTACTCATTGGAATATAGAATAGGTATCTCAAAGTCTTCTTTTGTTATATAAGAGGTTATGGGTATATATAGAGATGTAGGGATGTAAAAATAGGCTATTGTAGATGTCGTAGTATAGAGTATGGAGCTCATTATGGATTCTTAGTTTTAATATCTTTGGGTATATTATAAGGAGAGATTTTCATAGTTGTCAGCACATATAGATGATTTGATGGAGGCATTTTCCATTAATGATGAAAATGTTAGCATCATATAAAAAATAGAAATAAACTACAATTAAATTTAATTTTATTAATATATGTATAATATATAACATTTATATATTTTGTAGGCTCAAGATGTTCCTAGTGGGAATTATCATGAATGTATAGGTGATCTGGATACAGATAAACCATACAATAGATTTATTTTTTAGTACTTTTATTATTATTCAAAATTTCATTTTAGATGTATATATTTTTTTCAATATCTATTATGGTTATAAAATAGAAAAATATTCTTCGCACACCATAGTGTCACTATCAAAATTTACCAAAATGATCCTGAATTTGTATGACATCATAGGAAAAAGAACCAAAAATTAAATTATGAAATATAGGCACTATCAACTTATCAATATGATTTAGAGTTTTCTCGGGATGATTGAAAATTAATTTTTATTGTTTTAAAAAAATTAAAATAAGAATGTAACAGTTAAAACATCTGGAGAAAGAAAAAAATAATGTAAAATAATAGGAAAATTACCATCGAATTATTTTTGACATGTTTAATAAGAAGAAACAACAATCTGAAAAAATGTGACCTGAATGATTGAAAAAATAGTTTATAATGACATGAATGATTTTAAAAACATGTTCCTAAGAATAAAAAGTAAGATAATGAACTTGTATTTGCATGAAATATTATGAAAATTATTGAAAAATAATTTTTGAAATGTAGTAATAGATAAATCATCCATCCAAGTTTTGGTTTTATCTGCATGACGAAAAAGGAATTTATTTAGTGTTTTAAAACTCAAAAACATGTCTTTAAAGATAAAATGCTAGAAAAAGACAATGAATTAAAGTGAATTAATAGGAAAAAGTTATTTTGAATTATTTGTGACATGTATGAATATAAATCACATCAATCAAACATACATTATTCTCAAAATGGATAAATAACATGTCTCTAAATCTATGAAAGTGTTTAATGACATGTTTCAATGTGTCAAAACTATAAAAATACACTCGTATTTTCAAAAAATCATTGAAAATTTTCTATGGTTAATTTTTAAAATATAATATTCGAAACCATGTCAATCTGAGTTTTGATATTCCAGAGAAGTTTAAATAATCATTTTTACTATTTTTAAACTTTGAAATGTCCATGCGGGGGAAAATATAGAAAATAACTTCATATTGATTTGAAATCATCAGGAAATAATTATTGAATTGTATACAAAGATAAACTATCAATATGATTTTTAGTATTATCATAATGACTAAAAAAATAATTTTAAAGATATCAAAGTCTTTAAAAACACGTGTCAATGGATCAAAAATTTTAAACAACCCCAGATTTATATCAAAATAGAAGTTAATAACCACTGATTTATTTTTTAAATTTAATAACAAACCATACATATATATAAGTTATAGTTTTCTTAGGTCGGATGGAGATGTATTTTTAGTGTTTTAAAACACTAAAAGATGTATGTGACTGTCAAAACCTAAAAAATAATGATATATTTATATTAAATAATAAGGAAAAATATTTAAATTAACACTCTATTTTCGAAAAGAAAATATGTTAATCTGATGAGTGATGTTCTTGGAATGACTAAATAAGAGGTTTTTTGAAATATCTAAGCCATTAATAGCTTGCATCAAGAGGTAAAATCAAAGAAATAGACCTTTCATGTATAATAATTCATAATGAAATGAATAACTATTAATTTTTGTAAAGTATGAAATGATGCAACATCAATCTAAGTTACAATTTTCTTAAGATGAACAATAATATGTTTTTGGTGTTTTAAAACATTAAAAAATTTGTCTAATGTTTTAAACTCATAAAACGAATATTAATTGACATAAAATTATTGGAAAATGTTCTTAAAATTATTTTGGAAATATTAGAATAGATAAAATATCAATTATATATGAAATGTTCTCATAATGACTAAATAGAAAACTTTTAAAGATATAATGTTTTCAAAAACATTAATTTTGGAATCAAAATCAAGAATATGAACTTATATTTTGGTAAAATCTCAGTATGCTATTTGAATATTAATTTTTAAAATATAGGAACTAATTTCACATCAATTAGAGATACATTTTTCCCAATTACTAAAAATGCACGTTTTTTGTTTTAAACCTTTAAAATGTAAGTTTAATGGTTAAAACCTAACAACTTATCTATAATTTTAATTACAGCATTAGAAAATGAAGTTCTAATTTTTTACAAAACATGATAATATATGAAGCATCAATCCAATGTGTGGTTTGCTTAGAATTACAAAATAAATAGTTCTTAAAGATATCAATTACTTTTTAAACATGTGATATGGGGTCAAACCCAAGCAAATGACCTTAGATATTGATGACCTCAAATTAAAATGGATGATGATTTATTTTTAAAATGTAGGAACTGATGGTACATCAATCTAATTTTTGATTTTCTTATGATGATCAAAACCTCATTTTTAGTGTTTCGAAACACTAAAACATCTATATAATTTTTAAAACCTAGAAAATAAACATATATTTCTGTGAAACAATATGGAAATGTTCTTTAAAAGTTTTCCTCATATTTGAACCGAGGACACATTAATTCAGTGTGAAATGTTCTCAAAATGACTAAATATACAGTTTTTAAAGATATAAATGTTTCTAAAAACTTTCTTTAGGGGTAAAACCAAGAAAACAAACATTGATTTCAATGAAATAAAATGATAATTACTACTTGATGATTTCTAAAATATAAGAATTTACATGGAATCAACTCATGTTATGGTATTCTTTAGATGATGGAAAAAATTTATGATACTTTAAAATTATAACCACAAATTTAATGTCCAATACCTTACTAATGACCTAAAATTTACATGAAATAATAAGATAATAGTCCTTGAAATATTTTTGATATATTTTATGTGATAGAACATCAAGATGTGATGTGCATGTAATGATTGTATAAGAAGTTTTGAAAGTAATTTTTTTTCAAATAACCATTTTATTAAAAATTTAATATTTTATCCTAATAGATTAAATTTCATAATTTTAAAATATTTTTTACTTTAAATTATAAATTTATATTAAATAATACTAAGGGAACTAATGTTTAAAAGCATCATTTTTAAATTATGTTTCCCTTATATTTTGCATTATAATTTAAAAGATAAAACTATAAATTTTAAAATTTGAATTAGATAAATATAAATTCATTTTTGAATTTAAAATTTCGAAATCATTTTAGAATGATTTTTTTGGGATTTTTCTAATAAAATAGTTTTTAAGTAAATAGTGAATTTTTTAGGAATAACATGAATTTGATGAAATTATTTTTATATAATTGTGAATTAAAAATTCATGGAACCTTTTTATAAGGTAAAATATGCATTTTATAAGTTCTTTTATAATTATAATTTTATTTAATTTATAAACCCATATTTTATATTTTATAATATAACTTACATTTTTCCAATAAATTGTTTTTAATACATTATACATTTCTTATTTTAGAAATAATTATTATAAATTTTCAAAAATTGAATGAATGTTAAAAAATAAATAATAAGGACCATTTTTTTTTGGGGATAAAAAACAAATTAAATTTGAAAGAACTAGTTACCATAGTTAAAAGAAAACTGATAGAAAATGATTACCCTAAGAGGTAATAGAAAAAATCATAAAAACACATTTTAATTGGTTGATTGAGGTGATTATTTATTTTATATCTTATCGAATATATTTTTTATCAATGTTGGAGCCATTTTACATGGGATCTCATTTCCATTATTATAATATTTTGGGTTTTTTACCAAAAATGTGATACCTTTTCACATTTAAAAGGGGTTCTTCTCTCTTCAATTCCCCTTACAAAAAAACATGTTTAGTTAAGTAAAAAATATAGTAAAAATCCTCTACACACTACTATACATCATAATGTGTTTATGGTATTCTCAAAATACAATCCATCAAATGATTATCCCCCTTCGTAAAGGAGATTATCTGAGAAGTTTAGTATATGTTCCTAACATCTCTTTCTCTTTTATATTATCTTATGTGTAATTATTCATTCAATTTTTTAACCATATCAAAATTATAAAATCAATAACTTTATTATGATGTTTTTTATTATAATTTTTCTTCAATATTTAATCACCCTTCCCTTTTCCAAATAAAACGAAAAATGACATTTTTTTGGGCTTGGACTGCCACCTACAAAAAACTTCATCTATCATTTCCCATTACCACTTTACAAGGATGGTCCTAATGTTGTTTTTGATAAATATGAATGTTACTTATAAAATATTTGTTATTCTTAAATGATAAAAAATATTATTATTCTCTTGTTCTATTGATAATGAAATATCCAACCATATGTATTTATATACTACCACCTCCATGAGATGATTGATTTTAAATTTTCTTTTCATCACTACCATAAATGGATGGTAATTAGAATTGTTTTATATTTTAAATATGATTTTTATGATATAATTAATGTTTTAATATGAACAATTAGGGAACCTATTAATTATATGATCAATAAAAAATTAGCATTAACTTAATCATTTAAAACAAGATTTCTATGGGGAAAATATATAATTAAAATTATGGAATATTTTCATATCCATTAATTCTTCATATACATAATTTATATATTTTATATATCACACTAATAAATACAATATTATATAATTATTCTATAGGTTTAAGGATATTATAACTAAATCATCTCATTATCATCAATAACCATGGCATGTTCATGTTTAGGTTGGTTTGACGCCTACATGAACAATGCTATAAAATTATATATGGGATGATTATGAAAACATTATTAATGGTATAATATAATATTAATATATAAAAATAACAATATTTTCGTTTTCTTTAATATTTATCAATATTTAACTGATTAAATACGCGAAACCATTTTTTGGTTAAAAATCACTGAGAAATGTTCGTTGTCAATTACATAATCTATGTTAAAGAATAAAATATTGCATAAAGAGAATTTAAACGTTATAAATAATTATAATTCATCAATTATGGTAATTTAATAAACTTGGAATTATTAACATTGGGTGAATAAAAAATAACAACATCACTATTATGAAACTAGTATAAAATGATCAAGATTACCCACACCCAAAATAAAAAATTGGGAATATCTGACTAATATAAATTTAGTAAATAATTATAAATGAATTTTATTAAAGGTTATGTATATGATAGAGATTCCTAAATAGGTGATTATGATTTTAATATTTTTATATAAAAGCTTAGGGTACATGGGACTAAGCGGGGAAACAAGGTAAGGGGATCTTTGTCTCAAATTTAATTTCTTGAGACTCATTTGACAATGGGAATAATAATACATTTAATAGAGTGTGATTAATATCTAATTAATGAATTTAAACACATTCATATGGTTTTAATATTAATATCATTTACTTCTTTTAAATTTACATTGATTCAAAATATACCCAACTTGAAATTGGTTTTGATAAATATGTTACTCAAACTGTAAGGGTTTTGTTTCCAATATAATTTTCAAATTTAATAATTTTTGAAAAGATTATATATAAGTAATTTTTATTCATTATAAAAACTATCAAAATTTTATTTTTATATTCATGGGGTTTTATATATTCCCTTGATATTTCATTTTTCCTTGAATCATATTATAACTAAATACTTTCTTATATGTGAAACTGACCATATCTATTCCTTTCAGTTAGGAACATGTATTTTATATTTCCTAAATCATTGTATTCTTTTGAAAATTTACATAGTTATATTGTTTATATTGATCAAAGTGTATAGATAATCTAATTTTAATGTTTTATATGTGAACAACTCTTTTCCCCATTATTTTTATTTTATATTAAAATTTATTTTGAATATTTAATGGGTTTATAAAAGAAAGTAGTACTATCCTTTATTTGTAAAATAATATTATCTATTTTTTAAAAAATATCATGTATGCTTTTAATTTACAAATTGATTTTTACCGATTCTTATAAAACTGGTTTTCTTCCAAATTCACATCTTTTGATATATATTATTAATTTTTAAGTATATTATTTTAAAAAACCTTCTAAATTATTTTTGTTGATGACTTATGTAATTTCCTTACATTTTGGAAGAATGATACATCAAAACCTTTTTCTTCCCTAATCAGCCAATAGCATGATCCTATGTTTTAACCCAATGCCTTAACATTGTGAATAAACTAGTTTTGATTGATTTCATTTATAGGTGTTCACTTAGATTCCATACATCGACTTATTTGGGAAAATTATTGAATTAATTTAATTACCTTTTACTATATGGTGTATATACCATATTATGCACTATCTTTATTGAATTATAATTAGTTAGAATGTTACTTGATGCCATTATATACACATTTATTTTACATTAGTTTATTATGTTATGATTATTAATGATATTATTAATTATTTCCTTCCATGAATCCATATGCAACCCATTTTATTTACATGTATTCTTTAAGATATATTGAATGAAACCCATTTTCATTCCATTGAATATTTATTCTATAACTGTGAATGATTTTAATTTTGAATGTTTTGTGAAAAATATTTAATTTACATGGTCTATTTATAATGTGATAAGTGATTGATTTTGAGTCGAATTTATAAGTATGGATGATGATGGGAAGGGTCTTATATCACCCTATAATTAATTGGTTTATAGTTCATATCTCCCGAGATAAGAAATAATGAGTTAATTTTAGTCACTGATAAGTGTGGGAACTAATGATGTTTCTCATGAAAGTAATGCTCCATATACTAACATTTATGGGATATTTTTAATATTTTTCATAGTTTTGTTCTTATTCTCATGACTGTGTTAAGTTATCTTAGATCCATTTTATTGAATCATGTTTCCACACTCTTTTGATTAATTTCTTGGGTTATGATAATCCATATTACAGGGTTTATGATCTATTATTTTTTGGGAATAAATTATATTATGTATGTTGATTATACACATATGGTTATACTATTTTTTCTTATGATATTTTATTTTCATCATTAATTTTTACCCTTAATAAGAATCTAAGACCACCTCTTTCTTATGTTTCAATTTCCATGGTTAAGTTGATGATTTTAATGTAGAATATGTTTATGAGGTAGTTTAATTGGTAAACATTATGAATAAATCTTCACAAGGGTGGTAAAATATCCTTCTTATGTAGTTAGTCCTCAGGGAAACCAAACCATACATTATTGGGATTTAATGATAAATTGTGATATAGATATTTAAACTTATATAAATGTTGTAAAATAAAGATATGTCTACATCATGATTCTATAATCTATTTATTCTTCGTATTAGGATAATTTTGTTTAAACACATACGAATAATTATAAGGTTTATTTCTATGTATAATATAACATCTTGAAATATTGGTAATGTAACGTTTGTTTGGTTATCCTGGAAGTAACATCCCTATTTGGATACTAGCAAGTGAATGGAGTAGTGAGACAAAATCAATGAGGGATAATTATATCGAAAAGGGTTGGTTGATAATTGACTCAATCATCACCCAAATGCACAGTGAGTGGTCTTATGAATTCACACATAGAAAAAAACTCTTATGGGATATGTTCAGGTTAATAACATAAGCTATAAAAATAGTTATAACAGATTAATATTTTGGTTACTTTAATGGATTAGGATACGAAGTATGAGAGTAAAAAATATAAAAATACCTAGGTTAAACCAAGGGATTTATGGGATAAAACAAGTGTGAAATAGTTTAAATAAAAGTATCATAGTTTAAAATAGATTCACTGGATAAGCTATCGTAGGTTTGAGTTTTACTGTCCATATGATCATTTACTTTGATTCAGTTGGATGTTATCATAATCATTTTGGTTCTAATATTTGGTTGGGAACATGATCCTAAAAATGAAGGTGTGGAAACTATATCTCTGGATACTAATAAGACTTATCAATATAGGGTTATATTGGATAAGTGGTTTATAATGTTAATATATGTGTATTATGAGGGAAAATGTATCTTAAAGTGTATTCCCTAACAAAAAATATTTGTACTTCATAAAATATATTTATTAATTAATCTTTATATATCATTAAGTATTGTTATTATAAAGTAATAATTAAAATTTTGGAGATGAAAATTATTTAAGGGGTGGGGAGAGAATGTGATGCCCAAGGTCATAGGTTCTATTGTTGTTGTTGTTATTATTATTATTATTATTATTATTAATGTCTATAATTTATAAAAACATTTCTACATTCATTCATAAGGATTAAACGATGATTAAAAAATGTTCCCCATAATATAAGAACAAATATAAGACATTATTAATTCATAGGTGGAACATTAAAAAAAATAACATAATTTTTTTCACAGTATTGATTATTACTCACTAAAGATGAAATACATCCCTTAAAAGTGTATATATCAATAGGTGCAGTAAATAGAAGAGAAAATTTTCATGACAAGGATATATTCAGGATCAAATTAAACCTTGAAGATCATCAATAGCCAAACAAAACCTATAATGTGGAATAGAACCATGACAAGAGAACAAATTATGAAAAATATATAATAGGAAATAATAATTGTGTCTTGAAAATTGAGAGTGGAATGAATGAATGACTTATAAAATCTACATATAAGAATAATATCTGGTCATTATAAATATTGTTTTTGTAAATATAGTCATTGAAAATTTGTTTGTTGAAAATAACATCATTTCTAATATCGTCATTATCCACATAAATTATAGGTATACTAAAGGAACATATTATTATATAGAAAATAAAAAATAACATTATTCATAATGAAATAAAAATATGATATTAAATTATTATATATATTTTATTTATGTATAAATATCAATATTATTATTAATAAAATTTCATATTATTAATATATTAAGTTCAAATAATGTTTTTAATACCAATGAGGTTGTAAAATTAAAAATTAGAATATAATTAACTAATTTTAATTGAATTTTTTTTAAGAATAT
Organism: Viscum album; assembly: GCA_963277665.1. Lineage (NCBI taxonomy): Eukaryota > Viridiplantae > Streptophyta > Magnoliopsida > Santalales > Viscaceae > Viscum > Viscum album. The sequence goes on from OY728131.1 coordinate 1,590,074,047, forward strand.
TTAGTATAAAAGTATTTCTTAAGGGAAAGATTTGCTAAATAATGAATATTTTTTCTGAATATATTTAATTGAGTAATTTTAAAAATTATATATTTTAAATTAAAAATTGTTATGAAGTAATATTAATGAAAAATAATGTTTAGAATTTTCATCTTTAATAAATAAAATTATCTATATAGTATCATCATTTAATAGTTAAATTTATATATTTCAAAATCATTATTTGATAAATATGACATGATTTTTTATTAATAATTTAAAAATCAACTAGGTATGGATTTTTGGTATTTTTCTGAAAATATTTATGTTTTGGTAAATAGTGAAAAATAACTTTTTTAAAAATAACCCGACTTTAATGTCGTTATTAGAATATGATTTTAAAATTATGAAAATTTTTTATAATAACAATTTTTTTTTATAATCCAATTTATAGTTTTTAAAATGTATATTATTAATTTATAGACCCAAATTTTATATTTTAAAATTTAAGATATATTTTTCAGTAAAACAAATTTTAATACAGTATAGATTTAATATTCTAAAATTAATTTTTATCACTTTTAAAAAATTGAATCAAATGAGAATAATTTAAAATTTGGAATCCCTATTTACAAATTATATAATAAGGACTATTTTATTTTTGGTAATAATGTATAAATTATAGAGGTAAAAACTAGTTACCATGCCGAAAACAATAATGGTTAAAAAATTAATAACCTATGAGATGAATGGAAAAACATGTTAAAAACATTTTTAATTTCCCGGTTGAGGTTTGAAATGAAAATAAATATTATAATCTCTATTATTTATCAATTTAAGACTCATTTTTATTGATAGTGACTTTATATTATTAAAAGTTTTTGGGTATTTAAAAAAATGAAACTTTTTTTCACTTACAAAAGGGGATCTTCTCACTCACTTACCCTTAAATTAAAACACCATTATTTCATCCAAAAGTAATCCCAGGACAATCCTAAACACTCTTATTAAACATAATGAGGATTTAGTATTCTCAAAAGACCATCCCAAAAAAATAAACACCATTAAAAAATATATAATCCAAGAAGTGAGGTATAAGTTCTTAACCTCTCTTTGTGTCTTCTTTCCCAAATTTATTTTTTCCACATCAAAATGATAACATAAGTATCCTTATTAGAATATTATGTTCTTACAATTATTCTACCAAAGTTTTTGGTATTTACAAAAAATAAATTCCTTTTCAATTATAATATGTTTCCTTATAATACTAGTATTATATCCTCATGGGGTTTTAAGAGATATATATTTCACATTCTTTAATTTTCTATTGATTTAAAATATTCCCCAATTGAAATAGGTATTAATGAAAATGTTAATCAAACCATAAGGGTTTCATTTTAAATATTTATTTCAATAACAATATTGTTTTGGGAAGATAATATATATGAATAATTTTTATTATTTATAAAACATATCATCATTTCCTCTGTATATTCTTCGAGTATTATATGCTCCCTAGATATTTAATTTTCACTTGAAAAATATTCCAAATGAAGTTTTTCTTTTATGTGAACCTAATATTATCACTTATTTTTATTTAAGAACCTCCCTTTTTTTACATGTCATATTTCATTTCTTTCTTTTGAAAATGTCGTTATCTATACCTCAATAATTGATTTAGGTCATTTTATACTACATGATCTTCTTAAAAATGTTGGAGGTAGGTTTTGAACATTTTCCGTATGGGCCATTTTCACCAAAGTTTAAAAATAATAATTTATAATGTTTTCTATTGGAACACCTATTTCCATCATCGCTATTCTTTTTAGTGATGATTCATTAATATGAATTAATGATTTACCAAAATAAATTGTTACTATCCTTTATTTATAAAATAATTCTATCTAAAATGATTTCATAATGATCATTGATATTTCATATATTTTAATATATTTTCCCTAACACTCCTAAAAATTATTTTCATATATATATAAAAATTATTTTAAATACAATATGCTTTATCATGGATATTATTATAATTTAAGAACCCACCTTCTTTCTTTGTTGGGCCCATGTAATGTCCTTCTCTTTTGGAGGAGTCATGCATCATTACCTTTGTCTTACCTAATCATCTACTATGTACGATCCAAAATATTCTCCGAATGAATTTAACTTAAGAAGATCACATTTTTTATTCATTTGATTTATGATTTTTTTACCTTTATTAAAACACCATGATATTTTAGATTATGTTTTTCTATAATTAAATACTATCTTCTCGATATCTTTCATTACATGCGACCCCAAGTCTCTATGAACTGTGATATAGTAAACTATTATAAGAAATCCATTAAATTGGAAGATATGAATTGAAATAATAATATTCTGGAAAATATTTATAAATATTTTAAATATTAAAAATTCATTTAAAATTTCATAACAAGTAAGCACTTAATTTCCAATAATGTCAATTTAGGCTTCAAAATATGTTTTCTTTAAAATGTCTTTCATTTCATTTTACATTCATGAAAATTATAATTGATGTTAAAAACTTTTATAAATTTTAATTTTGCAAAATATTATAATTTTTTAAATCATAAAATCCATATTATTTTAAGGCGAACTTTTTTGATTTTTTCTAAAAACATTTATTTTTTAGTGAATAGTAAAAATGTTGCTTTTATTAAAATTATCATTTGTTTTAATGTAAATATCACTTTATGTTTTTAATTTGATATTAAATTATTATAAAACCCTGATAAATATAATAATATAAATAACTATACAATAATAATAACTGTACTTTATTTTGGTACAACTTAATTTTTGGGCTTAAAAAGAAATTTTTCTACAAATCTATTTGTATACACAGAATGTTGTTTTATCATAATAAATTAAATTAAACTATATTTATAATGATTTAATTAAATTTATATATTATAAATTCAGTACAACATTTTGAAATTCCTTTTATGGATTTTATAAGGAAAATAAGGGAACTAAATTGAGTTTTATGCTTAAGAAATCATTTTTCGTATATAGGTTTTTATTTTAGTTTACACAATAAATTAAAATTAAAATATAAAAATTGGAGAAATTTAATTATGTAAAATAGTTTATATATTTTTAATGATCATAAATAATATTTTTTAATGTTTTTAAATTAATTTTTTCTCATAGTTAATAGTAAAAATAATAAAATTTTGTTACTATAGTTATTGTTAAAATGGGTTTATCGGAGGGGGGGGGGGAGTTAAACCATGTGATACGCATAGTATGGCCACCTAGATCAATAAAATTATTGTTTTATAATGATATTTAAAATTTATAATATTATAACATTGAATAACATTCTATTTGGATCCACTTTCCCATGAAATTGATATTAATAAACTGAAATCTTTTATGAAATTCCATGTGTGCCCCCCCACATATTAAAGGAAACCTATTATCATCCATTAATCACACAGTTTGAACCTTGTATATGAGAAAATACCTTCTCAAAAACATTACTGGAATCATTACAATCATCCAAGATATTCTTTTATTCTCCTAAAACAAATCATTCAAGGCTTAACGAGTGAGTCAAATGAGGTATCTCAAAGAAGAGGTATAAATATTAACTAAGCCCTTTCAATTTTATTTCTTATTCTACATCCTATAAATTTTTTTAATGCATAGAAAAATTATCACTAAAGTATCATAAATAAATAGATATTTTACTATGGTGATGAAACAACCATTTAGCACCTCTTCTCAATCCAATGGGAGATGAAAATATCGCCTATGCATACGTGTGGACTACCGCCCCACATAGCGATACGACTAATTTACACCACCAAAATTGGTTATTATGACTTATTTAATGATTATATATGATAATTAATTTATAATAATGATTTTATAAAACTGATTAAATATTAATCTTTCTGTCATTCCATCCATCAAAAAATAGAATTGTCACTTGTGTGTAGGTACAAAATGTTGTCTCCACGTGGTGATGTAACTAATTTTTCATTAGTGATTTATATGAATGATTATGAATATTTAAATAAGAAATATATAATTTATTTATATATTTATTAACATTATGGTGATGAATGAACCATATTCAATGTTCAAGGACCAAAACCGACAAACCAAAATATACATGAAAAATGAAACAATTAACAACTGAAATGATAATGAAAATAAAATATTATTAACAAATGGGCGAAAATATGTTATAATTAAACTATGAATGGTATTATAGAAATTATTATGGACAAATTATACAATTATAATAAATTTAAATCTTTTATATAAGTGTTTAGAGAGCTTATGAAGCAATAAAGACTTGAAGTAAAGGTTTCTTTGTGTTATTTTTAAATTCATGATACCTATATGATATTTCACACCATAATTTATTTTATGTGGTGTGATTATATAATAATGAATTTATTTTAAAATATAAATTAAATTAATTACTTTTCATATCATGTTATTTATTTATATTTCATTTGATTTAAATGACACCAATGTTTTATGGGTTTTGTCTCAACTTATATTCATTGAAAAATTTTTTAATGTTAAGAATAAATTTATTATTTATATGATGTATATACTTATGAATAAGGTATTTGGAATTAATTAATGATTTAATTAAATTTATTTACATAACTATATGAATTCCAATCATCCATTGACTTTAATTTATAAAATTTATATAGTCATAAGGGATATTCATCTCCATTTTGTTTCACTGTGACATGTTTAGTGTTATACACCTACATTTTTTTAAAAGATGTATCTACTACCACATTAATTTTCTATATCATGAATATAATTAATACCATATTATTTATGGTTTTATTTGATGTTATTTATTCCATGAGGGTTATGATAAAAAAGTTACCATAACGGTACAAGTTTTATGTTATAATCTCATTTTACTAGTATTTTTTATAGTTAAATATTCTGATGGAAAACATTTATGACCCCTATATTTTAAATATTATATATTTTATTATAATTTGGTTATTTATGTGTATTTAATGCTTTAATTTATTATTTACCTCTTTAATTAGTATATAGACCGAAATAACGGTTTTAAGGAAAACATATCATATTTTTCCTTCTATTGATAATTTTTTATTTGATGTCCATATTATCAAGAATAATTTTTATTATATATAAATATTATTTAAATTAACATTTAATATGTTTTAATTTCATTACTAAGGTTTAAAAACAACCTTCTTATCATTTCTTAAATGTGGCACTTTTTACTTTTTTATAAAAAATATGAAAGGATTTTTTATTTTAATATACACTACATGAACTAATTTATGAGCCATTATAGATACTATTTTCCTTAAATATTATTTTAAATTTTTTAATTTTTTATTTAAAAATTAACTTTTTTCATTAATATATTAGAATCTTTTAGATTCTAAATAAGTGTTTTCAAATATAAAGGCTATTTTTCTTAAGAAATGTTGTAGTGATATTTTAATGTTATTTTTATTTTTAAAAACATCTTAAGATTATTATTATGATTTACTAAGGGTATGATCCACTCTTACCATCTATCATACTTCTCTATATTCTTTATTATTATGATGATAAAATTTTTAGGAAACTCATATCTTTTCAACAATATATGATATGCTGATATGATGGATGTTTTATGTTATTGTGCCACTTATATACTTGGTTTTCATTAATTGATTGGTTAGACCAGAATTATATATACCATTAATAAATTGGGTAAATATTGATAACTTATGAGATAATGAGGAATATAATGGGGAGTGAACATAGTTCAGTAAGGTTTTTGTCTAGTAAGATAGTCTGGGGTGTATAATCTGACCCATATAATAGTATTAGTAGTGAAACTTGAATATGTAAATGAAAAGATAGGGAGTGAAACAAATTCAATATTATATTGTTGGCAGTGTTCATTGACTAAGGAAATAATTTTCTATGATTATGTGTATTCCAAAAAATTATATATTATGCTTGTGATATGTTTTTCTGACTCATGATTGATTATTGATGATTCTACACTCTTATATATTATGTATTTTTAATGAATAAAATTTATACCAAATTTCATGATTATGATTTATTATTTTATTGGTGTGATTTTCTAATATTTATATACTTTTCTCATACCCTTATTCTTATATTATTGTCACTTATGATCATTTAATTAATATCTCTTATGTTTAATATTACTAATAATATAAGATCAATCTATAAGGTAATATATCCATATTTTGACACCTTTACATGTTTTTGAAGCCCTTCTTTCTTAGAGGAGGCTTAGTAGGGATTTAGAGGTGTTTGGCTACTAAAAGTTTTAATTAGGTTGAATTTACAATATAAAGGAAGTGTTATGACATAAATGAGTTTTTGTGGAAAAAATGGGGTTTAAAGAATTTGTAGGAAAATTCACAGGATTTTAATTTATGATGTAATATTAATATTTACATTGTAAATAAACAAATAATTTCACTCGAGAAATTTAGTCATGATAAACTCATGTTGTAAAAATTACATTTATAACATGAATTAAATATAGGCCTTGTGGTTTTCAGTTATTAATTTTTTTGTTGAAGTTAATGTTAAATGTATTTATGACGTAAACAAGGTGTTTATACCATAAATATTCCCTATGCATTGAGATTTATAACCGAAATCACATTGGGTTTTCTAAAACCCTATATATTCTCTCTTAAGGATCTAGTTAGCCATCATTGATTTCTATAAGATATTGGGATCCATTTAAAGGGGGTTGATTCCAAGATTCCATAATCGATCCACAACAATACATGGTTAGTTATATATTATTCACGTGTGGTTATCATATATTCTACCTATAATTTCATTATTTCTATGAGAGGAATGTTCCACTCTGTGTGGTAATGATGTTTTTTTTGTTGTTGGCATGTTTGTGGTGTGACATCCTTACAGGGATTCAGTTTTCTTGTGGCAGAGGTAACCACAATCCATGAGGATGATCTGTTCTCATGAAAAGAACATTAACATCTTTTAATTAGATTATTCTTGATTCTCATATTTATTTACATCAAATGGTAAATATAACATGGTTTATACATTGGGATGTAAATTGAATTAACTTAAAAAATATTAAACCTGATTAATAAATAATTGGATTGGTAATGATATGTTGTTACTTCCCACCATGATAATGGCTTGCATCCTGATTTTATGGATAGTGTTCTAAGAATACTATGATTATGTTTCATTTTTTGGTCCATGGTTTATCATTTGCTTCTTAAAAGAAAAAAAATAATGTAAATTCATAATTATTTGATAAATTGTATTAATAATTAAGGAATAAGGATGTTTAAATGAATATGGAAATTCTTATAATTTTATGATAATTATAATTGATTCAATAAACATGTTTAGTTGAATGAGATCTTCCATGTGAGAATGGAATAGATAAAAAATTTGAAGTATGATATTGCATGTTGGTAACTATGAAATTAAATTTCATGTAAATTGTTAATTTAATTTCTCTAGTTTTTTGAAACAATAATTAATGAAAATATCATTTTAAATATTTTTGTTTCTTATTTCAGATGATTCCTTTGGTTTCTCATAGTTGGATCATGTAAATAATGAATTAGATAATTTCAAAAAAAATAAAAAAATGTTGTTTTTTAAATATCAATCTTTAGGGTTGATGATTATTGTTTTATTAAAAATGTTGAATACTTTGTGTTGAGATCCATGATAACTCATTTTCATGTGAAGGTTGAGCACCTTGTTTTAGGTAAAAGTTACCCAGTGGAATTTTATTTTTTTCTTGTCACCTTATGAAGTTATTTGGATGTGAACCTTATACGTGATGGTCTATGGGAATGGGATGGTTGACCCTAGGATGAATGATGTGATATGAGGCAGAGAGGCATGTATATGGTGGAATCAGTTGACACATGTGATAGTGATATGTATAGGGTTACACATATCGTTTTCAGGGATATAACATGAGAGTATGAAATGGGTTAAATTGGGATAACCCATTGGTATGATTATTATGGATGCTTATTTTATATGAATCTATTTAATGGATAAAGGCCTGGTTTCTTGTTTATTTATATTCCTTTACCCACTGTTTGAAAAATTTATATGTGCTTGGATTCATTTCATAATTGTAGTATATTACGTTTTCCTAGAGTACATAGATTATGGAATGATGTTAGTAATGAATAATAAATGTCTAACCCATGGGTTTGGTTCTTGGAGAAACACAAATGATATGTTATTCTTGAAAAACTATGGACTTGGTTTGGATGATGCCTGGAGGTCATAGACTTATTTTTGATGGATAATAATGTCTAATGTGGAATAATATTGATGGTTAATTAATTTATAATGAATTAATTAATGTTACTTTTATTTTTAAATAAAAATAAGCAATTTAATTTATCGCTTTAAAAAGATTGTGTGCATATAGGGAATTTAGTGTTAGTAGTGGTAGTTGGGATTCTCAGTGATGTTAGCTAGATTTATGTTTAAGACTAAGTTATTCAAATTGCGTGGCTATGAGATATATTACATCATATATATTCTATGCTTTCTTGTTCTACCCCAACAATGTCAGTTAGGATGACATACACCCAGTGAACTCTTGGAGGGTGTTTTCTCTTCCACCATAGTGAGAGGATGGATGGTTGACTACCCCCTCAAAACCCACTCTTGTCTCTTAGTAGTATTATGTGCTAGTATGCAAGACAATTAGTCTCCCCATCTATTTTCATAGAGGGATGTCATGGATTTTTGATATATCACACACAATAATCTTCATGTATAGTAACCATATAGTTATTATAGTTATGACATGCATAGTTTTTGATGACTCGAGGTACCTTACTCAGTGTATGGGATATGATGGCTTGGAGTATAATACCGGATGTATGATGCACATCATACGAGCTGTAGTGGATCCTTAAAAATACTTGGTTACTATATAAATATTTGGTGCGGGATGATCTAGTGTTTTGATGAATGAGGTACAAGTTTTCATACTTACCCCAATTGTTTATGAGCTGAACTACTTTTAGAGAGTGATGGATCAAGATGTGTAGTGTTGGAAAAGAGTAAAAAACTAGTGGTGAAGAAGTACTGGGGTACCCCATATTATTCATTACATTAATATATGAAATATTTCAAGTAATACTTTGTGTGAGATAAACATGTTGAGGATGGGAAATTAGTATACTTATTAAGGTCATGATTTAGCTTCACATATTGTTCATTGGGATTTAATATACATTATTTATAATTTTTAAAAGAGGATATAGAAAGGATCTTACTGAGTGTACTGTCAAAATCACCCCACATATATATTTTTTTGGGAAGAAAGTTCAGGTGGTAGATTTTTCTGGATATTACTATGTCATGGTTTTATAGGATCTGTTTGAGCTTTGTGGTCACTTTCGAGATTTCCTTTTTCATACTTCTAGTTTCAATTTTTGTTGTTTTATTATGGTATGACATTTCATTTATGCATTATAGTTTCCTTTTCATGTATATTATTAGGTGTTATATGGTTTATATAACTTTTATTTATCTTCTTTATGATCACTTAGAGGCTAATTCCTCTCATTTTCATGCTTATTATACCCTCAGTTCTAGTTGCCAACTAGGAGCCCATAATAGGTGGGACTCTTATGATCACCATCCTCCTCTGATTGCAGGCCCATGTGGGGTACTCTTTTGAGTGATGGGTTTGTGATGGAGTTTCATAAATTTTATATGTTGAGGTATAAAATATATTTTGGAGTTAAAAATGGGTAAAAGTTCATGTGTTGGTAGGGAAGTTGTTTCAACTAGGTTTAGTAAGTTATTTAAACATGGGAAATTGACAAAGACACGATTATTTAGGTTCTCTAAGATAGATGCACATACAATTTAGCATATTGATCCTACTAAATGAAGTGATACTAGTTTCAGGTTAGAGACCTCAGGAAGGAACATATATAATCCTTTTTTTCACCTATGTTTTAAATGAGTAGACCATAGAATAAGTTCAACCTTAAAAAAATAAAATTTATAAATAAATAATTAATTTTACATATTCCTTATTCTAGATTTATAAGTTATTACAATTTGTTATTTTTTCATTCAAGGATCTAGGTTGACATCCTTATCATGTTTGTGTAAAAGATGTTCAGCAGGATGTGCCAACAGATCACCACTAACCAGAGGTCGACAATGAAGAAACATGGATGGAGAAACTATGAGAATTTCAGTGCTAGAGTCCAAAGAAGTATGAGGTCTATGTTTCAGATTCATTCACATAATTCTAGATAGAGGAGGCTAAGATAATCTTCAGTTCAATCTTTTCTTGGGAGGAGAATTGAGTTTTGTTGGCTGTTATGATGTTACATTGAGTAGAGAGGTTGTGAAATATCATGTTTCTTGAGGATTTTGATGAGTAAGGACTCCATTGGGAGAAGTTCCAAGACTATTTCCAAGCATTGTTTCTTTATTAGACTATAAAGGTGCCCAGTCTCCAAGAGCTTATTACTGTTCGATAGGGGAGTTCTAGTGTTAGGTTGTTTGGGATCCATGTTAGGACACTTGTATGATATTCTTTAGACCTATTTTCAGATGATGAGGATAGATCAAGGCATTTCTAGAAGGATTTACATCTAGATATCTAGTTCCATGTCACCCAATTCATTTTGTAAAAAGATGTTGAGTTGTTAGTGAGGGAAAAGTTTATTGAGAGGATGTTGACTAGATCTGAATTGTCATGATAGGGGAGTCATTAGGATTTATGAAATAGAGAAGACATGGTAAGGGGTTACCTAGTTCCCAGACATAATATCTTTTAGTTAGCGAATGGTAGATCCTATCCCTCATCATATCATTTTAATAGGGTTGGAGGCTCTCATACCTATTCCAAATTAACAGACACATGTTTTTAATGTAGTGACTGAGGTCATTGGTTGTGAGAGATCATGATATTTCTGAGTAGTCAACGTGTACCAAGTGTCCTGCAATAAGTTCTTCTATTAAGGATTTCTCAACCAATAAAAAATCAGTAACAAGTTTCTCTTGCTTGGGATAAAATGAGAGACGATAGTGTAGGAAAAGGACAGAACAAAGATTATCATCAACTTCAGAGAGAATATCGTGGCTATGATGGTGGTTTTTAGTAGGCTCATAGTGTCCATGGAGTAGTTCATGGGTAGCTTCATGCACTATTGTTTCATGTTCCAGGAGAGATAGACATTTACTACTACAAATACGGCTTTTATTAGGGCTAAAAATGGCTTTTAATAGTGCTATAAAAGCACTATAAATGATGGCGAAGATAGGGGGTCCCCTTTATCAATGCTCTAAAAAGTGATGATAAAGACCGCTTTTATTAGCACTCAAAAAAATGTCTGATAAAAGGGGTATTTTATCAGCGCTAAAATAAAGCATTGAAAAAGTTCCCTTTATCAGCTCTTTCTTTTTAGTGCTGATAAAAGACCCCTTTTATCAGCACAAAGTGTTGATAAAAGCTAAAAAAATAAAAAAATAATAATGAAAATCCTGTCAATCGGGGGGGGGGGGGTTATTGCGCATGAGCCCCCATTTTATAGCGCTTTTCCGCCCCCCTCCAGCGCCCGCACGCACCCCTCCACACTTTATCTGCTCTATCCCCATATTCACCCATGCGTGCGCGTCCCTGCCTCCACCCGAATTTGATCTCAAGACCTCCGCCCTGCGCGCCTGAAGCCTTTGCCACTCCCCTATATTGATTTGTTCTCTTATTAGTGATATATCTATTTATTTTTATATATATTTAGTTATATTTATTCGTATAGTAATATATATTTATATTAATATATATATATATATATTTATATTAATATAAATATATAGTTACATTAATATATATATATTTATAGTGATATTAATATATACATTTATAGTTATATCAATATATATATGTAGTTATATTAATATATATATAGTTAGATTAATATATAGGTATATTAATATTCATATATTTGTATTTTAAATAAAATAAATATGATATATTATTTAGATAAATATAATATATTTTATATGTAAATAGATTTTATTATTTATATTTATAATTAAATTATTAGGTGTGAATATATAAAAAATATGTACATATAGTTATATATTTGATTATAAATAGCAATTCATTATAAAAAACAGTAAAATTTCAAAGACATAATATTAATATGAATGTAATACCTTGGAATAAATTCAGTCCCCACCAAAAAAGCCAATAATACCCCCATAAACGAGGTTGAAAATCCACAAAATGTTAAAAAATCGAGGTACCCCGAAAAAACTCAGTTTTAGAGGCCTTTTCTGCCTTTTTTAGCCTTAGAAAATCCTTTACCGGGGTGAACCTCGGTCATAGTGGTGTAGAGCTCGTCCCAGGCTTCGATTTGATATGTGGTAGAGCTCAAACAGAGACACGGATCAAAAGTGATGGCCGTTTCAAGTTTGAGTTACATTTTCAACATAGTTTGGATCTTTTTTTATTTTTTTTATTTTCTAGTCTTCAAATTGTTATTAAATTACTATTACTCCATAATATTAGCAAATTATTAATTAAAAATATATTTTTTTAATTTTTTATAAGCCATTTTCACTAAATATCTTATATATTATGTGTAACTGTATATTTATACTTATCTAAAATATATTTAAATTTATATTTAAAAACTTTGTATTATATTTATATCAATATAACTATATCTATATATTTATATATTAATATATTTTTTTAATAATTTTTTTGGAAGTAGACCCTTTATCAGTCCTTAAAAAAAGCTCTAATAAAGACCCCCTTTATCAGCGCTACAAAAAAGCACTGATAAAGGGGTACCCTTTAACAGTGCTAAAAAATCCCTATTATAGGGGGTACCTTTATCAGTGCAAAAAAAGCGCTAATAAAGGGGTACTTTTAATAGCACTTTTTTGCGCTGATAATGTTACCCTCCTTTATCAGTGCTTTTTCGTTAGCACTGATAAAGGGTGGCACTGGCCTTGCCCTGTTTTGTGGTAGTGATTGTTCGAGGAACTCTTTTCTTGTTTTCAATAATGGTGCACGATTGTTTTGATAGGGGAGATATGAACTCCATAAAAAACCTACCACTTTTCATTCTTTGGGACTTGTGACAGAGAGTCTTTCAGTTCCCTTGGCATTGACTATATTAGATGGAGGTCGAGATGTCTTGTTTGAAGTATGTAGAGACTTTGATATATTATTTGGGAAGAACATATCTTTGGGAGGATTCCTATGTTTATATATACATCAAAATGAAATCAGCCTCAGTATAGATTGTCTTTATTTTTTAGAGGCTATAGTGAATTACTTCTGGAGGCATGTTGTGTTTTAGGATTATGATGGAGAGCCGGTAGTGTTTCTTTAAAGAGTGAGACTCTCAGATGGGTCATAGGCATGTTATATCCTTATTATATTTGATATCCAATTTTATGGTGAGTTTATTAGTGGTTCAAAAGTTAGTTTTTTTATAGTTTTTGAACAGTTAACTGATGTATTTCATTAGGAGGTTATTGTTTTACACCCTCGATGGGATATTGAGTTTGGGATCAAGATACAACCATGCATGTAACATATGTCTATGCATCCATATAAGAGTACACCTTATGATTTTTGAGAGTTTTTAGTACCACTTGATGATCTAAAATTGTAATATTTTTTTAGATGTGTATGTCATTATGGGGTGCGCCATTTTTTTCACAAATTAGACCAATGGAATATTATGTCTTTTTATCGATTTTTGTCACATGAACCAAGTGAAATTGAAGAACTTATTTATTATTCTATAGATTGATGGTTTTTTTTGATTAGTTAAAGGGGAAAGTAGGTTCATTAAGATCAATATATGGTCAAGATATCATCAGATGAAATTAGAGGATGAAGATATTTCAAATAATGTTATTCATTGTCATCATGGAAATTTTGAGTTCATTCTGATTCTGTTTGGTGTGATGAATGCTCTTTCCATTTTCATGGAGTTTATTAATGTAGTGTTCAAGTAGTAAGTATAGAAGATAATGATAGTTTTCTTTGATGAAGTACTTCTGTACTCTACATCTATGGTGGAGTATACTGAGAATCTACATGTCATTTTTTGAGTTCTTCATCGGGAGAAGCTATTAGGGAAGTTTTCAATGTGTGAGTTCTAGGACCGTTAAGTTCTTTTATTGGGAATATCATGTTCAGAAGTGAGTGGGGGTGGATTCTTAAATGATAGAGGTAGCCATTTCTTGGTCAACCTCTAAGATATTTTTAGTCATGTGAAGTTTCCTTGGTATTATAGGCTATTAAAGGTGGTTTATAGCTGATTTTTTGAGGGTTTGAACTCATATGATAGCCTTGACAAAAAAGGATCAAGAATTAATACAGACCAACCAATGTAAGATATTTTTTGATTACCTGAAGGAGAATCTATACAATGATTCATTCCTTTGTTTTCCACTATATGGATTTAAATTTCTTTTGGGAGACTTCATGTCTTGGTTTAGGATATGAGTTTATATAGAATAGATAGTCTTTTTTATGGGTCTTAATAGTTATGAATCCTTGAGTATAAGTATTCCACCCATGATATTGTGTCAGAAAAAGTTGTGTTTTACTTTAAGTTGTGGCAATATTACCTCATTGTTGATCAATTTTTGGTTTTTATTGATCTTAAGAGCCTAAATTATGTATTCTCACATCATGAATTGAACTTGTGGTAGTGATGGTGGAGGGAAGTTTTGTAGTATTACGACTTATAGATTTAATATACAATAAGAAATTGAAATGTTGTAGATGATGAAATGTGTTGGAAGTCAGGTAGTAATTTCATGCATGAATCTAGAGATTCATGCTCTTAGATATGTATATGGATATGGGAGAGGTTGGAGGTAGATATTGTCTTTTTCAGGTGATATTGTAGTCTTTTTTGGTGTAGTAGGTGGAGGAGTCTATATTATGAGATTATGAGGTGAAATTTTGGAGAGACCAATTTTTATTTGGTGATGTCCCTAATGGTTGTTCATAGGATGAACAATGACAATTGTTGTTCCAAGGGAGGCCTTTTCCCTTTAGTGATGAATGAGATGGTATTTCATGAGTTCTATAGCTCACCATTTTTCATACATATCAGCAATAAAAAGTTGTAAAAATAATTTATAGGTCATTCTTTGTGGCCTAATTTTGGGACTAAAGTTTCAATGTTTTTGTCTCGATGTTTGGTCTACCAGAAGGTGAAGGCTAGGCACTACGTATCTGGTTGTTTTCTCCAGCCATTAGATGTTCCATAGTGTAAGTGGGGGGACATATCAAATAATTGTTTTACTAGTTTACCTCCATATTAGGGAGTATATGATGATATATGGTCGATAGAAGATTTTTTTGATGAAATCAACCTACTTCATAAAAATCAAGGAGTCATTCTTAGTGTAGTTTTTTTCATGATAGTATATGGAGAAGGTTGTTAGACTTAATTGAGTTCTAAGGATAACCGTCTTTGATCAATATCCTTATTATACCTATAAGTCATGATGAGGTATCTATCATTAATTTGTATTATAATTATTTTTTAACACTAGTCTTTATCCATAGAAGGACCGTCAGAGAGAGTAGACCATCTATAATCTTAAAGTCATTTAATGTTATTGTGTCCTAGATTTTAGAGGTTCATGGATGAGGCACCTAACCTTGGTTGTGTTTTATTACTAAAATAGTTTTCAATTAACCATGGGCATGAATTCATTTGAGAATTTGTATAGAAAAACATTCCTTTCTGTATTGTGTGGGAATGGGGATGGAGATTTAGCAATTTTTAGGAAGGATCTAGAGTAAACTTGATAGAGATGATTCAAGTGACATGTTAAAGGATGAAAGCTGTACATGATCAAAAAAATCCTATGATGATAATAGAATAATACCTCTAGTGTTTGATTTTGGAGATCATATGTTCCTATAGGTTAATCCTTATCATGGGATGTGAAGGTTTCTTCATGGGAGTAAGCATTCTCCACGATATTTTGGACATTTTAAGGTGTTATCTCACATTAGAGCTATGATATACTGTATAAAAATTATCATAATGATGAGTTAGTTACATGAAATATTTCAGGTGTCAAAACTTCTCCATTATCTTAATTATGACTCTCAAAACATTGATGTGGTAATGATCAATGTTTATAAAGACATAAAAGTCAAGGATCAGCTTGTAGAGATCCAATTCTACTAGGATAAGGTGTTGTGTGGGAGTTTTATTCCCTTGGTTCAAGTCATATTGCGACATAGTGTCATGTAAGAGAGGACACATGATAATGAGTTATATATACACACTCAATAACCTAAGATATTTTATATTTATATATTCTTGTGTAAAGTTGTTCATTTTTGGATGTTTTCCTTTCTTTTTTATGCGATGATTTCCCTTATTGTTTGTAGTGGAATTTCTCTCGATTGAGAGGTATATCCCTAAGATATTTTTTAGAGTATGTTGTTACTATTGCGTGGTTTTTCACTTATTCCTCAAATTATTTGTTTGATCTCCTATTATAGTGAGATCCATGAGTGGTATCTCACAAAGTGGCTATTTGGACACCCCTTTTCTCTTTCTTCCTTTATCAGTTTGGTTTTGGATTCTTGAGGATGCGAACTATTTGAGTGGCATCTAAATTTAGGGACTTTATCTATCTATTTCATCATTTTTGATGTTTCCAGATCCCTAGGTGCTCAATGGAGGGTCAATGGGGATGAAGAGTAGTTTTTCTACTTAAATTTCTATGTAGGGATATTTTTTTGGTGGAAAGGAAGGGTTAGGTCTTAAAAGAGTTTTTATGACCTATAAATTGGTTTTGCGGCTTTTTTTGGGTGATTTGAGGGATGGTGATTTATGAAATAAATGTTAATATTTAGATCGTAAATATGCTGATACTTGCACTAAAGAAATATGGATGTGATAAAATCACATTGTAAAAATGAAATTTATAATGTGAATAAAATATAGGCCTTGATGTTTGAGGTGAAACATTTTTCAGAGAAATTTAATGTTTGATGTATGGATGATGTAGACGAGGGATTTATGCTTTAAATATGCCATGTATAGTATAATTTATAACATTTAGTGCATTGTGTTGTCTTAAACCCTATGTATTCTCTCTCATGGCTCCAGGAATCTAGAAATGATTTCTTTAGTCGATTTAGAGCCCTTCAAATGGGGTTGATTCACAACTTCTATCTTTTATCTAAAGTGATCAATGATCAATTATACCTTTTTCTCTTGTGGATATCAGATATTGGTCCTCCTATTTATTTCCCTCTATGTGATGTTATTTTCACACCATAATCAAATGGATTTTTGTTGTTACTGGTTCGGTTGTAATGTGGTGTCATTGGATGGATGCAGTCTTCTTACAAAAGAGGTGATCTGGATCAGTGACATCGATCCATTTTCATACAAAGAATATTAATTACTTTGATGTATATTATTAATTGGATCTATTATTTATTTACATAAAATAGAAATGTTTTCATAATTTATCCCTTTGGATGAAAATGGAATTAACCAAATAAATATTAATCTAGTATAATAAGGAATTGGATTTGAAATAGCATGTTGTTACTTTTCACCATGATAAAGGTTTTCTAGTTTATTTTATAGTTATTTTTCAATTTATACTTATATTGTGTAGCATGTTTTGGTGATTGGTTTATCATTTCCTCTTAATGAATATTAATATAAAACATAAATCTTGAATTAATTTACTAATAAGTTTAAGAAATAAATAATATTCTGGTTTAAAAGAATCCTGTGATTCTTCAAATTTTATGGTAATTAAAATTTCTGAAATTAAATTGTTTAATTGAATCTCATCTTCCATGTCATAATAAAATTGATAAATAATGTGTAGAATGGTAATAATTGTTGGGATTAATGAAATGAAAATTCATGTTAAATGATAATGTTGTTTGTCTAGTTTGATGAAACCCTAATTAATGAGAAGAGTATTTAAAATTTTTTGTTAGCTTATTATATATAAATCCTTAGCTTACCCATAATTGGAACCTATTAATATTGAATTGATTAATTCAATAGGTATTAAAAACTAGTTGTTTTTTCAAGATAAATCATTGGGTCAGAGGGATCCAATTTTCTTATAAAGGTGGAATGCCTTATATTAGGAGATATGAGAGATCATTTCCATGTGAATGATGAATTCATTATTTTAGATCCAAGTTACACAATTTATTATTATTATTTTTATTTCTTCCTTTTAAAGTTATCTAGATTTGAGATTTATAGATAATGTGTTATGATCCTAGGATGGATAAGTATGGGATGAATGATTTGATATGGGGCGAAGGGGACTGGATGATGTGGTATCAGTTGAAACCTATAAAGGAGAGATGTATCATGTTATGTATGTGGGTGTCAAAGATGGAGCAAAATATGATAGAACAAGTGGAATATAGTATTACCAATTGATGTGATAATTTTGGATTCTTACTTGATATTAATTTTTTAATGGATGATGGCCAAGTTTATTGTTTATCTACATTCCTTTCCCCACTATTTTAGGTAGTTGGACAAACATGGTTTCATTTTTTAATGGTATCTTAGGATGTTTTCCTATAGTACATGGATTATGTAATGATGTCAATAATTAATAATAATTTTTTATCAAATGGGTTTTGTTATTTTTGGAATGAAAATGAGATGTCAGTCTTGAGAAACAATGGAATCAATTTGGATTATGCCTGGGGTAAATGGACATGGATTTGATAGATAAAAAATTTTAATGTAGAAAATTTTATTTAGTTAATTAATGACTAATTAATTAATTAACATAAATTAAATTTTTCAAAGAAAATGAGTAATTTAAGGTATCTATTTAAAATGATTCTGTTCTTATAGGAAGTCTAGTTTTAGCAATGGAAGATGAGAGTCTTTGTAACACTATCTGCTATTCAATATAAGACGTGGCTATTCCCATAGTGTGGTTGTGATATTTATTTTATCCTATATTTTATGTTATTTCATACACTACCCCACCACTGTAGTTTAGGAAGGCTGATAGTTAGTGGACTGTGGGAGGGTGTTTTCCTCAATATCCTGGTGGGAGGATGGATTGATGACACTCCCATATAGACTATCTGTAATATATTTATATTATTATATGATTGTATTCGTAGTTCCTAGCTTACCCATATACGTGTGTAGGAGAATATGATGGCTGGTGGTTATTTAAAACACATGTTTCTCCAGATATAGTATTCAAATTGTTATTATAGGTTTGATCTATATTGGCTCTGATGGATTTGGGTACCAGATATTGTGGATGGGTGATGATGGCTTGTGGTTTAATACTAGATGAATGATACATTTCATTCAAGCTACGGTGGATCCCAAAAAATACTTGGTTACTATATGGAGATGGGGTATGGTATTATATAATGTTTTTATACATGAGGTGAATATTGTGATACATATCCCATGTGTCTGTGAGATTACTTAATTTTGAAGAAAGGTGGTTTAGGAAATGCGATGTTGTGTTAGAAAGTAAAATTAGTGGGGATATGGTCGAATGATACACTTGATGTTTCATCCCTAAAATATATGATCCCTTTTATGTGAAAATTGTTGAGAGACAGCCACAAAAAGGATGTGAACTTAGTATACCTATTTAGGTGATGAGTGAGTTTCACTTTTTCTTCAATATTATTTAGTATTATTTGCTTGCCTTTATCACGAGAGGATCTAAAGAAGATCTTATAGGGTATACTTTTCTACTCAAACCATGTATATATATATAATTTTCAGGTCATCATGGGAAGGTTAGATATCGTTCTAGATATTTCAATATCATGGTTTTATAGGAGTTATTTAGGATTTAGGGTCACCTTTTTGTTTACCTTTTTCTACCTATAGTTTCATTTTTAGTTGTGTTAGTATTATATGAGATGTCAGGTGTGAATTTTATATTTATTTTTTATATATCTGAGTAGGTTTGGTTGGGTGAATCTATCTTTTTTATCTCACTTCCACATGTTCTCTTAGAGGAATATTCTTTACATTTGAATTCTTATTATACCCTCGATGCTAGTCACCAACTCAGGGCCTACTGGAGTCGGGACTCAGGTAGTCACTATCCTACTTCTCTTACTGTCATCCTTGGTGGGGTACTCTTTGGGGGGATGGGATCACAACAGACTCTTTCTTATGTTTCCCTTAACTAGGTTATAAAGAAGGTTTTCAAGTAGGATATGTCTAAGAAGGGTGCTAGTTGTGAAGAATGAAATAAGAAATGATATAGATATATTTTTTACTAGTGGTTTACATGTTATATTTCTGAAGGAACTAAACCTCTACAGTCCAGAAGCATGTATCATTGTGCATTTTTTCAATATTAATCTAAATTAGTGTAATATTTATGTATGAATGTTATGATGGAAAGATTTAGTAACATTTGTAATATAGGATGAAGAAACATTAATGTGAGCCCTTAGGATAAGACTATGTATAAAAGAATATCCTATATTATGGTAAAGAAAGGTGTGAGGTTTAATTTTCCAAATATATCCCAACCTGGATACTAAAATTTGATGTTGTTTAATCACATATGCTTCTTAGGTAAATAACCACAAAAAGAGTTGTTCAAGTATATATTATATATTATTACAGATCTTGGTGAATGGGTCTATATTCTTTACCTTGTTTGAAATTTCCATGGCATATTATTAGCTTAATTTATATTTTTTAAGTGTCATAATGAAGGATTTGTAAATATAATTTCTATTGATGAAATAGGTCAAACCAAATGTTTCATACGTTAAAAAAGGTGTCATGTTTTAAACATCATATGAATCATTTTTCATGATTATACAGTCACTATTTATTATTTCTCATTCTAGGATTTGGTTTTATTTAATGGATTGAACCATGAAGAACCATATATATATTAGGTGATTTGGGGTACAATTACATTAAACACACAAAAACCACACACATAGGCTAGAAAGTCAGGTCAAAGCCCTCCTAAGGGATAACTAACCCATCAAGCCTTGTTTATTCGGTACATGAACCGAAGGACCCGTGAGTGTGAAACCCATTACATGGGCCAAAGGCCAACAATTTAGCTCTAAGTCCTAGTGCGATATAATGCCTAAATCATATCTACATCTCAATAAACCTACGTCATATCTTCATCACCACCTATCAAAGTCATATCCGCGATATCACCTTCCTATATCATATATGTGTCACTGCCTGCCTGCAGAAATTCTCTCCCACCCGTGTCTGATGCAGAATCATGGGGTACCTCTACCACTGAGGCACACCCCAACTACCATGTGGAACCATGTTAACATTGAATGTGATCGATTATGTAATGATTGTCCTTATTTGAAAATAGATGATATGATATATGGAATGAGAAACCTTATGATTATTACTATTTATTTATCATGTTATATGATAAATAATAAAAAATAGTTGAGTTTATAAATGTACCAGAAGGATAAAAATGGAGTTTCATAAAGATCATAGAGAAGAGAATATTAAGATTCCTTCAAGTTTAGAACATCAGAAGAATCATCTAGATAAATATATCAAAGGAATTGGATGATTTTCTAAGTGTGGAAAGGTATGACATATATAAATTAATTGATGGGTAAAAATGAAGAGTTAAACTGAGGAAAATAAGTACCATTTATAGTTTATTGTATTATTTCTAGGTAACATTGGAATTATCCGAGCCAATTCACTAATTTAAGGGATAACTCATTGACTAAGAAAGGGAATGCACTGTTCTAGTAGTTATAGTGGAATAATTGAAGTAGTTATGTATTCGTATTTCATAATTGTTTTGTATAACTATATTATTAAAGATATTATGGTTAAATGAATAATTAATATATATGTATTGTTATATGGTTGTTTTCTTTAAGAGTTTATAAGAATACTATGAGCGATACTGATAACCTAGAAATTTTATTTAATAGTAAGGTGATATTTTTTGGAATACACATGATTGAAGGGTAGATAACCCTTAATATGCCCATAAGGTCGAGATAATATGTTTTTGTTTGGATAAAGAGATGGTTGATATTGACTAAGTAAATTGGATAGTATTGGTGGCTATGAAAAGGATTACTAACTTGATGAAAAAGTGATATATGTTATCCTTGATGAAGGTTATTTAAATCTTATATTTATGGATAGATTGGGTATTATATTATTTTATTTTATGAATAAGTATTGAATTTATTTTTGTAAGCATATATGTTTTCAATGAGGTTTTATAGGGATTTAGAATATTAGATTGTTTAAGGAGAATATATGATCAAGGTATTCACTTGTTTGGTCTTTCAAAAAACCATGTATTGTCAATAATAATTATTTTCATGTATTATTAATATTCATTAATTATATTTTATATAGTTATACTTATTATAAGAATAATAGTTAATTATTTAGTCAAAAGGAATACGATTTATTTCTTTTAAAACTGGGCTTTCATGCATTATATGGTTTTATTTAAAAGATTCATTTCCAAATTATATAATTTTATTGTTTGAAAGGTAAATTAATATAATAATTCATCATGGAATTTTCTTATTAGGATTAATATTTTTGAATTTTTGGAAACCTTTTATTTTTAAATGAATTGTGAAAAATGAAGTTTTTTTATTAAAAATGACTTTTTGATTTTGGAATTTAAATAGTTAAATTTTATTTTTAAATGGTTTGAATTTAAAATTTGTTAATTTATTGTATTTATATTTTAATTATTTTAATTTTAATAAAAATTTTACTTTAATTTTATTAAAAACATTTTTATTCTGAAAAATATTTTTTTTTCGGAAATAACCATTTTTTGTTGGATTTTGTGTGTTTAATTTTAAATTAATTTATAATTCTAATTTTAATTAAATTTAATAAAAGTATAGAATATTTAGAATCAAAATAATTAATATTAGGTAATTATTCAAACTTAATTTTCTTTCATAATCAATAGTAAAAATAGTAAAAATATATTACCATGGTTAAAATTAAAACTGGATTACCATGGGGTTAAACTAATGAGATAATAGATAAAATGACCAAAAAAATTTTAAAAATACTATTTTATAACCATATTTATACCCTATATCACAATGTTTTTTGTAAATTTTCCAATTCGAATCCATTTTTCTTTATTAGTACCTTAGAATATTTTAATCTTTTTAAAAATTCCATGTGTGTCCTCTCCCCCGCTTATATAAGGAAACCCACTGTTCTATCCTATCCAAACATAAATATCATTTTTTTCATACAATACCTTCCCAAATACCTTTCTAAAATCTCTCCTCAAGCTTGAGATTCCATGATTGTTTTATAAAACTATCCTAGAAAGGCTTTAGGAATAAACTAAAATAAGTTGTCTGAAGAAGAGGTAGAGTTCTTAAATGATATTTTTCATTTTAATCAATCTTATTCCTCATTAAAATACTCCTAAAACATTATAAAATTAAAAATATTATTTCATTTAATTATATTTTTTTATTTTATTGTCATAACCTATATCCATATTTTCTTCCATCAAATGGGAAAGAAAACTATCATTCATGTGTACGATGAACTAGCACCTCATGAACCGATGTAATTCTTTTCCACCACCACCTCTAATGGATGCTTATAATGATGGATTTAAGTTATATGTATGACATAAATTAAACAAATAAAATCATTTATTGGTAATTTACCATCTATTTTCTCACCTTTCCATCCATTAAAAAATGATAATGTCGCTCATGTGTCTGTGTGGATTACTCCCCCCCCCATGAAGCTATGTGATTAATCTTTCATCACTGAATCACATGGATGAAATATACTTGTTTTTAAAAGATATAATATGACATTTATTATGTAAAAATTATTATTTAAAGATAAAATTATACTTACTTTCTTTATCCTCGCTCTTTGAAAAATGAAAATGTTACCCATGCATTCACACGTCCTACCATTACCATGATTATAATATAATAAATTTTTCATAAATGTCTCTAACAGTTTGATTAGAAATTATAATTCATATATAATAAATTAAAAATTGGTCATGATTATTATTCTATAGATAATGTAATAATGACCTATTTGACCATAGTCAACCTACCGAAGTCATTTAGGACATATAAGCCAAATATCATCAAAATGTCCAATATAAACATAAATGCCTAAGTAATTGAATAAAAACTGAATATTAATAAAATAAAAGGAATAATAAACTTGAAAATTTTAATTAATAAATTAAAATTTTAACATAATTTTATTATATATGATGAAAAATATTGCATGTGGTGTTTCAGATTCAAGGTAAGGGACACTTTAACTTAAATTCACATTTTAATATAATTTCAATATTTATTTTTAAAATATTTTCAACCATGTATATATACTTAAATATATTTTATGGATGTTTTTATATGGACCGAAAATATTTATAAATGATATTATATTTCTATGTTGATTTTTTATAGGGTTTTAAAATGAATGTTTTTACATATTTTATATGGATTGCTTTCACTTTATTTACCAAAATCAAAAAAGGAAATTTCTATTTTAACATATACACCATAAATGGATTTTACCACCAATAAAACGATTATTTGTTGTTTTTTTCTTCAATTATAATCTTCTAGGATTTATTGAATGAAAAAACCTCATCCCTTTGTTTTGGGTATTTTATTTTTGAAAATGGGGGGTTTTAAAAGGAAATGGTATTTCGATATCTAAATGTGTTTTGTGTATGGAATGAAAATAGTTTATCAAGGGTTTTAAAATGAATATATGCATGATTAAAATGTTTTATTTAGGATATTGTACTTTAAAATGATATATTATAACAGGTGATCCTGATACAACTTATATGATGGGTGAGCATGATATAAATTATGAGATTAGTAAACTCGATACAACTTATACAACAAGTGACCCCGATATAAATTATATGACTGACAAGACCTATATTGCTATATAATGAATAGGTTAATGTTAAGTATGATCAATGGAAAAAAGGAGGTTGTTAACTAGGGAGGGTTTTTATATGTATTTAATTGGCATCCATTTATTTCTAATATGAGTTTTTGATATAATGCTCTAGGTTTTCAAAAAGGGTTTTGGTTTTCTTGCTATGTGTCTTAAAAGTTTTAATTAAAAAAAGTGTTTTATTTTATTAAGGTTATGATTTATTTAATATTCTTGTATAATATTTTTTAAAATGTGAATAATTTATTTGTTTTTATATTTTTTATTAGACTAATGTTTTTCTTAATTTTATGTCACTTACTAATCTTTTTTTAGTCATCCCTTGTTTTTAAATTATTTTCACCTAGTTTAAGGATTATTAAGAAAAAATAATATGTTATATTGAAATTCATGAAGATTTTTCATTAAAATAAAACATGTTTCTTTATAAAAGTTTTATACTATTGAAAAAAAAGATAGTGAGTATAAGTTTCTATAGTGTAATGTATATGTTTTTTCAATAAAAGTTAGGAACTAATTATATAAAACAATAAACATAAAAGTTATTTGTGAATGGATGAAAGTGAGTTCTATTATAAATACAATAGATTATTTAATGTGTAAGGATAGTTCCTTATATTTGAAATCATATAAATGTATTAGATCAATCTAGAGTTTAGGATAATGTCAATTGAATACCCCTCAGAGATTCTACTTTATGTTTATCATGATATAAAATTTAAATAATACCACATTTATTCATATAAAATATTACTTTTATGATCGTTTTTTGATATATGGGGCATGGAAAATAAAGTAGGAAGTTATAAAGAAGATAATTCCCTTATAAAAAAGAATCCAAGAATTGTTATAATTGGAACTGATAATTATGTTCCTGCGATGGCTTGGTTAACACATGCTATAATGGGTGGTGACATCCTTGTATGAGAGAAACCAATATTAACAAAGAGGAACATATTGATAGTTAATCAATTTATAAAATATCGCCCTCTATATTTTGGTGGAACTTTCAATCTTGTGGTAGATGAATGATGGATAAATGCATTGGAAATATATTTTAATTCACAGGACATTTAAAATTTTAAAAGGAAACTTTTTCCAATTATAATTTTGAAGATAAAGTTGTCTGATGATGGAGAAGAATACTAGATAGATATAAGATCCTGATGCCATGGAATGGAATAAATTAAAGAATATTTTCATGGAGAAATACTTCTTTAAGGATGTTTGACTCTAGATTGATAATAGAATTCATGAAATTGTGGAAAGAAAAAGATTCAATAGTCATTTAAGAAAAAAATATTACATGATTGGCATGGTATAAATTGATTTTTATTCACGAACTAGTTAGTGAAATTGATAGATTTTACTCTGGATTAAAACTATGTTTTGAAAGAGCATTGACCTTATGATAATTTAAAATTTATGAGATATTTTTTCATTATGATGATAATATTGAGATGGAGTTTTTTGACACTTATGTTCCTCAATATAAAAATATTATGTATCACAGGTGATAATAAATGGATAATTATTTAACTAAGAAATTGGGTGGTAATCCCAAAACATTTTGTAAGTGTGATAAAACACATTTTAGGGAATGTTTAATAGGACCTAAAAAGATTCATCAGTGTGGTAAGTTTGGTCATAGGGCTGGTGACTATAAGGAAAAGAGTCTTGAAAAATCACAGAACAATGTAATAAATAACCATTATATATTGAGATTATTTAATTTCATTGAGTTGGGAAATTATGATAACATGTTCTTGAAGTTAGTTACTACACATGGAAATACTAAAGATCAAATGTAAAAAAAGATGTCTAAAAATCATTTTCTACTACTACAGTTCTTGTTGGGATATCAAATAAAGTGGTGATAAGTATGTTGCTTATTTATTTTAACTACATAAATTAAATGATTGTCTCTAGCTCTCTAAATTCTTTCATATTTGACACTTTTTCATGAAAAATGGTAATATCACCTCGTAAAAAAAGAAGATTTAAATTTTGGTGGAAGTATTAAAAAAACAAGATTTATAAGAATTTTTTATTATTATTAGAGGGATGGTGTTTCCTCTAAATCTTATTAAACTTACCATAATTGTTTTTTATATTATCTTGGGTATAAATTTTATTTTAGGGATTCATGCTAAGATTAATTACAAAGTTAAGAAAGACATATTAAATTATTTTACACACCTCATATCATATAAAGAATCATAAAAATCGACTAGATATAATAATGAATGTTACCCAACTCATGTTTTAAAAGAAATAATTTTATAATATTAATGATGTTCCCATAATGAATGAATATATGTATGCATTTCCTGATAATTTTTATAGTGTTATTCTCGATTGGGATGTTGAGTTTACTCTTAGAATAGTTCTTAATTCTAAGTTAATTTTAAAACCCCCTAATCGAATGGATCATGTTAAAACCCTGGAATTGAGAAAGAAGTTATAATAGTTTCTAGATAAAGGTTTCATTTATCCATGAACTTCACCATGGGGTGATCCTATTTTATTTGTAAAAAATAAAGTAATTTCAAATATAATTTAAATAGATTATTGAGGCTTCAATACCATCACTATTGATAAATAATATATTTTAACTCGTATGAATGATTTTTTTATCTGTTTCAAGGAGAATAATATTTTTTTAAGATTGATATCAGGTCAGTATACCATCAATTAAAGGTGAAATATAAGGTTATTTTGGATATGGTGTTTGAGACTATATATAATAATTATGAGTTTTTGTTTATTTCATTTTGGTTGTCTAGTGCACTGAGTTTATTTATAGATGTTATGATTTTATTTTTCCATGACAATTTAGATATGTTTATGGGTGTGTTTATTCATGATATATTAGTTTATTTGACAAGTAACAGAGATCATGAAGAATACTAATTACTATTTTGATTACTTGAAATAAAATAAAATATATGGAAAATTTAGTAAGTATGAATTTTTGTTAAAAAAATTCTTTCCTCGGGATTTTTGTTTCTAAATATTGAAAAACTATTTGACCTAGAAAAAATGTCATTTAATAATGTAAAAGACCTACAAATTTCCAATATATTCATAGTTTTATTTTATTATTATTTCACTACCATAATGTTTTTTACATATTTGATATATTATCATGAATACTAACTAACTTAACTCAAAAAATGAGTTAAATTCATCTATAAGAAAGTGTGTGATGATTATTTTAAAAATTTGAAAAGAATTTAGGTGAGTGATATTTTTTGGCCTTGCCCCTAGAAATGGTTAATGTATAATGGACAAAGATTCTTAATTGAATAGAATTGTTTATTTATGACGTGGAATGATTAGGTAATTTATTATTCTTCAAGTTAACTAAAATTTTAATATCTAATTATCATAAAAATGATCTAGAATATGCTTCTATTATAAGGCCCCAGCCTTAAACCTTACTTAATCTTGAGTTATTACAAGATTACACATTGAGGATCTATTCGGGTTTAGAGTTTTAGAGAATTAGATCATAAAACTTGCATTACATTCCACATATAAACAAAGTTGTTACATAAAGATAGTATTCTTCATTCCCATCAATGGAAACATATTTAAAATAAACATGGATTCTTTCTTGACACTTCCTTAACACTATCATCCTATCATGTACCTTTCCCTTGACCTGTGAAAAACATTTCAAAAAAACTTGGGATGAGCATAAAAAGCTCAGTAAGGGATATAAAAATATGGAAAGGAAACATGGGTACATATATACATAAGGATGAGATCATACTTTACCCATAAAACATAAGCACTTTAACATACCTCATCAAATCATGAATAAATCATAGAAATCATAATACATAAAGGTAACTTGAGGCATTCATAACATTCTTACATAGGGAGTAACCCTCTTGGTTACGTTTGGAATACCAATCATAGTATATTCCCTAAATCTCTTCGGAGAAACCTTAACGTTTCACTCCTTCGCGTTACCCAATGCATTAGAGAGCTATATTAGGCTCACCCACACTTAGTTTATCACGGAACCACCCGTTTTCATAATAATTCCCAAGAACCTCAACATAATCATATCACATAAAACATGCATAAAGGAAACATAACATTCCCACCTTTTATCACAAGATATCAATACAACACATTGATATAAAAACATTATGAAAAACATTTTCGATACCAAAATAAAAGAAAAGTAAAACATGGTATTTATTTTTCTTTTAAAAAGAAGGTATGGCTTGTAGAGGAATCTAAAACTCAAATAACGGTCACGACGGCGGAGAAGTCGTTGTCGCCGCATACGTACGACAAAAACATTCCCTTTTTTCATTTAGTAAACGCTTCGTATAAAAAAGATTCCTTTTGAATAAACGTAAAAGATAAAGGGGTTTATACACCGTATAAAAGAAGGTTGTGTATAAAACAAAATATGCCTAACTGAAAGGAGATTGAGACGAAGTCCCATACCTCGGGTCTGACTTGACTCGGTCGTTCTTTAATCTCCTGAATAATAAACTTGAGTTAATTTTTAATTTTTTAAGAACCTTTTTCAAGTTAATTATTCATTTTATATCACTTATTTCCATGTCATGAACACTATGTAATTATTTATGTTAATAACAGTCGTTTTAACGATCATTGGTACTTGAGTCAAAATAAACCCTTTATAATTACAAGTTGTTCATGTATCCATTATATCCAGGATTATAATCATGATGTATATATCATATATATCATATATATACAGTATATACGTGAATTTATAATATTACATAATCATTTAGAGGTAAGAAATGAAATGCACTGTTCATGGAGATGGTAAGCTGTACGTACGCATGAACGTTACTTTCATTTCTTTGTCATATTAATGGAATTAAAAATAAATGAGAGGTATGTATATTTTAATTCCAGAATTATATTCATAATTTAGATATATCATTCATTATATATATACATTATATAAATGTACTTTTAATAGTACATTACATTTGGTGATAATAAATGAAATGCACCGTTCATGGAGACGGTAAGCCGTACGTACGCATGAACGCTACTTTCATTTCTATATCATACTTTAATGGAAAGAAATAATAATTATATAAAGGTGTATTATAATTACAGTATAACATCATATATAATAACTTTAAATCGATCCTTTACACGTCCCACATATGGCATTAACAAATCACATCACTTTGAGGGGGCGGTAGTCCGCACTTCCTTAAATGAAGATATCGTGTTTACCCATAATGGAAACCATAAAGGTATGCCAAAAATGAAAAATACAGAAGTTTAAGGAAAACATAAACATATTATATATCATATATAAATATAGTGTCATCTTAATGGCCACCTTTGAAGGTGTTAAATGAATGTCGAACAATCATCGTTTCGGGAGGCATAAATTTTCCATCCACGGAAACAGTATGTTCGTTAAACATAAGATGTAGGTGTGTGTAAGTGTAGCTAGAATACTTCTAATAAAAACATCATAGTATATTGAAGATACTAGAGTTGTTACAAAAGAAATAAATAAAAAGAGTTTAGGGGGTTGGAGAAGCAAAATAAAACAAACGGACTCAAGTGAAGACTTTACCTTAAAATCGGGTAACTCCCTTTGGTTTGAGCTCAAAGGCTTCCTTGGGAAGTCTTCTACCCAAAGTGAGGATTCAAGGAGTAAGAGAGGGAAGAGGATAGACAAAATCGGAAGGGTTTGGCCGATCCAAAGGCTTTGGGAGTGTGGGTAAGGAGGTAGAGGTGGGGGCCTTTTATAAGAGGAGAGGAGGGGCACTCTTGGAAAGTAAAGAAATATTACTTTATTTGAAAATGAGTTTCGGAATTAAATGGTCCCACATTAATATAATTCAAGGATAAGGTGATAAGGGTTCGAAATACACCCATACAATAGGTTTTGGACATGTGTTGGTCATAGATTTTACATTATCTTTTCATTTTATTTAAATCCTTTATTAATGAGGTAATCGCTACATCATTATGATGTCATAAATACATTTATTTATTTAATGTCAAAAAATTATAAAAAAAATACTATGTTGTAGGAAATCTGTTTAGGTTTCCAATGAATATTTATTGTAAAAACTCTGACTTGTATAACCCCATATAAAAATTGTTTTAGTAAAACATCTCATGTGTGTGTCCTTTTTACTTTAACATTAAATAAAAAGTTATTTATGTCATTTCCCAACCAAAGTGGCTCCATGGGGTCCCCAAGTTGACCCATGGCTTTTATTGGTCGGTAATGGCACATAAAATAAGGTTAGGACATGTGTCAATGTATTTTCATTTTATTATAATATCATTTTTGCCTTAAATTGCACTAATTACCTCTAATCGCGATTAAAAACTTAATAAGTTACTATTCAGCAAAAAATTATTTTTATCTCATTGAACCACATTTTACTTCTTAATGAAAACCACGTATGTCGGATTTTTTAAATTCAAAACACAGAAGTGGTAAAATGTCATTTAAACGGAAAATCAGTTTTTTATAAGTACCGCTTAGTGGTTTCACTATTCATCAAAAATTGAAGTTTTTCAGAAAAATACCAAAAATTTACCTTAAGCTATATTTGATATTCCGAATTCAAAAATGAATTCCATCTTAAAAAATTCACAACATATAAGTTTCATTAATTAATTTAATAATTAATTCCCGCTGTCATGACAAATAGCGTGTTTTTATGAAACTATAAGTATCAAAAGATTGACACCAGTTTAAGTCGAATTTCAAAGTGAAATTGTTTCCAATGACCACCATTGGATAAAATGGTAAAAATATATTCAAACTTCACTTCAAAACAAATTCAATAGATAATCTAATCATATAAATAAATTATATTAAAAAGAGGTTTTGAATTAAAATACAACATTTTTCACTATTCATTAAAAAATGAACTTTATCGGAAAAATACCAAAAATTCACAAAAAGTAAATTTTGATGTCCCAATCATAAATAATAATTTTATTTTGACAAACATGGCTTATAAAATTGTCAAAATATAGATTTAAAAAGGTTTTCCATCAAAAGGTAGTAAAACAATCTTTTAAGAATATTAGTGTATTCCATGAATAAGATTGCATTTTTTTCATTTTAAGCCTCTAAAACACTATCTTAATCATTAATAGACATAGATAAAAATATCTATTATTCATTACTTATATGGGATGTTACATCCTTCCCCCCTTTAGAAAATTGCGTCCCTACAATTTATTTACTTATCGAATAAATGGGGGTACTTATCCCTCATTGCATTTTCATATTCCCATGTTGCCTCTTCCATCATGTGGTTTTTCCACAAAACTTTTACCTGCTTAATCACCTTATTCTGTAACACTTGCTCCCTATGGTCAAAAATCTGGACCGGTTGTTCCTCATAAGATAGGTTCTCTTCCAGCTGAACTACCTCTGGACTCAAAACATGAGATGGATCTGGCATATACTTTCTCAACATCGAAACGTGAAAAACATTGTGTACCTGAGCTAAACTCGGAGGTAAAGCCACTCAATATGCAACTGATCTAACTCTCTCTAGAATTTCATATGGTCCAATGAACCTTGGACTCAACTTTCCTTTCTTACCAAATTGCATCACACTTTACCATGGTGATACTTTGAAAAAAACATGATCACCTACCTCAAAAGATAGATCCTTCCTCCGGTTATCCACATAACTCTTCTGCCTGCTCTGAGCTGTTCTCATGTGTTTCTGAATCAGCTGAACTTTTTCTGCCATCTCTTCTACCAATTCGGGTCCCATCAACTTCCTTTCACCCACTTCATCCCAGAAAGCTGGAGTTCGACACCGCTTCCCATATAATGACCGAAATGGTTCCATCTGTATACTGGAATGAAAACCGTTATTATATGAAAATTCAACCAAAGAAAGATGTTGGTCCCAACTTCCCTGATAATCCATAGAGCAAGAACGTAGCATATCCTCCAAGGTCTGAATTTTTTGTTCTGACTGCCCATCTGATTAAGGATGAAAAGCTGTACTAAAATTTAATTCAGTACTCAACGACTTCTGAAGGCCTTTCCAAAAGTTAGAAGTGAACCTGGTATCACGATCAGATACAATGGAGAGAGGAACTCCATGTAACCTGACCATCTCTTTAAGATAAAAACGGGAAAGTTGATCCATGGAAAAAGTATCTCGTATAGAAAGGAAATGAGCAGACTTGGTCAAGCGATCAACAATAACTCAGATTGCATTATTACCTCGAGATGTCTTCGGTAATCCCACAACAAAGTCAATGGATATATTCTCCCATTTCCACTCTGGCACTGGTAGAGGCTGAAGCATCCCTTTCGGTAACTGCTGCTCTTCTTGAACCTGTTGACAAGTCAAACACTTCACAGTAAAGTCAACAATATCTCTTTTCATTCAATCCCACCAGTAATACTCCCACAGATCTCTATACATCTTAGTACTGCCTGGATGAACTGAAAACAGAGAACTATGAGCTTCACATAACAACTCTCTCTTCAACTGTGAATCACAACGCACACACAATCTCTTCCCAAATATTAAAACACAATCATTATCAATGTTGAATTCAAGCAACTTACCTTTCTGAACCAGCTCTACCTTTTTCTGCAACTCAATGTCTTCCCGCTGTGCTTGCCTAATTCTGTCTAATAGGGATGATCTCACTGATACCTGAAACAAAACAGAAGAACTTCCTACACCAACAACTTCTATGCCAAAGTTCATCAAATCCTTAACCAATGGATCACATTCCAAACACAACATTGCTAAAGAAGCATTACTTTTTCGACTCAAAGCATCAGCCACTTTATTTGCTTTTCCCGGATGGTAATGAATTGTACAATCATAATCCTTGATTAATTCTAGCCATATCCTTTGTCTCGTGTTCAATTCTTTCTGAGTGAATATATACTTTAAACTTTTGTGATCGGTATATATTTCACACTTTACTCCATACAAATGATGCCTCCAAATTTTTAAAGAGAAAACAACAGCAGCTAATTCCAGATCATGTGTATGGTAATTTACCCCATGAGTCTTCAACTGTCGTGAAGCATAAGCAATTACCTGATCATTCTGCATTAGGACGCAACCAAGTCCTTTTAATGAAGCATCACTATATATAACAAACTCACCATTCATGGAAGGTAGTGCCAAAACTGGAGCATTCACCAATCTTCTTTTCAATTCTTGAAAACAATCATCACATTCCTTTGTACAGATAAACTTAACACCCTTCCGAGTTAGCTTAGTCATTGGACTAGATAACTGTGAAAAATTTATAACAAACCTTCGGTAATAGCCTACCAAACCAAGGAAACTACGAATCTCAGTTACATTGGTGGGTCTTGGCCAGTCTTCCACAACTTTTGTTTTTGCAGGATCAACAGTTATCCCATATTTAGAAACAATATGACCAAGGAAAGAAATTTGTTGAAACCAAAACTCACACTTGCTGAATTTTCCATATAGTTTCTTTTCTTTTAAGGTTTGAAAGATAACCCTTAAATGTCTTTCATACTCCTCTTTACTTTTAGAAAACACCAAAATATCATCAATGAAAACCACCACAAACTTATCCAAGAACTCATGGAAAATTCTATTCATTAAGTCCATGAATACAGTAGGTGCATTGGTTAGCCCAAAAGGCATTACTACAAATTCATAATGGCCATATCTCATACGGAACACGGTCTTCAGAATATCTGCCTCCTTTACCTTCAGCTAATGGTACCCCGATCTCAATTCAATCCTTGAAAAAAACTGAGCTCCCTAAAGCTGATCAAACAAATCATCGATATGAGGAAAATGATATTTGTTCTTAACAGTGATATTATTCAAGGCCCTATAATCAATGCAAAGTCTCATATAACCATCTTTCTTTTTAACAAACAAGATAGGAGCACCCCATGGTGATGTGCTAGGTCGAATGAAACCTTTCTCTAATAAATCTTGCAATTGCTCCTTCAACTCTAAAAGTTCAATTTGAGCCATTTGATAAGGGGGTTTTGAAATTGGCTTAGCATCAGGAACTAAGTCAACAGTAAATTCAACTTCCCGATCTGGTATTATTCCAGGAAACTCATCAGGAAAAACATCAGGATACTCATTTACCACTGGCAGATCATTAATCTGAACAGTTCCTTTATTTTCAATGATGTGTGAAAGTTAGCATTCATTTCCATCTTTTACAAGTTTCTTGGCCTCTTGATAAGTTATCAACAGTAAGGGTTCATTCTTGTACACAAACTGAAAGTCTTTCTTAAAAGAAACTTCTTTAGCTCTACAGTCAATCTTAGCATGGTAAAAAGAGATCCAATCCATACCCAAGATAACATCAAACTCTACTAGAGGTAGAACAATAAGGTTTGAAAGTAGGTTCTTTCCACAGATAAGGATAAGAAGATTCTTTTAAATTATTTTTGCCTCAACATTTCCCCCATGTGTTTTTACCAAAAGTTCAAGAGTCATTTATTGAAATGGGATTCCCATTTTACTAGAAAAGGTTTCAGAGATGAAATAATGTGTAGACCCTGAATCAAACAACACACTGGCATAATCTGAAAAAAACAAACAAAAAGTACCTAATACACCTTCATTTGATGGCCCAACATCTGCCTAAGTAGTTGAAAAAGATTTCACCACCCCTTTATGCTTGTAGTCTAACTGCTTCCCATCACTCAAGCTCTTTGTCGGACACTCGTTTGCATAATGACTTATATCATTGCACTTATAACATTTCACTAACTATAAATCAAATTTGTTCTTACCTTCACCTTGATCCTTTTCAGTGAAATAATGAGCCTTATGTCTCATCTTACCACATCGGTAGCACTTTCCAGAATTCAGAAGACATTCCCCAGCATGCCTTTTGCCACATTTATCACAAACTAGAAACATAGTTTTCTTACCATCAGAACTTTTTTAAGAATTCTTACCTTTCTCCTGCCACCTCGTTCTCTTCTTCTACTGGTTTTTATAGAACACTTGATCATCGGCAAACTCGATTTCCAACTTCTCAGCACATCGAACAAGCTTTTCATAACTTTTAAACTCACGAGAAGCTAATTCCCTTCGATATTTTGGCTTTAATACTGAGTAAAAATGATTGATTTTACTATCAAGGTCTCAGATAAAATTTGGAGCATACCTTTCCAATAGAGTGAACCTTTCTTCATAGGTAGCCACTGAGTCATCCTCTTGCCTCAATTACAAGAATTTCTTTTCCATCATAAGTCGAATAGCCTTAGGAAAATACTTCTCAAGAAACATACCTTTGAATTCATCCCAGTCGAGAGCATCAATCTCATCAGTGTCCCGGATATTTTTAACCATCGACCACCACTGATCTGCTTCACCCTACAAATGGTAAATAGAAAGACTAACCTTTTGATTGTCTGAACACCCCATGACATAGAAAATCTTCTCCAGTTATTTAATCCACCCTTCAGCTAGCACAGGGTCAGATGATCCTCTGAATGATGGAGGATGTTGCCTCATGAAATGTTCCACCACTGACATGTTCCTCTGCGGTTGATCTGGATAATCTCGTGCATGGATACCACCACCATTTATAGCCTGAGTCAACTGTTCCATCACTACAACAAACTGTTCAGTTCCAATTCCGACCATCTCAGGATGCTGATTCGGAAGGTTATTTCCTTCTGTATGCCTTCCTAGCACTGCTTCCCTATTTCCTCTGTGGAAAACCATTCTGAACAAACATGTCTTAGATGAAGCAACATGGTAATCTTCAAATTCTATATCATTTCAAAAAGAAAATGGATAATCATTTAATATAATTCTAACTCCTAAAGTTATCTAAACCGACCTTTGATACCAACTATAAGGCCCCAGCCTTAAACCTTACTTAATCTTGAGTTATTACAAGATTACACATTGAGGATCTTTTCGGGTTTAGAGTTTTAGAGAATTAGATCATAAAACTTGCATTACATTCCACATATAAAAAAAGTGGTTTCATAAAGATAGTATTCTTCATTCCCATCAATGGAATCATATTTAAAATAAACATGGATTCTTTCTTGACACTTCCTTGACACTATCATCATATCATGTACCTTTCCCTTGACATGTGAAAAACATTTCAAATAAACTTGGGATGAGTATAAAAAGCTCAGTAAGGGATATAAAAATATGGAAAGGAAACATGGGTACATATATATATAAGGATGAGATCATACTTTACACATAAAACATAAGCACTTTAACATACCTCATCAAATCATGAATAAATCATAGAAATCATAAGACATAAAGGTAACTTGACGCATTCATAACATTCTTACGTAGGGAGTAACCCTCTTGGTTACGTTTGGAATACCCATCACAATATATTCCCTAAATCTCTTCGGAGAAACCTTAACGTTTCACTCCTTCGCATTACCCAATGCATTGGAGAACTATATCGGGCTCACCCGCCCTTAGTTTATCACGGAACCACCCGTTTTCATAATAATGCCCAAGAACTTCAACATAATCATATCACATAAAACATGCATAAAGGAAACATTACATTCCCACATTTCAATCACAAGATATCAATACAACACATTGATATAAAAACATTATGAAAACCATTTTCGATACCAAAATAAAAGAAAACTAAAACATGGTATTTAGTTTTCTTTTAAAAAGAAGGTATGGCTTGTAGAGGAAGCCAAAACTCAATTAACGGTCACGACGGTGGAGAAGTCGTTGTCGCCGCATACGTAGGACAAAAACATTCCATTTTTTCATTTAGTAAACACTTCGTATAAATATGATTCCTTGTTAATAAACGTAAAAGTCAAAGGGGTTTATACACCGTATAAAATAAGGTTGTGTATAAAACAAAATATACCTCAATGGAAGGAGATTGAGACGAAGTCCCATACCTCGGGTCCGACTTGACTCGGTCGTTCTTTAATCTCCTGAATAATAAACTTGAGTTAATTTATACTTGTTTAAGAACCTTTTTCAAGTTCATTATTCCTTTTATATCACTTATTGACATGTCATGAACACTATGTAATTATTTAAGTTAATAACGGTCGTTTTAACGATCATTGGTACTTGAGTCAAAATAAACCCTTTATAATTACAAGTTGTTCATGTATCCATTATATCCAGGATTATAATCATGATGTATATATCATATATATTATATATGTTCAGTATATACGTGCATTTATAATATTACATAATCATTTAGAGGTAAGAAATGAAATGCACCGTTCATGGAGACGGTATGCCGTACTTACGCATGAACGCTACTTTCATTTCTTTGTCATATTAATGGAATTAAAACTAAATGAGAGGTATGTATATTTTAATTCCAGAATTATATTCATCATTTAGATATATCATTAATTATATATATCCATTATATAAATGTACTTTTAATAGTACATTACATTTGGGGATAAGAAATGAAATGCACCGTTCATGGAGACGGTAAGCTGTACGTACGCATGAACGCTACTTTCATTTCTATCTCATACTTTTAATGGAATGAAATAATAATGATATAAAGGTATATTATAATTCCAGTATAAAATCACATATAATAACTTTAAATCCATCCTTTACACGTCCCATATATGGCATTAATGAATCACATCACTTTGAGGGGGCTGTAGTCCGCACTTCCTTAAATGAAGATATCGTGTTTACCCATAATGGAAACCATAATGGTATTCCCAAAATGAAAAATACAGAAGCTTAAGGAAAACATAAACATATTATATATCATATATAAATATAGTGTCATCTTAATGGCCACCTTTGAAGGTGTTAAAAGAATGTTGAACAATCATCATTTCGGGAGGCATAAATTTGCCATCCACGGAAACAGTATGTTCATTAACCATTAGATGTAGGTGTGTGTAAGTGTAGCTCGAATCCTTCTTATAAAAACATCCTCGTATATTGAAGATACTGGAGTTGTTACAAAAGAAATAAATAAAAAGTTTTTAGGGGGTTGTAGAAGCAAAATAAAACAAATGGACTCAAGTGAAGACTTTACCTTAAAATCGGGTAACTCCCTTTGGTTTGAGCTCAAAGTCTTCCTTGGGAAGTCTTCTGCCCAAAGTGAGGCTTCACGTAGTAAGATAGATAAGGGGAGAGACAAAATGGGCAGGGGTTGGCCGATCCAAAGGCTTTGGGAGTGTGGGTAAGGAGGTAGAGGTGGGGGCCTCTTATAAGAGGAAAGGAGGGGCACTCTTGGAAAGTAAAGAAATATTACTTTATTTGAAAATGAGTTTCGGATTTAAATGGTCCCACATTGATATAATTAGAGGATAAGGTGATAAGGGTTATAAATACACACATCCAATAGGTTTTGGACATGTGTAGGTCATAGGTTTTACATTATATTTTTATTTTATTTAAATCCTTTATTAATGAGGTAATCGCTACATCATTATGATGTCATAAATACATTTATTTATTTAATGTCAAAAAATTATAAAACAAATACTATGATGTAGGAAATCTTTTTATATTTCCAATTAATATTTATAGTAAAAAATATGACTTGGATAACCCCATATAAAAATTGTTTTAGTAAAACATCTCAGGTGTGTGTCATTTTTACTTTAACACTAAATAAAAAGTTATTTATGTCATTTCCCAACCAAAGTGGCTCCATGGGGTCCCCAAGTTGACCCATGGCTTTTCTTGGTCGGCCATTACACATAAAATAAGGTTAGGATATGTTTCAAGGTATTTTAATTTATTATAATATCATTTTTTCCTTAAATTGCACTAATTACCTCTAATCGCGATTAAAAACTTAAGAAGTTTCTATTCACCAAAAAATTATTTTTATCTCATTGAACAACATTTTACTTTATAATGACAACCATGTATGTCTGATTTTTGAAATTCAAAACACAGAAGTGGTAAAATTTCATTTAAACGGAAAATCAGTTTTTTATAAGTACCACTTAGTGGTTTCATTATTCATCAAAAATTGATGTTTTTCAGAAAAATACCAAAAATTCACCCTAAGCTATATTTGATATTCCGAATTCAAAAATGAAGTCCATTTTAAAAAATTCACAACATATAAGTTGCATTAATTAATTTAATAATTAATTTCCGCTGTCATGAAAAATAGCGTGTTTTTATGAAACAATAAGTATCAAAAGATTGACACCAGTTTAAGTCCACTTTCAAAGTGAAATTGATTCCAATGACCACCATTGGATAAAATGGTAAAAATATATTCTAATTTCACTTAAAAACCAATTCAAAAGATAATCTAATCATATAAATAAATTAGATTAAAAATAGGTTTTGAATTAAAATACAACATTTTTCACTATTCATTAAAAAAATGAACTTTATAGGAAAAATACCAAAAATTTAAACAAGGTAAATTTTGATATCCCAATCATAAATAATAATTATATTTTGACAAACATAGCTTATAAAATTTTCAAAAGATAGATTTAAAAAGGGTTTGCCATTAAAAGGCAGTAAAACAATCCTTTAAGAATATTAGTGTATTCCATGCATAAGATTGTATTTATTTTCATTTTAAGCCTCTAAAACACTATCTTTATCCTTAATAGACATAGATAAAAATATCTATTATTAATTACTTACTTGGGATGTTACATCTATGATTTTTGATTTAAAAATATGGAGATGACATTTATATGGAGTAAAGTTTAAAATATATAATGATCATAAAAGTTTGTAGTATATATTCACTTTGAAAGAGTTGAACTTGAGGTAGATAATATGGTTAAAACTAATTAAATGTTACGACAAGATGATTCATTACAATCTTGGAGAAGAAAAAAAGTCACTAATTCTTAGAATTCAAAATATACTACTACATTAACCATGTTAATTTCTGAGCATAACCATTTGTAAATGATTTAATTAATTTTTTATTAGAAATTTTACATTTAATAACTTCTTATTTGTTGTTTTTATTGTCAGAATAATTGTCTATTTTAGAAATAATTAGGCAATCTCATAAGGGTAATCATGTTTTATTAGAAAAGTCATAATCTTTTAACAACGATAAGATTTTGGATTTTAATATTGAAGAAGAAGGTTTTATCATATTTATAATGAGATTATGTGTTCCTTTTGATTCCTAGTTAAAGAGTGAATTGTTGAGTGATGTAACGTCCCCGACCTAGGAGCGACTAACCGGTGCCTCGAGCCGGGTGGTTACATGACCTCAATTCTGCCTCCTCGTATCCCAAAGGTTACTAAATAGCAGTGGGAGTCTATGTAGTCACATGGGTAGAATATACCCCCTTTTTACCAGAGTAATCCAAAGTAGTAAAAAAAATATAAATAAGGGAAACAATTTAAAACAAACAACACAATGTATAAATAAACTATTTTGAATTAGGGTACAACATGACCAATAGTAATTATGTCATGTCATGTTATAATGAAAAGTGAAAAAACTATAAATGAAGACAGATATAGGAATTCAGAAAATGGTCCTAGTACTACATCCCGAACCTCAACCAATCTCATCCTGAATCCCAACCAAATTCCCAAGAATTCAGCCCTTTCCCTTCTTATGAGTTGCAACCATGAAATATGTCTGGGTACCCAACGTTGGCCCAAGAAGGGTGTGAGTAAAACTCAATAGGCCACCACCAACGGTGTCTACAAAATATATAGCCCATATATAGTGCATGAAGTGGTAAAAAAAATGAAAAGGAAATAGATTAGAAGGTCATGCTTAATTATGCTCATTTTAGTTTTCCAATCAAATAACCCACACTCATTCCAAGATACTATATTTACAAATTCACCCTTTATATGTGTTCAATGTATTAGGAAAGATCTAAATTAACAACATGATAGAATTGAACAAATACTATCTCCCTAGGCATCATAATAGAACAATTTTCATAATTCTCACCTCGAAGCCTCATTCTGAGTGGATGCAATCGTTAGGGTAATGAAACTCTCTTCCCTTCCATAACCTGTTCATTTATTGGGTGGAGTTTGGAACCTCAATCAAATCTAGTCCCATGGGAATAGAACCTCACATCTATACCTCACACAACCAAGACATGTTCACATACTTTATTTAACATTCATCACATTAAACTATAATTCACAACCAAGCATCGCTAATGTCATTAGCAACATCACAACAATATCAGTGAATGGGAATTTATCATTATTCCACAATCCATTAACACATTCTTAATTTCTAACCCACAACATTTATCCCCATTTCCCATTTCCCATGCCTATATCCCTGAGCATAATCATGTATAAATCTAATCCCTTATAATTTTCCCTTATCTCACTTAACCCCTTTTTAATCCAACCAAACACCCATAAAGGTCACCACCCAAACAAGGTGTGTTACTAGTAATCCCATTCACATCCTTCAAGATTAATATAATATTCATCATGGGCACTATGTTCTCGCACAATGACCCTACGTTTAATTAGCTAAACTCTATGTTCGAGAATGTGGGCACACCCCATGGGTGGCCCTAAAATAGGTCACATATTCGTCCATTAATCCTATGGGTATCATGAGGTTTTAATTAGGTTTTTTAGACACCCTAAACATCACATCATAATAATGGAATGAAGAACTCATCCAAGAGGGTAAAATCAAAACCCTATATTCAAAGATCTCCATAAAACACAAGGAATATTACTTGTAGACCACATACCTCTAATCCATTGATAAACTACCTCTCAACCAAGGTCTTATATCCTGATCCAACACCCCATTGAAGCCTTATCATATATATCACAAAAAAGAGAGGTTTGAGAGCATTGGATGAAAGTTTCCCAAAATACATGACCTAAACTAGAGAAGATATAGTAGGAGAAGATTAGACTCACCCAGATCTTCGATTCACATCCAAGGACAATCCAAATGGTCAAAAATTGAAGGAGATCATTCTTTGGATGCTCTTGGTACCTTTGGTTAGTTCCTAGGGTTTCAATGGCGGAGGAGGGAAATCCCAAGTGAACATAAAAACCATAGAGTGGAATTTTTGTAATTTTTTTAAAAGTTTCTATGCCACATGTTTTACCCACAAAGTTTTCCTAACAGTGCACAGCCCATGTGGATTCCACTGTCCAAAATCCCACCTTCTGTACGGTTTCACTAGGTGTTCCACACGGGTTACACTAACCATGTACAAACATTGTGACCTACCCAGAAAACCCCACTTTTCTCCTTTTTCGTCTCCCGAACCCTTGAAACACCCAAGAGCCTCCTTAAGGAGATTGGTAAGTAGTTAATTAACCAAAATAAAGGGAATAAACTAAAACTTAAGTAGAACATACCTTATTAGGAAATCCATTATCTTACAACCTCTCCTCCTTATAATGACTCATCCTTAAGCCACTCTTCCAAGAATCACTGAGTTTCTAAGAAAAGTGTTTGGGCTACTAGGACTGTATATCCAATTCATGCTCCTAATATTCCTCCATAAATGTTCATTGCTACCATATTTCACATACCAAAGTCACACACTTTCCTTAAAAAACATTCTCACTGTAGTCCATGACACAAACCGGATTCTCCTCGAAGGACACATCAACATCAAGATCAATATCATCAACATCTAGAATATGAGATGGGTGAGGGTAATATTTCTGAAGCTCTTTAAACATGAAACACATCATGAATCACACCATACTACTGTGGAAGATCCAATTTATATGCCACTAGCTCGATCCTCTTCACAATCTCAAATGGCCCCACATAACTAGGTTCCAACATTCCCTCCTTCCAAATTCAATGGTGACCCAAATATGATGACACCCAGAGAAACAAACTATTACCCACCTTGACCTCTAGAGGTCTATGATGCTGATATTCAGAAGTATTCTACCTACTCAGCGCTGTTACTATAAATTTATGAATCTAACAAACCTTCTCAGACATTTCCCTTACAAGACTCAGTCCCAATAACTCAGACTCTCTTGCCTCTAACCAACATAGTGGAGAGCTACACGGTCTCTTATAGAG
Organism: Viscum album; assembly: GCA_963277665.1. Taxonomy (NCBI): domain Eukaryota; kingdom Viridiplantae; phylum Streptophyta; class Magnoliopsida; order Santalales; family Viscaceae; genus Viscum; species Viscum album. Next base: position 1,590,118,083 of record OY728131.1, read on the forward strand.
TTCCTCAAAAGGAGATATTATAATCATAGCCTAAAAACTATTATTGTAGGAAAACTTAACTAGAGGAAAGTGTTTCTCCCACAATCCAATAAAATACAAAACTGAAGCACTCAATATGTCCTCTAATAACTGAATCCTTCATTCTGATTTCCTATCTGTCTTTGGGTGATAAGCTATACTCAACAACACTTGGGTTCCAAGAACCTTCTGTAACCCCTACCAGAAGCGCGAAGTGGAACACATGTCAGGATCTGAAATAATGGTTCTTGACACACCACACAACTGCACTAACTCTCGAACATATAACTCACCCATAAAAACAATGGTAAATACCTCCTAGATTAACATGAAATGAGCCAATTTTGTTAACCAATCCATTACCACACAAATTGCATCACAATTCTCAGGTGTCCTCTAAAACCCAACAAAGAATTCCATCGTCTCATCATTCCATTTCCACTCTGGAATGGTAAATGACTACAACAATCCACCTGGGCGCTAGGGCTTAGCCTTCATTTATTGGCAGGTAAGGTACCTTTCTACAAATATGGAAACATCTTTTTCCAGGCCACCAAAATTTCCTAGGGAGGTCACGGTACATCTTAGTTAATCCTAGATTTACTGCCCACTTTGATGTGTGGAACACTTGCATCATCTCTTCCCGTACTTTTACTGGTTCCACAACACATTCATAAACACGAGAAACACCATCAATGCAAAAAACCTAGTTTGAAGGTGACACCCCATGTTAAAGACTTCCCTTCATAGATAAACACTCCAGATCACCCAAATGGATCTACTTAATCCATCTCAAAAGCATAAATTCAACTTCTATGGATGAAAGAGTCATCTACCCTCACTCATCCAGTACCTCCAGGTGCATCTCAGTAAACACAGTCATCAATCTCCACTCCAATGATGATTCTTGGACCACCTGATTTCGAGTCTTATGGATCAGAGCATCCAAAACACTATTCCCTTTTCATGGTGTGTAAACAAACTCAAAGTCAAAGGATTGTAGGTATTCAACCCACCTTCAATGTTGAAGATTCATATCCCGCTAGGAAAATTTGTACTTGAGACTTTTATGGTTGGTAAGCACCATAAAATTTCCTCCCAACAGGTAATTTCTCCAACACTTTAAGGAATAAAACACTCTTTCTAATTCAAGGTCAGGAGTTAGGTAATTTCCCTCATGTGGTCTCAACAGTCTCAACCCGTAAGTAAGAACTTGGTCATCCTGCATCAGAACTACAACAATTCCAACACCAAACATGTCACAAAACAAGGTATACTTCTTTCCCAATTTAGGTAAAACTAGAATCGGTGTGGTAGTAAAACACTTATTCAGCTCCTAAAAAGAACCTTCACATGATCCTAACCACTCAAACTTCACTCCCTTTTTAATCAGACCCAAGTGTTCTCTACCAAACAAGAGAAGTCCTTAACGAACATCCAATAATAACTAGACGAACCACGAAATCTCCAAACATCCGAAATGCTCTTGGGATGTTCCAAGGACACCATAGCTGGTACATTCTCTGGATCTACTGATACACCCGATTCCAAAATTATGAGTCCAAAAAAGTGCATGTCACCAATCCAAAACTAGCACATTGATAGCTTGGCGTAATGAATATGCTCTCTTAGTGTACTAAAAACAATTTTAAGATGTTGGGAATGATCATAATGAGTCCTGGAGTACACTAATATATCATAAAAAACTGCAACAAACCGGTCTATTTATGGATGGAATATCTGGTTCATCAAATCCATGAACACAACTAGTGATTTGTTCAACCCAAACAACATTACCAAAAATTCATTCAACCCATACCTACATTTGATAGCTTTATTTGGTATGTCAGAAGGAATCACCATTAACTGATGGTATCCTGATCTCAAATCGATCATAGAAAACACTGAAGCACCACTGAGCTGGTCAAAAAGATCATCGATTCTAGGAAGATGGTATCAGTTATTCACCGTCATCTAGTTCAGCCTCCTACAATCAACATAATGTCTAAGTGACCCATCATCCATTAAAAAAAATTATAGGTGATCCCCAATGTGATATACTAGGACAAATAAACCCCATGTCTTCCAAATCCTCCAACTGAACCATCAGTTCTTCGAGTTTTGTTGACACCATATGATATAGAGAAATGGTGACTGGCTCTGCTCCTGGTAACAACTCAATGGTGAACTCAACATCTCTCTTGGGTGTTAACCCCAAGAAGTCTTCATGTAACACATAAGGCATCCTACTTGAGGGTGGTGAGGCAGGATTGTCTTCTCCTTCTCCACATCATTTAACATAAGGCATGATATTTGGTCCATAAGATCTCCCAATTGCTGGAAAAGAGGTAGAGCATGGATCGATCAGGCATCCCACAAACCATAAAGGACATTGGTGTGTCCATCGAGAGATTTAAACGTTACCCGATGTCAATAAAAGTTTAGTTGGGCTTGATACAACACTAACCAATCCATTACCATGATCGAGCCCAGACTTTACATGTCCTGAACAAATAGATCCCACAGAAAACCATAACCCCCAATCTCTAGAGGACAACCCTAACATTTCCTGATGTTCTCGACTTGTACTACCAATGGAATATCAGGTGAAATTACCCCACATGAATTCTCCATGGTCAAACTCAATGAAACTATCAACTGTGCATAAATAATAGAATGTGTGGAACCTATTTCAAATAATGCACTAGAAAGAATGGAAGCAACAAGAATCATACCTTGAACTATGGACAATGCTACCTCACCACCCTCAGGAAAAATCTGAACCACATGGAGTTAACACAACCCTCTACCCTGGGCCCTAACCTATGTACCCTACACTGCACTACCCTAATGGTAAGAATGGTATCACCTTGGAGTTCCACATCCCCCACCCCTACCATTATGAACTGTAGAGCTCTAAATGGTAGCCTGATATGAGGTAACCGACCCCCTACCTACACTCGGCATCTACTTCTGACTTCCTTCATTTCCTAGCTACCGTGGGTTCCTGAAGAAATTTTGCACATGGCCTAACCTATTGCACACCGAACACTCTATTGGTGGTAGGGGACACTTGCCACACATGTGCCCCAACCTACCACACTATTAGAAAAAGATCTGGTCACTACTCCAAGAGGCTGTTCCCATATTATATCTTCTTTGAAAACATACAACATGTTGAATGATTTTAAAACGGTGCTTCATGCCCTAAGAAGTTCGACTACTGTTCCTCCTAGCTTCCCACACAACCTCACTACCCAAGGCACCCTTGAGGTTTCCTTCTGAGATAAGATCATAATCTACCACTTCAGAAAACCTATTCAAAATAAATATATTTACCTAAGACCATATCTTTTGTCTCAACCCATCTTGGAAAAGTCTTTCATTGATTCATAATCTCCGGTCAAACCTGGAATGAAGTGATGAAAATCAGTGAAATGACTAGTGTAGTCCATCACCGACAACACCCCTTGAGTCAAAATCATAAAATCTTCCATCTCTTCCTATCTCAGGGTCACTGGATAGATGTTTTCAAGAATCTTATCCTGGAAGTCCTTCCATATAATTCCCTCAACCTGTTCCATTTGGATGATGATGTCCCACCAACGCTTCGCTTGGCCTCTCAACATATAAGCCACCAACTCAACTCTCTTCTCAACAAGAGAATCTATATGATCAAGAATAGTCACGATAGACTCAATACAGAACCCTACTACCTTTGGAACACTCTCTCTAGTAAAGGTCGGAGGGTTCTGTAGTTGAAACTCTTTGGTCTTCTCGAACATAGTCGACGTAACCTGTCTTGGGTCTCATTCCATCATCTGCATGAAATGAGTGAATCTATCATGGAACTGATCTTCTCTATCACCATAAACCACTACATTCCATACTCTACTACCTAAAAAGCATTCTCAGTAACATATTCTAGTCTCCTAATGGGAATGCATCTTCCTGGAGGCATTTATCAATAATACTAAACAAAACCCTAGGATGAACCACTAAAGATATCACGAATAGAAGGGATAACATAAGAAGGATCATCACAAGCCATACTCAACAATTTTTCATACACCATTCTACCACACCCATCACATCCAGGACACTGCCCTTAGCCATTCCTCCTAGGACCATGGCCAACATGGTCAACCAACTCACATAGTTTCAAGCCTTTATTTTTTACACCATTTCAAACCAATCCACATTCAATGTTACTTTAAAAACATCGTAACCCACATTAAATTCTTATTAAAAATTTTATTTGATTATCACCCATACATTTTACACCCCTTGTTACCAATTCAAATCATCTTGTTAGGCATAAATTCATCACTTTTAAAACAAATAATGCATCCTATCCTTTACACCCCGCACACTCATTACGCGTGGGTTCCAACCATGATGCATGTAACTTATCTTTATAAGTGCCTAGGACGATGCATGGATGCACAAAATCGTGCCATTTTGGCCACGATTTAAATATCAAAAAAATTTCAAATCACATAACAAGTGTATCACCTGATGGTGAATTATCATCAAATGTAACAACACAAACCAAGAACAACAATTCCCACAAAGGGTAACTTGGGTTTTCCCCCATACATGGGTTAGCTAATTCCAAGTACGAGCTCACTACCAAGTCCAAACATAGTACTAACCTCCATCTACCATCCACAAATAGTAAGAAATATAATGGAACTCCACTGATACCACTTTGTAATGTCCCCGACCCGAGAGCCACTAACCAGTGCCCCATGACGGGTGGTTACATAACCTAAAGCATGCCTCCCCGTATGCCAGAGGTTTCCAACTAAAAGAGAGGGTCTAAGTTGTCATGTGGGGAGACTATACCCATATTTTACCAGAGTAATCCATAATAATAAAGAAATATATATAGTGGAGACACTATAAAACAAACAACAAAATGCATAAATAAACCATTCCCAAACTGGGTACAACATGACCAACAATAATTGTATCATTCCACGCTATAGTGAAAAGTTAACAAAAACCGAAACAAAGAAAAAACAGTGGAATTTCAAAAATGGTCCTACCACTATGTCTCGAACCGCAACCAAGCTTATCCCAAATCCTGACTAAATTACCAAGCAATGGGCCCTTGTCCTTCTCCTGACCCGTAACCATGAAATCTGCCCTGGTACCCAATGACAGCCAAAGAAGGGTGTGAGTACAAATCAGTAGGCCACCACCAATGGTGTCCACAAAATATGAAGCCCATAGATAGTTCATGCAGTGGTAAACAAAAACAGGTAAATGAAATAGATTAGAAGGCTATGTTTAATTAGTTTATTTTTTATTTAACCAACCAAATAACCCACACTCATACCAAGATACTTTATTTATCAATTCACCCTTTATATGCATTAAATGGACTAGGAAAGATCAAAATTTACAACATGATAGAAGTAAACTAGAATGATCTCACAAGGATTCATAACACAATAATTTTCATTATCCTGACCTTGATGCCTCAGTTTGGGAGGATGCAGCCGTTAGTGGAATGATACTCTTTCCCCTTCTGTAACCCGTGCATTTAGTGGGTAGATTCTAGAACCTCATTCAAAACTCGACCCATTGGCATTGAACCTCATCTTTATACCACACAAAACCAAGCCATGTGCATATGATTTATTTTAAATTAATAACATTCGACCACAATTCACAAACAAGCATTATTAATGTCATTAGAAACATCACAAAAATATCAAGGAATGGAAATTTAACATTATGCCACAATCTATTAACACATTTTTCATTTATAACCCACAACATTTGTCCCCATTTCCTATTTCCCATGCCTATATCACTAACCATAATCATTTATAAATCTAATCCCTTAGAATTTCCCCTCATCTCACTTATCCCCCTTTTAAGCCTTTCAAAAACCCACATAGGTCACCGCCCAACCATGGTGTGTTACTAGGATTCCCATTCACATCCATCAAAATTAATATCATATTCACCCTGGGCTCTATGTTCTCGTACAACAGACCTATATTTACTTAGCTAAACTCTATGTCCGGTAACATTGGCACACCACATGGGTGGCCCTAACATAGTTTGCATCTTCCTCCATGCATCCCATGGGGATCATGAGGGTTACCATAGGTTGTTTAGGCACCTGAACATCAAATCACAATAATGGAATGAAGAACTCATCACAAGAGGGTGAGAATCAAAACCCTACATTCAAAATATCAATAAAATTCAGGGGATATAACTTGTAGACCACCTACCTCAAATCTGTTGATGAACACCCTCTCAACCAAGTCCTTTGATCTGGATCCAACACCCCTTTGAAGTCTCAACTGAGATCTCACTTAAGAAGTCAGGTTTGAGAGCTTTATATAGAAATTTCCTAAAATAAAAGACCTAAACTAGAAAAGAGAGAGGAGGATAATATTGGACTCATTCGGATCTTCAATTCGCATTCAACGACACTCCAAAAGGTCATAAATTGAAGGAGATCAATCCTTGTAATCTCCTGGCCCCTTTTGTTCATTCCTAGGGTTTCAAGGGAGGAGGAGGGAAATCCCAAGTGAACATAAAAAACCCGAAGTGGCAATTTTGTAATTTTTTTTAAGAGTTTACGGGCTGTATAGTTTTCCAATCCACGTGCAACTGTGCAGATGCCATTGTCCATAATCCCTCCTCCCGCATGAATTCCCTTGTCTATCAACATGGTTAGCACTATCCATGTATAGACCATGCAACCTACCTAAAAAACCCCCTTTTTTCTTCTTTTTTGTCTCTCGAACCCTCAGAACACCCCTAAGACTCCATAAGTACTTGGGTAAGAATGTAATTAGCCAAAATAAAGGTATTAAACTAAAACGTAATTAGAACATAACTTACAATGAAATCTTGGATCTTACAAGTAATGATCTTAGTTCCATATTTTATGTTCTTTCAGGAAGCATTAAGATGTTTAGATACCATTATAAATATTACTAGTGATATGGAATGAAAATATATATTGTTGAACTTACCATGAAATGTTTTACTTTTCATTGGATTAAAGAATAAAGGCAATTATGAAAGGGTATTTTTCGGCCGTTTCCAATGTTGGAGTGGAAATGGGAAAATATATCCATGTATTTTGTAGTAGGATTTCCCAATACATATCGATGTAATAATTTAATTTGGATTATTGTTGATCGGATAACTAAATCTACTTATTTCCTTCCTTTTTAAGATAATATACTTTTAGATCATACTTATTAAATATATATCAATGAGATAGTAAATGTACATGGAATTACTATATAAATTTTATATAATTTTGATCCTTGGTTCACTTATAATTTTTGGAAAGACCTTTATATGTTGTTCGGTAATGAATTAAATTTCAGTACATATTTTTTATCCTCAATCTGATCGATAGTCTGGGTGAATAATTGAAACATTGGAATATATGATTCTTGACAGTTAAATTTATTATGGGGGGGGGGGGTGTTGGAAACAACATATTTCATTATTTTAGTTTTATTATAATATAATATTTCATTCTAGTATATAGATGAAAACATTGGTGGCATTATATGCAATGCGGATTCAGACTCCAAATTATTGGGATGATGTATGTGAAAGAATTATATTGGGACCAGAGTTGGTAAATAAATGGTTGAGAATGTGAAGATGATCCGGAAACAAATTAGGATGGATTAGATCATCTTGAATTTTTATACATATAATTGTAGAAAAAAATCATTCTTTCGAGGTACGTTATCATGTTTTTCTTATAAAATCTCCATGGAAAAGTGTTCTTCATTTTAGTAAAAATGAAATCTATGTCCAGTTTTCATTGGACCATATAAAATCCTATACAAATTTATGTGATTTTTTTATTTAGTGCCCTTGTATCAAAATATATCTCACTATATGATATATTTCATGTTTCATTATTATGAAAACATGTTTCGGACACATCTAACGTTTTGATCCCTAAAATAGTTTATTTGTAAGAAAACCATTATTATAAAGAATAACGAGTAAATATAATTAAAAATATAGAGAATGTGTTAAAAATTAAGGAAATTCATAAATTTAATGTTTATTTTGAACAACCATATGTTTGAAGTATTATTATGGTTATTAAAAATTTCTATGATAAAAAAATATCCCAACTTGATTATGTAATGAATAAAATGGTGAGAACATAAATTTTTAAATGTAAGAATAATTTAACAACCTAAGAAATGTTAAGATTAATAAATATCATATATTATTATATTATATTAATTAAAATTTATATAGTTATATATTTTATAAGAATATTTGGAAATTTTTGGGTCAAAAGAAAAAAGCTTTATTTCAAACCAAATTGGGTGTTCAAGAATTATACAGTTTGATTTAAAATATTTACTTCAAAATTAAAGAATTTTAATTTTATAAAATAAACCTAATTTTAGAATTAATCATGTCCAAATTACATAAGGATAATTTTTTTTTGAGAATTTCCAGAAAAGATTGATTTTTTATTGAATAGTGAATATACAGATTTTTATTAAGAACCACCATTTCATTTCAAGAATTTGCACAGTTAAATTTTATTTTAAAATAGTTTAAAATTAAATTTTTTAAATTTATGTTAATAATATTTCAATTAAGGTAATTTGAATAAAAAATTTACTTTAATTAGGTAAAAAAAATTATACTTAAAAAGGATTTTTTGAAAGAAATTGTCTATTATCATGTTTTGCTCGATTAGTTTTAAAATAAATTCTTCCAGTTATGTGAATTGAATTTGATAAAATGTATTCTATGTTTTTAATTTTTATAATTTATATTATTTAATAAATTCAACCTAATATTTGGTCATAATGATTAGTAAAAATAGTAAAAATATGTTACCACAAATTAGGTGGTAATAGGTTTACAAGAGGTTAAACTACTGAGATAAGGGTTAAAATTACCTAGAAACAAATCTAAATTATATTTCATATCAATATTTTGAATCTCTATCTTCAAATATTGGTAAATTTTCCATTTTGGTGGCATGTTTCTTGATTAATACATTAATATATTTAAATATTTTTCCATATTCCAAGTGTATCCTTTCCACCACTTATAAATAGACCTACACTCTTATCCTATCTACACTTAAAGAGCCTTTTATTTTATCCAATACCTTAATATATTCATAAAATCCCTCACCAAATTTTATATTACATGGTTTTTTTATAAAATAATCATATTAATGATTTAGGTGTAAACTTAAAGATGTTTCCCTAAGAAGAGGAATAGTTCTTAACCAATTTGTTTCATTTTATTTCATCTTCTACATTAGTGAAATATTTTTAAATAACTATAAAATAAGAAAACCAATATATTAAATATAATAATATATTTTTATTTTTATTTCATAACCTATATATATTTCTTATTCCATCAAATGGGTATTGAAACCGTCGATCATGTGTACGGAGGACTACCACCTCGGCAACCAATGTAATTTTTTTCCTTTACCACCTATAAAGGTTGGCTATAATGATGGATTTAATATATATATAAGATATTTATTACATAATTAAAATTATTTAAATATAATATATAATATTTTTTCTTATCTTTCAATCCATTGAACAATGATAATTTCATTCGTGTGTGTCTATGAATTACCACATCCATGATACGATAGAATTTTTTCATTACCACATAACTAGTATGATATATATAATTTTTTTAAGATATAATATAATATTTAAGATATAATAATAATTATAAAAATATTAAATGGTATTTACTTTCATTCCCTTATTCTGTTTGAAAAAATTAAATGTTACTCATGCGTATATATGACCTACCGTCTCTATTATTGATACATAATTCATTTTTCAAAAACCATCCTTCATGGTTGGATTTTAAAATATAACTTATATATAAAAATATAATTATTTTATGATTATTATTATATATATTATTTTATAATTACGTATTTGACCATATTCATCCTACCAAATTTATTTTTTACATATTATCCGAATATCATCAAAACCCCTGATATGAACCTAAATGATTTAGTAATTGAATATATTATTGAATTAAATAAGAAAAAAGAAAAAATAAATGTTAAAATGTGTTTTAATAAAGTAAATAATTAATATAATTTTATTATTCATGAGCATAAAGAACATAAATGATAATTCTGAATCAAGGTAAGAGACACTATAACTTAAAACATTGTTTTAAAATAATTTAATGATTTATTTTGAAAATATTTTTATTCCCTAACAATGTTCTTAAATTTGTTTTATAGATGTCATTATATAGATATAAAATAATTATAAAGGAAATCTTATGTCACTTTTTACCTTTTAATGTTCTTTAAAAATGAATATTTTTATATAACTTATACGCAATTTTTTTACTTTCTTTACAAAAAGGAAAGAGAAATGTTCTATTTTAACATATACAATATAAATGAGTTTTTTCCACTACAAATGTTATGTTATGTTTTTATTCCTATATAATAATCCAGGTTTTCTAAAAAAGTCCCTTCATTCCTATTTCCTCGCAAATTTACATTGTAAAATGGATTTTTAAAAGAAAAGGGTATTCCGATATCTAGAAATTTTTTTGTATGGGTTCCAAAGAGTTTTTCAAGGGTCTTAGGATGAAAAGATGAAAACATAATATTTTTATGATATATTACATGAAAATTATATTTGATTATAGGTTATACTACTATAATTTATAAAATCAGTGAGACTGAGACTACTTATGTGACATGTGAGCCTGATACAACTTAAGTGATGGGTGACCTCTACACAACTTATATTATAGATAAGCCTGATATATCATTTCAATAAATTTGGTAATATTAATTTTCAACAAACTAAAGATAGAGGGAGTTAACTTGGAGGTTTCTCATGTGGATTTAACTGGGCTCTAATTATTTCGAGCATGAGTTATTAATATAATGATCTATGTTTCCAAAATGGGTTTCTATTTTATTTCAAGAGGGTTTAAAGGATTTATTTGATAAAAAGTTTTTTTCTTGTAGATATGATTAATTTAATATAGTAATGTAATATTATAAAATGGTTTAATTTTTATGGAATTTCATGTTTTCACACGACTAATGGTTTTTTTACTTATATGTACCTTACTGAATTTTGTGTGTTCATCCCATATTTTTAAATGTTTTTCCCAAGGTTTAAGGAAGAGTAAAAAGAAATAAGATGTCAAGTAGAAATTAAAAAATATTTTTCATGGAAATGAAACATGTATCATTTTAAATGTTTTATATTGGAGAAAAAATTGATACTAATTAGAAGTGTCATCTTTATAATATAATGTAATATTATATAATAATTATGACCGAATTGTAACACCCCTAAATGATAAAGGGTTAAATGACTAAATGATATGACTCATGTCAACAAGGTGCATCTTCAATTTCGGGAGCCTACCTGATTGGAACTCCACAATTAAGCATGCTTGGCATGCAGTAGTGATCAAGATGGGTGACCTTCTGGGAAGTTACCTAGGGTGTGTGTGAGTGAGGACAAAGAACACTGGAAAGGACATGTGTTGGCCTGTGGTGACTGTCATTAGTTAGATGATCCGTTCAGGAATGTGGGTGGACCATTGGGTGGGGACCACGTGTCTGCGAGGCTATTGGTAGTACCTGGCAGGCCAGGACCTGACGACCATGATAAGGTGGGGTGTCTGTGCTGTCACCGGGGCCCAGTTGTTAAATTTGGTATCAGAGGTGGTCACTGGGGCCCAGTTGTTAAATTTGGTATCAGAGGTGGTACCTAGCCTTATGTGCGTTTCACTTAATGTGTTAAAATGTAGGGCCCACAACGAGGATGTTGTGCTCTAAGGGGGGGGGGGGGGGGGCGATTGTTACACCCCGAAATGATAAAGGGTTAAATGACCAAATGATATGAATCATGTCAACAAGGTGCACCTTCATTTTAGGGAGCCTACCTGATTAGAACTCCATAGTTAAGCATGTTTGTCCTGGAGTAGTGATTAGGATGGGTGACCTTTTGGGAAGTTACCTAGGGTGTGTGTGAGTGATGAAAAAGAAAACTAGAAAGGACATGTGTTGGAATGTGGGGATTTTCATTGGTTATATGACTCGTTGAGGCATGTGGGTGGACCCTTGGGTGGGGACCACGTGTCTATGGGGAAACTGGTGGTACCTGGTGGGCCAGGACCTAACGGCCATGTTAAGGCGGGGTGTCTGTGCTATCACTGAGGCCTAGTCGTTGCACAAATTATCTAAAACTCCAAACCTAATTGATATTTGGGAATGAATGAAAGAAATTATACAAGATTACTTAATGTTTATGGTTAGGCCTTTATAGGTATGTGACATGAATAGATACTTTTTGTTTTAGAGGATTACAGTAAACATTATTTTTGAATTTTTTTGACCTTATTATAAAATCTCCAGTTCATAAGTTTTTTGACATGTTTTTGAAGAGTTTTATGGTTAGCTATTTATAAAATGGTTTATATTGAAATTTTAGTGTTATTGTTGCTGTTTTAAAGATTAATGTATTATTTTGTCACATGAATATTTATCCATAATGGATAATTGGTTCTAACAATTTTTGTTTTTGTAAATGTCTAAAGATAGAAGGAATTAATTTTCATTCTTTTATTGTCTTATGATCTATTAAAAGTTAATTTCATTGATCCAAGTATGAAAAATTAATATATAATATTCATTTTTAGAGTAATATATGTGATAAAAGTGGAAATTGGTTGAATATTAACCAAATGATAAATGTGGATTACGAAATGTATTGAATTAAAGTATAATATTTCATATTTCATGGTAATATAATTCATAAAATATTGAAAAAATGATCTTAAAATGAAATTTTTTCCTTTTTATAGCCATTTCTTAGGAGTTTATGTTCATTTTCACCCATAAATGATTTATGGTTTTGTGTTCATAAATATTCCCATGAACATGTTTTTAATCATTCTCTATTACTCTTTAGATATTATCATTATCTTATATGTCCATATTTTATCTTCCCACTAATTTATCTTTATTTGGGAACATGATTATGTGTTGTTTAAGGTAAATATTTTGTTTATAAGATTCCAGTTTCAAAGGAGGTATTATTATTATTATTTTTCTTGAGGTGGGTTTTCAAAAAAGGTATTTTCATATATCTAACCTTTTATTACTAAGAAAAAATATTATTAGAATGAAATTTATTAGGGGGGGGGGTGAATGTAACACCCAAATATCTTTTAGTTATTAATATCATTCACTAAATTATGAAAAAAATTTATAATGTTTTTAAAAAATTTAAATGTATGGATTAATACTGAATAAATAAGCCCTCAATTTTAAGTAATGTCTTTTAATGATTTAAAAATATATTTTCTTCCAAAATTTTTTATTAAATTTTATGCACATGAAAATTATAATCAATTTATACCAGTTTTTGAAATTTTATTTGACTAAATTAATACCACTTTTTAATTCATCATGTAAATAATATGTTATAGTTATTTTTTATAATTCTTCTAAAATATTTATGTTTTTATGAATAGTGAATAATACAGGTTTTTTGTAAAAATTTACAATTATTTTCAAGTAAATCTATATAATGTTTTGAGAGGTATCTTAATGAAAAATAATAATAATTTATTTATAAATAATATAATTAATTACAGAAAGATGATCATTATACTTTGTTATGTTATAAGTTAATTTTTAAGATTAAAAACTCCTTTTCTAAACAACTATTTTTATATAATAAATGTGTTTTTAATAAATTTTTTAACATATATTACTTATTTTTTTTAAAGAAAATTACCGATTATATGTTTTTAATAATATTTTAATTTTAATTTTATGGTTTCTAAAATGACAGGAAGGGAAATAAAATATTTTTAGTCTTAAGAATTCATTTTTTCAAAAATGGAGTTTTGTTGCAGTTTACGAGCATAATTAAAATTAAATTTTCCCACATATAGAAATTTATTTTGAGAAAAATTATTCCATATTTGGTATTATAATAATTAATGTAATTTAATAGGCTTAACATATTTTTTTGTCACATTTAATATTAAATACAATAAAATTTTATTTACATAGTTATGGTTAAAACATGTATATTTGGAGTGGGGTTAAACCATGGTATAAGGGTAGCATTTTCACTAAAAAACTACATAATTATTATTATTTATATATATTGAAGTATTATATTTTTCTAACTTTTAATGTATATCCATTTTTAGGTACTATTTCATGAGAGATACCTTAAATCATTGGAATCTTTTATGAAATTCTGTGTGTGTCCCTCTCCTCACATATAAAAGGGAACCTATTATACTCCATTATCCACTAATTTTTTTAAATTAAGATAATAAAATACATAATAAAAAACTTAAGAGAATATTTCCCTTTATTATATTGATTCTGAAAATCTCCGAATTTCAATCCTTCAAGGCTTAAGGAGTAACAAAAATGAGGTCTATCAATGAAGTGGTATATATATTAATCAATACCGTTAAATTTTATTTATACTTCCTATAAACCAATTTTATCCAAAAAAATATAAACATATTATAATAAATATATATTATATGTTATTATTATGATGATAAAAACATTTACCATACCTTTTGGATCACATGGGAGATAAAAGTATCACTCATGCGTACATATGGTCTACCTCATCTATGAAGCAACAAAACTCATTTTAAACCACCATAAATCATTTATGGTAAATAGGATATATTTATTTTTTTATATGATAATTATTTCATAATAAATATTCTATAAAATTTAATTAATATTTATCATTATTTCATTTCATCTATCGAGAAATGGAAAAATTACTCACGCATACATATAGACTATTATCTCTGCGTAATGATGTAATTAATTATTAATAACCATTTTATTTGAGTGGTTATAAATATTTATATTATTAATATATATTATATTTATTTTGTGATTAATTTTATTAGGATGAAATAAACCTGATAAAAGTTCCGGGAGCATAATCGTTGAACAAAAACAAACATGAAAATTGAAGGAGTTTCCACCAAAAATGGTGATGATAATGTAAGATAGTTAATGAACAAATGAAAATATGTTATAAGTAAAACATGTATGATATTATAGGTATTATTATATTTATAATAAATTTATATATATTATATATAAGGTTATAGTTCTTATAAAGAAAGATAAACTTGAGGTAAGGGTTTCTTTATCTTATTTCCAAATTCATGAGACATGATTTCTATTATACACCATAATTTATATTATTTTATGTGATTGAAACCTAATGAATTTATTTTTACATATAAATTAAATTCATGAGTTTTTATGTTCCATTCAATTGTTTTATTTACACGGTGTTGATTCAAAGATACCGAAGTTGTATGGGTTTCGTCTCAATTTCTCTTCATTGAGACATGATTAAATGTTATAAACCAATTTATTTTTTATATGGTGTGTATGATATCAATGATTTTATATAGGAATAATCCATGATTTAATGAATGGTATTTATGTAAACCTTTTATTTTCATGTATTCAAGGAATTTCATTTCAAATGTTTCTAAAGTCATAAGGGATTTTCATATTGATTTTGTTTCATTGAGTGACGTTTGATGTTATTCACATGTATTTATTGTATTAGGTGTATCAACTATACCATTTATATTTTGTATCATTGATATCCTTAATATCCTTTCATTTAAGGTTTCATTTGATTTCATATCTTTTATGGGGGTTCTCCATCAAAAGATACCATAATGATAGGGGTATTATGTTACAATTTCATTTTTACAAGGATAATTTATAATTAAATATTTTGGTGATGAAATTTTATGGTATATATATCCTAAATAAAACATATATTTTTCTTATTTTTTTATTTTTATATATTTCAATTTTTTTTTCATTTTAATTTTCTCTCTTTTTGTACTCAATAGAACAAAAGAATATTTTTAAGGAAAACAAACCTTGTTTCTCCCTTCACCTAGGAATATTTTCTTATATGTCTATTTTTTCATTGTTTTTTTTTCAAACAATTTTTTACTATTATCCAAATATTATTTAAATTCATTTTTAACTATATTTCAATTTTATTACCAAGGTTTAAATGGAACCTTCTAATTAATTTATAAATGTTCTACTTTTGACTTTTTAGCAAAAATGCGAAAGGTATTTTTATTTTAAAATACACCACATAAACTAATTTTCCCACAATCATGAATAATATTTTATTTAAATCATACTTTTTAATTTTAATTTTTTATTTTTAATTAAAATATTTTCATATATATTTTAAAAAATTTAAATTATAAATAAAAATATTTTTTTAAATAAAATGGTATTTTTTTAAAGAACTGTTTTGGTGACCATTATGAGGTATTTGTATCTATAATAGCACCATCTTATGTTACAATTTCTATAATTGTGGTATAATATAATTTTACCGTATTTATTATTTATATTGATGGTCTATGATTTCAATGGGGAAATTACAATGAAACTTGTATCACATCCACAGGTGATGATATAATGATATGACTAATGTTTTATGATCACGAAACACACATATTTATGGTTTTCATTATTTGATGGGTGTTACCATAATTGTCACGACCCGTCCTAGTGGGGCCCGCGCCGTGACTCCCCAAGCCCACCTCAAATAGGCTAGGGGCTAGTGACTAGCACCGAGTAGGCATATCACTAACATGGGAGGCATTGCCTAAGTACCTGTACACACGCACACATCTCCAAGCCCACAAATGCTGAAATGTAAAACACTAAGGAACAAAATGCATGCATAAAACTGAACCCCAACTAACAGAGTATGATGAAAGGTAGAGTAATGTAAAAGTAAACTGGGCCAAAAATACAAGCCCACCAAAAACAAGAGTCCGAAAACTACAAAGTCCAACCTGTAATCACAAAAAGGTACTTGGACTGCCGTTCGTAGTAGTTGGAAGCCTCAGCCAGTAGGAAACTTAGAAAGATCGATCCTGTCTTGGTCCGTCCTGGACTCTGTCAAAAGGCTACATGTCTACACAAGACACCAGACGTGCGGGCAAAGCCCGTGCAGGGGTGTGTATAACAATACTCAGTAGAGGACCTTGGAAACCACAAAGCAGTATACAACATAAAGGTACAGTCACCTATGCACAGTATATGTCTATGGAACATATAGAACAAACCAGATATACTCAAAACCCAGACCCGTGGTCTAGAGGCATGTCACACAACCATATAGCCCCGTAAGGGATTCTGTTCGAAGATTCCATGATGCACTCATTCCTGTAGAACACACTCCACGAGTCATATAGCTCTGATGACGTCCATCCGAGAAGTGATGTTTGTCAGGAACCGTTATGAGAGATAGCTGCACTCATTTTGGGAGACACACTAATGAGTGGAACAGTTACGATAGATAGAATCACTCATTACTGGAGACACACTTCTGAGTGGGAAATATCATGATACATAGATGAGGATCACTACCAGGGCCATGGCGGATACCGCGACTCATCCGGAATTCACCTTCTAGGTAGAGGATCAACGCCCATTAGAGTTGGTCACGTCGATTACTGACTCTACCAAGGGTCTGTAATGGATAGAGGATCTCGATCCGGGCCCTTCGGATAAATGCCTGGCTGTATCACAGAAAGTTATGGTGAAGGGATCGTACTCTTGAAAAAGGAAACGATACATGACCTTCAGGGAATGATAAGAAGGGGAATTAACCCAAACGAAAGATGTCCAAGGCATGATGAACAAGAGGACCATGCCGTTTTCCAAAAAGTACACGGCGTGTAAAAAATATAAACGCTGTGTTGTCTGACACGAGGTATTGCCTGTGTACAACGACCCATGTCGTAAAGATGGTCTTGTAGAAAAAACAAAGTACACGGCGTGTAGAATGGTGTACACGCTGTGTCTGGGTAACTAGGGTTTGCTCCGTGTACTCTGGCCATGTGCCTGTATAACATCATCAACCAGTGTACACCAACCCATGTAAACGGCATACGGGGTGACCCGCGCTGCTGGCCTTGCCAAGCCGTGTGATGTAGTACACTGTCGTGTACTCCATCTCGCGTATGCATATCCGCGAGATACACAACGATCTCCGTGTAGCCGCTTCTGTGGAGCTATACACGCCGTGTCACCTGAAGCCGTGTATATCATCCAATGTCCATGTACTACCCAAAGTACACGCCGTGCTTCGGGGAAGGTCCAACATGCCGTGTGACTAGGGTCACACTCCGTGTGACCAGGGTCACACTCCGTGTGACCAGGGTCACATGCCATGTGATTCTTCTCTGACCATGAAACCCTAGCCACCACTGCCATTACTACACGGCGTGTTCTTCGAAAGTACACGCCATGTGTTCTAAAAATTTCAAAAAATGGCGCTCTTCACCGGCGCGCCTCCCGTTCTACTCCGATCGTTGGTCCAGCCGTCCGATTTCCATGAAACCTTCAGGTTTTGGTCGCCTCGATGCCACAAAGCCGCTTCCGGTGTTTTCGGACCTCCAATCGGCTCTGAAAGCGAGTTTTGATCTTACCGCACGAAGAACGCTCGAAGAACGCTCTTTCCGATCTGGTCTCATTCGTCGTCCTCCATCATCTTCGCACCTCCACAAGGTCGTTGCGGTGTGGAACCTTCGATTTGGGATCGTTGCGTCGCATAACGGATGCACAACGATCTGTTGTTCATCGCCCCGTGAAGAACATGAAGAATGCGTAAGGAAAGAAGGGGGAAGAAATCCAAATAAACAAATTGAGGAATGAGCCTCTGCCTTTGTTCGTCATGGCATTGATCCACTCCCTTTAATAGGCTTAAACGAAGCAAGAATCAGCAACAACATAAAGCATGGATCATTTTTCCAATATCATCCCAAAGAAATCCCTCCCGCAAGAACGCACGTTCGTGGTTGATCTGCGTTTGTGGTTTAAACTCAAAAACGGGGAAAGGTAATTGAAATATCAAACCCCTACCTTTCGAAAGGATTGATCATTGAATAAGGCGCCG
The DNA here is from genome assembly GCA_963277665.1 of Viscum album. Lineage (NCBI taxonomy): Eukaryota > Viridiplantae > Streptophyta > Magnoliopsida > Santalales > Viscaceae > Viscum > Viscum album. The sequence goes on from OY728131.1 coordinate 1,590,137,132, forward strand.
CACTACCATTGTCATCAGGATCCTTCAATGTCGGCGCAATGATTCTTGATTTCGATCTTTCGTCGTTCGCCAACGCGTCCTCCTCCGCCCAAGCTCTAAGAGAAATCTCTCTCTCTCTCAAATCGCAGGGTTATGAGGCTAACCATGAAAATTTTACAGAATCATGCATTTATAGGGGAGGATTAGGTCGATCTCTATAAAAGGAAGCGTTTTAAAATAATAAAATAAATCATTAATTTATTTTATTCCTTCTAATGTGCTTCCCTTTTTAAAACGCCCAAAAATTAAACATTGCAGCCGACCTACACCAGTCGAGTTTAGAGTCGTTATTAGGCAAAGTCATTGTCCCAGACGCACCAGTGCACTCAGATTTTTAGTCTGGGCATCCGTTTGGAAACTACCACAACCACGCGTGAGCGCCGACTCACATAAATTAAAAAGTTCAAACCACCATTCTGGGCTCACTGGACCTCTGAATGATGTGCCGTCTTCACGCCCAGTCTCGAAATAATTCCATATAATATTTAAAAATAATAATGGAAAAATCTGAGACATTACATTCTCCCCACCTTGGGGATTTATGTCCCCGAAACGGAAAAACAAGGGCTACTAAAAAAGATATGGGTACTAGGCACGGATCTGAGCCTCTCGCTCCCACGTACTCTCCTAAAAATTCCCATGCTACAACCGGACATGCACCAAGGGAATCGATCACCCACAAATAATCCTCTCCTACCGATCCTCGATCTCCACCAGGTACTCTGCAATGTTCACTCCATCCTCGATGTCCAGCTTACCCCAGTCGATGACATGCGATGGGTCATGCACGTACCTCTTCAACTACGACACATGGAAGAAATAATGTACCTGATGCAACTGTGGGGGTAGAGCTAGGTGGTACGCCACCTCTCCAACTCTGCACAGAATCAGGAAAGGTCCTATGAATCTCAGAGATAGCTTACTACCTCGGCCAAATCTCTGCAACCCTCGTCGAGGTGAGAACCGAAGAAAGACGTGGTCTCCCTCTTCGAACTCCAGAGGTCTTCATTGCCTGTCAGCATAAGACTTCTGCTGGCTCGGTGCAGTCTTCATCCACTCTCGGATGACCTGCACCTTCTCTGTGGTATCTCGCACTAACTCTGGGCCCATGAGTGCTGACTCTCCAGGGTCGGTCCAGCAAAGCGGTGACCGGCAAGGTCTCCCATAGAAGGCCTCGAACGGTGCCATACCGATGGTGGAGTGGTAGCTGTTGTTGTACACAAACTCCACCAGGGGTAGGTGGTCCTCCCAACTGTGACCGGAGTCCAAGATAAAGGCTCGAAACATATCCTCCAGAACCTGAATGGTCCTCTCCGTCTGACCATCTGTCTGGGGATGAAACGCTGTGCTCAAGCGTAGGTGAGTCCCAAAAGCCTACTACAATCCCTTCCACAATCAGGATGTGAAGCGGGCATCGTGGTCTGAGACTATATTAGAGGGGAAACCATGAAGCTAAACTATCTCCAACATGTAGAGGTGTCCCTAGATATTTATAGAACTCTGCTCCCTGATAGCTATGAAGTGGGCCAACTTGGTGAGTCAGTCAACGATCACCCAGATGGAATCCTGCCCCTTGGGAATCCATTGTAAGCCTGTCATGATGTCCATTGATATTCTATCCCACTTCCACTCTGGGACATTCAGGGGGTGGGATAATCCCACTGGAACCTGGTGGTCAGCGTTCACCTGCTGGCATGTGAGGAATCGAGAAATGAACTCTGCTACTACCATCTTCATGCCTGACCACCAGAACTGCTGTCGGAGATCCTGGTACATCTTTTCCACTCCAGGATGTACCGCCAAAGGGGATGTATGAAACTACCTAAGGAACTCCTCCTAGAACTCCACTGGTACAACAGTGCATCCTCTGAAAAGAAGTATGTGCTCCCCACCTTGTGAATATTTTCAGGAGCATGTACTGTGGATATCTAAGCACGTAAAGCCACACAGTCGACATCCCCAAGTTGTGCCTCCCTAACTCTCTGTAAGAGTGGAGGGGTGAAAACCATTGAATGTAGGTAAGCTGTATCCTCTACATTCAGGAAGGATAACTATAACGCGACTAACTGTTGTGTTGCCTCACTCAACAGCTGTGAGCTCGACCTTCTGCTAAGAGAATCCGCCACCTTGTTCCCATTCTTAGGAGTATAGATGATCTCAAAATCATAGTCCTGTAGGAACTCTAGCCAACGCCTCTGCCTCAGATTCAGATCCTTCAGTGAGAAGATGTACTTGAGGCTCTTGTGGTCAGAGTAGACAATATACCGCTCCTTCATAAGGTAGTGTCACCACATATTCAATGCGAAGACTACCACTGCCAACTCGAGATCATGGGTCGCATAGTTCTGCTCATGTGGCCTAAGCTGGCGCGAACCATAAGAAATCACTGCATGCCGCTGCATCTGGATGCATCTGAGCTTAGTCCCTAATGCATCACAGAAAACTACGTACTCGACACCCTCCTCTGGAAATCTCAAGACTGGGGCGCTCATCAAACTCTGTCTCAACTTCTCAAAATCCTGTTGGCACTTCTCCGTCCATACGAAGGGTTTCCCCTTCTTGGTCAAGGCTGTCATCAGTGCTAATATCTGGGAGACATCAGGAATGAACCTCCGGTAATAACCTACCAACCCACGGAAGCTCCGCAAATCCATCATGCTCTGAGGTGGCTCCCATGATAACACAACCTTCACCTTGGCTCGGTCCACAACCACTCCATCTGCTGAGATGACATGTCCCAGAAAGTAGACCTTCTGAATCCTGAACTGGCACTTTGAGAGCTTCCCATAAAGCTGGTTCTCCTAAAGTACGTCCAGAACCATCCACAGGTGTCTCGCGTGCTCCTCCTATGACGCCGAGTACACAAGGATGTCGTCGATGAAGACCACTATGAACCAGTCCAAGTACGACTGGATGATCCGGTTCATCAGCCCCATGAACACTGCGGGGGAGTTAGTCACGCCAAAAGGCCTCACCAAGTACTCATAGTGACCGTGGCAGCATCTGAAAGCTGTCTTCAGTATATCCTCGTCCCGCACTCGTTGCTGGTGATGGCCTGATCAATGGTCAAACTTTGAGAACCACTATGCCCATCTTAGCTGATCGAAGAGGTCATCAATTCTTGGCAGTGGATACTTGTTCTTCACCGTCACCTGGTTTAGGTGCCGGTAATCCACACATAATCTCAGAATCCCGTCTTCCTTCTTGGTAAACAATACTGGGGCCGCCCAGGGTGAGAGGTTGGGTCTCACGAAACCTTCGCTCTGTAAATCCTCCAACTACACCTTCAGCTCGCGATGCTCTGCGGGATCCATCTGATATTCCGATAAAGATATCGGTGCCATACCGGGGTGTAAGTCGATGCAGAAGTAGATTCCCCGACAAGGAGGTAGTCCTGGAACATCTTCGGTAAAGACGTCCTCATACTCCGCCACTACTCCTGAGAACTGCGAGCTCCCAAAATCTACCGCTCTGTGGGTAAGGCTAGCCAACCCATGAGTGATTGGCTGCACCCTCCTATGCATGATCAAATTTTGTGCTCCCTGGGTTTCCTTTTCTCCGACAAAGGAAAACCTCATTCCATCATGGCGGACACACCGCACCCTTCACCTAAAATAGTCAATCTGGGCGTGGACTGAAGATAACCAATCCATACCAAGAATGACGTCGTAAGGCCTCGACGCTACCACCAAGAGGTTCCAACCGAAACTCTCACCTCCAAGGGTACGATCACAATGTATGCAAATGTGCGTGATCGTTGAGTCTCCTCCCGTAGGTGTGTCCAAGCGTAAGGATCAAGTCAACAATTCTAACGAAATCTCAAGGTTTTGTACAGGACATGTGTCTATAAGGGAATGACTAGAACCTATGTCTATGAGTATGGAATCTAAGGTGGAAAAGACGCAGATCGTACCTCAAATCATCCCTGGATCCCCTGGGTCATATGCCTCGACCGCATGCAGCTATCTGTATCCCTCTCCCCCAGCTCCCTGAGCCTGGTGCAGACCTCCTGGGGGTGGTGGTGGAAGTAATTCGAAGCATCTGCCACCTCCCGCAACTCTCCCTGCTCCTCTTCCACATTCGCCACATGGTGGATCTTCCTACTCTGTTCTCTGCCTCTACCTCGGTGGTCCATCCACCAATTCCCTGTCAGCAGCTCGACGGGCCAAGCAATCTCTAGCGAGATGTACCCTACCATCGCATGCATAACATCGCTTCTCCCTAGGCTGACATGATCCAACCTGAGAGCCCTGGACTGTCGATCCCCTGTCCTGGGTCCTCTTATGACATTTCCCACATCCAAATCCCTCTGCCTGATGTCGGTTCCCTGCTGCCGGTGTCTCCGCACCTGTCTGCCTGCTGCTGACTGCCTGCGGCTGTCTCTGCTCCGTCAAGAAACTCTCTATCACCAAGGCTCGCTCAAGAACTCCAGCATAAGTGGAAATGCATAGAGGCACGACTCTATCTCGGATTTCACTCTTTAGAACTCGTTCAAAGGTCCAAGCTCTGAAGTACTGATCCCTGACCATAACTATCGAGTACCTGGCAAGGTTGGTGACCCTCGATGAATAGTCAGATACTGTCATGCTGCCCTGCTGGAGCTGAAGAAGCTCCTGGGTGTGTACAACTCTCACTATAACCAGGGAGAACTCCTCTCGGAAGAGTCACTCAAACTCCTTCCATTAAAGAGTCTCCTCGTCATGAGTCTGTGTGGTCAGACTCCACCATCGTCCGGCCGAAACCTGAAGAAGGCTCGCTCCAAGGACCACCATCTGGTCTGCTGGTGTCCTCACTTGATGGAAAACTCTAGTCACCGCCTCAAGCCAGTCCTCAGCTGCCTGAGGGTCGGTCTCTCCTCGGAACCTAAGGGGTCTCTGTCTTTAGAACTCATGGAGCACGCTATGTCTGCGCTCCTCACTGGTCAGTACTGCAGGTACCACTGGCTGCTCCACTGGTGGTGGTATAGAAGGTGCACCACCTGGTGGCAATTCTTGGGGAGCTGGTCCCTATATGAAAGCCTCGTCACTCAGGGGGTCATCCTCGTGATCGTGCTACTGAACCCTAGTGGGTATGCGTCGCGGAGGCATCCTGTATGGAAACAAGATGTACCATGGTCAAAGAGTATATCTGTATAGCTGACACAACGAACATGGAAAACACAACCCATTCATATATGGTGCATGTAACTTTTATTTCCCCGCAACCAGTGTTTTCAGGCACCGAGTCGAAATGCAGGTTATCAGAGTCTTGGTGTATGGATACGTCGGCCGCCGCACCAAAACTGGAGTCTCTGGCCCGAAATCCAAACCCGAAACACTTAACACTGTTTCCACAAACCAAACTCACAGACTCATGGTCCTAAGGTAGAACCGACCACCTCTGATACCACTCTGTCATGACCCATCCCAGTGGGGCCCGCGCCATGACTCCCTAGGCCCACCTCCAATAGGCCAGGGGATGGTGACAAGCACCGAGTAGGCATATCACTAACATGGGAGGCATTGCCTAAGTACCTGTACAGACGCACACATATCCCAGCCCACAAATGCTGAAATGTAAAACACTAAGGAACAAAATGCTTGCATACAACTAAACCCCAACCAACAGAATACGATGAAAGGTAGAGTACTATAAAAGTAAAATGGGCCAAAAATACAATCCCACCAAAAACCAGAGTCTGAAAACTGCAAAGTCCAACCTGTATGCCCAAAATGGTACTGGGACTGCTGCTCGTAGCTGTAGGATGCCTTAGCCTGTAAGAAACTCAGAAAGCTCGGTCCTTTCCTGGTCCACCCTGGACTCTGTCAAAAGGATACTCGTCTGCACAAGACACCAAACGTGCGGGCAAAGCCTGTGCAGGGGTGAGTATAAAAATACTTAGTAGAGGACCCCGAAAACCACAAAGCAGTACACAAAGTAATGGTACAGTCAGCTATGCATAGTATATGTCTACGAAACATATAGAACAAACCAGATATACTCAAAACCCAGACCCGTGGTCTAGAGACAAGTCACAAAACCGCATACCCCGGTAAGGGATTCTATTTGAAGATTCTGTGATGCACTCATTCCGGGAGAACACACTCCACGAGTCTTATAGCTCTGATGACATCCGTCCGAGAAGTGTTGTTCGTCGAGAACCTTTACGAGAGATAGCTACACTCATTTCGGGAGACACACTCTTGAGTGGAAAGGTTACGATAGATAGAAGATCTCATTATGGTAGAAACACTCCTCAGTGGGAAATATCATGATACACAGATGAGGATCACTGCCAGGGCCATGGAGGATACTGCGACTCATCCAGAATTCACCTGCTATATAGAGGATCAATTCCCGGTAGAGTTGGTCACGTCGATGCCTGACACTACCTAGGGTCTGGAATGGATAGAGGATCTCGATCCGGGCCTCTCGGATGGATGCTTGACTCTATCACAGAAAGTTCATCTGAAGGGATCATACTCCTAAAAAAGGAAATGATACCTGACCTTCCGCGAATGAGAAGAAGGGGAACTAACCAAAATGAAAGATGTCCAAGGCCCGGTGAACAAGAGTACCATTCCGTTTTCCAAAAAGTACACGGTGTGTAGAAAATATACACGCCCTATTGTCTGACCCCGGGTACTGCCCGTTTACAACGGCCCATGTTGTAAAGCTGGTCGTGTAGAAAAAACTAAGTACACGACGTGTAGTACGGTGTACATGCCCTATCTGGGTAACTGGGGTTTTCTCCTTGTACTCTGGTCATGTGACCGTACATGGTCATCAACCCCTATACACCAACCCGTGTAAACGCCACACAGGGTGACCGGCGCTGCTGGCCTCGCATGGCTGTGTGATGGAGTACATGGTCGTGTACTTCATCCAACGTCTGCGTATCCATGAGATACACGCTGAGCTACGCATAGCTGCTTCTTCCGAGCTGTACACGCCATGTCACCTGAAGCTGTGTATATCATCTTGTGTCCATGTACTACCCAAAGTACACGACAAGCTTCGGGGAAGGTCCAACACGCCGTGTGATTCTTCTCTGACCCCAAAACCCTAGCTGCCGCCGCCAGTACTACACGACCTGTTTTTCGGAAGTACACACCGTCTGTTCTGGAAATTTCCAGAAATGGATCTCTTCACCGGTGCGCCTCTCATGCTGCTCCGATCATTGATTCGGCCGTCTGATCACCATAAAACCTTCAGGTTTTGGTTGCCCCGATGCCACGAAGCCACTTTCGGTGTTTTCGGATCTCCGATCGGCTCCGAATGTGTGTTTTGATCTTCCCGCATGAAGAACGCTCGAAGAAATCTCTTTCCGATCCGGTCTGATTCATCGTCCTCCATCGTCGCAGCACCTCCACAAGGTCTTTGTGGTATCAAATATTCGATTTGGGATCGTTGCGTCACAGAAGAGATGCGCAACGATCCTTTGTTCGTCGCCCCACGAAGAACGTGAAGAATGCACGAGGAAAGAAGGGGGAAGAAATCAAAATAAACAAATTGAGGAATGAACCTCCACCGCAGTTTGTCACGGTGTTGATCCGCTCCCGTTAATAGGCTTAAATGGAGAAATAATAAACAACGTCATAAAGAATGAATCAACTCCCCAAAATTATCCCAAAGAAATACCTCCTGCAATAATGCACGAATCCGCAGATCAATTTGTTCGTGGTTGATCCGTGTTCATGGTTTAAACTCAACAACAGGGAAAGGGAATTGAAATAACAAACCCCTACCTTTCGAAAGGATCAATCATTGACGAAGGAGCTGCGCTGCTGTTATCGTCGAGATCCTTCAATGTCGGTGCAACGATTCTTGATTTCGATCCGTCGTCGTTCGCCAATGCATCCTCCTCCACCCAAGCTCCAAGAGAAATCTCTCTCTCTCTCTCTCTTAACTCGCAGGGTTATGAGGCTAACCCTAAAACTTTTCCACAAGCATGAATTTATAGGGGAGGATTAGGTTGTTCTCAAAAAAGGAAACATTTTAAAATAATAAAATAAATCATTAATTTATTTTATTCCTTCTAAAGTGCTTCCCTTTTTAAGACGCCCAAAAATTAAACTTTGCAGCCAACCTGCGCCAGTCGAAGTTAGATTCGTTCTTAGGCGAAGTCGTCGTCCCGGACACAACGGTGCACTCAGATTTTCAATCCGGGCATCTGTTTGGAAACTGCCACAACCGCGTGTGAGCACTGACTCACATAACTTAAAAAGTTCAAACCACCATTCCGGGCTCACTGGACCTCAGAATGATGTGCCATTTTCACGCCCGGTCTCGAAATAATACTATATAATATTTAAAAATAATAACGGAAAAATACGAGACATTAAAATAATTATATATCCCTCTAATGAATTAGGTAAATATGGATATATGATGAGATAATAATGACTAGAATGGAGAGTGATCCGAGTTCAGGATATGACTTTTTCCAATGAGATTGCATTGGGAGTGAACCTTGACTAAGGAAATGGTGGAATTAAGAGTGAATCCATTGCACTATGTGATTCATCCTAGTGAACCTTGAATAAGGAAATTGTGATATAGAGAGTGAACCTAATCTACTATGATAGTCTTGTCATTGATACTTTACTAAGAAAATATTTTTCTATGATTATTCACATGCCACAAACTTATGTCTTTAGATTATGATATGTTTTCAGGGCTCATGATTGATTATTAGAGAGTCTACACTTTTTTATGTATTTATATTTGATAAAACTTTATTCCATGTTTCATTATTATGATATATGAATTGATGGGTGTGATTTTTTAATGTTTATCTCATGATCTCAAACCCTTATTCTTGTTTTATACACAATTATGACCATTCAATTGATATCTATCATGTTTACCCTTACTAATCTTTTGAGCACTCCATTTCTAATATTTACATTCCCTAGGTTATGAAGAAAGGTGTTATGTATGATATTTATAATAAGGGTTCTTGTTGTAATGAACTAAATGATGATTGATATAGATCTTTTACGTATCCATTATTTATGAATTAATGATTCCAATGACACTAATACTCTATGGTACACAGGTCTGTATTGTTGTGAAATGTATTTAATATTCATTTAAAATGATATGATATTTATGTATGAAAACTATGGTTCTATATATAATACCATATATCGATTGATTTGGGGAAATTAATAACATAAAAGTATAACCATTATCTATACATTGTAAATACCATATGCTTCACTAGATGTACTTAATGGTATTTATATTGAAATTTACTTAATGTCAATGGATACCTAATTATTATCTTCGGTTAATCATGTTATGATAATTTTCGTAATACTTGATGATTTTATAATGTGAATACATATAAAAACCATTTTCTTTCCATGAAATATTTATGAAATGTTGAATGAATAAAATTTTCATTCCATGAGTTATTTATGATTTAGAAGTGAATTATTTTCATTTTGAATGTTTTATGTAACCTAATTTATTTCAATAATTCTTTATGATTCAATTAGAAAAATGTGTTGGTAGCTTGGAACACCATATTTATAACCCATATAATAAATAATTGGATCATATTAAAATAAAGAGTATAAAAATTTCCTGATAACTCCATATTTATCTCCATTAAAGACAAGGAACATCACCCAAATCATTGGAGATCTAAATCGGGATCACCCATTATATAAGCTATATCAGGATCACTCATTGTATAAGCTATATCAATATCACCCGTAATATAAGTTGTATTTGTATCACAAATTATCATAAATAATTTCCATATAACATTTATGAATTAATTTTTTGAATCTTTCACATTTCAATAAAAAAATAACAATTGTTTTTTCATAGATCGATTTACCCATGGAAAAGACAGGATTTATTTCTATATCTCTTTGAAAAAAAAATGTATTATATCCAGATAAATAAAAAGGATGGTATTTTCCTATTTTAGATTAAGTAAAATTTCGAGATTTTATTATTTATGGATAGAAGTACCATAAAAATATCCATAAGAACATTCTTAAGGAAAATACACTTCCACTATGAAAAGAACTTTTTAAAATTATTTTTTTTAGAATATTAGGAAAAAAAATATTTTAAAATAACCATGGAAATAAATAAATTAATCTTCCAAGAATTTATTTTTCATGATTGTATTAAATTCCTTTTATAACATGGTCATTAAAATAAATATTTTATTCACACCCTTATTAAAAGTATCTTATTCAAAAAATTAGAAGAAAATTATTTTAAAATTTTTTTTTGAAAAGGAAAAAATATTTAAAAATGAATTTAGTAAAACATTTATGAAAATTCAATAAATATTTTTGAAAATATTTTATAAAACAAAGATATGAAAGGTGTAATTTTTTGACCAAAAGTGGAGAAATGAGATCAACGTTTTATAAAAACATTTTTTTAAACCATTTAGGGTAGCATAGAGGGGGAAATGGAACTAAAACATGAAAATTATAGTAATAAAAAATAGAGAAGAAAAATTAAATTATTTGGTTAAATAAGTATCATATAATTTCTCAATGTAAATTTAATCATAAACAATCTCTATTAAAATGGTATTAAAACAAAAATCCCTTACATATTTGGAAACTTTTTAAACCAAAGGCCCTGGAAATAATAACTTAAAATGAATATTTAAATATCATTAAAATAATTATTTTCATGATATAAAATATCAATGGTGAAGTATATTAACCTAATAAAAAAATATATTTTCATAACATAATTTAATAACCCAAATAATGATAATTTGAGATGAATAACAATTACAAAGATCATATCACTGAATCAAGTGTAAAGAAAAGGAGAATTTATGGGTAAAAATGTAAATTTATAAAAAAATAAGATATATATAATAAAATAATTTATATATCTGTTAACACATAATCATGGAATAATAATTTCAATGAATAAGAGTAATAACCTAATGAAATGGAATTGAGTTAAGAAGCTCCTTATATTTCGATAACATCCATGTCAAACCCCTTAGATAAAATAATATGAATTGAAACAAAATATACCATTATGTATGAATCATTCATGGTAAAATAATTAAAATTAAATAATATACACCATTTAAGATAAATTTTGTGTATAAAATTATATAATTCATTAATGAATGTAAATTGAGATAAAATCCATTACATCGAGTCTAGAAAATATATATATGTCCATTAACTGTTATATAATAATATTATATCAGTTATTTACATATTTAATAACCATTTAAAATTTTAATAATTTACGATCAATCCATTTTTTATTTATTTAAATGAAATATCAAATTTCATAATTAGTTAAGTTCATGTCATGTGTTTTGAGGATGTTTATGAGGAAGTAGTCCTCCGTACACACAGACAATGGATTCATTTCAAATTTGATGGAAGAAGGAGGTGTATATTGGTTATTACAGAACCATAAAAACATATTAGTCTATGGATTATAATAGTATTATTATTTTATCATGTTACAATAAAATTTGGAGGAGTTAGAAGAAGAAATAAAAGTAAAACATTTGGTTAAAAGGTATACCTCATATCCAAACAACCTTCTTTGCATTATACCTTCAGCCCTCTAAGTTTATTATTATGGCCAAAATAATACCTATAGAATGTGTTTGGTTATGTTATTAAGATTTTTCGGTAGGTATTAGAAACTATAAAATGATCTTCAAGTGTGGTTAGGAGAGTAGGTTCCCTTATATAAGTGAGGGTAGGGGCACTTTTGGAATTTCATAATGTATTAAATGAATATAAATCAATTTCAATGTTCTAGTGGATAAAAATTGATATAATTAAAAAATAGGATGAGTATGAGTTTAAATACTACACTCCTTTAATATTTGGACATTATTTTTTATTTTTTAACCCTTATCTCTGTGTTTTAACACCTATTATCCTTTTTGAAAATTACTATGATATTAATGTTTTGTACCTCTATGGGTCATAAACGACACTATAAAGGAAAAATGACCCTTAAATGAACCATTTTTGATATTTTAAACGATATAAAATTATAATTATAATTTTTTTATAAATTTTAAATCTTCTTAAAAACATTTTTTACTATAAAATATCATTAATGTGATTTGTAGAAATACATGAAACATTATAAGATAATATGTTCCTAACCCAATGTATAATGGTTATATAATTATATATAAAATAATATAAGGAGTATATGGTCTTAATTTAATCATAAAATAAAAATTATATATGATTTGAAATTATTTTATCTATCATATTTTGGTTCTACTCTTTTGGTTAACCAATTTCAACCCTAAAAGTGGTAATTCATTTTTCAATATAAATAAGATATAATTTTAATTATAATTTGAAAAATGGATCTAAAATAGACAATGAAAAATATTTATACCATTTATAATTGTAATTATAATCTTTAATGTCTTTATAATTTTTAAATAATTTAATAAAATTTTATTTTACATAATATATCATTGATGCCATTTTTGACACAATTCATTTAAATTGACTTGAACAAAAACATTATAAAAATTGATTATATTAAAAAAGTTTAAAAAAATATGTTATATATGTCTATATATTTTGTGGGATACTATAACTATACCATAAAATATTAATTTTACAGTTAGGAAAATTATTTACATGTTTTTTTCTACTTCTTGAACAAACTTCATGTCATCATTTCATAATATTTTAAGGTAATTTTTTATCACTAAAAATTAAATAAAATTACCATGATAGAAAATAATTAAATATTAAATAATATTTTACAAACAATAATATGTTTTTTATCTATATCAAAAAATATTAATGATATTAAAAGAAAGAGATAGACATTCTTGAATTTATATTTAAATAAAAAAATAATTATTATAATCAAATTAAAGGGGCAAGAAATTTTCCATTTTCAAATAAAGAAAGATTATGAATGAAAATTACTAATCCAATATAATATAGGTATGCTTTTGGTATATTTTGAGACCTTATAATATTATTTTTAACTTTAATTTCTATATTTACCTTTTTTGTGTTAACAAAAATTTACAATAGTTACTACTAATAATGACCAAAAATAAAAAATGCCTATATAGAAAGTATGTGATTTTTGGTTAAAATATGGAATTCATTTTTCATGATTAAATTTATGTAATTGGAATAATTTAATTTAAAATTAAACCCATAAAATGTGATATAAATTAGTTTTGTAGAAAAACTCCCTTTTTGTAAAAATTATATTTTAAAAAAAATTAATAAAACAAATTTACTAAAAATTCCATATTTGGATTCTGTTTAATAAAAAAAACCGAATTAATTTTTAAAACTAATCCAAAATATAATTTTACTTGTAAATATATTGAAGTAAAATATATATTCTAATAAAAATTATAATTTTTCATAATTAATTATAAAAGAAATCCTTCCAAAAATTTATCAAAAATTAAGCATAAGACAATTTTGACAAGATAATTTAAAATATGACATCATTTTAATAAATAAAATTTCTAAAATTTCTATAAATATATTAAATTATTCTCACACAAAAATCAATATAATCATTTTTGAAGAGTGAAATGACTTTACTAATATAGAGTGCTTATTTACTATAAATTTATTAGAAAATTTTTATTTATTAGAAATTATATACATATTTCATAATGAGGTTACTACTATTCATACCTTCTAATTTGATGGTTAGGTATGAAGATTCAAAAAATAATAAAATTTCATGGTTTGTTTAAACTCAATGTTGCGTTTTATATACTCTATCAAAGATAGTGTACTTTTATTAAGTAATTACATCATCCCACCATTAATAAATTTCATCCTCAAAATTTGATCTTGTGCCCTATAATCAGGGGTTTAATATTTCAAAATTCCATTTTTTAAAATACTACATTATAAATGAGTTAATAATACATTATTTTGAAAATATGGAAAATGAAATATGAATATTATCTAAAATAACAAATAACTAAGTTTCTAAATAAATGAAGATTAATGGTAAGTGAAAAAATAAACATTGAGGGAAATAATAATTTCCAAATAATGAACCAGAGTGATAGAAAACATTGATCAAAAGAAACTAAATGAACATGATAATGTCAATTAATACAACATAATGACGAACTGAGGTGTGAAAATGACAATCAATTCATCAGAATTGAATGTAATATGATAGAATTTTTGTTTCAAGATATTACTCATATATTCTGTGAATTACATTAGAATATAACCAAAGAATATAAAGATATACTCTTACTTGACAATTATATTTTCATCCTTTAATAAATTTCCACCACAATCTCTTTTTTTTCTAAATGATGAGTATTGTAAAAGGGATTTTTATCCCTGATGCTATAAAATAAACTTCTATGAGAACAAATAATCAATAAAAGGATAAGAAGATATTCCTCAAAGCTTTATATATTAACCAAACACTAAAATGGTTAGAATATGTAAAACTAATATAAAAATGTATAACCCTTTATATGAAGAAATAATAAATTAATCTTTAAAATCTAACAATTACACAAATAGTTCAATATAGATCATTATATAAACAAATAACCGTATACCCCAAATAACCTCGTTAACATCAACTTTGAATAATGTTTTAACCTAAATGGTTATCCTATACCTTTCAAAATACATCACAAAAATTTAATATAATTTTTCCCTAACAATACTTTAGGCTTAACACAAGGGTTACATATGATTAAATTTAATGAAATGTATCCAGAAATATCATTAGTCACTTTAAAATCCCATCACATAAAACATAAGAATGAATTTATATGAATTTTAACTTGTGATCAAACTTAATCTTATTAACCCATGATGTTATCCATAACTCTTATGTTTTCCTCACCTGAAAAAATCCAAATATCAATAGTTATCTAAACTCTTCTCTGATACCAACTATAATAGACCCAAACCCACACTAATGGATCTAGCGTGTGAAAAAAATTACATTCATAGCTTGATACTAACAAACATGACCCAATTTCAACCCTTTAAAACATATAACATGAAACTTAAATATTGGATCACATTTATACAAAAGGTCCTTTTACATTTACAGTTTTATAGAATTAACAAAAAAAATATACAACAGCACCCATGTCTTAAAATGAGTATTTTTCCACTATATTTGGATTTCCTTATTTATAAATTAGTCTTGAGAATATCTAATAAAATTCCATAGATTTAAAGCCATTCTCGATATATATCATCTAAAATAATTATTTATAACTTGGGGAAAAGGAAACATAATAAGAGTAAGATCAAATTCTCCATAAGGTTAAACATAAGAATTAACAATTAAATTTCATCAGTGTACATAATATGAGAATAAGGGTATGCTAGTATAATTAAGGCGCAATATAATAACATAAGATAATTCATACCCATCAGTACTTGGTTCATTAAACATGTGGCATGATATTGATATTTTAAAAAGGAAAAAATCATATGAATCAATAATCATAAGCCATGCGATGTCCATATTAATCAAAGGGAAGATCAAATACCAATAGAAATCAAAAATTAAATGTGTCAGAATCCTAGAATGTCATCTTTATAACCCATTTAAGAAATAACTGGATCCCAGTTAGATCTAAAAGATAATCCTTCCCTGTTTACTCCCTACTTATTTCTCAAAATAATAAGAAACATTACCCAATTCATTATATAGAAATATTTTCTTCACCCATCATAAAAACTATATCCGGCTCACCTATCAAAAATCAGTATTGGGATCACCCTCTTTATAATCATTCTGGGTCTCACCCATAATATTCAATAATCTCTATGTATCATTAATAAAATAAACATTTAGAATATTTCACTTTTCAATAATAAAACAACCATTGTTCTTTCATAGAATGATTTTCCCATGGAAAAGAAACATGTTTAATAAAATATATTTGAAAAAAATAACAATCCATAAATATAATGAATAATTCTGGTATCAATACAATATATCTGATGTGGATAAGAATTAAATAATCTGATGTTCTATTTAATGAATGAAAATTCCATAAAAATATGATAAAAAACATTATTTAGGAAAAAAATATTTCCTCATTGAAAATCACTTTTTAAAACTAAATGTTTATCGAATTTAATGTTTTTTTCATTTTAAATGAACCATAGAAAATATTTATAGGAAGATCCAAATAATTTATTTGTCATGATGCTAGGAAATTCATTTTGAGCCATAATAATTACGACAAATATTCTATTCTCATCATTGGTAAAATTACCTTATATCAAAAGTTACAAGAAAATTATTTTTATAATGTTTTTATATACTTAAAAATTTGTAAAAATGACCTCAAAAATCATTTAAGAATTGTAAAAATCATTTTTAAAAACATTTTATATGTCATAGATAGGGAATAAAAATGTTTTTTGATGAAAATGGGAGAAATAAGATTTAATTTTCTTAGAAAACAATTGTGAAATTTTTAAGGTACCAAAGATGGGGAAATGGAAATAAAAATTAAAATTTATAGAAATAACCATTTTATAAGAAAAATGATATTATTTTATCAAATAAGGATAATATAACTTCTCAATGTAAATTTAATCATAAATAATTACAATTAAAATGAGACTGAAACATAAATCTCTTACTACGTTGGTAACTTTTGAATCTTAGTCCCCATGAAATAATAAAATCAAATAAAACATTAAATATAACTAAAATATGAAAATTCATTATATAAAATTTAAAATGGATAGTATATACACGTCATAAAATTAGAAATGTTCATAACATAAATGAATGTCTTAAATAGAGAGAATCTGTGATGAATAACCATTATAAATATCATATCATTGAATTTAGAATTAATCAATATAGATATTATGTGTAAAAATATAGATCCAATAAAAAAAGTGTATATATAGAGTAAAATAATTTATATATGAATTGAAACCTAATTGTGAAATAAAAAGTCAATGAGGATGTGTTATAAACTAATGAATTGATATTGAGTTAAGAAACCCCTTACTATTCTGTAACATCCATGTCAAATCACATTGGATGAAATAATATGAGTTGATAGTGAAAATATCATGATGTTTGGATGATTCATGATATAAAATCTAAATGGTAATTGTATACATTAAATAAAAGAATGTAGGTTTATAACATCAAAATATGACTCAATGAATGGAAATTGAGATGAAACCCTTACATCATGTCCGGACATTAATTGTACGTACATTAATTAATTTATAATAAACTTATATCAATTATTTAATTATTTGAGAACATTTTACATGTTTATTAATTTATAATTAAAATATTTGTTTAATTATTTATTTGACATATTGATTTACTTAATCATTTATGTCTATGTTGTGTATTTTGAGAACACTCATTTCATTGTTGAAAAATGAATTTGGTATACTTATCAAGGCAAAAAATGTGAGTATTCTGTAATATCTAGAATAATAATCAGGATTTTTTTAAAAAAATATTTCTAAATCTAATCATTAAATATTTTTAGGAAAAATAAAAAATGTTATAATCATGGAGACGGTAGTCCATCTGTATGCATGAGTAATGTTTCCATTTTTCAATGATCCTGATTTAATGAAGGTAAGTATTATTTTACAATTATATAATGTTAATTATATCATAAATATGAAATTATACCATTAAATAATTTAAATTCATCATACATTTTATGCAGGGATGAAAATAAAATCATGCTACATAATGCCGGTGGTAATCTACACATACGCATGAACGACTTTATAGTTTTTCAATGGATAGAAAGGTAATAAAATTGATGAAATAACATATTTCTTGAATGATAATAATATTATGAGTATAAAATACAAGTTAGGTCATATTGAGATGCAAATATTGACAAGAGGTGGGTGAATCGTCCTTTTTTAATTATTTAAATGAAATATAATTATTAGAGTAATATACAATATAAATTGTGCAATGGAAAATAATGCAAATAACATAAGATTTTTTTACAATAGTCTAGACCAATAATATCCTGGTATAATCATTAATCATCTCTACTAGATGAAAACACATGTATCAATTGATTCCTCAATTTTTATAGGATGTGATAACCATGTTAAAAACATACATTTTAATCACCTTGTAGTATAACCCTAACATACTTTTAAAGGATCTACAAACCACATGATTTTTTTGGAGAGTTAAAATATTAAAATACTTTTAAAGAGGAAG
The DNA here is from genome assembly GCA_963277665.1 of Viscum album. NCBI lineage: Eukaryota > Viridiplantae > Streptophyta > Magnoliopsida > Santalales > Viscaceae > Viscum > Viscum album. The sequence goes on from OY728131.1 coordinate 1,590,155,369, forward strand.
AATAACCTAGTAAGATAGATTTTGAATATGAAATTCTTAAACTATCTATAGAATGGAAAAAATATAGAAAGACAGAACAACAAGAAATCCAAAATAATTAAGAAACAAAATTTGAGAAGACGATGATGAATGTTGATACAGCTCAAGAACTTCAATCAACACAGTAGTAGATGATAAAAATTACGTATTCCTTCATGATCACAAAAATTGAACTGTAGTCGTAGTCAAGTTTCTGTACTTCACAATATTTTTATCAATGTTGTATATTTTTATCTCTACCATGGAATGTGTATAAACCATTTTATGTTTATTTTATGAACATTATTGATTGAATTCCAATGGATAATCCCATTTCATTAATCTCCCATGATCTAATTGATTTATGAAGTATTTTCTACATAGTTAATCACATAATTCCACATTATAAAAAAATAAACATAAAAATATGTTCATTACTAGTAATTTGAATTATCTCATTAATAATTAAAGAGTTCTCATGATATTTTATTCATGTAAAAAATATCTTTGAAAAACTTAAAATATTATCATTTATTTAAAGGATATATTTTCAAGTAATTAAAATAATTAAAAATTATCCACAAACTTGTAGAAAATTTTTAATTCAAAAACTATAAAAATTATTTTTTAAAATAATTAATATATAACTTATTTTTCTGTAATTATTTCTATAATATTTTTATACTCAATAGTTTACAACATAGTCTTTATAATATATATTTATTTTACAATGAAATAGAAAATTCAAATGGAATAATTAATTTTTCTATTAATTAAAATATTAAAATATCAATAAAACACAGCATGATAGAAAATATATATTTTCTTAAAAATAAAAAAATTAAATAATAAATTGTTTCAGGAATAATCTTTGAGGTTAGTTTAATTACCATTACATTGAAATAAATGAATGATATACTGTCTGTGTGCACAATTTCAATGTTTGTTCAATTACTTGCAGTATGTTCTATAAGATAAAATAAAATACCTTCAAAGTCACATAGAAAACTCACATCAACATACAAATATAAATCAAGGTTCTATAAAAAATAATTCAAGTAGTAACTTTGAAAAATAGCTCATACAATCACATTTAAAAAAAATTCATGCTCTAAAATTAAAAAATAATTTGTATGGTCACATCAAAAAAATATTCATACAACTAAATTAAATAATAACCCATGCATCCAATTTAAAAATTTATTCTTGTGGTGTTTTAAAAAAAATTAATCAGATTATATTAGAATATTGTTATGATTGGATAAAAATACCTTCATGGTGGCTTTAAATAAGGGTTCATGGTTACATTAAATAAACTTTATCATAGGTTGTAAATACCTTCTGGGTTTGTTCAAATTTGGATTCACAGTAACTTTAAGTCATCTGTGCGGTAACATGATTTCTTGTTTCGTAGCTTACATTTATGGTAGTTTGGAAAATTATTCATGATAACTTGATGAAATTTTACAAAATAACTTCAAAAACAACCTTTACATTTACTTAAAAAATTTAATCACTGTAATTTAAAAAAAATTTAAATTAACTTCACATATGCCTCCATGGTAGGTTGAGGCAGAGAGAGAAGCCACTGGCGTTAAGAGAGAATAAATGAACATACCAGAGTGAAGAGGCTGAATATCATAAAAGAGGTGAAGATATCAAGAAGTTACTATGTGACACTGCTAATTAGTGTCACAAAGCTGGTAAAGGTGCATTGATGTAGGTGTACAAAAAATGGTGATAATGGCCAAGCTGGTGTTTCTCAAACAGATAAAATCTTGTAATAGTATCGAACTAGAGAAGCATCATGGTTGTGCCGACATGCAGTGCTTTAATGGACTCATTGAAGAATTTGGGCTGCTGTCTAGTGCGCTATCATGTGATGTAGAGATGCAGCATGGGGATATACACATGGTGCATATATGCACAATCCAGAGGAGTATTTGGATATGAATTTTAAAGACCCTCTTCCATGGAGTTTCACACAAGGTTAGAGGAAGAAAAATGTATACACTACATAATATATATTAAAAAATATAATATTTTAAATATATATGACTATATATATGCTTAAAACTAATAAATATGTTATAAAATATTTGTTTTAAAACATATAACATTAAATAAGTAAACAAAAATAATGTGTGGGAAAACAATTTTAATCCATTAAAATGTACTAAATAAAATAAAATAAATTTTTTTATTTATAAAACATAAATTTAAATAAATGAATATAAATAATTGATGAATAATAAAATAAAATAAGTTATAAAATTAAATTATTTCCAATAATTATTTTTAAATGAATGGATTTCAATTTAACAAAAAATAAAACAAATAAATAGAAAATATCAACATAAAACGGTCTCCCACTATTTTTAAATCAAAAAAACAAAAATAAAACTTTTATTTTTAAAAATATCATTAATTTATCCAAATTTTAGAAATTAATCAAAAAAATAAAAAGAAAATAAAAATAAAAATATTATTAAGAACAACATTATAAGAAAAATAACTAAAAAGGGATAACTCCCCCATAATTCATTCTTTTCTCACACAAATATAATAACAAAAAAATATTAGCATGGTCTCCAAAAATAAATCACCATTATCCCAAGTTAAAAATTTAATTTTTCAACCCTCATATAATCTAATGTTTTATTAATGTTTTATGATAGTTTATTTTTGGATGGAATGTATTCTTGAATGATATCCACTTTATTAAAATGATATATTATAAAATTAGATCTAACATTAATATATTTTATCCTATAACTATGCAAATAAATTTTAGAACTTCAAATAGAAGATATATTATCACAAAATATCGGAATTTTATATAAATGAACACCTGCCTGCAAATAATTTTTTTTATTTTATCAAAGCCAGTTTAAGGAAAACCAGTAACCATACAGAACCTCAAAATACAAGCTTTAAACATTCAACATCAAATTCAAATATCAAATTTCCGCTCCACCTCCATCGTCACCTTGATACACGAGCCCCGACACGCGGCCTATCATGCACCGACCTCGAAAAATCAAGTCACTCAATTGCTGCATCACTGATCAGACGTGTCACGTTCCTATCCGCATCGAACTCAAGATGCGAGCCTTCGCGAATCCCAATGTCACCTCTAGCCAGGTCACCGACAAGACACACCGGACCTACCACTGAACAAAAAACCATCCGTAGTAACGCCTGCGAGAACCGGTTGTCTCCTTCACAGAATCAAGGGACCAAAAACATCACGCGTTCCATAGATCATCAAAAATCCAAAAATAAAAGGGAAACCCCACAACATCCACCCTAACCACCGAAGAAAATCTTCATAAAACCTCAATCTCACTCCACCGCTGCTGCTCAGACGATGACCTCCACCAGTTGATAAACCGCCACAACACAACAACTCATCACCAAGGGAAAACCCTTGGACGCTCCATAGAGTGTTCCAGTGAATATGGTCTTACACCCTTAGATCAGACCATCGGAGATGAAGAAGTCCATGCGCCACACAACAACAATAAGAGAACGCCATGAGACCGTCGCAGCAAGCACCCGATACCTCTGAAGAAAGTCCCCCAGAGGGAAGAGGCAATGACGAGAACCCAAGCGCAAACAACTTCAAGCGTAATGTAACAGAGGAGAAGTCACCTCCAAAACAACCAGGCCCTACCGATCAAGTCTCACAAACGGCGACATCGACAAGCCGAGCCGGCCAAGCCGAAAGGACGATTCAAAGTGAGGAGAAACAGGACGAGCGAACCGGGGAGGGAAGAAATGGAAGAACATAGGAGAAACCCTAGGAGCCACGGGAGAGAAAGAGAGGCCTCTCCAAGGCTATAAATGAACACAAGAATCAAATAGAGTCTGGTATATTGAATGAATTTGAACATAATAATTTACAGTAACAGTGTACGTAGCATCAACTATAGACAATGAAACTAAAATATTCTATTTAAATCAACATTTTATTAAAAAATTTCTGATTAAGTGATACCTACTTAATGTGATTTTCTTTTCAAATCACCAACCTCTAAAATCCGAGTCAAAATATTATAACAAATTGATAGAATTCCGGAAGGTGTAAAATAAACCGGTGTTAACAATTCCTTTAAAATATATGATTATTATTTTGAAATAATTTAAATGAATTAATTATTGGATTATACCAATATATTATACAGATAAAAACTAAAAACATAATATTAGGCCTTAATGCATTCAAATAAAGTAGGCATCTGATGATTCCTCTATAAATTTTTTCATTCATATCTTCAATAGATTTATCCACATCTAGTTTGGAATTAATTATCATTGGTTTTCTTATAGTTTTACATGAATCATGATTAAATTTGGAACCAAATTTTACCAAATTTTCCGTGATTTAGATAATTTCCTTATTTTTGTTGGTTAAATATGAAGACCAAAGAAATTTTTTAATTCTCCCATTAAACTGATATCAAATTCATTTTTCATAAATTTAAAAATATCATTACTACATATATCATTTTCTGAACCAAATAAAATATCACCAACAAATATTATTATTCAAATATCATTAAAAATATTATTTATAAATAAATTTGGTTAAAACCTTCCTTTGTTAAAATGATTTTATAACAAAAATACAGTTCGTCAATCGTACCAATATCATAGATATTTCCTAAGACCATAAAAGGAAATATTTAATATGAGAAGATGATTTATAAAATAATCATTTTTGATATTTGGTGGTCTATTAATATACACCTATTAAAAATTTACATCATTTAAAAATACACATTTTACAAACATTTTATTCAAGTAAAAATTTAGAAAATATGAAAAATATAATATAATTTGATTGTATTAGATTCTAGAAACTGGTTAAAATAAATCTTCATAATCAATAACTTGTTTTTGTAAATAAACAGAGGAAACTAGTATAGAATTATTTGTAACTATATTACGCAAGTAATCGATTTTATTTTGAAAAATCAATTTGGTCCCAATAGTCCTTTTATCATTAAGAAACATAACTAAATTTCTAAAATTATTTCTATCAAACTTATTAATTTAATAATGCATATAATATATCCAATTTTAATCTTTTAACTATTATTTAATATCTATATGCACAAAATCAAAAATAATGGAAGAAATGTCATAAAAATTAAAAACTATTTTTCTAGTTCTTATTCAAGATTAAAAATTTCATACTACCATTTCTGAAGAAACATATTTTTGTGTTTTCAAATTCATATGATTAGATTGATAATATATATTGATCCCCTTAACTAATTAATTACCATTTGCTAGTTTATCTTCATAAAATTTGAACTCTTTAAATTCATTTATAGGATTATCATAATCTGTAATCTATTTTTCATTATTTTCTATGAAAAATACTTGTTGAGACTCTGACATTAACATGGTTATCTTATTATAAACTCCTTAAGAATTACAATTATTTGAATATCGTATAATGATACCTTAACCACTTTTAGCATCATACATTACCACATTATCTTTAATAATTAAAATTTAAAATATACATCCAAAAACTATAAGGTGATAAATATTTGATTTCTTTTCCTTAAAAATTTCATAAAAGTCCTCATTCCCGTGGGTCTAATGTAAATGATATTTAAGATATAACAGTCTATATTAACTGATTTATTGGAAAATTAAATTCATTTAGAATAACCCATTCCATTTCTCGAGTAGTTTTATTTTCCTCTCTATAACACTATTTCATTGTGTTGTCTAGGTGCAAGAATATTAACAAAATCTCAATCATTTTCACTAAATTTCTCAAATTATAAGTTAATAAAATTTTCCCCTTTATAATTTTCAATTGATGTTGTTAAGTGACCTTTTCAATTTTCAATCTATTTACAAAATCTAATAAACTTGTTAAGGGTTTAAATTTTATGAGATAAGAAAAGATTCTAAGTTAATATAATAAAATCACGTACAATTAAAAAAACATATTTTATACCACAAAAAAGCAAATCTCATGGGTCCAAATATATCATGGTAAAATTGTTCTAAACATCTAGAAGTACTGAATTTTCTAATGTATCTAAAACTATTTTTATGATGCATACCCTTTAGACAATAATCACACATAAGATACTTTACTTCAATTTAGGTAGTTCCATAACCTATCAATGTTTTTGAAACTTGTACAATTATTAAAGATTAACATATACTAACCTTGTATTCCAAATAATAGGGTTTGTTTCTATACTATTTAAAAACATTACATTTTTCTAGGATTTTATGAAAAATCTATATAGTAGGTATTTTAATTTATATTACTATAAATATTACAGCATTACCTTTTATAAACAATACATTAGTTATCTTCTTGATTGAAATTAATTCCATCCAAAAAAAAGTTTTGAGATACTAATTTAATTGTTTCTTAATACCTCTATATAAAATAATGTAGAAATTATAACATATTTGCATATTCAAACTTCTCCAAAACCTCTTTCTTTTCCTTTAGAGTTATCACCAAAAGTGACATGACCTCAGTCAAATTAACTAAATTATAAAATGTTTTAAGTATCAATAATATTGTTCTTGAATAAGCCATTTTTAATATACCATATATATTTATAACTCTTCACATAGGCTTGATATAAAAATATAATATTTTGATAATTGTTATTGTATGCAAGATACTTTTAGTCCAAACCGATTAATGATAAAACTTATAAAAACCCGTAATGATTTAATAAATTTATTAAAAGGTAGTGTAGAAGATTGGTTCATAGAAATAATGTTATTAGTGTATAATATTAACTTAGTAATTCCTAAATAACATTTAATTTCATAATTCCCATTCTGATTACATCTAATGAATGTAACACTTGATACATTCCCTTGAATTAATTTAACAAATATAGTTCTGTACATCTTAGGAATCTTAATTTTATAACCAAATATAGTTTTATATTTAGTGGGTTTTCTCATAGACATCATCTTATTAAATTCTCACATTCCTTGAAAAAAATATACAAGGTTTATTTTAATCCAGTAATTTCCCTTTTAAGTCATTCACCCTATTTTCGAATGACATCCATGTCATCATATAAATTTACATTTGAGAATGATTCTATATTTTTTATATTTTATATTTTATTATTTTATCTTCATAAATTCATTTTAAATTTTATCTAAATCACAAAAAACTAAGTTAAATATCTTATCATGATCTTCATTAGTTTTAGGGAAGATATATTTTATTATTCTATTTTATAATTTGATCTTCATACTTTCTCATTGTAATTATTTTTATAGTTCATCAATTCTCATAATATCAAAATGAAAATTATCAAATTGTTCTGTTAATAATTGAACTTCTACTTCAATATCAGACTCATAACATGAACTAGATTTATAATCAATGTTTCCCTCATTAATTTTTTTCCATCAATCATATCTGGGTCAATTAATTTTTAATCATTGAATTAACATTTCTGGAGTCTGACCCCTATGTGAAACTCCATCTAGCATGATATGTATATTTTTAATTCAATGTATTTATTTTCTTTCCCTTATTATTTCAATTTGGAATTGTATTATCTTATATTTTCATTTTTCCTTCACTCATAGCATATTAATTTTGAAATATTGAAATTAATACCATTACCTTTACTATTTCCCTTTCTCTCATCCTTTTTATGATCACTTCTGGGATGTTTCTGAAAGACTCTCTTTCCTTTCATGTACTCGTGCTATCCCTTAGTAAAATTTTATATTTTATCTTTACCTCTTTGCTGCAACTCATAATTAGAGGAATAAAAAGAAAATTTTATATTATAATTGAATTATAAACCTTTAATTTTTTAATTTTATTCACCATTATCAATTTTAATCGCAATCTCGTATCAAATAAGTGATCCTATCAGTTCATCCATTAAGTTCTATGTAATATCATTAATTTCTTAAACCCATCATTCTTTGAGTTCCACATTTTAGGTTGGGATCAAATTATTCTTTCCATAAGAATATAATTATTCATGGTATCCTTGAGTGAAACCAAGATTTGTTTCCATTTTGTGAATATTTGGTAAATACATGTGATTCTTTATTGATAATTCATTCCAATTTCTTAAAACATAGCCCTATAAATACCAAAATTTATTCTATAAAAATTTTATTTCGGTTTATTAGTGATTTTTAAATCCATAAAACTTTAAATTATAGTAATAAATGAATAATTATGTATATAAATATTTATACTCAATTAGAAATATATTTTATTCATAACTTTTAGTTTAGAACACATTTTATATCATCATTATTTGTTATTGCATCTAAATCTATGTCATGAAATTTATAAGGGTTTGACATGAAAACCCAAATTTCAAGACCTATATTTTTTAGAAATACAACTATCTGATCCTTCTACTATAAATATCCTCAACCATTTAAAGGGTTGGTATGTTGAGATTAAACACATCAAATTCCCGACATTACACAATTATGTAATGGATCTTTCCAAATATTATTATATCTAATATAGTTGTTAATTAAAAAATATAATGAAATAGAAATAAAAAATTACAAAAAAGGAACCAACCATTGATACAAATAATATATACATTAAATATATCATTATAACCATATTACAAGAGGCAATGATAGAAAAAGAATGAAATTGGTTCACTAGGTGGTAGTTTACCATACACATGAACATTGGATTAATTTTCTATTTGATTGAAACATGATATGTATATAGGTTATTCCAGTGACATAAAATTATATAAGTATATAGAATATATTTAGGTTATTTTTTTTATCATATATAAATAATATTTTATGGAGTTGTAAGAATAAATAAAACCAAAGCATTTGGTTAAAACCTATTCCTCTTCTTCAGACAAACTCATTTTATTGAAACCTTAAGCCCTATAAGGTTGGTATTTTAACCAAACTAAGACATATATAGCATGGATATTGATTTTTTGAATATATTTAGATAGGTATTGGGTGTCCCAAAAGACTCTTAATGTGTGGAGACAATAGGATTAGTCCATTTATATGTGAGGGAGGGGAAGTTTTAGAATAACTGAATGTATTAAATTAATAAAAATTAATTTTAATGTTCATGTCTCTAAAAAAAGGAATAATTATAATATGTGATGCATATGAGTTTAAATGATCTCATAAAATAATGTTTTTAAAAGTTTGTATTATGTTTTCACCCTTATCTTTTTATTTTAACCCCTGTTATCCCTTTAGAGAATTGCCATGTTATAGTTTTTTTACCATTTTATGGTCAATAATGTTAAAATATATAGAAAACTGAACCAAAAATAAATCATGGTTGATATTTTAGACCATATTCCATTCACATGGATAAATATAGGATAATATTATATTGTAAATCGTCTAATAAAATATTTTTTATTATAAAATAACAGTAATTCCATTCTTAGAAATACATGAAATATTATAATATAAAATGTGTCTAACAAATGTAAAATAGTTCCAAAATGAAATGGATTCGAATATAAGGTGGATATAGAATTAATTTAATCATCTCATAATGTTTTGATAGGTTTAAATACTATTTAAAACCTTATCATTTTGTTTAACCACATGGTTAACCCATTTTAACCCTTACTGTGGTAATGACCATTTGAATATTAAAGAGCCATAATTTTACATATAAATTGAAATCTAGATAATAAATGGAAATGAGATAAATTTTTTTACGATATATATTTCTAATTTCCCTATATATATATTTTATTTTTAAGTAACTTAATAAATTATTATTTAACATAAATATCGTTAATGTCTTTTTCGACAATATTCATTTAATGCGACTTAGAAAATAACATAAAATAAATTAAATTAGAATATTAACATTTAAAACATACAAAATATGTTATATATATTAATTACATTCAAGGTATACTATAAATATCCCAAAAAATAATAATTTTAGAGTTAATAAAATAATTTACATGATTTTTCTACAGCTTTCATAAGAATTCTGTCAATGTTCATAAGCATTTAAGGAAATTATTTCATCAATAAAAATTAAAAATAAATTACCTATTATAAAAAATGGTTTATCATTCAAATAGAAAATTTTAAGTGAACATTAGTTTTTTTATATCTATCAAGAAATATTAACGATATGAAATGTAAGAGAGTAATATTTTTTACATTACATTTATATAAAACAATATAGATGTTATAATCAAAGGAATGTTGAATGATGTTTCCATATTTTAAAATATTGTATGATTATGGACTAAATATACTCATACAATGATTTATAAAGAAGTTTTTGTTCGAATTTAATAACATATATTATTATTTATAACTTTAATGACATGATTTACCATTACCATGGTAATAAAAATTTTCCATGGTTACTATTCACAATGACATAAAAAAGGGATATATTTACCAAAATATTCAATTCTAATTAAAATAAATGCAATTAATTTTGAAATATTAAATTTATAGAATTAAAAGAATTTAATTTAAAATTAATCCCAAAAAAATCTTTGGAAAATTTATTTATTTAGAAATTTTCTTTTTCATGTATAATAATATTTTTATACCTAATTAAAGTATAAAATTAATTATAAATTCCATTAATTAAATTATTTATAATAGAATTGATCGAATGAAACTTTAAAATAAAAAAATGGAACACTAATATTAAATCATTGATTAAAAAATATAACTTCTAATAAAAATATGTATATTTAACTATTTATTTAAAAATCAAAGCTTTCAAAAAATTATAATAAATTCACCTGAAGAATATATTTACATGATAATTTAAAAATTGATATAATTTTTATAAAAAATAGATTATAGAGATTTCCATAAATGTTTTATTGTATTCTCTCATAAAAAAACAGTAATAATCATTTTTTAATAAAATGTATTTTTTAAGCATAAATGACTACTAAAAAACTGACTTATCATTTCCAATGAATTTATCCATAAATTTTTCATGATAATATATCTATATGCATAATTCATCAATTGGTTACTAATATTAATAATTTCCAATTCAATGGAGTGTTTAAAGTAGTCATAAAATAATAATATTTCTTGGTTTATTTAAGCTTGATGTTGCCTATCATATCTGTTTTCAAACATAGCATTTTTTAAAAAATATATAGATACTGAAGCTTAAAATTTTTATACTTATTATCAATACTATGTTAACATATCATGGATAATATTATTGGCTCATGTTTTTCACTGTTTTGATTCATGTTTTATGTTATTCAAATTCATATGTCATGATTAATGATTAATGGTTTTTTAGTAGAAATTATCTTATATATCATGATTATACCCATATTCTTACATTATGTTCACTTATGATATTAGATTTTTATCACTTATGACCACCATTACTAAGAATATGATCTCACCCCTTTCTTAGGTTTCCATTTATTCAGGTTTTTATAATAAGTATAGTGTGTAATAATTATACGAGGCAGTCTAGTGTGGATCAATTATGGATAAATATTCACAAGGTTTATAGGATACATTTATTATATAGTCATCCCCCAAAGTAAATAAACATTATATCTATAAAATGTTTGATTATTTGTGAGATGTAATGTTTATCATATGGAACTATTTTAAAATAAAGGCATGTATAGAATAATTCACAATATTCAAGGAGCCCTTATGAACCACTATTATCAATATGCAGGTAAAAATGATCAATATATATACTTGTACTCATGATTCACATAACTCAACTTCGTCTTAATTTCTTCTCGCACAAATCCAATAATAAATAAATAAAATTAACAACATAAGTGTCTTCTTACAAATTGATTGTCATCATGATTTCACTGTGTTGTTATTACTTCTTATTCCTCTTACACTATTACATGATTATTTTATTTCATAAAATATACTACAAGCCACTCGACCACTATTATTTATTTTATTAGAAATAAATTATTTTTAATTTTTTGTATAGTAGTGACTACACCATATTTTTCTCTCTGTTCCACAATATATATAGATTTTTCATAGCATTATATAATATATTTTTTCTATAAAAAAGTAAATATCAGTTGAATTTGAATTTAAAATTTAACATTAAATAAAATAACTTCCTTAAAATATTTTTAACCCCTTATTACTTCTCTTACAACATATTATTATTATTTTTAAACTTAGTTCTGGGTCACAATGTTTTTGTGACACTGGTTGTAGTGTGATCATGTATTTTGAATAAGAAATTATTCTTCCTCCATCACATAAATTCATAATTTTTATTTTGAAACTGAAAATTCCATCACTTGAATGAAAATCAGTATATGATGATTAAACCTTTATATAGTGTCTTTGAAATCATCCTAATGAGTTTTATCTTTATAATTATTAATTATAGAATCTGTAGATTTTTCAGAAAAGACATAAGGATATGAATATCCTTATGTGGATCTCTATCATTGGATCCCCTTATGTCAAGATTCACCCTTACATGTATACTCATACATCAACCCCCGCTATTGCATTAAACTCCATAAATGACACAGATTACCTTATGTGATGTAAATCCCCAAACATTGATCCATGTAATTGGTGTCAAATCTGATTATATTGATCTCATATATAGATCCATTTACATAGATTCACATACATGGTGATGGATACCCTTACATATAAATCCACATATATGCAATATGTTGTAGTCCATTTCTCTATATTTAAATTTAAATTTTATATTTCCTTCATGTTTTCTAATTATTAATTATCATTAACTTTGAAACCTTTTAGGACACTTTTACTCACTTCCAAACATCTATAGTTCATTCACCTCATATATTTTATTTTTAATAATGGGGATTTGAACATGATTTATACATTTACACTAAAATACAACACAATAGAGCATATCCTCATCAAATTTCTCCTTAATTCCTTATATATAAATTTTTTATTTTCTAGAGGGAAATTGTTTACTTTAACACATCTCTTAAATAATATACCTAAATTCTCAACAACTTACAAAAAAATATTGGGCAAAAAATCTCCCTATTGTGATATTATTTAAAACCAATGAATATGAATTATAATCAAACATAAAAAACATATTAACGAATCAAAATTAAGTAATTATAAGATAAATTGAGTGTAATCAGTGTAAAAAATAAGATATTTTTATAATAATTTCATATTTCCCTAAAAAATATTTATTTATATTCAACTTCTTTAAAATGATCCTCATGATTCAACATGATGAAATGATACCACTTGAAAATTGATCTAATAATGGATCACTTCTTCTATAGTCTGTATTTATTATCACATCAGATCGTCCCTCAACTTAAAAACTTAGATAACTTATTATTTAATAAATACTTTATCTTTAGATTAGATATATCTTCAATTTGACAAATATTTCCATGGAATCTGTAATACAAAAATTATTACATACACTTAAATAAACTATTATAATAATTCACACATTCATAATGATAAATTAAAAACCTACCCCTTTAGTAACTCTCTCTAATTATCTACTCTCCCTATGATATTACTCCCCAAAAAATAACATATAACAATGGATAACTCCCCTAAGATTGATTTTAACCCCTTTGAAAACCCATAAAATGATAAATATAAAATTAATTGTTTGTTTAATTTTCTCCCCCTATAACAAAAATATCTGAATAATAGTGTGAGAGAGATGACTAATCTAAAATTCCTTACCATTGAGGGTAATGAGGATTACCTACTATAATCATCCTCAAATTGTGAAAGTAATCATGTTTCAATGAATTTGTAACAATATTAGCTTCATACTCGTTTTTATGGAAATATTTTTTCTTTACCTCATCAATTTCCACATGATATTTTGTAATGTGAAATTTAATATTGATGTGATTTTATCATGAATGTTGGAATTGATTTACTAGAATATTGATAACACTTTGATTATCATAACCAATATTTAGTGGGTAATTTATTTCAAAATAGGGATCTTCCATATTGTCACTAGTAGAAAAACGGGTTTTAATGTCGAATTATTAATGTTGATTTTTTATAAACTGATTCCAATGGTTTGTGTGATAATTTTTTTGTTTCAGTTTTAATAAAAACTGACCACAAAAATTTTAAGGAGTGGGTTTTTTCATCAGTTTTACTATAAACGGGCATAAAAACTAGAATGCACTGATTTTTGGTGTCAGTTTTAACATGAACTGACACCAAAAATAAAAAGAGTTTTCCCGCATCATTTTTAGGGAAAACCGATGCCATATGTGTTACTTTCGGTGTCAGTTTTCCACAAAACCAATTCCAAAAATAACATCCCTAGAGAATTTTAGTTTTGGTTTTTTCAAAAAAAAAACAGATGACAAAATTAAAAAAAAATATATTTTCCATGTTGGTTTTGGAAAAATCCGACACTCAAATTAATTTAAAATTTGACAGGATCGGGAAACCCTCATATTCATTGTTCTTAGAAATCAAAACCCATGACATCTCTTCTCAAATTTCAAGGATTTAGAAGCCTTATTTGTGATTTCCAATGGCCATTGTTGACAATTTTCTTCCATTTTCATGATATGCAGTCTGCGTTCTTCATTATATGGTCTTCTTTGATCATCTACAGATAACATTATCTTCTTAATGCTATTTTGAGCAACCTTCAATGATGGTTTCATTTTCCGTTAGTATTTATCTAAATTTTTGTTTATTACAATCAATTTTTTGCTAGATATTACAGTGATGAATTTTAAAATGTTTTATAAGGATCAATGTTCGGATTAGAGATCTATTTTTGGGTTAAACTTTGAATTTTGTATGTTTTTTTTTAAATTTTAGAGATTAATTATTGATCATTTAATATTAATTTTTATTTCCTTATAACATTAGTTTATTTTTTATTTATAATGTGTAGGAACATAGTTAATAGTTATCCCTAAGAGCAATTAGTCAATGTTCTTGATATGGATTGGAGTTGTATGGTTTTAGGTTTTGAATTTTTATCTGGCATTATTTATAAATGTATTAGTGAATGTTATTGAATAAATTATACCAAACACCAGTTGAATTATTTTTATCTGGAATTATTTTTATCGGACATTATTTTTATCTGAAATTCTGTATAAATGTATTGGTCAATGTTATTGAAGAATTTTATTAGTCAATGTGTTGTATTTGTTTTATCTGAAATTATTTTTATCTTGACCAACTGACTAAAATAATGTTTTGAAAATATTTTTATCTGACATATTAGTCCCCATAGGATTGAAAAAATACAACTGAGAGGGGTGGGGTTGGGGGGCTTGAATCAGGTCTATGTAAATTATTCCAAAAACCAAATAATCTATATATATATACTCATTAGAACATGAAATGGATCCCTAACCACATATTATTGCTCAAATGATTCTATTGTTTTCTAACCCAAATGTGTTGTAAGATATATCAATTTTGTTATGTTTTTAATTTTATCTGTCATAATTTTGGGATTATTAGGATTTATTTCACTTATAATATGAACATTTACTCTAATTATTATTTCACATTACTAATAATAAACAATTGTTCGACCTTTAAATTAATGCAATCTTCAATACTTTTGATACATGCAACATCAAAATAATGCAAAAACTATGTAAAATGAACTAATAAAGTTTAGAAGATTGATATTATAATTTAATTATAATATCAATATACCACATGTATATAATATAAAAATAAAATGTTTACTATTTGTAAATGTGTTTCATATCTGATGTTTTCTATCTGATTATCTATAGTTTTTATTAAATGTGTTTCTGTTTAATATATATATATATATATATTTAAATGTTTATATGTTTTAATATATTCACCAATTATTTTTGTGATATCACATATTAAATGGATCGTAATTGGATATATTTACAAAGAACCAATAGTGAATATGAAAAAGGAGTTGATGAATTCTTGGAATTTTCTAAATAAAATCTTTAAAACATTAATTTGATTTTCTATCCATGTGTGAAGTGTTTTAATATGAGAAATTTAAACTCTAACGAAATTAAGGACCAATTCATTTGTTATGGTTTTAGGGTTAATTATAAACATTGGATCTGGCATGGTGAAAAAACTAAAAATTCAACATCCAATGTGGATTTCAATATTCATAACGAGGCAGAGGATCATATTGAAGAATTAATTCATGATTTATGTGTTAAAAACATCAAAAAAAAAGCAACTATTGAATGAATATATGATGATTTTAAGAAACCATTATTCCCAGGATGTAGTAAATATATAGTGTTATCAGTAGTTTTGAGATTAGCTAACTTAAAAGAAAAAATGGGTGGACTGATAAACGTTTATCCAACATACTTGAGCTTATAAAAGAGAAACTTTCAGAAGGCAATAAGCTTCCAGATTCCAATTATGAGTTGAAAGAAAATATTATTCCCAATGGGATTGGGGTATAAAAGATACATGCATGCCCCAATGATTGTGTACTGTATAAAAAAGAAAATTGATATTTATCAAGATGTCCTACATGTGGGACATCATGCTATAAGATAGATGGGAAAGTCAACTCAGATTCATTCTTAGGTGATTCCATTTATCATCAAGAAAAATAAATGTTGTTCTTTTTAATGATATCATCCAATATTTTTTGCATACAATTCTGGTATTTCAATTGTGATTCGTTTTTAGGTACAGGAATCAAAACTCCTACTAAAGCAATTTGGTGGCTTCCAATAATTCCTCATTTGAAGTGTCTATTTGGAAATTCAATTGATGAAAAAAGTTTATGATGTAATTCAGATGAGTGTATCACTGATGGTAACTTATGTCACCCTGCCGATTCACCACAGTGGAAGAGTTTTGATAAAAACAATTCATGATGTTGGAAGTGAAGATAGAAATATCAGAATGGGATTGTATACTGATGGAATGAATCCATATTGGAGCCTCAGTATCCAATATAGTTCATGTACTATTTTTATGGTAGTGTACAACTTGTCCCCACATCTATGTATGAATAAAAAATATGTTATGATGAGCTTGTTGATTTCTGAACAAAAAAAACTATGAAATGATATTGATGGGTATCTTTCACCATGGATTGATTATTTGAAACTGCTATGGGAGGAATGTGTTAATATTTTTGACGCATACAGGAAAAAGTATTTTCTTTTGTGTGCTATCATAATATTCACAGTAAATGACATTCCTTAATATGGAAACATATATGGATATAGTGTTAAGGGACATAAATCTTGTTTAATTTGTGAAGAACATACTTCATATTACCAATTTCAGAATGAATGAAAGACAGTGTACATAGGACATCGATGATTTTTGCGAATCGGTCATCCTTATCGTATATTGAAAAAACCATTTAATTAATTACAAGAATAAAACCTTCCCCTTGACCATTTTCAGCTGATGAATATTATGACAGGGTGAAAGATAATGATTCGACATTTCAAAAGAAAATATGTTCTGGTCTTTAATGAAAAATTTGGAAGAAGTAGTCTCTTTTTTTCAAACTACCAAAATTGGAAATTTTTTTAGATAAAACGTAACATCGATGTTGTGAATGTTGAAAAAACCATATGTGACAGTTTGATTGGATGTTTTTTAGACATAACTGGAAAGAAAAAATATGGATTGTATTTTAGATTATACTTGATATTAATTAAAATGCGTTTGGAGTTAGCTCCCACTGTGAACGGAAACAAAATATATTTACCTTCTTCTTGTCACACATTAAGAAATATTAAAAAGATGAATTCTTGTCAGGGTCTTAATAGTATTAAAGTATCCAGTGGTTTTTCTTCGAATGTGACTAATTTGGTGTCATTTAAGGATTGTAAATTAATAGGTATGAAATCTCATGATTTCCATCTATCGATACAACAACTTATACCAGTAGCAATGTGTGGTATATTGCCGACATCTATTTGAAATACTATCATCAGTTTATGTAATTTTTTCAAATCCATTTGTAGAAGAGTGATTGATCCAAATTTATTAGATGTGTTGGAGAATGAAGAAAATCTTATTCATTTTCAATTAGAAATGTATTTCCCACCCACATTTTTTGATATAATGGTTCATCTGATGATTCATTTGGTGTGTGAGATAAGAATATGTGGGCCTATTTATTTAAGATGGATGTATCCTTTTAAATGATATATGTTAATTTTGAATGGATAAGTTAAAAATATTTATTGACCAGAAGACTCTATTGTTCAGAAATATGTATCAGAATGGGTGATTGAGTTATGTACTAATTATTAGTGTGATGTAGAGCATATTGGTCTACCTATATTTCAACATATGACAGTTGATAGTGAAGGTAGAGCGGTTTGAGGCTTAAAGGTAATGTTTATTCCATGCAATTTAGTGATTCATGCACATTTATACATTCTAAAAAACACATATGAGGTAAAATAATATATATACACACATATTGCTGAATTAATGTTATGATATCAGAAAAGAAATGAAAAGTGGTTGATGATTGAGCATAATAAGGCATTTGTTTCATGGTTTAAAGAGAAAGTCACCTCAGATATATCTATATCAGAAACATTGAAGTGGTTAGTGGGGGGACCATATCTTAATGTGATCGCATGGTCTAGTTTTGATATCAATGGTTACACATTTTACAAAAAATTCCTAGTTGAAAAGTGTACCATTCTGAATAGTGGTGTGATGGTTTTTACTGAAGTAGTACATTTTTCAAGTGCCAAAGATAGAAACCCAATTTATGCATCAATGGAATATTTTGGCATTCTAGAAGACATGCGAGAAATTTATTATATTAAATTTAGAGTCATCATTTTTAAGTGCAATTGGGTTGATAGAAATAGCGGTGTGATACATGATGAATATGGGTTTAAACTGGTTGATTTGAAAAGATTTAATTACAATAAGGAACCATTTATCATGGCGACACATGAAAAGAAATTATTTTTTGTCATCGATCCATAAAATGATTAGTGGTTAGTTGTTTTTAAAGGGAAAAGATACCCTTTGGGTGATGAGGATGATGCTGACGATTTTAGTGATTTAAATAAGCCTTATTCATCTATTACCAAATTTCATGATGATTACAATGAGTATAGGACAAACACAGTGAATGAAGTACGTTATGATCATGATGAAGGCATGTGGGAAAACCCTATATTAGTCTCTTAATTTTTCTGGTAAATATTTATATTTTTTTACAATTTTTAAATCTTAGAAATACTTGCCTCTTTTTTTACTTTCTTATTTTTTTCCTTCCTTATTTATAAATATTTATTTTTCTAATGATATGTAGGTACAAAATATTTCATTACACTTTCTAATAGAAATTTCAGATACAGATAGAGAGGAGCAGTTACCAAAGTATATATATTTTTACATATTATTAATTATTTAGAAATATACTTATTTAATTAAATAAAACAGTTAATTTACAAATTTTTTTACAAGACTACTGATGCATCCTCAGTAGAGAAGACTTCTCCTGTTACTAATATAAAAATCAAGTTATGAATTTGGTAAATGTTGTATTACATGTTTACCATAACTATCACTTTCTCACGATGATGACAGAGTACAAATTCGTTTTGATGATGATAATAATGAAATTGGCCCAAATGCAGTTCATTTTGTCAGTTATATAGTGATGCAGAGCCTTTGAAGGATTAATATCTTATATCCTGATTGGAAGTCAGTAGACACCATGAAAAAATAACGACATTGGGAGGCCGTGATGGTAAAATATCTTAATTTATTTCTTTTATCTCATTTTTTAATATTATATATTTTAAATGACATATTTTTTTCAATTATAAATGACATTCAATTCTGAGGAAAAAAAAGAAATTAAGAAAATAAATCTCTCTTTAGTTGAGGTTTGATGGATATATTTTAAAACAAAACTCACAAAAAATTAAGTTTTTGGAAAGAGACGGTTTGAAAACCCACACCTCTATTATCCATTTATAGATAAAGACACATAGAAGCGATTTATTGAAAATCATAATGAATAAACATTTTTGGTATGATAATTATTTTATATTATAAAATTTATTATATATTTTTCTTATTACTTAGTAGTTTATTTTTATAAAATAGGCCTCCAAGAGATCTCATCAAGAGATCCAGATGAAAAATGTACGCCCTTATACTTTATCACGTGGAGGTTACTTGTATTGGGAAAAAAATTATTGAAGGAAAATTTGAAACATTAAGAGCTCAATCAAGTAGTGGTTCAGAAGAGTTCTAGTTTGGTCTTCCATCTCCTCCCACTCAACATGAAAAATAGAAAATAGAATGAAGAAGAATAATGAATAGTATCTTACCGAGAAAGCTAAAAAAGTAGATGATAAAATTGTAAGTAAATATTAGTTATTTTTTATCAATTTTTCTATTTTATTAATTATAAACACCAATAAAACTTTTTAATTTTTCATTTCAGGATGAACTTCAGGAGTAGGAGTCATGGGGATCTTTTATCCCCAAGGGTAGGATGGGCATCCTAGCCACTACTTTGGGAAAGATATAAATCCCCGACCATGTTAGAGGATATCAGGAAGGTGTTAGTATTCGAAAGATATTTGGTAAGAGTAATAAATCAAGAGACCCAAAAATATAATCCTTAAAATCAGAGTTGAAAGATATGAAATAGTGTTTGGGTGATCAAATTCAAGCAGTAGTGAAACATGATTTGTTAGAACACATGTAAAGATAGTCACAGTCTGGACAAACTTTCAAGGTATATTAATTATTTGTTATCCTTTTTTCTATTTTATAAATTATAAACACAAATATGACCTTTTCATTTTTCATCTTTATCAGTCTGCTCACCTGGACCACCCTGTCCCATCTGCCTACCATGCCCCGTTTGAGTAACCTTCCCAGGTATATTATTTATTTGTCAGCAGTTTTTCTATTTTATAAATTACAAACACAAATATAACTTTTTCATTTTTCAGCCTTCTGTGCTAGATCACCCATACTACCCTTCCCATCTTCCTACCCTGCGCTGTATGAGCAACCTTCTAAGGTATATTATTTATTTTTTTAATCAATTTTTATCTTTTATAAATTATAAGCACTAATATAAACTTTTCATTTTTTAGCCTTCCCAGCCTACTCACCCAGACTACCCTACCCCCTCTGCCTACCCAAACCTGTATGAGCATCATTCCCAGGTATATTATTTATTTGTCATCAATATTTCTATTTTATAAATTATTAACACTAATAAAACTTTTTCATTTTGTAGCCTTCCCAGCCGGCATACCCATACTACCCTGCGCCATCTTCAAACTTTGATTCTCCACCACCTCACTCGGACCAAAACGTTTATTGAGGGTTGTTTGCTAGAGATCCTCACATAGATATTGTTGTTTTAGGACTCATGAATTTTTTTGGGGATTCTGTACACCACCATCCTATGAAGATGGGTCAGGTTAGAGTATCAGTACTCGATATTATAGATTTTAATGCTCTACTACCATTTCCTACCGTGGAGATCACCAGATTTGGAGATTGAGTTGGTCATTTTTTACTTTGGCCAACTGGTTTTCTTCGTAAAATTTCATATAAGTTATGTGTTTTTTAAAATATTAATTACAAAAGATTCAAATTTAATTATAATATTTTCTGACATTTAACTTATATAGGATTATCTGAAAGAAAAATAAGCTACACAAATGAAACAAAATGTTTAGGAACAATGTACTATAGATACTTTATATATTTCTTATGAGATTCCAAGATTATCTCAGGAATATTCTTCATTGAATTTTATCTATGAGTTTCAGATGATGACTATTATATTTGGAAGATAATATCGATTGAGATTAATCAAAGAAGATATCATGAATCTAGTAAATTCTGAAGAGCTCGACCTGAATGTGGTGCAGTTGTTTACCATGTCAGTAAATTGACATTTAAATTTTTATTTCTTTAATAAAATATGGTTTTAAATTGAATAAATATATTTTATTATCTATTAAGTATCTACAAACACTTCTTTTACAGAATTAAAGAACATACATTTGGGGATTTATAGATCTAGAATTCATTTCTATATAAGTGAAATATGTGAAGAATCCTGATAGAGTTGCATATATGTGTGATAAATTATGACATATGAATATTCATTAATGGTTTCTACCATTTCATGATAAGTAAGAATAGAAACAAAATTATGAATTAATGATCATTATAATGTAATTAATTGTGAAATTTTTGTATTGTAGGGGGCATTGGATGTTAGGCATATTGTGCCCAAGTGAATGAACTGTATATTGGTTTTGATCATTATTAAGGAATGTTCTTAAATGATTTTCCACCTTATTAGAAATGAATGTTTTTTTGTTTTTATAAGCTCATTATGTTTAATTCTCATTGTTTAGATATTTATTTTTAGTTGATATATAAAAAAATGTAGTTCATGGAAAAAATTTAACAAGGAATACAAGTCGATAAAGGAAAAAAAAATCAAATATGTGGAAATATAGGTAATTAGTTTTACATTAGAATTTGTTCTAATTTTTTGTTATATATTTATTTTTATTAAAAACTTAATGTTTTATAATTGTAGTGTCAGTGTCTACAACGAAATATTTAATGTGGTTATTAAATTATATGATTCATGTATAATATAATCACAATTGGGAAAACTACTGACTTTGATATGGTTATTTGTATTATTTTCTTTATATTTTCTTCCGTATTATTCTAATATTTTAATCTCATATCATTCAATGTTATTATAGGAATTCATTGATTTATAGTCTTATTCCAAATCTGATATGACCCATATTCAATCTACTTTTTGGAACTATTTGTTAAGCCTGATTAGTATTTGAGTTATGTATATTCTAATATTTATAAATAATATTACATTTGGGTTCAAAAAACTAACTCTTTTGATATATTAGGTGTTTGAACCTACTAATAATCAAATTAATTCTTGAACAATAACCAACAATGAGCATGCCGTAAATTTTAGGTACATGTATTTTAATTATACATTATTTTGAAAGTGTAATATTCTGAATTTTCTAATAAAATTGTTACTTTCAGCGTAGGTTTTTTTGTTTATTCTTGGTATTTGAATGCATATGTAATTAATCAACCATGTGATGAGAAGCTATGTACTATCCAAGCTGACATGAACTCAAGTCGTACTTGCTACAACCCTATGCCAAAAGTATAAAAAAGACATTATAACTGACAAAACAATAATAAAAAAATCCATTAAACATATTATATTCTATCCTTAAGGCATTGAGTATTGAGTCAAGCCACAATGTTGAACATGGTAACAATTCACATAAGAAAATTTAGGGAATAAAACATCAAATATAGCCTCATGGGCTACACATGCACATTAG
The DNA here is from genome assembly GCA_963277665.1 of Viscum album. Classification (NCBI taxonomy): domain Eukaryota; kingdom Viridiplantae; phylum Streptophyta; class Magnoliopsida; order Santalales; family Viscaceae; genus Viscum; species Viscum album. The sequence continues at coordinate 1,590,178,765 of OY728131.1, forward strand.
TTACCATATTAGAAAACATCTCTCACAACCACACACACACACACCACTATGCATACATACTAGTATACATATATTATAAGAAATGTACAAACACTCAACCATCATTGGAATTGAACACACACATAAAAGGAAAAATATCACTAATTTGAAATGATAAATTAATATCTTCCGCTGATTATATTCATTATCCATCTCATTCTCAGCCTACTTTATCTGATCAGCAACTGTAGCACAGTTTACCATCAAACCATCCCATTCAGCCTTAACCACAGATGCCACATTTCCTACAATAGTATATTCTTCAAACATTGGACACTATAATTCATTGAGTTCCCTATAGTGCCTCTGTAATGTATTTATCTAATTTTTTATAAGATTTATTGATGCATTGATATTTAACTGGAATCCATGTAAATATTATCAGTGAATCAAATGTATTTTCTACTTTATAATACAAATGCATACATAATTTTTTGATTAACTATATAAAAGTATGTAAGTTGTATATTTTTATTGAATGATAATTTTTTTTTGATTTTTCTATAGATTGTATTTTTTTATAGGGGTTTCTATTTAATTGGCATTGGAGTTTTTATGATTTTTTTAAAAAGAATTTAACTTACGATGTCGATTATTTTTAAAACTGATGCTGATTTTTAAAGAATTGGTTTTCGATGTCAGATTTATAAAAAACTGACGCCAAAAATTTGTTATCAGTGTCGGTTTATTTAACAAACTAACGCCAAAATGCTCAATGAAAATTATTTTTGGTTTTGTTTTTTAGAAAAAGATGCCGAAAATACAATTTTTTATGTTTCCTTTATAGACGTCAGTTAAAAACCGATGTTAAAATGTGTTTTTGCACTAGTGTGTCTTAATCCATATCAACTGGGTTATTGCTTTAGTTTTATGCATAAACTCTACTTAAATGGTGGACAATGTTAAATAATTCTATTTCCTTTTGTACCGGTAGACACAAATTTCTCCATGGAAAAAAACTCTACCAGATGTAGGCCTATTATCATCAACACAACCTACATATTCAACATTCATGTAACCAAACATATCAAGTGTCCCTTTAAAATTATATTTCAAACTAAATATTATTATACCTTTATTGTACCTAAGAATATTTATTCCATCACTACAATCAAACTATTTTGGAAAATTTTTACACCCTAAAATGTATAATATCATAAAATATATCCATCATTGAAGTAGTAAAGTAAAAAAATACTTCTAATCAGTGTTTGGAATTCCTTGGACCATCTTCCTTTCCTTTAAAATCTATAGATAACTTAGTTCCCACTGAAATTGGTGCAAAACGGTATTTAAATCCTATATGAAAACCTTTTTATTTTTTTTGTGAAATACTTATCTTGAGAAAGAAAAATATTATTTCTCTATCGAGAAATTTGTAAGACAATAAAAAAACTCATATCACTAAGAATGAACATTGCAAATTGCATCATCCTCTCATTGGAAAAAACTATCTCAAACTTCATCATCATTTATAGAAAAAATTATGTCATCTACACAGGCAATGAAAATGATGAATACCTATTTTTCATCTTAAATGAAGAAACATTTCTCAAATCATAAATTTATAAATTTAAACTTCTTCATGTACATGTCCATATTATAATACAAATTATTGACATCATGTTTCAACCCATATAAATCCTCATTTTACCTGAAACCAAAATTAAAATTACATCTAATAAAGGATCAAAAATGTTACACAATGTATACCTCAAATTTTAATTTACCATTGAGGAATTCAGACATTGAAATCCATTTGAAATATCATATATTTAATTTGAAAAAACAAGATATATTATTATAGTCAAATTATTTGAAACTAGTGAAAAGGTATCATCAAATTCCAATCCTTCAATATAAGAATATCAATTACACTAAAGATTTTCTTTATTTACACAATTTCTCCAATTCAATTAATATTATTTTAGAACACCTATTTAGTTCCAAAAACATTTTTTTATTTATATATATGTTATAATGTCTGAATTTTCATTATTCTCTATCTCATACAACTCTTCATTCATAACATCACCATGCTCTTGATGCTCTAAATATTCATGAACATAACATTACTGAACTTGATAAATAAGTGAGGGCTGTAATGTCATATTTTTTTAGAAATGAGGTGACATGAATTTGTCACCGAATTCATGCCATGAATAAATTTATTAAAATAAGAAAAAGATACAATGTAAGCATGATATGTAAAGAGCTTACACCAACAAGCGATTTAGGGGTGTAAAAGTTGAATATTCCAATAGAAAAATACTAAAATCTTCAGTTGTATAAAAAATTTATGAATCATTTCTTCATCAATCTATATTCCTCCAAAAATGAAAGTCACTACCCCTTATGAGAACTATAATTATACAAGTTACAAAGGTAATAACCCCCAAACATTATAGAAAAGATGATTCCGAACAGAGGGGGACTCAAGACTTTGTTATAGGCAAAAGATTACTAGAAATTCACTTAGTGATTAAACCGTATCCACCAAAAAAATAAACAACCTTCAGTGAAAACCAAAAAAATATAAAATCTATCCACAATAAGAGCCTCATCTTTCTATAATTTATAATCATTGAAACATAAAGTTATCTTCTTGAAATACAACTATTGTCTCATACATGAAAACATTAGTACTAAATTGGCTTGAAACAAGATGGAATCCAAATTTCTAAATAGAAAAACAACTGTTCCAAAGGTGAAATATGAGATTGGAATTTAAATTCAACTATATAGAGAAAAGGTGGATACAATGAGAAAAAAATAGGCTCATATATTAATAATACATCATCCATGTAACTCTAAGAGCATGAAAGATAGAAAAACGTCATCATAAAATCCTAGAAAAATTCACTTACTGAACCTAGAGAAAACATGTATGGATTGAATTCCAATTACTAAAAGTAGAGAATAAAACATGAAAACATATTGAATCCTTAAAATGGATGGATTTAGAAGTCAATTTAAAACTGGACCATGAAGGAGGCTCATATTCATTGTTATTCTCAAAGATATTATTGTAAAAAAAATATACGGTCACCATTTTCATATGATATTATTCACTATAAAATTCATTGTCATTATTGTATTAGATGAAAATGGTTATTTCTATTGTCTTGAAATAGATATATCTAATTCTCAATTCAAACACCTTCCATGATTTTATCATTTTCTAAAACATCCTTCGGTAATTTGAAAAAAAATAGCTTCATCTCCATCACACAAAAAACTTATTTCTTTATTCACATATTCTTTCTTTGTGTTTTTAGTACCTTTAAAAAATTATTTTAATAAATATTGCTTGAATATTTTTTAAACTGGTATTCTCTTTTATTATACGGATAACCAAGAAATATCCAACCAACAAATTTCTAACCAAACATTCCAAGATTATATCATTACACATTAAGCACACAAGGGAAACCAAACACCTTTGGATATGATAAAAATGTAGAATTATTGTAATAAATATGTTTTGGGGGCATATATATATTTGGATTATATAATAAAATTTTTTAATGTGAATCATAACACTAATATATTGCCTCCAAAAAATACTAAGAGGTGTCATGCTGTATCATCATTGTTCGATCCATCTTTAAAAAAATATTATTTTATTTAGAAAACCATTTTTTATGTCATATACGGGGAACTAAACTCATAGTAAATACCATGACACTCAATATCAATATAAAATATTCTACTTGTGTCTTCCACACCGTAATAAATATAAATAATTTTTAATAGAAAAGTACACTCTTTTTCCAAAATTCATATTAAATTAATAAAAATAATAAGAGACTCTGATTTATGCTTTATAAAAATAATTAATGTTATTCTATGTAAAGATCCCAATTAATGAATTAAAATTATTATCTATAATTTTTTTGTTCTTCCCTATATTCCCAAAAATATTTAAATAAATGTGCTCTAGTGGTTTGGTAGATTGAATCACCACCTTATTACGTGAAGAGTTAAATTTAATTAACTTTTGGAATATAGAGAACATCAAATTCTGATCACTTTTAAATATAGGAACATCACAAAAATTATCTACACAATTAATATTAATCATATTTTTTCCTATATGACTAATACTTTGATTCCAAAAATGATTTTATTATTTCACAGTTAAATGGGAATAATTTTCATCCTTACCATCCTGAAATAGATTACATATTATCCACTATCCTCTTATTGAAATATATCCATATTTCAAGATCCTAAAAAATCTATCCTTTGAAAGATACATTTATTTCTTTCATCACATAACTAAGAAACTTTAAGCATTTTATGTTATTGTTCTTCAAAAAAAGGTGTTCTTGGATTTCCATTGATCATTCTTAATCACAGCTAATCCAATACCTATTATTTTGAGTGAATAATTATTTCTAATGGTTACTAAGTATTACTTACAATTTAAAGCACCTTTTATGAGTTTTAAATATCCTTTAATTTTAGAGGAACATATAATATACATAATATATGGATTATATTTTTTATTTTCTAAGTTCCAATAACACATCCAAATCATTATATTTATGTTTATTCATTATATTTTGATGATTTTTATAATTGATACTCATATTCTTATAGGGAAGTATATAGATGAGATGGACATTTTAATGGTGAATAGGATAGTCACTTCTTATATAGACTTTTTTTAAAAAAATTCAAAAATGTTAGGTGTTTTTTCTTCAATTTTCAATCTATTTATAAAATATCTGACACTGATATGGATAACTCACACTGAAATATTGTCTTAAAAGCCTTTTGGGATTATAATAATGAATATAATTTAACCAAAACATTCTATAAACATTCTAGAATCCTCTATAATGCTAAAAAATACCCATAGAAAATATATATTTCTCTACAGACAGACAGATATCTAGTTGTTGACACATGTATTCATTCTATAATTGAGTTGTAAGAATTTTTAAATTTTTATGAATCAAAATTATTATAAAACTATAAAACACTATACTTAATATTCGTATTCTTCCAAATATTTTTAAAGTCCCCATTTATAGTAGTTTTTTACTTCATGTAATAGTTCCCATAATTAATAGTTTTGTGATATTCAAATAATTTTTCCACAATTTTTGTCTTCTTCATTTAATGTTTATTCTCAGTGTGTCTACCTATATTTTCAGGATAGTTTCCACCATTATAGTATGATATTTATTAGTCTTCATATGCTTTATAATTTTTTTGAAAATTGTCTAACTTCTATAATAAAATTATATAATCTATATTTTGAATTATTTAAATAATCTACCATCTTAAATAATTTATAATTAATTTGGTTAAGATCGTTATTTTTATCCTTCACTATTTATTCCATTTTTATATTAATATTATTTTCACTATTTAAGTCATAATTTTAATATAAATTATTTAAATGACTATTTTTCTTTACATATAGAACTAATTCTTTCATCACTGGTGGGGTTTTCATAATTTACCTTAGTAATAGGATGTTTCTCATTATCTTCTTCAAAGGAGGTTTGAACTTCTTCATATTCATCACTACTTGGGCAATGTTAAAGGATGGATAATAAGTCTTTATTTTTATATTTATTGAAGTTATTTCCCATTAATTTAGAATTATACTTTGACCAATTGGTCATTGTCACATTCTTCATGAATTTTCTTCTCAATATTTCTTCTTCCCCTTCATTGGATTCAAAATCATTCAGTAGTGGATAATTTGAACCAAAATTTATGATGGCTCCAAAATTAAAACATTTTAGAGTTATATTTTCCTTTAACATCCCATTTACTATTAATATATTTCAAGGGTACGAGACATTATTTTATTGAACTTTAGATCTATATATGGATCATAATCCAAACAAGTAACATTAACCTCATCAACATTATCATTATACTTTTCTGGATTCAAGGATTTAAAAGGGATTTCATTTTTATCCTTAATATCATTCTTGAAAATGATATCTTTTATATTCTTATAGAAAATAAATATAATGTGGAAGTGGTTAAGTGGGAGTGTTTCTAGATATTTATCTTTGAAAATGATAAAATTTGCATCAAACATGTTAGGTATGATATAATGTATCATATAAACAATTGTTTTATCTTTAAATATATAACTAATGAATTTAACTATGATAACAATCTAATTTACCTATTTGATGAATATATCTACACTTTAATCATCCTACATTTTGATATAATTATATTTTAGTAAAAAACTTTGTATCTTTTCCCACATCACATTATTTTTACCTTCATATATTCTCTTAAGCTTTTACCATAAATATTTTTTTTGGGTTTTGATTATTTTGAATTTCCAAAATCCACTTTATAAAAGAAAATTCAATATAGCATTCCAAGAGCATCCATCATTTTCAATATTATTCTTATATTCCACAAATATGGTATATCCTTTCACATGGGGAATAAATCAATCATTTGAAACATCCAAGACTTCATGATTGATAGATAATATATAGGAAACAACTCTCTCCATCCATATATGATAACCCTTCCCACCAAAAATTGGAATACCCTTGTTACCCATTGAATTTAAATGATTATTGTTACACTCAAATGTCAATATTTTATTAAGGAGAGGGAAAAGATAAGAAACAAGGGATCAAGAAAACACACTAAAAATAGTAATTATAGAATAAAATAGTGGAAAATATGTAACACCCCGAGATTTTATGAAAAATATTCTTTTAATTTCATTAATGTCTTCTGTTGTATACTACACCAAGATTACCTTGCGCTATACGCAACACTGTATTAGCTTGCAGTATACGCAACACTATTCTTGGATCGTGTTACACACAATTTTGATAATAGTTATTCTATGCGACATTGAGTATATATATATATATATATTCAATGTATAAATGAAATATGGTTGTATTTTGTTATACGAAACATTGAAGGATTCTTTCACAACACGCAACCCTGACTTGGCTTGCATTACATGCAATCACGAGCTTCCTCAATAGCGTTTGTTGTACGCAATACCAGGTTTTACTAAACAACGATATATTACTATAATATTATTATGAACTAGCCGTTATGAATAGTATTAACTAAATTTTGAATTTTATAACATTATTATTCATCTTACACATTTTCTAGAACATGGTATAAGAACAAAATAAATTTTTCGGGTAAAATAAGTATTTTTCAAAAAATGCAGTTTTTCCACCTTTTGATGGCGCACCCACATTAAATCTTGTTTTTGAAATGTTTATAAGTTCAATTTGACAAAATAAAATTCTTATTTGGAATCATGAAATAAAAATTTACTTTGGATAAAATTTTCATATTATTCCGGTAACTTTCATATTTTGATGAATAGTAAAAACACGCTATATTTTAATTAAAAACAACTTTTTTCATCACAATAATTTATATGGTTAAATTATAATATTGAATGGTTTTAAAGTATAAATAAAATATATTTTTACCATTTAATATAATTTATGTAATTAGCATTGATTCTACCTTAAATTCGTAGGATAAATCAATTCAATCTTTTGCAATGTTTTAAAAAAAAACCCGTTTTCTTTCGACAACGGGATTATTTTTAATTAAATTTCTTCAACTTTAGTGTATTGAATTTGGAAAAATGGATTCCATATTTGGAATCAGTGGGTCTAAATTATGTTAATAAGAAACATTTTATTTTTTTGGCATTATGAATAGTAACTACGGTAAATTTTATTTACCATAGTTAAAGGAAAATCGGGTAATTAAGGGTAAATATAAGATTATAAAATTAAACAAAAACCTCCCAAAATCCTATTGGATGACTAAAAGTAGACCCATATAACCTAAGGATCGGATTAGATTCATTTAGTGGACTTTGTTCCTTCAAAATAATTTAATTATTATTAAAACCAAAGAATGTGACAACATGTCACTTTCTTAAATCTTATAAGCATAATAATTTTAATTTAGTGATAAACGTCATGAAACTTCATAAATGAATAGTATCAAGAAAGATAATACAATTATCTACATAATATTAATTTATTTAGTATTTTTAGGGATTATATAATTATCATTTCTTATGACACAATGATGATGCAGTAATTGTCTTATTAATGAAATATTGACATAATTGATGTTATAAATAAACAAATAAATTTAATTTAAGACTTTTTATGAATTAAAATAATTTTATAGGTTAATATGACATGTTAATATTGATTTAATTAACTTTTTTTGAACTAATAATTCTTTTATGATTTTCAAAAAAATCAATTACTAAATAGTGTCAAAATTGACATAAAATAGGTTTTAAAACAAATATTATATTATTAATTGTTATTTTATTCCTAAAAATCTAAGGTTAGGCCAAAAGACTTATATAAGGTAATATATATTAATAGTAAACAACTTGGTGTTGTTTTGGCTTCTTATAGTATGTTTATTAACCTTATAGTATAAGAACACAAGAAGACACTGTTAAAGTAAAATTATTTAACTTAGTGTTAAATCTAAATGATAAGGTTAAAATATGAACCTAAACTTGTATAAATTAGGTTGTATGAGAGGATATAGACCCATGACCACCTTATATTCTAAATAAATTAATTTGGAGCTATTTAAAACCTAACTTTACTTTATAATAAAATAATATGTTTAGTTTTTCCAAAGTAGCCCCTCTCCTCCCTTATAAAAGGGCACCTCCTCCCTCTCCCCCTCACACCAATTTGAGCCTTCAAGATCGGAGAAACCCTGCCAACTTCTCCTATCAACTTCCCTAGAGACATCCTAGAGGTCCTGGTCTTCTTAAAAGACCAATTTTAGTTCCCTAAAAGGAAGTCTCAAAGAAGCACTTCAAAGAAGAGGTAATGTCCGTTACCGATTCTTTCATATTTATTTCTTCTTCCACTTCTTCTTCTTTATATGTTTCATTATTAAGTAATACCATCAGTATCAATCATATACTGATATGTTATTATAAGTATGAAACATCCCTATTTCACCATCTAACCATCCTACAGAAAATGAAATCACCGCGTGCGCATACGTACGGAATACTGTCTCCACGCCGTGGGGTAATCTATTTTCAACCACCACCTTACTTGGATGGGTATAATGGTGTAAATACTAACTATATATGATTATTTTAAAGTGATAATTATTCTGAAATAGTATACATACATTCCAATATAGTCCCACGATCATGAGAATGATATCATCACTCGTGCGTACGTACGGACTACCGTCTCCACGACACGACGAGATTCATTCTCCACGTTAACCATTCATGAATGATTATAAAGTCTATATAATAAGTAATCATGAGATATATGACATAATAATGATACTGGATTTATTTGTATATATATGTATGTCATCTACTTAATTCCATTCAACTCAATAAGGAAACGAAAACAGCGTTCATGCGTACGTAGGGCCTACCGTCTCCATGAAAGTTGTATTTCTTTCCATTTACTGATTTATTATATATATGTATATTCTGAATATATATTATATATAAATCATGTTTTATATTATAGAATTATGTAATCATGATCTAAGTAATCATATGAATAATTACAAGTCAAAACACGGACGACAAATGAAACAATTTTACCCAGAACGCTCTTTAACATGGAATTTACAAAAGAACGGGTAATATAAAGTCATAAGTGAACCATATATTATATCATAACAATGAGTATGATTCTGGAATAAGTCAATGACATTATTTAAATTATTATACAGGAGGTTCGGACACTTACGAAGAAAATCAGACCTAAGGTAAGGGAAATATCACAATCTCATTTTTATCTGAGATTGTTTATACTTTGAAATTTAATGGGGTGTATTTTGTCATCAACATACATGTTTCCTCAATATGTAATGTTATTTAAATCCACCTACAATTTTTTAAATCCAATTTTACCCTTCGGTGAGTTTTTAGTAAAATATATGAATGTAATTTTTGTCGTTTTTTGTACGAGGTACTTTTTGACTTTTCCGAAAAAAGGACAAGAAGAATGTTTTTTAACATATACGACATGAAAGGATATTTAAAACATTATTTCCAAGAATCTCCATTTACTAGTTTTCATGTTTATTTTTAATCAACTTCTTTTAGTTTAGAATTGTATGACATGTTAAGAAAGGAAAAGTTTTTTTGAAGTAGAAAGGATATTTTCCTCAAGAATGGAGTTCAAGTGTTTTATCAAAATTATTTTCCATCTAAGATAATATAGGGTTCTATTTCTATCCCTATTATTATTAAATTTATTTGATTATGTTAATTTTATGAATTCCTTTATCTATTATGAATTGTTTTATGATGTCACGATGTTTAAGATTCCCATTTTTAATACATGGGTTATGCTATGATGTATGGTTTATGATTTTGTGGCACACATAAGAATGGTATAATTATGAGATGGGTGGGACCTATATCTCCCTCTAATGTATTGGGTAACGATTTTATATCTCATGAGATAGACATGGCTGGAACGGAAGGTTATACCGGTTCAGTAAAACAGGACTGAAACGAGGAGTGAACTCGGTTCAGAAACCAACTTTGTCTACTATGATAGTCTTGGCAATGAGTCTTGACTAATAAAAAATGATTCTCTATGATTATGTGTGTATGCCACAAAGTTTCATGTTTTATGTTATGATTATTGGGATTTCATTTCACTACTATGATTTATCCCATGTTATGAAATTATTCTCTCTTTTGGAGGTTAAGATTTCCAAAATGTTTTGTTTTTATGAATATGATGTGATTGATATTTCTTTTTTTTACCCTTACTGAGAATTTGATCTCACCCTTTTATGTTTTATTTTCCCTAGGATATAAAGAAATGTTTTAGGTAAAAAAAGGAAGATCTTTATGGGAGATGTTGAAGATCTTTCACCACGATTAGAATATTATATTCCGAGTTTCCAAAGACACTAAACTATTACGATCCTTGTGTGTGTGTTTTTTTATGTACTAAGTATTCCGAAAAAGAAATTTAATGTCCATGTACGTTAAGCTTAGGGTCTCTACAGTTGGTATCAGAGGAAATGTTTAGTCAACCTTTGGAAACTAGGATGCGAGAACTTTAGTGAGATCCCTATATATATTTCTAAGGTATGTATAGGGATGTCCCTAAGGTTAAGTATAAGTATAGGTTATAGTACTAGAATTATGGTAATCTAAGATGTTATAAATTGAAGGTACTCCTCCTTTATTATATTGTTTTCCCTAGCATAATTTTTGCCTTTCACACCATTATTTTTGGGTTTTAGACGATGGCTGGAACCCGAAGGAACCGTGTTGATCAATGTAATGGAAAATGCAATGATTTTCCTCCTGAACAAACAAATGTTATGGGAGATGGAGTGAAAAATCTTATTGCTACACTTACACAAGCTATGAATCATTCTGGACTTCCAAATGAGCAGAGAAGGGAACAACATTCTATTGAGTCCTTCATGAGGCAACGTCCACCTTCTTTTAGTGGGTCTTCTGATCCACTTGTTGCTGAAAAATGGAGTAGTACTACTGAAAAGATATTTTCAGTTCTTCAATGTTCTGCGCATGATAATGTCATCTTAGCAGTATATCATTTGGAAGTTGAAGCTGATCAATGGTGGAATCTTCTCAAGAATACGAGGTAAAGAGATGAAATTGAGTCCATGTAATGGGACGAGTTCAAGAACTTATTTTTCAATAATTACTTCCCTCGTATTCTTCGAACAAAGATGGAGAAGGAGTTTCTTGAACTAAAGCAAAAGGATGATGAATCTGTTGGTATATAGGAAGCGAATTTTACAAGGCTTGAAAGGTATGCATCTGGATTTATCATCCAACCTGAAAGTAAAGTTGATTAATTCTTCAGTGGATTAAAACCAAATCTTTGAAGGGCATTAGCTATAAGAGACTTCAATAGCTATGAAGAAATTGTACGTTGTGCTATCAAGGTAGAAATGGAAGTTGGTGTTACTTATCCATCTCATTGTTTTTATAAGAAATGAAATATGGAGTTCAAGGAGAAATCTCAGAATAATGGTGAAAAGAAGATGAATGTTTCCTTATGCTCAAAGTGTGGAAAGAAGCATGGTGGAGATTGTCTTAAAGGGACTAGAAAATGTTTTAAGTTTGGAAAATAAGGTCATCGAGCAGCTGAGTGTCAAAGTAATTCAAAAAGGGTTTCTAATGATGTGAACAAAGAAAATACTGCAGAGAATGCACCTCCAACACTTCAATGCTTCAAGTGCAAGGAAGTGCGGCATTATGCTAATAAATGCCCTAATCCAAGGGTTAGTGATGATGGACATGAGCAACCACTTAAGGCAAAGGAAAAATGGAAGTCACATGTGATCACCATTGGCGATGTTGAATATGATAACGATGTGGTGGAATTATTAAGTGTTTATGTAATGGGATTCCAAAATAATGTTGTATATAGTATCATGGAATATTGGAATATTTATGTATTTTTATATTGTGGTTTTCAATAATTTTATGGTACCGATAACCATAGAAAGTGATTGAGATATTTTTGGAAAAAAATGATGATATGCGCATAATGAAGGGAAAACGAGAAAATGAAATATTTGACAGTATTCATTAGCTCATGATTGATATAAGAACTAAGTGATATCATGGTTTGAGTATATAGAATTTTGAGGATTTTGGTATGTGGAAAGAGTTAACTTTTAACAGCATTCATGTTATCAATAAGGTTCAATGGGTATTCATTATTCAAGAGAATACATGATTAAGGTATTCACATGTTTGTAAGTTGACCAACAAGATATATCTTATGATATATGGGGGATAAATGATGGCATTCACGTGATCATTTTCTTTATACTATGAGCTTGGACTGAAATATTTTAGATAATCCTAAAGATTGGAATGGATTATTTTGGACATACTTTAGTATTGTTTAAGGACAAAACTTTTTTTTTGATATTTTTGATGGGATGTTATAGTAATATAGCTTTAGAAAAAGGACAAACTGCAGGACGGGCGGCAACCCATCGCGTCGGACAAGGCTGTGGGAATCAAACCCACAACCGAAGTGCGACTGGCCTTTATCGCCTACCACTGGCCTACAGGAAGTCCCTGTATAGTAGAAACAATTTTTATTATATTAAGAAGTATAATATAAGAAGTATAAGTCCATTTTAGGAACCATATATGATTAATCTCACTATAGATGGACTTACGTATTTTTTTTGATAACTTTTCTAACCTTTTGTTTGAGACAGATGGAATGACCCCTCATTCTATCACATGATCTGCTAACACATCAAGAATGACAAATTCAACTTCATTTCATTAAGAGATGAAGTGGAAATTTTCCAAAGAACGACTAACGGTGAGACTATACCAAAATCACGGAAGTATTTCTTCTAATTCCAATTTCATCAACTTTAGGGAAATTATCCTGAAAACAAAAAAATGTTGTCCTAGTGCTCTTATAACTAATGAATCAGATAGTACCTTAGATCATCACAAATTTATGGCTTTGTGATTGCTGGCTTTTCCATAGCCATGTTCTCTACCACTCTCCATCAGAACTTGATGGTCAGATTTTTCTTCCATATCCATATTTTCACCTATGTACCCCTACGTGGAAACCCAGTGATGAGTTAATTTGGGTAACCGTTACATTTAATACTTTATTTTTTAAATCCATGTTTTGGTATTCTTTTTTACGCTGTGGGTTTTTATTAAACAAACTTTCGAGTAGTAAGTCATTTATAACCCCGACGAATTTCGAGGGAGAAATTCATTTTAAGGGGGGAAGAATGTAACACCCTAAGATTTTATGAAAAATATTCATTTAATTTCATTAATGTCGTGTGTTTTATGCTACAACAAGATTACCTTGCGCTATACACAACACCGTATTAGCTTGCAGTATACGCAACACTATTCTTGGATCATGTTACACACAATTTTGATAATAGTTATTCTACGAAACATTGAGTATATATATATATATTCAATGTATAAATGAAATATGGTTGGATTATATTATATGAAACAACAGAATATTCTTGCACAACATGCAACCCGGACTTGGCTTTCATTACAAGCAATCACGAGCTTCCTCGATAGTGTGTGTTGTACGCAATACCGGGTTTTACTAAACAATGATATATTATTATAATATTATTATGAACTAGGCATTATGAATACTATTAACTAAAATTTTAATTTTATAACATTATTATTCATCTTACACATTTTCTAGAACATGGTATAAAAACAAAATAAATTTTTCAGGTAAAATAAGTATTTTTCAAAAAATGCAGTTTTGGTGCCTTTTGATGGCGCACCCACTTTAAATCTAGTTTTTTACATGTTTATAAGTTCAATTTTACAAAATATAATTCTTCTTTGGAATCAAGAAATGAAAATTTACTTTGGATAAATTTTTCATATTATTCTGGTAACTTTCATATTTTGATGAATAGTAAAAACACGCTATATTTTTATTAAAAACAACGTTTTTCATCGCAATAATTTATATGGATAAATTTTAATATTAAATGGTTTTAAATTATAAATAGAATATATTTTGACCATTTAATATAATGTATGTCATTAACATTGATTCTACCTTGAATTCGTAGGATAAATCAATTCAATCTTTTGCAATGTTTTAAACAAAAACCCGTTTTCTTTCGACAACAGGATTAATTTTAATTTAATTTCTGCAACTTTAGTGTATTGAATTTGGAAAAATTGATTCCATATTTGGAATAATTGGGTCCAAATTATGTTAATAAGCTACTTTTTTATTTTTTTGGCATTATGAATAGTAACTACGGTAAATTTTATTTACCATAGTTAAAGGTAAATCGGGTAATTAAGGGTAAATATAAGATTATAAAATTAACATAAAACCTGCCAAAATCCTATTGGATGACTAAAAGTATACCCATATCACCTAAGGGTAGTATTATATTCATTTAATGGACTTTTTTCCATAAAAATAATTTATTTATTATTAAAACCAAAGAATGTGACAACATGTCACTTTCTAAAATCTTATAAGTATAATAATTTTTATTTAGTGATAAACTTCATGAAACTTCTAACATGAATAGTCTCCAGAAATATAATACAATTATCTACATCATAGGAATTTATTTAGAATTTTTAGGGATTAAATAATTATCATTTATTATGATACAAAGATGATGTAGTAAATGTCTTATTAATGAAATATTGACATAATTGATGTTATAAATACCCAAATAAAGGTAATTTAAGACTTTTTATGAATTAAAATAATTTTATAGTTTAATATTACATGATATTATTGATTTAAGTAACTTTTTTTGAACTAATCATTCTGTTATGATTTTCACAAAAATCAATTACTAAATAGTGTCAAAATTGACATAAAATAGTTTTTAAAACAAATATTATATTATTAATTGTTATTTTATTCCTAAAAATCTAAGGTTTGGCCAAAAGACGTAGATAAGGTTATATATATTAATAATAAACAACTTGGGGTTCGTTGGGCTTCTTATAGTAAGTTTATTAACCTTATAGTTTAAGAACACAAGAAGACACGATAAAAGTAAAATTATTTAACTTAATGTTAAATCTAACGGATAAGGTTAAAATAGGAACATAAACTTGCCTAAATTATATTGGATGAGAGTATTTCGACCCATCCCCACTTTAGATTCTAAATAAATCAATTTGGAGCTATTTATAACCGAACTTGACTTTATAATAAAATAATATTTTTAGTTTTTCCAAAGGAGCCCCTCTCCTCCCTTATAAAATGGCACCTCCTCCCTCCCCTCCTCACACCAATTTGAGCCTTCAAGCTCGGCCAAACCCTGAAAATTTCTCATATCCACTTCCCTAGAGACATCCTAGAGGTCCTGGTCTTCTTAAAAGACCAATTTTAGTGCCTTAAAAGGAAGTCTCAAAGAAGCACATCAAAGAAGAGGTAATGTCCGTTACCGACTCTTTCATCTTTATTTATTCTTCCACTTATTCTTCTTTAGATATTTCATTATGAAGTAATAACATCAATATCACTCATATACTGATATGTTATTATATGTATGAAATAACCCTATTTCACTATCTAACCATCCTACGGAAAATGAAATCACCGCGCGTGCGTACGTACGGAATACCGTCTCCACGCCGTGGTGTAATCTATTTTCCACCACCACCTTACTTGGATGGGTATAATGGTGTAAATAATAACTATATATGATTATTTTAAAGTGATATTTATTCTGAAATAGTATACATACACTCCAATACAGTCCCACGATCATGAGAACGATATCATCGCTCGTGCGTACGTACGGACTACCGTCTCCACGACGCGTTGAGATTCATTCTCCACGTTAACCATTCACGAATGATTATAAAGTATATATAATAAGTAATCATGAAATATATGACATAATAATGATACTGGAATTATGTGTATATATATGTATGTCATCTAATTAATTCCATTCAACTCAATAAGGAAACGAAAACAGCGTTCATGCGTATGTACGACCTACCATCTCCATGAACAGTGTATTTCTTTCCATTTACTGATTTATTATATATATGTATATTCTGAATATATATTATATATAAATCATGTTTTATATTCTTTAATTAAGTAATCATGATCTATGTAATTATATGAATAATTACAAGTCAAAACACGGACCAACAATGAAACAATTTTACCCAAAACTCTCTTTAACATGGAATTTACAAAAGAACAGGTAATATAAAGTCATAAGTGAACCATATATGATATCATAACAATGAGTATGATTCTGGAATAAGTCAATGACATTATTTAAATCATTATACAGGAGGTTCAGACACATACGAAGCAAATCAGACCTAAGGTAAGGGAAATATCACAATCTCATTTTTATCCGA
The DNA here is from genome assembly GCA_963277665.1 of Viscum album. Lineage (NCBI taxonomy): Eukaryota > Viridiplantae > Streptophyta > Magnoliopsida > Santalales > Viscaceae > Viscum > Viscum album. The sequence continues at coordinate 1,590,195,716 of OY728131.1, forward strand.
GATTGTTTATACTTTGAAATTTACTGGGGTGTATTTTATCATCCACATACATGTTTCCTAAATATTTAATATTACTTCCATCCAACTAAAATTTTTTAAATCCAATTTTACCCTTCGGTGAGTTTTTAGTAAAAGATATGAAAGGAATCTTGTGTCGTTTTTCGTAAGATGTACTTTTTGGCTTTTCCGAAAAAAGGACGAGAAGAATGTTTTTTTAACTTATAAGACATGAAAGGATTTTTAAAAAATTATTTGAAAGAAGCTTAGTTTACAAGTTTTCATGTTTATTTTTAATCAACTACTTTTAGTTTAGAATTGTATGACAAGTTAAGAAAGGAAAAGTGTTTTTGAAGTAGAAAGGATATTTTTATCAAGAATGGAGTTAAAGTGTTTTATCAAAATTATTTTCCATCTAAGATAATATAGGGTTCTGTTTCTATCCCTATTATTATTACATTGATTTGATTATGTTATTTTTATGAATTCCTTTATCTAATATGAATTGATTTATCATGTCACGATGTTTAAGATTCCCATTTTTAATACATGGGTTATGCTATGATGTATGGTTTATGATTTTGTGGCACACATAAGAATGGTATCATTATGAGATGGGTGGGACCTATATCTCCCTCCAATGAATTGGGTAAAGATTTTATATCTCATGAGATAGACATGGCTTGAAAGGCAGGTTATAACGATTCAGTAAAACAGGACTGAAACGAGGAGTGAACTCGGTTCAGAAACGGACTTTGTCCACTAAGATAGTCTTGGAAATGAGTCTTTACTAATAAGAAATGATTCTCTATGATTATGTGTTTATTCCACAAAGTTTCATGTTTTATGTTATGATTATTGGGATTTCATTTAACTACTATGATTTATCCCATGTTATGAAATTATGCTCTCTTTTGCAGGTTAAGATTTCCAAATTGTTATGTTCTTATGAATATGATGTGATTGATATTTCTTTTGTTTACACTTACTGAGCATTTGAGTTCACCCTTTTATGTTTTCTTATCCCTAGGATATAAAGAATGGTTTTAGGTAAAAAAAAGGAAGATCTTTTTGGGAGATGTTGAAGATCTTTCACCACGATTAGAAGATTATATTCTGAGTTTCCAAAGACACTAAACTATTACGATCCTTGTGTGTGTGTTTTTGTTATGCACTAAGTATTCCGCAAAAGTAATGTAATTTCCATGTACGTTAAGCTTAGGGTCTCTACAAACCAAGTGTTTATCCATTATTAATAAAAGGAAATCAGTGACTGTAAATTTAACTAGTAAAAAATCCCACTTCTAGAAACACTAAATAGTAAAAAATAAATTAAGGGAACCAATTTCTCTGATAAAAATTTAAAAGATCCAAAAAATCAATAATGCAACTATTTCTTAATAAGTTATTATAAATTCATTTTTAAATGTCCATTAATAACACCCTATTCCATTTCATAATATTTTTAGTTTATTCATGATAAACACATCCAACCTTACAAAAAAAAGAGAACAACATATTTACAAGGATTACATTTTATAATGAAATGGTAATCCTTGGAATGATCTGGCTTTCACTAAGACCATAGAATCCAGTGATATCAATAAGTAGGTAAAAACACTGATAATATCTATGTAGTTGTGTTTCATGCCTCTTAACTATGTTTCATGTTCTTCATATGAAAATTAAATCATAAGAAAATTATTTTTAGAATAGAATTGTATTTTCTTGGAAAATATTATCCTCAACCTGCCACGGTAATAATATTCTTTCTTCTACATCATGCATTATCATCTAATTATTCTTCTTGGATGCACTAGAATAAAAATAACTCTCCCTTGATAATTTACTTTATATAGAAATTATATTCTTTAATATTTTTATACAAACAACACTGCACCACTTTCCTCTCTCTATTCAACAATATATATATATATTTCACATAACTGTGAACCTTATTTTTATACATTAAAAAGTGAAAATAATTATAATTTGAATTTAAAATTAAATATCGAATAAAAAAACATCCATCAACAATTTTTCATCTCCTTCTTACTTATATTCTAACTTTTTATTTTTATTTTTAGACTCGGTTATAGTTCACTAAGTTGTGGTGGTATTGGTTCATGTTTGACCAATACATTACAATATAACCATTTCTTACTTCTTTATAGAAACTCATTTTTTCTTGTTTCAATGCTTTTTATTCCTTTTAATGAATCATATATTCCATTTTGTGTTTTTTAAATCATCATCAAGTATCTTATTTATTGTCCAAGTGGGTTTTTTTATTAATAATGATAAATTCATGGATCTTAATTTTGCATCCATTAAATAAGGATGTGAATATCCATACTTGGATATCCAAATCTGGATTCCCATACATTTAGATTTACCCTTATTTGGATCTACATATGTCATACACCACTCTTATATTGACCTCTATACATGGCATGGATCCCCCTACATAATAAAAATCTCTTTAAATTGACATGCATATATGGTGTTGAATCCTCTGAACTTGATCTCATATGTGCAACCCTTTAGATATATTAAAATATGTGGTTTTGAATTATTGTACTTATAAATCCTTTTATATGAAATCTGGACTTATCTATTGTTTCATATTTAACTCCAAATTCTAGATTTCCTTCAAGTCTTCTCTGATTTAATTCAGAACAAATTAAAAACAATTTTAACACTCCAAATCACTTCCTAAAATCTACAATGATTTCAGCACCCATATTGTACTATAAATTATGTTATTTTTAGCATGATATTATCATTGATAAGAAAATATATAATAATAGACCATATACAATTCAAACTTATGCAAAGATCATTATCGAGAAAATTTTCCTATTATAGAGGGAACTTTTTTCATTATATTAATTCATCAATAATATCCCCAAATTATTATTAGCATCCAAAAAACTATTCTGATCAAAACATGTGATTATAAAAATATTGAAAACCATATCAAACTAATAATAAATAACATGGATATAGTATCTGAATTATTTTTGACATGTATGAATAGATAATATGGTAATTAAATGTGAAATTTTCTTGGAATAAATAAATTAGGATTTTTTATAGATATTAATGTTTTCAACTATGAATCATGTGCTAAAAACCCAAAGAATAATATAATACTTCAATGAAATCATCATAAATTAATTGGTAGATAATTTTTTGAAATTTAAGAATTAAAAGCTTATTAATATGAGTTTTGGGTTTTTTGGGTTTTCCAAATAAATGAATTTTTAGTGTTTTAGAATTCCAAAAAAAATTAATTTTAAAAACATATAAAAAGTCCTTGAGTAGAAATAAAATCCCTGAAATTTTTTATTAGAATAAATTTTGACATTTCTTAAATATCAACACATCAATTCGATGCGTGATGTACTAACATAAATAAATAAGTAGTTTTTAAATACAAAATCATCTTTAAAAACATGTGTCAGATAGTGAAAACAATGAAAATGACCTTTAATTTTTATGAAGTCATAGAATAATAATATTGATATCTTTTTGAAATATAGTAACTAACTCCACCATAATATGAGTTTAATTTTCCTAAGTAGGGTGATTTGTTTCAACTAAACACTAAAACTATTTGGTAATATTAAAAACTAATAAAATGACCTCATATTGATGTGAAATAATTTAAAAATTAAGATAGAATTAACTTTATTTATTTATTAATTGTTGTAATGTCAATCTGATTAGCATTGTTCTTAAAATAATTAAATAATCAATTTTTAAACATATCAATATCTTAAAAAACATGAAATAGAGGGTATAAAGAATGAATAAAAGTTTAGATTGGTATGAAATCATGGTATAATGACAATTTATTTATTATTGAAATTTAGAACTATATTAAATATTCATTTGGTTCATAATTTTCATTGGAAGAATTAAATAACATTTTATGGATTTTAAAACACTAAAACATACATATAAAGATCTAAAACTATAAAACAACCTTATATTTTATAAAATCATATGACCATGATATTTGAATTATTTTTAATTTTTTAATAGATGTCCCATCAATCTTGTAATAAATGTGCTCAGAATGACAAACTGTGTAATTTTTAAATATATCAATGTATTTAAAAAATCATTTGGGATTTTTAAGAAAATAAAACAATCTTATAATGATTTGAAATCAATGGATAATGTTCAGTACTTACTTTTTTAAATGTATAAACTTTCACAACATTAATATGAGTTGTAGTTTACTTTTGAAAACCAAAAAGGTGTTTTTAGTGTTTTAAAACTCTAAAACTTTCTTATAATTGTCAACACCTACCACAAAGCCATTAATTTATGTAAAATATTAGAAAAATGGTATTTGAATCAATTTTGAAATGTTAAAATAGTGTAAACATAAATCCAACAATCGGTTTTCTCAAAATACCTAATAAGTTATTTTTAAATATATCAAAGAATTTAAAAATGTTCATTAGAGGGTGTAAACCAGTTAAACGACCTCAAATTGTTGTTATATCATAAGAAAATGGACACATATTATTTTTCAATATATTGGAACTCACTCCACATAAATTTTACTTTTGGATTTATAGGATGATAAAAAACATATTATTAGGGTTTTAAACCCCTAAAATGTGTGTATAACTGTTTCAAACTTCCAAACAACAATTTATTTCCATGAAATTAAATTAAATTAATCTTTGAATTATTTTTGAAATGTTTTAACTGAGAAAATTATAATTCAATGTGTGGTTTTCTTGGAATGACTATATAAATTTCTTTAAAAGATATATTTTTTTAAATGTGTGTTATGGGTCAAATCCTTAAACCAACCTTATATTTCAATGAAATAATTGGGAGAAAACTTCTAAAAGATTTTTCAAATGTTGTAATTGATGCCACATCAATCTAGAAATCAATTTTATTATGATAATAAAAAAATTAATTTTTAATGTTTTAAAACTCTAAAACATACATATAATGGTTAAAATCTAGAAAATGTCTTTATCTTTCCATGAAATCATAGGAAAAACTTTGATTTATTTTTGACATGTTTTAAAAGATAAATCAACAATCTATAATGTGGTGGGATTAGAAAAAATTAAAAAGAAAAATTTAAATATACAATTTTTAAAAACATTCTTCGTCGGTCAAAACTAATAAAATGAGCTTAGACATGCATGAAGTCATAATAAAGCGATCATTTATTGATTTTTTAATTTTACTAACTGAATCTATGTTAATTATAGTTGTGATTTTCTAAAGATTACAATAACCACTTTATTAATTTTTTTTGAAAACTCTTAAACATGCATGTAATGGTCAAAACACATCAAAATATCTCATAATTCCATGAAATCACAGTGGGGAACTATTTTAATTATTTCTTACATGTAAAAATATAAAAAAAAATCAATCGAACTGATGGTGTGGAAAAATTACTAAATAAGTAGTTTTTAAAGATATCAAAGTCTCTAAGAACATGCGTCCGGTGCTCAAAATGAAGAAAATGACGTGTTATTATTGTGAAATAAAATGATAATGATTGTTATTTTAATTTTTAAATTTAGTAACTAACACCACATCAATTTGATTTATTATTTTCTCTAGATGACCGAAAACACATTTGTATTGTTTTTAAATTCTAAAAAATGGGACTAATAGTAAAAAAATATAAATTACCACAAATTTACATGAAATCATAGGAAAATAAATTTTTAATTGTGTTTGACATGTCCAAATTGATGGAACAAAAATCCGAAATTAAATTTTCCAAAAATGATTAAATTAGTTTTTATAAAGATATTAAATTCGGTAAAAATGGGTATAATAGGGTAAAAACCTAGAAAATGAACTTGTATGTCCCTATAATCATAAGATAATTACCATTTATTGATTCTTGAAATGTAAGAACTTACTTCATATCAATAAAAGTTGAGGTTTTCTCAAGGGTTCTAAAAATATATTTTTAGTGTTTTAAAACTATTAACCAGGAATTTCATAGATGAGACCTATAAGACGACCTTAAATTGTTTTGAAATCATAGGGATATCATTTTTGAATTATTTTTTTGACAATTATGAATAGATTAATCATCAATCCAACTTGTGGTGTGTTAATAATGATTGAATAATCTGTTATTGAATAAATTTATGTCTTTAAAAATGCGAGGTAGAGGGTAAAAAGAAATAAATTTACCTTCAATTTCAATGATATCATAACAAAATAATGGGTTTTTTTCCAGAAATGTAGGAACCAATATCTTATCAATCGGAGTTTCAGTTTGTTCAAGATGACTGAGAAAACATTTTTAGTGTTTTAATACTCAAATAAGTGAATGTAATTGTCAAAACAAATAAAATAACATTATATTTCTATGAAATTTGTGCAGTATAGACTTTTATTTATTATGGATATTTTTAAATAGACATATGATAAATCTAATGTGTAGCGTTCTAAAAAAATATTTTGTCTTAAAGATATCGACGTCATTAAAAATGTGTGTTAGTGGGTCAGTACCAAGAAAAATCTATAGAATATCCCTGAAAACATAGGAAAATGAATATAGATTTATTTTAAAAATGTAGGAACTAACTCCATATCAATCTATGTTTCAATTTTCTCAGTATGACAAAAAATAAATATTTAGTGTTTTAAAACTCTGAAGCATGTATGTAAAGGTAGAAAACTAGAAAAAACATTAGATTGTTGTTAAATCATATGAATATTATATTTGAATTATTTATCAAATGTTTTAATGTACTTATTATCAATATGACATGCAGGGTACTTGAAATGATTAAGTATTTTTAAAAGATATTAAATTCCTTAAAAACATGTTACAATAACTCATAACCAAGAAAATGACCTTGGATATCTATGAAATCGTATAAAAATGAATATATATTAATTTTTGAAATATAGGAATGGATTACACATCAATATATTCATTTTTGGATGATCAAAAATATATTATTAATGTTTTAAAATGTTAAAAGTTTTTGTAGCAGTCAAAACCTTGAAAAATACATTCGATTTCCATGAAATCAAAAGATAATGATATTTTAATTTTTTCAGAAATTTCAAAAAATAATTAATGTCTATTTGACATACGATGTGATTAGATTTACTAAATACAAAAAAAATTAAAGATATCAAAGACATTAAAAACATGTGTCTGAGGTTCAAAACCAAACAATCAACAACAAGTTACTGTGAAATCCTAAGAAAATGATGGATATTTTTTTATTTGTATGAATTAAATCCACACCAATACTTGTTTTAGTTTGTTCAATATGATGAAGAAATAACATTTGAGGTTATAATACTCTAAATCATATATATTGGTCTAAATATAGAAATAACCATGACATGATGTGAAATCTATGGAAAATGATCATTGAATTATGTGGGACATTAATAAATTTATGGAACATCGATCTAACTTGTGATGTTCTCATAATTTCCAAAAAAAATTAGATTAACAAATTACTAAAACAATGTAATATGTTGGAAAAAAACTAATCACTGACTATTATTTATTATATTAATTTTAAAATTAAATAATATATTGTGTTATAATTATTAATTTTTTTTAATTTTTTGTGTATAAATTTTTTATTTTATTTTGTTTTATTTAGTTATGGGATGATGGGTGTAGAGCTAAAAAATTATTTTATGAGTTTTTTTGGGAAATAATTAATTAGATTATTTATGGTGTATAAATATATTGAATTTATGAATTATTGTTTATTTTTTTCAAATAAAAAATGTTGTGGTGTGATTACGGTAATTTTTTTGAAAAAATATCGATAACTATTTCCATATGTCAGTCCCTATTTACTTCCATGAGATGTATTATAATGACCACCAAATGGCGGTCTCCATCGTGTCCTGTGACATGAAAAAAATCACTATATGGAAATCAATATGGACCTGCACCAGATGGATTTTATTGATTGATAAATTTTGATTACTATTAGCTATATAAATAGGGAATCAATGACCGCTATTGGCTATTAACGACTGGTTTTGGTGGTCACTAGGGTTTCCTTTTTATAATAATGTGTGGTATATCACTACTAGTGATAATAATTTTATATAGTGATTTGTTTTATAATATGTGATATCATTTGTGTCAGGGATAATTTTTTATGGTATAGGCTATTGTAACAAGTGACATAATGTATTTGCTTTTGTTTTTGTGTATTGAATCATATGATATACTAGGTCATGTTTTTTAATGGTGTTCTTACCCATGTGTAAAATAGAGCACTATATGATATCAATTCCTATCATAAAATAGAAGTGATAAACCCAAAAGAAGATATCATAACAATAAATTATTTAATGTAAAATATTATAGATCATGGTACAATGAAATTTCATAGTCTGCACTTCTAGTCATAAACATAACTCATTTATGAATTAAATAATAAATTATGATTAAAAATATATCATTAAATACAATATACATGGGAAAAATTATTTTTTCATAATTTCAATTTTAAATTGAATTACATAATTTTTAAATTTTTTGAAAATTATATAAAAATTAATTTTATGAAATTTATTTAACAATCAATGTGTTTAAAAATAAACTAATTAAAAAAATTTACGAATAATTATTAAATATTATAAAATTTTTATAATATAAATATATCAAATTCTAAATTTAAATATTAAATATATTATTTTATTTATATGGAATGGAATATAATTTAGATATATCATGTTTATATGGAAATTATAGGGGATATTTATAAAGGGTTTATAAATTATGAAGTATGAAGAAATATAAAAAGAGTATATATTTTTCATGGTCATACCCACTAAGACACCTCCTAGGCCAACTGTAAGATAAGAGTGACACCCCGATCACAACATCAATAAACCAAGGTTTGGAGAAAATAACTAAGGAGGAATAACACTAAAATGGGAGTCCATAGCCTGAGGTACATATATACATGCACACCCCAAGATCTATGGAATAATGCAATGAATTTAACGAAATAGTTGATAATAGGGAGTAAAAAATGCATGAAACTAGCACTAGGAAACATATCATAGTGAAATAAGTTAATAAAAATATATAAAGGGTAAAAATACATGACCATCCAAAAATGAGGTCCCAACTAGAAAATTTATGAAAATAAAATAAAAGATGAAGAGAGTCTGACTCACAATCATTGAGGCTAACCACTGAACATGGTCAATACCTCTAAAACTACTATGCTTCTCCAAAGTCCCTGATGATATTCCTATAATATTTATAAAAAATAAAACATGTGGACATATCCTATGCATGGGTGGTTATATATATAGTAGGATTCATCAAGAACCAATAGTAATGTAATAGATTAAAAACAACAGCTAAAACCATAAAGAAAACGTGTATAAAAGAAATTCAAATGAAGAAAGAAATTAAATTTCTATCTTTATAACCATATAAGAATAATGAAGAGTCTTCCTTCATCTTGCAATATATCATCTATAATTCCAAGAACCATGAAAAACATAATAAGATACTTGGATGATGGTATTCTCCTCACCATTGTGCTCCACAATCAAGGGAGCACTAATTCCAATCGAGGACCACACCCATCCAAGATCAATGAAGATTGAGAAGCACTTCGTATATAGAGGACCCATACCCTTTTTAATGTCTTGGAGTATTAAATACACCTATATGAATAGTAAGGGGACCCACACCCTAGTACTAAGGTGGTATAGCAACCTCGACATCCCTATGACGATCAAGCCTGATCACTGTCGTTGGCCCAACATCACAGGAATAAGTGTACCACTCGTGGTACCACATTTCATATATTTGATTACAAAACAAACGAAACTATGAAGTCCTACAAATAAAAAAATCATGATAAGATACTTGAGGGACCAAATCCGAATCCTAAAGAAGGATATACACAAAGTAGAAGTTCATTGGAAAAGTACAAGGTGTGTATATAGGGTCACACAATGTGTGAAATATCCTAAAAACCTAGACATGTACTTTCCTATACATGAATTGTCTAGTCATGTTTCTCAAAAAACTGTGTACCTAGGGTCACATGGTGTGTGACTTTTCCAAAACACTAGGTTGTGTTCTTCCCGAAACATGTCTTGGTCATCCATGTTTCACCACATGACAGGTACATAGCATCACATGATGTGTGAATTAACCTGAACACCTGGGGGAATCCTTCCCTGGACATTTAATGACCAACATTGTTCCTCCACATGGAATGTCTGTATGGGGACATTCCATGTATATTCACCTGGGGTCCTGGATGCATTCTCTTAGTACACGACTCAGCTATCCATGTACATTCAGATGGTGTGACCCTCCGGGGATACGATGTATCTTATCACCTAAGGTCTCGGGAATTTACTCTTAGTACATGGATCGACTAATTAGGTAGGGCCAGATGATGTGTGGTCATAGATACATGGTGTGTGTATAAGGCCCCGACCTTAAACTTCTCTTAATATTGAATTAAATGAATAATTCACATTGAGGATATTTTCAGGTTTAGAGTTTTTGAGAATTAGGACATAACTGTTACATCTCAAAATATTACATAGTAGACCAAGTTTCCATAAAATAAATACTCTTAAAAAGAAACATGTCTAGTTTGATGTTTTATATAGCATGACTTACCCTTGATTCCATCCTTGACCCTATTCCACATTATGTCCTGTGAAAAACATTTCAAAAAAAAACTTGGGGTGAGCATAAAAAGCCCAGTAAGGGAAACACAAAGAATGAAAACTGTTAATTTTTCAAACATCAAGTAAACCATGAATACTTTATCAAAGTAATACTTTCACCTTCATGAATTAGTAAAAAATCTTCACTGAATAAAATATCATCACTTACCCTTTTGTAACCAAAGTATTACCATAAAACCCATATAAAGAACACATAACATATAAAGGTAACTTGGGACATAAACATACTTAAGTGGAATAACCATACGGTCGACTTCCACACACATCACTTAATGGAATAGCCATACGGCCAACTTCCGTACATACTTAATGGAATAGCCATACGGCCGACTTCCATACCCAATGCATTGGAGGTTATAACGTAACCACCCGTCCTGGTATTCATGGCACCACCCGTCATATGGTTTATCACGTAACCACCTGTCAAATGTCCAAGTACCATTATAAAAATCATAAGACATAAAACAAATATAATGGAAAGAAAAAATTTCCACATTTTGATCACAATATATCACTTACATATATTGAAATAACAAATCCATTATAAAAGACATTTTCAATACCAAAATACATAAAAGAGTATATTGTATTTATTTCATTTTAAAAAAATATTACGGCTTGTTCAGGAAGCCAAAGACCAAATAATACTCACGGCGGCGGAAAAGGTCGTTGTCCCCACGTACGTTAAAAGAAACATTCCTTTTTGTCATTTTGTAAAATGATTCATAGAAAAAGATTCATTTTGTATAAAAGTAAAAGTCAAAGGGGTTTATATACCGTATAAAAGAAAGTTGTGTATAAAAGGAAATATGCCTCAATGAAAGGAGATTGAGACGAAGTCCCTTACCTCGGGTCCGACTTGACTCGAACGTTCTTTAACGTCCTGAATAATAAACATGAGTTAATTTATACTTGCTTAAGAAACTTTTCAAACTTATTATTCCTTTTATATCACTTATTTCCATGTTATAAACATTATTTAATCATTAAGTTAATAATGTTTGTTTTGTCGATATTTGGTTCCCAAGTCGAAAGTGGACTTCTTACAATTACATGTTGTTCGTGTGGTTAAAGGTTCTTTATATCCAGAATGAAATTCATGATTTGGATATCATATATATCACACATATCCAGCATATACATGTATTTATAATATTACATAATCATTTAGAGGTAAGAAATGAAATGCACCGTTCATGGAGACGGTAAGCCGTACGTACGCATAAACGCTACTTTCATTTCTTTGTCATATTAATGGAATTAAAACTAAATGATAGGTATGTATATTTTAATTCTATAATTATATTCATCATTTATATGTAACTTAAATTATATATATCTGTTATAAATATGTACTTATAATAGTACATTACATTTGGGGATAAGAAATGAAATGCACCGTTCATGGAGACGGTAAGCCGTACGTACGCATGAACACTACTTTTATTTCTATCTCATACATTAATGGAAAGAAATAATAATGATATAGAGGTATATTATAATTCCAGTATAACATCATATATAATAACTTTAAATCCATCCTTTATACGTCCCACATATGGCATTAACGAATCACATCACTTTGAGGGGGTAGTAGTCCGCACTTCCTTAAATGAAGATATCGCGTTTACCCATAATTGAAACCATAAAGGTATGCCCAAATTGAAAAATACAGAAGCTTAAGGAAAACATAAACATATTATATATCATATATAAATATAGTGTCATCTTAATGGCCACCCTTGAAGGTGTTTAAAAGAATGTTGAACAATCATTGTTTCGGGAGGCAGAAATTCGTCATCCACGGAAACAGTATGTTCTTTAACCATTAGATGTAGATGTGTGTAAGTGTAGCTCGAAATATTCTTATAAAAACATCCTAATATATTGAAGATACTGGATATTTTACAAAATGCATGAATAAAAATAGTTTAGGGGGTTGGAGAAGCAAAATAAAACAAAAGAACTCAAGTGAAGACATTACCTTAAAATCGGGTAACTCCCTTTGGTTTGAGCTCAAAGGCTTCCTTGGGAAGACTTCTGCCCAAAGTGATTCTTCAAGGAGTAATATAGGGAAGCGTAGCGACAAAATGGGCAAGGTTTGGCTGAGCCAAAGGCTTTGGGAGTGTGGGTAAGGAGGTAGAGGTGGGGGCCTTTTATAAGAGGAGAGGAGGGCACTCTTGGAAAGTAATGAAATGTTACTTTATTTTAGAATGAGTTTCGGATTTTAATGGTCCCACATTGATGTGTTTCTAGGATAAGGTGATAAGGGTTCTAAATCCACCAATAAAATAGATTTTGGACATGTTTAGGTCTTAGATTTTATATTATATTTCCATTTTATTTAAATCCTTTATTAATGAGGTAATCGCTGCATCATCATGATGTCATAACTAATTTAATACATTTAATGTTTAAAAATTAGAAAAAAAATATCTTGATGTAGGAAAACTTTTTTTCTTTCTAATGAATATTTATAGTCCAAAATATCATTTATGTAGCCAAAATTAAAAATATTTTACTTAGGTGATACATTCTTTGTTACATTTATCATTCTTTAAAAATAAAAAGATAAAAAGTCACTTTCTCACAAAAGTGATTCCATGGGGCCCCAAGTTTGTCACAAGGCATCCCATGGTCGGACATGAGACAACCATTAGCTTTATGACACATGTTGTGGTCATTTTGTATTATTATGATATTATTTTATTATCTTTACTACCCAATTACTCATTAATCAAGATAATAAAAGTTAATTACCATCATTACTATTCATAATGTCCAAAAACAAAAAAGTATTAATTAAATAATTTGGACCTTCTAATTCCAAATATGTAATTCATTTTACCAAATTCCATACACATTAATTGAAAAAAGTAATTTAAAAATAATTCCCGTTGTCAAAACAATTAGCGGGTTTTTTAGAAACAATATTTATGAAAAGTTTGGCACTTGTTTATGCGTAATTCCAATATGAAATTAATCCAAATGACCATCATTGGATTACATGGTAAAAATATATTCTAATTACACTTTAAAACAAATTAATAATATAATATAACCATATAGTTAAATTATATGAAAAAGCAGTTTTGATGTAAAATGCAATATTTTTCACTATTCATTGAAAAATGAACATTGTTAGAAAAATACCAAAAATTAACCCAAGGTAAATTTCAATTTCCCAAACATAAATAATATGTTTATATTGAAAAATAGATCCTATAAAATTGTAAAAAAGTGGATTTAAAAGGGGTTCTCCATCAAAAGGCGGTTAATCGACCTTTTAAAGAATATTAGAATGTTTATGCTTAAAAACTGGATTCATTTGCATTTGTATTCCTATAACATTTATTGTAAAGAGTAAAAATATTTAACAAACATATATAATCATATTTTAGTTATTTCTATCCTTTCTAACCAATACAATGGCTATGTGTTAACTACCATTTAAAATAATATTATTTTATTACTAGTGTGCAACGTAAGATTTCAATGAAACTCTTTGTTGCGTATCAGGTACGCTATCGAACATAGCAACCCCTTTAAAGTAAAATTTATATATAATTCGTAAATATTAATAAATATGAAAATTATTTATTCTTTATTTACCTAGGATGTTACATCCTTCCCCCCTTTTGTGAATTGCGTCCTCGCAATTTTATTCACTTATCAAAATAAGTGGGGGTATTTATCCCTCATAGCATTTTTAGATTCCCACGTTGCCTCTTCAACAATATGGTTTTCCACAAAACAATTATATGGTGAATTACCTTATTTCTCAACACTTTCTCTCTTCGGTCAAGAATCTGGATTGGTTGTTCTTCATAAGATAGGTTCTCCTCCAGCTGAACCTCCTATGGACTCAAAACATGAGATTGATCTGGCATATAATTCCTCAACATCGAAACATGAAAAACATTGTGTACCTGAGATAAACTCGGAGGTAAAGCCACTCGGTAAGCAACTGATCCAACTTTCTATAGAATTTCATATGGTCCAATGAACCTTGGACTCATCTTTCCTTTCTTACCAAATCTCATCACACTTTTCCATGGAGAAATCTTGAGAAAAACATGATCACCTACCTCAAAAGATAGATCCTTCCTCCGGTTATCCGCATAACTCTTCTGCCTACTCTGAGCTGTTCTCATGTGTTTCTGAATCAACTGAACTTTTTCTGCCATCTCTTCTACCAATTCTGGTCCCATCGGCTTCCTTTCACCCACTTCATCCCAAAATGCTGGAGTTCGACACCGCTTCCCATATAATGCCTCAAATGGTGCCATCTGTATACTAGAATGAAAACAATTATTATAAGAAAACTCAACCAAATAAATATGTTGGTCCCAACTTCCCTGATAATCCATCGAACAAGATCATATCATATCCTACACTATCTGAATTGTTCGTTCTGACTACCCAACTGATTGCGGATGAAATGCTGTACTAAAATTTAATTCAGTACCCAACGACTTCTGAAGGCCTTTCCAAAAGTTAGAAGTAAACCTGGGATCACGGTCAGATACAATGGAGAGAGGAACTCCATGTAACCTGACTATCCCTTTAAGATACAAACGGGAAAGTTGATCTTGGAAAAAAGTATCTCGTATAGAAAGGAAATGAGTAGATTTAGTCAAGCGATCAACAATAACCCAGATTGCATTATTACCTCGAGGGGTCTTCGGCAATCCCACAACAATGTCCATGGATATATTTTTCCATTTCCACTCTAGCACTGGTAAAGTATGAAGCATCCCTTTCAGTAACTGCTGGTCTGCTTTAACCTGCTGACAAGTCAAACACTTCACAGTAAAATCAGCAATATCTCTTTTCATTCCATCCCACTAGTAATAATCCCGCAGATCTCTATACATCTTAGTACTGCCAGGATAAACTGAAAACGGAGAACTATGAGATTCACATAACAACTCTTTCTTAAACTGTGAATCAAAAGGCACATGAAATATCTTCACAAATATCAAAACACAATCATTATCAATGTTGAATTCAGGAAACTTACCCTTCCGAACCAACTCTACCTGTTTTTGCAACTCACTGTCTTGCTTATGTGCTTTCTTGATTCTGTCTGATAGAGAATATTTCACTGATACCTGAAACAAAACAGAAGAACTTCTTTCACCAATAACTTCTATGCCAATGTTCATCAAATCAAAAACCAAAGCATCTCGTTCCAAACGTAGCATGGTTAATAAATCATTACTTTTTCGACTCAAAGCATCAGCCACTTTATTTGCATTTACCGTATGGTAATGAATTGTACAATCATAATCCTTGATTAATTCCAGCCATCTCCTCTGTCTCATGTTCAATTCTTTCTGAGTGAATATATACTTTAAACTTTTATGGTCAGTATATATTTCACACTTTACTCCATACAAATGATGCCTCCAAATTTTTAAAGCAAAAACAACAACAGCTAATTCCAAATCATGTGTAGGGTAATTTACATCATGATTTTTCAATTGAAGTGAAGCATAAGAAATTACCTGACCATTCTGCATAAGGACACAGCCAAGTCCCTTCAATGAAGCATCACTGTATATAACAAACTCACCATTCCTGGAAGGAAGTTCCAAAACTGGAGCATTCACCAATATTCTTTTCAACTCCTGAAAACAATCATCACATTCTTTTCTCTAGATGAACTTAACACCCTTCCGAGTCAGCTTAGTCATTGGACTAGATAACCGTGAAAAATTTTCAACAAACCTTCGATAGTAACCTGCCAAACCAAGAAAACTACGGATCTCGGTTACATTTGTTGGTCTTGGCCATTATTCAACAACTTTTGTTTTAGTAGGATCAACAGTTATGCCATATTTTGAAACAATGTGACCCAGGAAAGAAATGTGTTGTAACCAAAACTCACAATTTCTGAATTTTCCATATAGTACCTTTTCATTTATGGTTTTCAAGATAACTCTTAAATGAATTTCATGCTCCTCTTTACTTTTAGAAAACACCAAAATATCATCGATGAAAAAAACCACAAACTTATCCAAGAACTCATGGAAAATTCTATTCATAAGGTCCATGAATACAGCAGGTGCATTGGTTAACCCAAAAGGCATAACTACAAATTCATAATGGCCATATCTAGTAAGGAACTCAGTCTTTGGAATGTCTACTTCTTTTACTTTCAACTGATGGTACCCCAACCTCAAGTCAATCTTCGAAAAATACTGAGCTCCCTGGAGCTGATCAAACAAATCATCGATATGAGGAAAAGGATACTTGTTCTTAATAGTAATATTATTCAAGGATCTATAATCAATTAAAAGTCTCATTGAGCCATCTTTCTTTTTAACAAACAAGACAGGAGCACCCCATGGTGAAGTGCTAGGTCGAATGAAACCTTTATCTAATAACTCCTGCAATTGTTTCTTTAACTATAAAAGTTCAAATTAATCCATTCGATAAGGGGGTTTTGAAATTGGCTTAGAATCAGGAACTAAGTCAACAGTAAATTCAACTTCCCGATCATGAATAATACCAGGCAACTCATCCGGAAAAACATCAAGGTACTCATTTACCACTAGCACATCATTAATCTGAACAGTTCATTTATTTTCAACAATATGTGCAAGGTAACGCTCATTTCCATCTTTTACTAGTTTCTCAACTTCTGGATATGTTATCAAAATCAAGGGTTCATTCTTGTACACAAACTGAAAATCCTTTTGAAAAGAAACCATTTTATCTCTACAGTCAATCTTAGCATGATAAACAGAAAGCCAATCCATGCCCAAAATAACATCAAACTCTACTAGAGGAAAAAAATAAGGTTTGATGGTAGATTCTTTCCACACACAAGGATATGAAGGTTCTTATAATTCCTTTTTGTCTCAACGTTCCCTCCGGGTGTTTTTACCGTAAGTTCAGGATTCATATCTTGAGA
Source organism: Viscum album (assembly GCA_963277665.1). Lineage (NCBI taxonomy): Eukaryota > Viridiplantae > Streptophyta > Magnoliopsida > Santalales > Viscaceae > Viscum > Viscum album. The sequence continues at coordinate 1,590,213,369 of OY728131.1, forward strand.
TGGAATTTCCAATTTACTAGAAAACTTCTCAGAAATGAAAGAATGTGTAGACCATGAATCAAACAACACATTGGCATAATCTAAACAAACAAACAATGTACCTGATACTACTTCATTCGATGGCCCAACATCTACTGAAGTTGTTGCAAAGGATTTCACCACCCCTTTATGCTTATAGTTTGGCTTCTTTCCCCCAGTTGAGTTCTTCGTTGGACACTCGTTTCCATAATGACCCATTTCATTACACTTAAAACATCTTACCGTTGGCTTTTCATTGCCTGCTTTATCATCTTCCTTACAGTTACGAGCAATATGACCAGACTTACCACACCAAAAGCACTTACCAGACTTGGATAAACATTCTCCAGGATTCATTTTACCACACTTCTCATAGGATGGATATTTGGTTTTTTTACCTCCTTGCTTCTTTGATGAATTCTTCCCCTTTGCCTACCAACTGGACCTCTTATTCTGTTGTTTTTCATAGAACACCTGATCATTGGAAAACTCCATTTCCACCTTCTCCGCACATCGAACCGGTTTTTCATAACTTTTGAACTCACGAGAAGCTAAAGCCCTTCGATACTTTGGATTTAACCCTGAGTAAAAACGGTTTATTTTACTATCATGATCTCGTATGAAGTTTGGAGCATACCTTGCCAATCGAGTGAACTTTGGTTCATAACCAGCCACTAAATCATCTTACTGCCTCAATTCTAGGAACTGTTTTTCTATCCTAAGATGAACCACCTTAGGAAAATATTTCTCAAGAAACATAGCTTTGAATTCGTCCCAGTGAAGATCCTCAATCTCATCACTATCCCTGATATTTTTCAACATTGACCACCACTCTTTAGCATCACCTTCAAAACGGTAAACAACAAGACTAACCTTTTGATGTTCTGAACACCCCATGACATCAAAAATCTTCACCAGTGCTTTAATCCACCCTTCTGCTTGCACGGGGTCATATGATCCTCAAAATGATGGGGGATGTTGCCTCATGAAATGTTCCACCACTGACATGTTCCTCTGCAGTTGATTTGGATGATCTCGTGCATGGATACCACCACCATTTATAGCCTGAGTCAATTGTGCCATCACTGCAACAAACTGTTCAGTTCCGATTCCGACCATCTCAGGTTGCTGATTTGGAAGGTTGTCTTCCTCCTGATGTCGTCCCAACATAGATGCTTTGTTTCCTCTACGGAAAACCATTCTGAACATAGAAATATCTTAGGCGAAGCAACATGGTAATCTTTAAATGCTATATCATTTCAGTCATACCATAAATTAACTTATAATTTAACAATTTTGTAACTCCTAAAGTTGTCTAAACCGACCTTTGATACCAACTATAAGGTCCCGACCTTAAACTTCTCTTAATATTGAATTAAATGAATAATTCACATTGAGGATATTTTCATCCTTAGAGTTTTATAGAATTAGGACATAATTGTTATATCTCAAAAGATTACAAAGTAGACTAAGTTTCCATAAAATAAAAACTCTTAAAAAGAAACATGTCTAGTTCCATGTTTTGTATAGCATGACTTTCCCTTGATTCCATCCTTAACCCTATTCCACATTAAGTCCTGTGAAAAACATATCAAAAAAAAAACTTGGGGTGAGCATAAAAAGCTCAGTAAGGGATACACAATGAATGAAAACTGTTAGTTTTTCAAACATCAAGTAAACTATGTATATTTTATCAAAGTAATACATTCACATTCATGAAGTAGTAAAAACTCTTCACTGAATAAAATATCATCACTTACCCTTTTGTAACCAAAGGATTACCATAAAACCCATATAAAGAACACATAACATATAAAGGTAACTTGGGACATAAACATACTTAAGTGGAATAACCATACGGTCGACTTCCACACACATCACTTAATGGAATAGCCATACAACCAACTTCCATACATACTAAATAGAACAGCCATACGGCTGACATCAATACCCAATGCATTGGAGGTTATAATGTAACCACCCATCCTAGTATTCACGGCACCACCCTTCATATGGTTTATCACGTAACCACTCGTCAAATGTCCAAGTACCATTATAAAAATCACAAGACATAAAACAAATATAATGGAAAGAAAACATTTCCACACTTTGATCACAATACATCACTTACATATATTGACATAACAAATACATTATAAAAACCATTTTCAATACCAAAATACATAAAAGATTATATGGTATTTATTTCATTTAAAAAAACATTACGGCTTGTTCAGGAAGCCAAAGACCAAATAATACTCGCGGCGGCGGAAAAGGTCGTTGTCACCGCGTATGTTAAAAGAAACATTACTTTTTTTCATCTTGTAGAACGCTTCGTAGAAAAAGATTCCTTTTGTATAAAAGTAAAAGTGGAAGGGGTTTATACACCGTATTAAAGAAAGTTGTGTATAAAAGGAAATATTCCTCAATGAAAGGAGATTGAGACGAAGTCCCTTACCTCGGGTCCGACATGACTCGATCGTTCTTTAACGTCCTGAATAATAAACATGAGTTAATTTCTACTTGATTAAGAACCTTTTCAAGATTATTATTCCTTTTATATCACTTATTTCTATGTTATAAACATTATGTAATAATTAAGTTAATAATGTTTGTTTTGTCGATATTTGGTTCTTAAGTCGAAAGAGGACTTCTTACAATTACATGTTGTTCGTGTGGTCAAAGGTTCTTTATATCCAGAATGACATTACTGATATGAATATCATATATATCATATATATCTAGAATATAGATGTATTTATAATATTACATAATCATTTAGAGGTAAGAAATGAAATGCACTGTTCATGGAGACGGTAAGCCGTACGTACGCATGAACGCTACTTTCATTTCATTGTCATATTAATGTAATTAAAACTAAGTAGGAGATATGTATATTTTAATTATAGAATTATATTCATCATTTATATGTAACATAAATTATATATATCCTTTATAAATATGTACTTATAATAGTACATTACATTTGGGGATAAGAAATGAAATGCACCGTTAATGGAGACGGTAAGCCGTATGTACGCATGAATGCTACTTTCATTTCTATCTCATACATTAATGGAAAGAAATAATAATGATGTATAGGTACATTATAATTCTAGTATAAAATCATATATAATAACTTCAAATCCATCCTTTATACGTCCCACATATGGCATTAACGAATCACATCACTTTGAGGGGGTGGTAGTCCGCACTTCCTTAAATGAAGATATCGCGTTTACCCATAAAGGAAACCATAAAGGTATGACCAAAATGAAAAATACAGAAGCTTAAGGAAAACATAAACATATTATATATCATATATAAATATAGTGTCATCTTAATGGCCACCTTTGAAGGTGTTTAAAATAATTTTGAACAATCATCGTTTCGGGAGGCATAAATTCTCCATCCATGGAAACAATATGTTCTTTAACCATTAGATGTAGATGTGTGTAAGTGTAGCTCGAAAGATTATTATAACAACATCCTAGTATATTTAAGATATTGTTTTTGTTACAAAATAAATTAATAAAAAGAGTTTAGGGGGTTGGAGAAGCAAAATAAAACAAAAAGACTCAAGTGAAGACATTACCTTAAAACCGGGTAACTCCCTTTGGTTTGATCTCAAAGGCTTCCTTGGAAATACTTCTGCCCAAAGTGAGGCTTCAAGGAGTAAGAGAGGGAAGTGGAGAGACAAAATGGGCAGGGGTTGGCCGAGACAATGGCTTTGGGAGTGTGGGTAAGGAGGTAGAGGTGGGGGCCCTTTATAAGAGGAGAGGAGGGCACTCTTGGAAAGTAAGGAAATGTTACATATTTTAGAATGAGTTTCGGATTTTAATGGTCCCACATTGATGTGTTTCGAGGATAAGGTGATAAGGGTTCGAAATCCACCCATCCAATAGGTTTTGGACATGTGTAGGTCTTAGATATTACATTATCTTTCCATTTTATTTAAATCCTTTATTAATGAGGTAATCGCTGCATCATCATGATGTCATAAATAATTTAATAAATTTAATGTCTAAAAATTATAAAAAAAATATCATGATGTAGGAAAATTTCTTAGATTAATAATGAATATTTATAGTCCAAAAGATCATTTATTTTGAAAAAATTAAAAAAATTTACTTAGGTGATACATTCTTTGTTACATTTAACATTCTTTAAAAATAAAAAGATAAAAAGTCACTTTCTTACAAAAGTGATTCCATGGGGCCCCCAAGTTTGGTACAAGGCATTCAATGGTCGGCCATGAGACAACCAGCAGCCTTAGGACACATGTTGTGGTCATTTTTTATTATTATGATATTATTTTATTATCTTTACTACCCGATTACTCATTAATCAAGATAAATAACGATAATTACCGTCGTTACAATTCATAATGTCCAAAAACAAAAAAGTCTTAATTAAATAATTTGGACCTTCTGATTCCAAATATTTAATTCATTTTACCAAAATTCCAATCACATAAATTGCAAAAATTTATTTAAAAATAATCCTCGTTGTCAAAACAAATACCGGGTTTTTTAGAGACAATATTTATGAAAAGTTTGGCACTTGTTTATGCCTAATTCCGAAGTGAAATTAATCATAATGACCATCATTGGATTACATGGTAAAAATATATTCTAATTACACTTTAAAAAAAATTAAAAAGATAATATAACAATATAATTAAATTATATGAAAAAGCAGTTTTGATGTAAAATGCAGTATATTTCACTATTCATTGAAAAATGAACATTGTCAGAAAAATACCAAAAATTAACCCAAGGTAAATTTAAATGTCCCAAACATAAATAATATGTTTATATTGAATAATAGATCCTATAAAATTTTAAAAAATTGGATTTAAAAGGGGTTCTCCATCAAAAGGCGGTTAATCGACCTTTTAAAGAATATTAGAATGTTTATGCTTAAAAATTGGATTCATTTGCATTTGTAATCCTCTAACATTTATTGTAAAGAGTAAAAATATTTGAAAAACATATATAATCATATTTTAGTTATTTCTATCCTTTCCTGCCAATACAACGGCTATGTGTTAACTACCATTTAAAATAATATTATTTTATTACTAGTTTGCAACGTCAGATTTCAATGAAACTCTTTCTTGAGTATCAGGTACGCTATCGAACATAGCAACCCCTTTAAATTAAAATTAATATATAAGTCGTAAATATTAATAAATATGAAAATTCTTTATTCTTTATTAACCTTGGATGTTACATCCTTCCCTCCTTTTGGGAATTTCGTCCTCGCAATTTTATTCACTTATCAAAATAAGTGGGGGTATTTATCCCTCATAGCATTTTCAGATTCCCACGTTACCTCTTCAACAATATGGTTTTTCCACAAAACCTTTACCTGGTGAATTACCTTATTTCGCAAAACTTTCTCTCTTGGGTCAAGAATCTGGACTAGTTGTTATTCATAAGATAAGTTCTCCTCCAGCTGAACTACCTCTGGACTCAAAACATGAGATTGATCTGGAATATACTTCCTCAACATCGAAACATGAAAAACATTGTGTACCTGAGATAAACTCTGAGGTAAAGCCACTCGGTAAGCAACTGATCCAACTTTCTCCAGAATTTCATATGGTCCAATGAACCTTGGACTCATATTTCCTTTCTTACCAAATCTCATCACACTTTTTAATGGAGAAACCTTGAGAAAAACATGATCACCTACCTCGAAAGATAGATCCTTCCTCCGGTTATCCACATAACTCTTCTACCTACTCTGAGATATTCTCATGTGTTTCTGAATCAAATGAACTTTTTTTGCCATCGCTTCTACCAATTCTGGTCCCATCAGCTTCCTTTCACCCACTTCATCCCAAAATGCTGGAGTTCGACACCACTTCCCATATAATGACTCAAATGGTGCCATCTGTATACTGGAATGAAAACTGTTATTATAAGAAAACTCAACCAAGGAAAGATGTTGGTCCCAACTTCCCTGATAATCCATCGAAAAAGCTCATAGCATATCCTCCAAGGTCTGAATTTTTCGTTCTGACTGCCCAACTGATTGCAGATGAAATGCTGTACTAAAATTTAATTCCGTACCCAACGACTTCTGAAGGATTTTCCAAAAGTTAGTAGTAAACCTGGGATCACGGTCAGATACAATGGAGAGAGGAACTCCATGTAACCTGACTATCTCTTTATGATACAAACGGGAAAGCTGATCTTGGGAAAAATTATCTCGTATAGAAAGGAAATGAGTAGATTTATTCAAGCGATCAAAAATAACCCCGATTGCATTATTACCTCGAGGGGTGTTCGGCAATCCCACAACAAAGTCCATGGATATATTTTCCCATTTCCACTCTGGCACTGGTAAAGGCTGAAGCATCCCTTTCGGTAACTGCTGCTCTGCTTTAACCTGCTGACAAGTCAAACACTTCAATGTAAAATCAGAAATATCTCTTTTCATTCCATCCCACCAGTATAATCCCGCATATCTCTATACATCTTAGTACTGCCAGGATGAACTGAAAACGGAGAACTATGAGCTTCACATAACAACTCTTTCTTCAACTATAAATCACAAGTCACACACAATCTCTTCCCAAATCATAAAACACAATCATTATCAATGTTGAATTCAGGAAACTTACCCTTCTGAACCAAATTTACCTTTTTCTGCAACTCACTTTCTTGCTTATGTGATTGCTTCATTCTGTCTGATAGAGACGATTTCATTGATACCTGAAACAAAACAGAAGAACTTCCTGCACCAACAACTTCTATGCCAATGTTCATCAAATCAAAAACCAAAGGATCTCGTTCCAAACGTAGCATGGTTAATAAAGCATTACTTTTTCGACTCAAAGCATCGGCCACTTTATTTGCTTTTCCTAGATGGTAATGAATTATACAATCATAATCCTTGATTAATTGTAGCCATCTCCTCTGTCTCACGTTCAATTCTTTCTGAGTGAATATATACTTTAAAATTTTGTGATCAGTATATATTTCACACTTTACTCCATACAAATGATGCCTCCAAATTTTTAAAGCAAAAACAACAGTAGCTAATTCCAAATCATGTTTAGGGTAATTTACCTCATGATTTTTCAAGTGATGTGAAGCATAAGCAATTACCTGATCATTCTGCATTAGGACACAACCAAGTCCCCTCAACAAAGCATCACTGTATATAACAAACTCACCATTCCTGGAAGAATGTTCAAAAACTGGAGCATTCACCAATCTTCTTTTCAAATCCTGAAAACAATCATCACATTCTTTTTTCCAGATGAACTTAACACTCTTCCGAGTTAGCTTAGTCATTGGACTAGATAATCGTGAAAAATTTTCAACAAACCTTCGATAGTAACCTGCCAAACCAAGAAAACTATGGATCTCAGTTACATTTTTGGGTCTTGGCCATAGCAGGATCAATAGTTATGCCATCTTTTGAAACAATGTGACCCAGGAAAGAAATTTGTTGTAACCAAAACTCACAATTGCTGAATTTTCCATATAGTATCTTTTCTTTTATGGTTTGCAAGATAACTCTTAAATGACTTTCATGATCCTCTTTACTTTTAGAAAACACCAAAATATCATCGATGAAAACAACCAAAAAATTATCCAAGAACTCATGGAAAATTCTATTCATAAGGTCCATGAATATAGCAGGTGCATTGGTTAACCCAAAAGGCATAACTACAAATTCATAATGGCCATATCTAGTAAGGAATGCAGTCTTCGAAACGTCTGCTTCTTTTACTTTCAACTGATGGTACCCCGACCTCAAGTCAATCTTCGAAAAATACTGAGCTCCCTGGAGCTGATCAAAAAAATCATCGATATGAGGAAAATGATACTTCTTCTTACCAGTAATATTATTCAAGGCTCTATAATCAATGCAAAGTCTCATTGAGCCATCTTTCTTTTTAACAAACAAGATAGGATCACCCCATGGTTATGTGCTAGGTCGAATGAAACCTTTATCTAATAACTCCTGCAATTGTTTCTTTAACTCTAAAAGTTCAAATTGAGCCATTCGATAAGGGGGTTTTGAAATTGGCTTAGAATCAGGAACTAAGTCAACAGTAAATTCAACTTCCCGATCATGAATAATACCAGGAAACTCATCAGGAAAAACATCAAGATACTTATTTACCACCAGCACATCATTAATCTGAACAGTTCCTTTATTTTCAACAATATGTGCAAGGTAACATTCATTTCCATCTTTTACTAGTTTCTCAACTTCCTGATATGTTATCAAAATCAAGGGTTCATTCTTGTACACAAACTGAAAATCCTTCTGAAAAGAAACCATTTTAGCTCTACAGTCAATCATATCATGATAAACAGGAAGCCAATCCATGACCAAAATAACATCAAACTCTACTAGAGGCAAAACAATAAGGTTTTCTGGTAGATTCTTTCCACACACAAGGATAGGAAGGTTCATATAATTCCTTTTTGTCTCAACGTTCCCTCCGGGTGTTTTTACCGTAAGTTCAGGATACATATCTTGATATGGAATTTCCAATTTACTAGAAAACTTCTCAGAAATGAAAGAATGTGTAGACCCTGAATCAAACAACACATTGGCATAATCTGAAAAAACAAACAATGTACCTGATACTACTTTATTCGATGGCCCAACATCTGCTAAAGTTGTTGCAAAGGATTTAACCACCCCTTTCTACTTGTAGTATGGATGCTTTCCCCCAATTGAGTTCTTCGTTGGGAAATCGTTTGCATAATGACCCATTTCATTACACTTAAAACATCATACCGTTTTCTTTTCATTTCCTTCTTGATCATCTTACTTACAGTTACGAGCAATATGACCAGACTTACCACACCGAAAGAACTTACCATACTTGGATAAACATTATCCTGGATGCATTTTACGACACTTCTCACAGGATGGATGTTGGGTTTTCTTACCTCTTTGCTTCTTTGATGAATTCTTCCCCTTTTCATGCCAACTGGACCTCTTATTCTGTTGTTTGTCATAGAACACCTGATCATCGGTAAACTCCATTTTTACCTTCTCTGCACATCGAACCAGTTTTTCATAACTTTTGAACTGACAAGAAGCTAAAGCCCTTCGATACTTTGGCATTAACCCTGAGTAAAAACGGTTTATTTTACTATCAAGATCTCGTATGAAGTTTGGAGCATACCTTGCCAATCGAGTGAACTTTGCTTCATAAGCAGCCACTGAATCATCCTCCTGCCTCAATTCTAGGAACTGTTTTTCCATCCTAAGACGAACCACCTTAGGAAAATATTTCTCAAGAAACATACCTTTGAATTTGTCCCAGTGAAGATCCTAAATCTCATCACTATCCCGGATATTTTTCACCATCGACCACCACTGTTCAGCTTCACCATCAAAATGGTAAACAGCAAGACTAACCTTTTGATGTTCTGAACACCCCATGACATCAAAAATCTTCCCTAGTGCTTTAATCCACCCTTCAGCTTGCACGGGGTAAGATGATCCTCCGAATGATGGGGGATGTTGCCTTATGAAATGTTCCACCACTGACATGTTCCTCTGCGGTTGAACTGTCTGATCTCGTGCATGGATACCACCACCATATATAGCCTAAGTCAACTGTGCTATCACTGCAACAAACTGTTCAGTTCCGACTCCGACCATCTCAGGTTTCTGATTTGGAAGGTTGTCTTCATCCTGATGTTATCCCAACATAGCTGCTTTGTTTCCTCCGCGGAAAACCATTCTGAACATAGAAATATCTTAGGCGAAGAAACATGGTAATCTTTAAATGCTATATCATTTTAGTCATACCATAAATTAACTTATAATTTAACAATTTTCTAACTCCTAAAGTTTTCTAAAATGACCTTTGATACCAAATATAAGTCCACGACCTTAAACTTCTCTTAATATTGAATTAAATGAAAAATTCACATTGAGGATCTTTTCAGGTTTAGAGTTTTAGAGAATTAGGACATAACTATTACATCTCAAAAGATTACAAAGTAGTCTAAGTTTCTATAAAATAAAAACCCTTAAAAAGAAACATGTCTAGTTCCATGTTTTACATAACATTACTTTCCCTTGATTCCATCCTTGACCCTATTCCACATTATGTCCTGTGAAAAACATTTCAAAAAAAACTTGCGGTGAGCATAAAAAGCTCAGTAAGGGATACACAAAGAATGAAAACTGTTAGTTTTTCAAACATCAAGTAAACCATGTATACTTTATCAAAGTAATACCTTCACCTTAATTAAGTAGTAAAAACTCTTCACTGAATAAAATATCATCACTTACCATTGTGTGACAAAAGGATTACCATTAAACCCATATAAAGAACACATAACATATAAAGAGAACTTGGTACATAAACATACTTAAGTGGAATAACCATACAGTCGACTTCCACACACATCACTTAATGGAATAGCCATACGGACAACTTCCATACATACATAATGGAATAGCCATACGGCTGACTTGCATACCCAATGCATTGGAGGTTATAATGTAACCACCCATCCTGGTATTCACGGCACTACCCGTCATATGGTTTATTACGTAACCACCCATCAAATGTCCAAGTACCATTATAAAAATCATAATACATAAAAAAATATAATGGAAAGAAAACATTTCCACACTTTGATCACAACATATCACTTACATATATTGAAATAACAAATCCATTATAAAAACCATTTTCAATACCAAAATACATAAAAGAGTATATGGTATTTATTTCATTTTAAAAAAAACATTACGGCTTGTTCAGGAAGCCAAAGACCAAATAATACTCGCGTTGGCGGAAAAGGTCATTGTCACCACGTACGTTAAAAGAACCATTCATTTTTTTTGTTTGTAAAAAGCTTCGTAGAAAAAGATTCCTTTTGTATAAAATTAAAAGTCAAAGGGGTTTATACACCGTATAAAAGAAAGTTGTGCATAAAAGGAAATATGCCTCAATGAAAGGAGATTGAGACGAAGTCCCTTACCTCGGGTCCGACTTGACTCGATCGTTCTTTAACGTCCTGAATAATAAACTTGAGTTAATTTAGACTTGATTAAGAACCTTTTCAAGATTATTATTCCCTTTATATCACTTATTTCCATGTTATAAACATTATGTAATAATTAAGCTAATAATGTTTGTTTTTTCGATATTTGGTTCTTAAGTCGAAAGTGGACTTCTTACAATTACATGTTGTTCATGTGGTCAATGGTTATTTATATCCAGAATGAAATTCCTGATTTGGATATCATATATATCATATATATCCAGAATATACATGTATTTATAATATTACATAATCATTTATAGGTAAGAAATAAAATACACCATTCATGGAGACGGTAAGCCGTACGTACGCATGAACGCTAGTTTCATTTTTTTTATCATATTAATTGAATTAAAACTAAATGAGAGTTATGTATATGTTAATTCTAGAATTATATTCATCATTTATATGTAACATAAATTATATATATCCATTATAAATATGTACTTATAATAGTACATTACATTTGGGGATAATAAATGAAATGCACCGTTCATGGAGACGGTAAGCCGTACGTACGCATGAACGCTACTTTCATTTCTATCTCATACATTAATGGAAATAAATAATAATGATATATAGGTATATTATAATTCCAGTATAACATCATATATAATAACTTTAAATCCATATTTTATACGTCCCACATATGGCATTAACGAATCACATCACTTTGAGGGGGCGGTAGTCCACACATCCTTAAATGAAGATATCGCGTTTACCCATAATGGAAACCATAAAGGTATGCCCAAAATGAAAAATACATAAGATTAAGGAAAACATAAACATATTATATATCATATATAAATATAGTGTCATCTTAATGGCCACCTTTTAAGGTGTTTAAAAGAATGTTGAACAATCATCGTTTCGGGATGCAGAAATTCGCCATCCACGGAAATAATATGTTCTTTAACCATTAGATGTAGATGTGTGTAAGTGTAGATCGAATGATTCTTATAAAAAAATTCTAGTATATTGAAGATACTTTATTTGTTAGAAAATAAATGAATAAAAAGAGTTTAGTGGGTTGGAGAAGAAAAATAAAACAAAAGGACTCAAGTCAAGACATTACCTTAAAATCGGGTAACTCCATTTGGTTTGAGATCAAAGGCTTCCTTGGGAAGACTTATTCCCAAAGTGAGGCTTCAAGGAGTTATATAGGGAAGTGGAGAGACAAAATGTGTAGGGGTTGGCTGAGCCAAAGGCTTTGGGAGTGTGGGTAAGGAGGTAGAGGTGGGGGCCTTTTATAAGAGGAGAGGAGGACACTCTTGAAATGTAAGGAAATGTTACTTTATTTTAGAATGAGTTTCTGATTTTAATGGTCCCACATTGATGTGTTTCGGGGATAAGGTGATAAGGGTTCGAAATCCACCCATACAATAGGTTTTGGACATGTGTAGGTATTAGATTTTACATTCTCTTTCCATTTTATTTAAATCCTTTATTAATGAGGTAATCACTGTATCATCATGATGTCATAAATAATTTAATAAATTTAATGTCTAAAAATTATTAAAAAAAATATCATGATGTAGGAAAACTTTTTATCTTTCTATTAAATATTTATAGTCCAAAATATCATTTATGTATACAAAATTAAAAATATTTTACTTAGGTGATACATTCTTTGTTACATTTAACATTCTTTAAAAATAAAAAGATAAAAAGTCACTTTCTCACAAAAGTGATTCCATGGGGCCCTGAAGTTTGGCACAAGGCATCCCATGATCGGCCATAAGACAACCAGTAGCCTTAGGACACTTTTTGTGGTCATTTTATATTATTATGATATTATTTTATTATCTTTACTACCCGATTACTCATTAATCAAGATAATTAAAGATAATTACCGTCGTTACTATTCATAATGTCCAAAAACAAAAAAGTCTTAATTAAATAATTTGGACCTTCTGATTCCAAATATTTAATTCATTTTACCAAATTCCAAACACATAAACTGCAATAATTAATTTAAAAATAATTCCCGTTGTCAAAACAAATAACTGGTTTTTTAGAAACAATATTTATGAAAAGTTCGACACTGTTTTATGCCTAATTCAGAAGTGAAATTAATCATAATGACCATCGTTGGATTACATGGTAAAAATATATTCTAATTACACTATAAAACAAATAAAAAATATAATATAACCATATAATTAAATTATATGAAAAAGCAGTTTTGATGTAAAATGCAGTATTTTTCACTATTCATTGAAAAATGAATATTGTCAGAAAAATACCAAAAATTAACTCAAGGTATATTTCAATGTCCCAAACATTAATAATATGTTTATATTGAAAAATAGAGCCTATAAAATTGTTAAAAAGTGGATTTAAAAGGGGTTCACCATCAAAAGGCGGTTAATCGACCTTTTAAAGAATATTAGAATGTTTATGCTTAAAAATTGGATTCATTTGAATTTGTAATCTTCTAACATTTATTGTAAAGAGTAAAAATATTTGACAAACATATATAATCATATTTTATTTATTTCCATCCTTTCCCGCCAATACAACGGCTATGTGTTATCTACCATTTAAGTTAATATTATTTTATTACTAGTGTGCAATGTAAGATTTCAATGAAACTCTCTGTTGCGTATCGGGTACGCTATCGAACATAGCAACCCCTTTAAAGTAAAATTAATATATAATTTGTAAGTAATAATAAATATGAAAATTCTTTATTCTTTATTTACCTGGGATGTTACAGTGTGATACTTAACTCAACCCAACCCATAACCTCTTTGAGAAGTAGATATTCATATCATGGGTTACCTTCTGAAACACAGAATAAAATTTTATTTTTAAAAAAAAGAGAAGCTTGCTCTACCCACGTCACCAGATCAGCCATTTCCACTATCTCCCTTTTCATCTGAGTAACCAAAAATTGATGTTTTTAAGGGAATGTCTCCAGTTGTTTGTTTACAACCTATAATGGATAGAGTTATGATCTATCACCTCCCCAATGGTATTAATAGTTCCTCCCTTCACTATTCAGGGTCCCAATCTGTGAATCCATACTGAAAATAAAAGAAATATATACAGATCCTTCTATAAAATGAATATACTAAGTCATATAAATATCCATCCTGAATTATGGGGTTTTATTACTCTATAAAAAAACTGGGAAATGTTGAGTCACGACCTTACAGGACAACGATTATGGACACAAATAATGGTGGTGGGAATAAGCACAAGAATTATATAAGATCATCCCTAGATGATGTGATCCCAACTAATGATTATAAATCATGAAAAAATAGGGGTAATCAAGGGAGAAATAGTTAAAAATCATTCGGGTAAAGAAAAATAAATAAATTTGGATCATAAAAAGATTAAAAATCATAGGATAAAAAGTAGATATGGAAACATTGATTTGAAAATACTTTAAAGGAAAAAATAAATAAAATATTATGTCCTAGATCAAGAGATTATCGATCACTAGTGAAGAACACATCTTCTCACATTGATGATGAATATCCAAATTCTTTTATTATTCATATGATTAATCCCCTTGATCATTCATTATCCATCCACATTACTGAGTTTCCAAAGCCAACAAATCTCTCACTTACTCATCTCTAATCTCTCAATGTTATGAGAATTAACTTTGAGATTCATTATAACAAAATATGTATAAAGTGTGACTATGTTTTACACATTAATTAAAATAATTAAATAAATTATTTTATTTACCTAATGCACCCACCAATTTCTTCCTTCCATATAAAATTTGTGGTCGACCAACCTTTTGATGTGCCAAGGGTAAACCTCACATTCTCAAAATAACCGCAATCTCAGATTTCATATAATTTGTATTTATCAATAAGAAAACAATTTATTATGAAAATATTTAAATTTATAATTTTATATATATTTAATATATTAATTTTAGAGTCTTTTGACGGCCAAAACACAGTTCCAACTCTATAGAAAAGTCCAGAGATATATATAGAAATATTCAAATAAGTAGACTCTAGAAACAAGAGTTATTACATTCTTCCATACTTTATGTAATTTTTCTCTAAAAACCAAAATCTAATTAAAAATATTGGGTTAATTAGACCTCATCTTTCTCTCATGCTCCTACGAGATATCTTACATGCTCTCCATCTTCCAGATCACTTAAACAAGGTTAATTGTCTATCTATGTAGGATATTTCCCTGTCAATCCTTGATCACCACCAGGTACTCTAAAAAGGTCTAATCATCCTCATTTTCCATCTACTTAGTCAATAACATGTGATATGATGTGAAAATATATCCTTAAATGTGAAATGTAAAATATCTCATGCTCCTAGTACAACTCCGGTGGTAAGAAAAAGAAGTAAGAAACCTCACCCACACTCTATTGGATTTAGAATGAATTAATGATCCTATGGGATAGCTTTATTCCCTAGAAAAATATCCAAAATAATCATAGTGGGGAGGCCCTTAAGAAAATATAGTCTCCCACCTCTAAATAAAAATACCAATGATGTCCATCTGCATATGATTAATATCATCTATGGGCTTTTCTCATATTATTGTGAATCAACTAAACCTTATCTGTCATCTCCTGTATTTTTTTTAGCCTAAAAAGAGGTGCCTTAACATTATTATTATTTCAGAATGGTGAGAAGTAGGGTCTCTCATATAGTTCTTCAAAATGTTCCATGATGGTAGTGAAGTGATAACTATTAATATACGAAAAATCCACCAATGGTTAGTGATACATTGAGCTCCAACTGAAGTCAAACACATAGTAACTTAGCTTGTACTCTAATAATTAGTTGGTCCACTCGATATCCATCCATTTGGTAGTGAACTCTTGGGTTCGTACACAACTAGGACCCAAAATACTTCTACATGCTCTTTTACAACCATGATTTGAATCATGAATCAATGTTAGAGATGATTATCGTGGGTACCAAAAGTATCTAAATGAAATCACGAACATACAACTTACCCAAAATCTCAATTGTACTATTATCAATGATTTCATTAAAGTGTGATGAATTTTTAAGTTGGTCAAAAATCATCCAAGAAGCGTCATAGTCCCTATTTGTCAAGGAAACCCAATCAGGAAATCCTTTGACAGGTAAGCCCACTTCCATTCTAGGATCTAAATAGGCTGAGAAAAAACTATTGGAAACTGATAATAAAAATTTACCTAACACATTTGAAGCATCAAGACACAAACTCAACAATGTTCCATGTTATTAAAGCCTACAAAAATTGATGCTGAAGGTCTCTATATATCATTACCTCACTCAGATGTATAGACAAGTGGGTGTTATCAAACACCCTTAACACCTCTCCATAAAATGTGACCAGGACTACCACGAATCCTTGAAAAAGGATTATGTGCTCTCCTCCATTAGAAAATTCATCAATCTTACTCTAAAGGATATCTAGTAATGAAAATCATCACATACGATAACTCCAAATGAGGATTCTCTCACATGCCGAAGAAGAGGTGGAGTCCCCACCATCGAATGAAGGTAAGATTCTTCCCAATCCACTACCATGTTAAGATATAATGAGGCTAACTACTATGAAGCCTCATCCACCAAGATAGAACATGATTTATTATAAATTAAATCTTCCATCACATTTTACTTCCATGTAGTATAGAATATATTGAATAAATATTTTTGGAGAAACTCCATACAAATCATTTTCATTAGGTTAAGATATGTATAGTTGATATGTACATGATACTTTGGTGTTTTTATTAAACAATGAAACACTCTCCCATAAGATGACACCCTTAAATATACATGGTGAAGACTATTGCACCAAGTTCCATGTCATGGGTAACATAATTTTAATCTTGGGGTCCCAACTACCTTAACCCATAAATAATCACTATGCACCTATAAATCAACACACATCCAAGCCTATCTCCATATGTATTCAATAAAACCACATACTTTATGAAATATTCACATAGACTCAATACAGAAGAACTAAAAAACCACTTCCCCACCTCCTTAAATGATCATATATACTACTCATTATAATATAATTTCTTCCCTTTTTCATCAAGGAAGGCAAAGACTCTATAATCTTAGAAACTTTTATCATGAACCTCTGATACAACCCCACAAAAATGAGTAAACTATGCACCTTCAATACACCCTTAGGTGGTTCCCAAGAGATCATTATATCAATATTAATTGGATCCATAGCTACCACATGATTAGAGATGACATTCCCAAAAAAGGGAACTTCTAAAATACAAAACTAACAATTTGAGAACATAACACATATCCACTAACCCAAAAGTAATTCTGAGACTATCATAAAATGTTTAGTGTTGTTATTCTCAAATTTAGATTATATTATAATTTCATTGTAAAATATGACCATGAAATGTCGAAGTATGGATAGAAGATGTGGTTTATAAGTGCCATGAACATAGTGGGGGAATTAGTGACATCAAAATGAATCACTAAGAATAATAATTCCCATAGTGACATTGTAATTCCATATTTGAAATATCATCCCTGTAAACCCTCCACTAATGGTATCCAGATATGAGATCAATCTTTGAAACTAACTCACACCATTAAATTAGTAAATAAGGATTGAAATTATTAGAAAGGGGTATTTATTATTTACCATCACAAGCTTTAGGGTATGGTAATAAATAAAAAACTTCAAGCTTCGCTATTCCTTTTTGAATATAAATGTTAGAGATTCCCCATGGGACACATTTGGTCTGATAAAAACATTATCTCAGTGGTCCTCTAAATACACCCGTAGATCTTGAATCATAGTAGGGGACATAAAATATTATATACACGTTATCAATATTATCCTAGAGTGAATTTTGATGCAAAAGTCAATATCCCACTTCAGATTTATTCCTAGATCATCCTTTGGAAATGCAACCATATAATCCTCCACTAATACTGCATGATAGATGCAGTAATAGAAAAAGTTCCATATACCATTGATTTTGAGGACTATTGGTCGGTTTAGCATCGGGATAGTCGTTTACCAATGGTTCTGAGAAAACTTTTGGTATAAGTAATAGGAAAAACCCATACCAACGGTTTAATAAACCTATTTGTATTGGTAATTCAAAAAAAAACAATCTCTTCTTGGTTTTGATCCTAGAACCTCCCGTTTATAATTCAATGACCTAACTAATAACCTAACATGACTATTGTCAACATAATTTAATAAATATATATATATATATATATATTTATATATATGTATAGTCATAATTATTTTAACATTTTATTTATTTAATGTTTCTTGACAAAATATTCCATTAAAAATATATGTACCCATACCAATAGTTTTGGGAACAATTGGAATAGATTATTTATTTTTTGAGATATACCAACAGTTTTGGTGAAACCATTGGCATAGGGTGGACCAATTCCAAAGGTTTGGCCAAAACCGTTGGTATAGGATAAAATTAGTGACCTATACCAATAGTTTTGGAAAAAACGATGGTATAGGTCAAAATAAGTGACCTATACATACAATTTTGGTCAAAAGGTTGTTATAGATTCATATAAGTGTCCTATACCAATGGTTTTGTCCAAATCATTAATATTCGTCCTATATTTTGTAGTGATGACTGAAGTTCCAACTATTCTAATGGAAAAACATTCTAATTGATGAGTGATAGGTTGAAGCATACTTCTTTTGATCCCCAAACACTCAACATTAAAATACTTCTCACCAATGAATTGGAAACTCATATTTCCACTTATACACACTAAAAACATTATAGGGTATCCATAGCACTATGGAAACATCCCATGAGAAGCTCTCTCCTATAATAGTTCACTCACACCTCTAGAATAGAAGTGTGATCATAAAAACATCCCCAGTTAGAGTTTATAAATGAGACGCTTGAGATAAAGGATCCACTAGAATCAGTAAGTCCCAAACAAGGAATGTTTAAAGGAAGGAGTTACCTATTACTATAACAATTAAAACTAAATATAATGTAATGAAGTCATAGGTCATGACTCAGATCACCCATGATGTCATTAGATTGTAAGACTGCACTACATGAAGCTATCCTTCCATTTTCCTATTATTTTCCCTGACTAGGGTTCACTAAAACACCATGGAACATCCATGATGATCTTATACAAACAAATAAAATGGACCCAACAATCACCTTTTCACACTATCCACTTTGGGTAAAAATGACTTGCCCACAGGACATTAAATCATGTCCTAAGAGAATACATATTGGTAGGGGATGTGTAAATATTACTTACATGATCAAAGACTCATTACACAACATAAACACTGGGATCCATCAATGACCCACACTTCTCTAAATAAATCTATTTATTTGGACCACCATCTAACCAGGTTGGGTTTCATATAAGGTGGAAATCCCAATCCATCGCATCTAGCTAAAGCTCATTTATATATGGGGTCATGAAAAATTACTCCAATCAGAATAGATACTCATATATTCCCAATATATAGTCGCCTAATCATGGTCATGGATAATTAATTACAACCAACAACCTACTACTTTAGGAAGAAGAAGAGTTGAGAGAGTAACCATATGATTGGTTTTGGTCTGCATAAAATGAAAAACTCAGACTACTGGCTAAAGCCAATCATCCATTACTTGAGGGTCTAGATCTACATAAGACCAGAGGTATCCCAATCGATGGAACTTTTGTAATGTCATAAGCCTGGAAGATTCATCGTCCTAACTAAACGAAGATATCAGTTTCCCAATATGCATTTGATCGTATACCTAGACCATTGGAGGTGGATCCACATGCAATCCTTTGACTAGAATTATTAATTTATTCCCTCATGGGAGAAACACCTCTGGAATGGGTCCCTAAAATAATTCATCATCATCGAATTAGTTATCATCTCATCCCTATATCAAAATATTAGTTGAAAATCATCATAGAGGAATTTAGAAAGTTAACAAGACATATTGTGGTTAGATGATCATCACAGGGACCTAACTCAAGAAGGAAATGAAATTCAAAATACCCAATCCTATATGATTTGTATGCCATTTTTTCCTACAATTGATGTTTTATCATGCCTAGTTAACAAGAATATGGTCATAGTATTAGTGTATGGGTACATCAACATCAAAAAAATCAATAGGTTTCCTATAATGAGAGTCAAACTTGAGAAACTCTGACATCATTAATATAAGTAACCAAAAAAATACTGACAATGTGTACAACTCCCAACAATGAATAAAAAAGTAGCTTTGATACCACTCTTTCAAAACCTAACACACATGAATGCCAAATGGGCCTATAGTAAGACAAGAGTGATATCCCAAGACCACCTCAAACAATCCATTGACTAGAGATAAGTGCATATTATGAAGAACAATAAAAAGTGTTCCCTTATACTAAGGTACCAAGACACACACACACCCCATATCCATGCAGCATTTCAAAAAATAATACAAAATTGTAGCATCCAAAGAGTAAAAATTGAATGTATCAATTTATATGATACATATCATAGTAAAATAAGGTGATATAAAATAAATAATGGAAAAAATAAATTACTAAACATAAATGAGTTCACAACCACAAAAAACATCTTGAAAGAAAAAAAAATCTGAAGAGATCCCAACTCATAATCTCAAAGTCTAACCACCAAACACAGTCATCACATCCAATATAACTATACTATTCTAAATTCACCACATATCTACCTGTTTTCTACGAAATACACAAAACATTTGGGTATAAAAAATCAAAGGGTGAGTATATACATAACAAGTAGGACACCCAAAAAATAATAGGGAAATAATTGAATCAAAATAGTCAACTCAACCCATATAGAAAGAGGGTAAAGGAACCCTTCAATAGATTCACTCAAAAGAAACCCAAATAATAAGAGAAAGGGGATATTTATCATCAAAGATAGAAAATAATGAATATTATTATACCTACATCTCCAAAGGTCTCATACCTAATGTGAAGCACCATGTGAAACCTCAAAAGAATAATGGTGTATGTCCCACTGCATGTAACTGCACTCCACATTCAAGGGAGAACTAACTAGAGTGGAGGACCCAGTCCCTGCCAGAGCTTGATGAAAGGAGAGTACCACTAAGTAGATAGAGGAAATACACCCATTATAATGTGGGGGAGTTATTAATATACTTGTATGAAGAGTATGAGGATGAAAATCAAGTATAAGAGGGGAGTAAAGATCCCAAAAACTCTCTGATGATCAAGACCCATCACTTTCATAGACCAAGTGTCTCATGAGGAAGAATATCACTGATAACAACTCATATTTTAATATCTGTCGCATCTCCCGTCATTTCTCGAGGTCCCAATCTCTAAAGAACTCACATGATTCATAGAAATAAAAATTTATACAAATATAAAATACTTATCCCAATTCATATAAGCATATTTAATGAATATTTGGGTTCACTCACACATGAATCCAGACAAAAAAGGTCATGTCAAACCCCATAGGCCAACAATGAAGGACATGAAGAATGGTGGTGGTAATAATCATAAGAATGAGGTAATATCATCATTGGTCAATCAAATATTCTCTAATGATCCTAAAATCATAGAGAAAATTCGTGAATCAAGGGTAATGTTTATATAATTCATTATTTTCAATAACAATAATTAATTATGGATCATGTGAATAATGAAAATATAAAAAAAGAAGATATTAAATCCATGACTGAAGAATAATTCAAATGGAAAAAATGATTCCTACCTCTATAATGGATCCAAAGATGGTTATAAAAAAATCCATTAGAGATTATTATGAATACCCCACTGCATTCATCATTTTCCCCTGAAACCCCTTGACTATTCATTATCAATTCTCATTCTTGAGTCACAAACAACAATTGAGATGTCACTTTCTCTCTCTATAATCTCTCTGGGTTATGTGGATAACCTTGTTGATTCATCATAATTATGTATATATGGAGGGGGATTAGGATTATGTCCATTAAGTGAAATAAATAATATTTTTCTTATATGAATTAACACTCCCACCAGTGTCCGCCTTCGACAAAACATACAATGTTGACCAACCTTAGACTACGCCTAGGGTAAGCTGAACATTCATTAAAACCATAATTTTCGATTTCACATCTGGGGTATTGATCAATGGTAACACCATTTATTCTAGAAGGATGTTTACACGTGCTTTAATATATATTAATATTTTTAATATATTAATTTCAGGACCCTATGACACCCAAAACACAATTCCAACTACGAGGAAAAATATAGATATATATATATATATATATAAATATTAAAAGGATCATACTATTAAAACCATAATCATTAAAATATTTAATATTAAGAAATGTTCATAATATTTAATTTTAATTTTCAAATTAAAATTCATTTTTTGAGAATTTTTTTATAATATATATCAATATGATATTTGATATTTTATGCATTCATGATATAAATAATATTAAATGTGTGATATTTTAAATGTTTACATTATATATCAATAGATCATATATATAATTTTTATATTTCATATATAATTTTTTTAAAATATATTCCATATAATTAATAATATGTAGGGGTTCATATTGGAAATAAATATAATTTTTTTATATTAATCTACATATATAATATCAATAATCCATAACTAAATTATAATTTCTTTATAATTGATTTATTTCTGATTTTTTATAAATAGTTTTACCTCGTGTTTAAATATTGGAATTTTACATTTATTTTTTATTACATATTTTAATAATGAATAGTTTTTTATACAAAGAATGTATGTATTCATTAGATTATAGTTATAAATTTCTTCTATAAATATTTATACATGCATTTATGGAGTTACATGATAGGTTTGATAAATTATCAATTTTTCTTCTACCTTGAATTTTACTGGTACTAGGTCATGTCCATGAATTAAGAAGTCAATTATAGTTTATTCATATTGGGTGTTAGAATTGTGATTAAATTTAGGTCTCTCTTATTTGGAATCCCAATGGTAAAGAAAATGTGTTTGGTTTATTTTAGAAACATTGGTGGATTTATTTGCAACCAATGTAATGATGATGGGTTGGAATTATTGGTTCAAGAGTCTTAAAAAATAATTTATTAATGGTAAAGGTTTTGAATTTATCCATAAGTGTTGTGGTTAAATATTGTAAAGTTATAGATATTTTAAAATTTGTCTATAATTGGATGTGAAAAGAGGTCTGTAAGCTATTTGGGTGAGTGATATGGTGTTCCATAAGAAGTTCTAGAAAAGGAGTTGGAGTTCCAGAAGTTGATTAAATAAAATGAAACAAAGCCCAAAATATGATGTTTGAATGTTGGTATAAGATCACATGAAAATTTACCAAGGGAGTTCAGAGCATGAATATTTTGTTATGGTAATCTAATAAAAAAATATTTTCTACATATAAAGAATTTGTTGAATATGATCTAAATTTTGGTGAATGTAAATATCTTATGTGGTATGTAAGAAATTTATTGGGTCTCATAAGAAATTATAAATGTACATAAATATATAAAATACTATGGGAAGAAATATAATTTCTTATGATAAAAAGTTTCAAGTAATTTGGAACTACTCTATGATGATTAAATAATGGAGATATGTTTTTGAAAATATCACAATGAGTGGGGTTTTCATCAAATATTTTCATCTACAAAATTGGGAATAACATTCCAAAAATTATAGAACATGGGGTTGAGGTAGAATATATTTCTGTGAAAAATGAATTTTTTTGAAACATTCTCTTTATACCTAATATATTTTATTCCTCTGAAATATTGAGAAATTTAACACTATACGGTTTTACTTTGGGAAGGTAATTCAAAACATGCATCAGATAGAGACTACACTATAGTGGATTCCATATTGTATTATTAGAACCCTTGTTAGAAATGAAAAGAATCACTATGGGTGTTATAATTTCCATTAGTGAATTATGTAATTTGTGTTGATATTGGATTTTATAGGGCCCTTGTTCCCGAGTCTTAGATGCAGTTAACATCAAAATTTTGAAGACGATTTGGAAACATGAAGGTGAGCATGGTTCCAAACATATAAATGGAATTTTTTTAATTGATAAGAACAACTTGATTTTTATCACTATTCTAAGTAATTGAGTTCAGATATATGATTATTTTAATTCCAATAGTTTTAGGACCTTTACACATTTTCTATGTATGTTGAGATTATATAATACATGGATTGAGTTTCCAGAGTTTCAATAAGGGTTTGGAGTGATTTAATTTCTTTCTAGAGGTGAACTATTTGAAAAATTATAGTAAAAACCTTGACTTATATGTAGATATCAAAGAATGGTTATGTTGGGATTCCTTTGTTAGGTGCATGGTTGGAGCACATTTTGTCCAAATTGTGCATATACTAGAGGAAACATGGAGGTAATGAAAGTGGGTGAAGCATGGTTAGCATAAAATTTTCAAACAGTGTGAGAAAAATATATGAGGGGTTGAACATGATATAGTAAAACCACAAAATTGGTTTTTCGTTTTCCAAAATATGTGATATAAACCATGTGGCCACTTTGGTGTTGTCCAGCAGCATATGCACGGTTAGGACACAGTTTATTAAACAATGTATCTTGTGACCTACAGTTAATGCTTATAAAATTGTATTTTAATTTTTATTATGTCCCTGAGACCATCATTATTCTCTTATTCTCTGAGGCTCTCAAACACCATTTCCTCTATAGGCTCCCATGGTGATTCCATTTCATCGAAAAACAATTTTTGGACAAATAAATGTTGGTTAGAGACATAGAATCAAATGTAAGTCCTTATTCATTTTTATTCTTCTTAGATATACTCCTATACTCCCTATTAGATCCATATATCTATTATACCATAGAAAATTAATATAATATGATATGAAAATTGATGATATCTTGTTAGATCAATTTAAGGGATGGTGTTGTGGGACAAAATCAAGACGTTGTTAGTGAAATTATTTATTTTATCACGCATGAAGAAGTAGGTAGATTCTATACCATTATATGTTTCTTAGAACATAAATTATTGGTGTTTAAATCATTTATATTTTATTTTTTAGAAAAATGTATTTGTTTTAGTATATAAACCATGAGTTTGAAATTAATCTCAATGTGTTTTTGATAACATACATGAAAGAAAATTGTTTCAAAAATGATATGTTTTATTAGAATAATTTTATATGATAACTTTAATTACATAGTTTGTGTATGTACATTTTAATTGTTGATAGATCATCTTAATATGATACACTACGAATATGAAAACATGGGATGAATCCAGGTCAAAATTCTCACTACTAATAATAAAATATGGGACAAATCATAATTAGAAGTGCCACTATAAAAGTTTTTAATAAGTGATATCTTGGTGAAAGGATGAATCACCACTGAAAAGTATAGAGAGTTATATAGTAGAAACTCATGTGTTTCTGTGTGTGGGTATAAGCTTGGGGTGGTTATTCCATTGGATAAGAATTGTTTTAAGTGTTCTGTTAAAGTTTTTCCATAGAACTTGGTTATGGTTTTGATATAAACTGTTTATATTCTTCACTTATTTATTAAATAAAATTATGAAAAAATGTCATTGTCCAAGTGGAATATGTTGGGATTTATTTGAGGAATTCCCAATGAGTTTATACTCACCACCTTCATTGGAGAATTTATAAATTTGTAGATTTCATAGTATGAGAAAAAAATAAAGGGAAGGTGTGACAATTCTCTAGAAGAAAATCATGATGTTCTTCCATAGTTGGTTTTTGGAGCATTAAGATCCTTTCTTTGTGTTTTCGGAGTGGTTACACATTGGGTATCCTATGTTTGGATGTATTTTTATTCTTTTATTAACTTTCACTACCTAATAAGACTATTGTGAAGTTTTTATCTATAGTCACTAATTAGGTAGTATTATTTACTCATTATTCATATTGTGGGGTTGGCTAGATATATTTTTTCTCAATGGTTATTTTAGATCTTTAGTGTAAATCATCCACTAAAAATCCATTAATACTTTAGTTGAAATAACCTAGATTTTTTATCTATTTTGTTTTTAATTTTATGGAATTACTATGAGTCTACGAAAAATCGACAGCGTGTGATTCTGAGGTCCGGTGTTCCCAGAATGAATTTATGACATTTTTTTAAGATATATTCAGTAAGCATGTGAGCAGCATTTTCTATCTTTTGAACCGGTGGTTAGATTAAAAATCTCAGGGAACCATTAAATCCATAGCACTGGGATTTGCTTAAGGGAGAGATTACTTTGACTACAATAGGTCTGGAAAAAAAGTTATTTTTTTACTTTTTAAAAGAAAAAAATAAAATAACTTTCTATTTTATTTTTTTCTTACTTATCCTCCAATGAACAAGTGGATGTGGGACCAATGACTTGTCAAGCCAACAAATGGCTTGACTTGTCAATCTTATGTAACGACGTATTTGGGGAATTAGGAAAGTTACTAATTAATAAGACCCCATTAATTATCTGTGTCGTTACTTACAGTCCAACTCTCTTATTTATATAGAGCAATGAGAGAGGTGACGGAAAAGCTTCACCAAGCAATGAAGTGATGAAGGAGTATAGAGACGTCAAACCCTTGGTGGATGATGTAACGCCCAGACCCCAGTTACCTAGAGTCGGTGCATTATTGCATAAAATTGGCATGATCACAAGAAAGATCAAATCTCGAAAGACTGATTGGTTTAGTAGCCTTGGAAACACTAGATATATTCAAAATGTTTTACATTACATAAAAAAGTGAAAAACTACTAAAACAACATAGTCTCCATATCCCACACTCATATCCCCACATACTATCCCTGCAGGTCATTCATAAATTACTTCTTCACATCCTGGGAAAAATAAAACATAGAAAAGGGGTGAGCTCAAATGCCCAGTAAGGATAACAATATAGTGGAAACTTTCATAAATAACAATAAATAGTTAACGCAATGTATAAATTAAAAAAAGCCTTTTAAACATGAACTTCAACATAGTATGGCAAAAATAAAATGAAATAATTCCATTTACTTATTCACATGGATATTATACTAATCAAATAATCATATGCAATATCAATTATCACTTTCATAATGATGGAATGCATAATGCCAGACTATCATAACCACATAACCAAGGCCTCGTGCCAAGACTAAAAATAGGATTTTTCAAGGCCTTGTGCCAAGACACTAGTTTGTCTCATGAGACCTACCGATGCATCGAGGAGCTATAGCGGGCTCCACCTGTCACATATTAAGTCCAATGCATTCCCATATGAAAAGGTTTAAACATAACATAAACTTTCGTATTAAAACTAGCATACGAAATGTCAATACTTTCACCATAAACTATGAACGGTATAAAAATAGCACATCCAAAGTCAAACATATCACAAAACATTTAATAAAATATAGAAGTTTTGTATCATAATAAATCAACTTCAAATAAGCGTAAAATCCATCAAAGGATGTTGACAAAGATGAAATCAAAACTCTTTTTAGAGAAATATCTCTTTCTATTTTGAAATCATTTAAGAGTCATATATTTATGAAATAAAACATTTTCTTTGAAAATATTCTTATATGTTTGTTAGGGAAGCTTCAACGATTTTATAACGGCGGAAAATAACTGCACCCACCGTATAAGTTAAAAAAAATTCTTACATTAATTCTGTCGAAAAGGTTAAAAAGCACCTTATTTGGAAAACGATGGAAAGATTCCTTTATAAACCATTTATAAAAAGTCAAACAAGGGTATAAATGACTTAAAACCATATTCTTGTAAATAGTAAAAATGTTTTGAAATACATTTTTAAGAAACATGGATGTGGATGATTAAGAGATCCCAATAGATTATTGCGTATAAACAACACTGGATAATGAAGAGATTGTGAAATAAACCCTTACCTTGATCTTTTCCTTGGTTGAGGGTAGGTAAAACTCATGTATAATGGTGAAATAATTGTTATTAAATTATACAAGAATCATATATATTAATATGATATCATATATGATCTTTTAACATTGATTTGTTAATAATATCTTAGTATTATCGTCATTTTGGGTGTTAACTTACTCATTTTCTTTTATATGTTTTGTTACATAAGCCATGTTTTTCATGGATAGGTTAAATCTTATTCATATACAGAATGATACCAATTCCTTAAAAATTATTTTTAAATCATTAAATTATAATTATACTTGAATGGATACGATGGAGAATGAATCTCATCGCGTTTGTGGAGACGGTAGTCCGTACGTACGCACGAGCGACAATATCATTCTTTTGATATTAAAATAATATATAATTGGATAGTATATCATATATACAGAATCATTATCATGTTATAATTATTATTTACATGAGTTACACATCATTATTATACCCATCCAAATAATAATATATTGAATAACAATTACACCACGACGTGGAGACGGTAAGCCGTACGTACGCACGTATGGTGACATGTTATTCAAAGGATGGATAGAATACCGAATATGGTTGTAACATATTTATAATAACATCACAGTATATATATGATACTGGAGTTATTATTTTAGAATGTTAACAACAAAGGAAGATGAAGTGGAAGAAGAAAGGAACTTGGAAAAGGGAGGTGAAATCATTACCTCTTCTTCGGGTTCTTCCTTTTGATTTGATCAAAAAGGATCTTTAGGTTGGATTTCTGATCATACTAAGGCCTATAGGATATAGTGAGGGAAGTTGGGAGAGTATTTGGGAAGATTTTGGCCGAACCAAAAGGCTTTGAAGGTTTTAAGTAATGAGAAGGGGGAGTTCCCTTTTATAAGAGGGGTGAGGGGCACCTTTGGAAAAGCTAGAAATATTAATTTATAATAAATTCATCTTCAGTTTATAATGTCTCCAAAGTTGATTATTTAAAGGTTAATGTGGATATGGGTCGACAAAAACTCAACCAATAAAATTTAGACAGATATGGGTTACTATATTAACCTTATCTTTAAGTATTAACTCTTAGTTAATTAGTTTCACTTTTACAATGTCTCTTTGTATTTTTATATTATATGGATAATAAACATACTATATACATCCAAGCGACCCCCAAGTGGTCCATTAATGATACAAATATCATGATGTAAGTCTCTTGGACGATGTTTAGATTTTTTGGAATTTAATATAAATTAATAATATAATATTTGTCTTAAAAACTCTTTTATATCAATTTTGACACTATTCAATAGTTGATTTTTGTGAAACTTATAACAGAATGATTACATCGAACAAGGTCAATTAAATAAATCCTAGTATCTCATATTATCCTAGAAATTAGTTTAATTCATTAAAAGTCTCAAATTATATTTATTTGGGTATTTATAATATCAATTATTTTAATTTTTCACTATTATGATAATTACTGCATCATCATTGTGTCATAAATGAATTAAATTATTTAATGTCTAAAAATTATAAATAAAAAGTAATTATGTAGGAAATATGTTTATATTTCTAATGAATACTTATAGTCGAAAATCCAACATATAGAACCCTATGTAAAAATAGTTTTTCTAAAAGATATATGCTTGTGTCATTTTTGTATTCATTTTAACTTAATTAAAATAATGTGTCCCTATCACTTACAAGTGGCACCATGGGGTCCCAAAATCAACCCAAATATTCCCATGGTCGAACATGTATCAACCAATAAGTTTAGGACATGTTTTAGGGTAATTTTTTATTATTATAATATTATTTTTTAACCCTTATTTACCGGATTTACCCTTAACCATGGTAAATAAAATATTTACCGCAGTAATTATTCAAAATGTCTAAAAATAAAAGTTATCTATTTACGCAATTTGAATATCCTGATTCCAAATATGGAATCCATTTTTCCAAATTCAAAACACAGAAGTGGCAGAAATTAATTTAAAATTAATTTCCGCTATCAAAACAAAAAGCGTATTTTTAAGATATAATAACTATCAAAAGATTGATACTTGTTTATGTTCGGTTTAATTGTGAAATTATGTACAATGACCAAAATTATATTAAATGGTAAAAATATATTCTAAATATACTTTAAAACCACTAAAATTCATAATTTATCAATATAAATCATTTCGATTAAAAAAGTTGTTTTTAATTAAAATTTAGTAATTTTCACTATACATCAAAATATTAAAGTTATCCGAAAAGTACCAAAATTTCACCATAAGATAAATTCGATATTCCGAATCCCAAAATGATGTCCATTTTGAAATATAAAATATATATAATTTCAAAAAGTAGGTATTACTATTCATAACGGCTAGTTTGATTAGTTATGGTGTGTTAGAACTCATTGTTGCGTATAACACACGCTGTCACATTATTCAAAGTGAAGCATAACGTAGAAGCTTGGGGTGTTACATTCTCCCCTCCTTCAAATAATTTCGTCCTCGAAATTTCTAGAATATTATCGAATGAAAATACTCAGGTGGTTCTTCATCATAAGTCCCTCGGGTTCCCACATTGCCTCTTACATCTTATGGTTTTTCCACAAAACTTTTACCGGACGCGTCGTCCGGTTTCTCATTACTTGTTCTCTCATATGAAGAATCCTGACGGGCTATTCGCAATAAGACAGATTGGGTTCCACTTCTAATTCCTCATAGGTGAGTACATGTGTTGGGTCAGACATGTATTTCTTCAATAGAGATACGTGGAACACATCGTGAACTTTGGAGAGACTTGGAGGCATTGCCAATCGGTAAGATACAACCCCAATTCATTCTAGAATATTGAAAGGTCCGATGTACCTGGGACTCAATTTACCTTTCTTACCAAAATGTATGACTCCCTTCAATGGAGATACCTTTAGGAAAACAAGATCACCGACTTGAAATTCCAAATCCTTCCTTCGATTATCAGCATAGCTCTTCTGCCAACTTTGAGCTGCTTTGATGTGATTTTGGATTACCTTCACCTTTTCCATTGTTTCCTCTACCAGTTCTGGGCCTACAAGTTTTCTTTCACCAATGTCATCCCAACAGGTTGGTGTGCGACATCTCTTTTCGTATAACGCTTCATATGGTGCCATCTGAATACTCGAATGGAAGCTATTGTTATAAGAAAATTCTACCAAAGGTAAATATTGATCCCACATACCCTGAAAGTCATGTGAACAAGATCTCAGCATGTCTTCTAAGGTTTGAATAGTCCATTCTGATTGTCCGTCTGTCTGAGGGTGGTAGGAACTGCTCAAATAAAGTTCAGTATCCAGGGATTTCTGAAGACTTTTCCATAATCTTGAAGTAAAACATGGATCACGATCAGAAACAATCGATAGGGGTACTCCATGTAGTCTCACAACTTCATTAATATATAGTCTTGATAGATGTTCCAGTGGTAGATCTTCTCTTATAGCATGAAAATGTGCTGACTTGGTAAGATGATCAACAATAACCCATATTGCATCGTTCCTTCTAGGAGTCTTTGGTAGTCCCATGACAAAGTCCATCGTAATATTGTCCCATTTCCACTCAGGTATGGGAAGAGGTTGCAATACTCCACTAGGTTGTTGCCTCCCACCTTTCACTTGTTGACAAACCAAACATCTTGAAAGAAAATCGGCAATCTCCCTCTTCATGTTGTCCCACCAAAAATGTTCCTTCAAATCGCTATACATTTTGGTGCTCCGAGGATGTATAGAGAAATTGGAATTATGAGCATCATCCAGAAATTCCCTTTTTTGATCAGGTATATCGGGAACACAAAGCCTCTTCCCGAATTTCAAAATTCCATCTGCATACACAAAGTCTCTCAATCTCCCATCATTCACAGCTTTAATCTTCTTTTGATATTCTTCATCATCTGTCTGATAACTCTTAATCCTTTCTAGTAAATATGGTTTGGAAACCATTTGAAAAAGCATTGATGTTTCACCTTCCCTGGTTATTCCCATGTCCATCTTCACTAGATCTATGAAAATTGGATCCCTTTCAATTCTCACCACGTTCAAAACTCCATGGTCTTTTCTGCTCAAAGCATCTGCCACCTTGTTTGCTTTCCCCGGGTGGTAGTGTATCGTACAATCATAATCCTTGAGTAATTCAAGCAATCTCCTTTGCCTCATGTTGAGTTATTTTTGTGAGAAAATATACTTCAAACTCTTGTGATTAGTATAAATCTCACATTTTTCAAAATAGAGGTAGTGCCTCCATATCATCAAAGAAAAGATCACAACTTCTTACTCGAGATCATGAGTAGGATAGTTTTGTTCATGAATTTTCAACTGTCGTGATGCATAGGCAATAACCCTATCATTCTGCATAAGGACACAACCAAGTCCTTTCTTTGATGCATCACTATAAATTACAAACCCATCATTCCCTGATGGTAGAGTCAATATAGGAGCATTGACTAATCATCTCTTCAGTTCTTCAAAACATTCTTCACACTCTTTTTTCCAAACAAATTTAACCCCATTACATGTGAGCTTTGTTAATGGGTTAGCCAATTGGGCAAAATTCTGGACGAAACTTTGATAATAACCTGACAAACCAATAAAACTACGTACCTCAGTTATATTCATTAGTTCTGACCATTCTAGGATTGCCTTGGTCTTAGAAGGATCAATAAGGATTCCATATTTAGAGACAATATGGCCATGAAATGAAATCTCCTGAAGCCAGAATTCACACTTGCTAAACTTCCCATATAATTCATGTCTTCTCAGAGTCTTTAGGATAATGCACAATTGATTTTCATGATCTTAGTAGCTTTTGGAGTATACCAAGATATCATCAATAAATACCACAAAAAATTCATCGAGATACTCCATGAAAACTCTATTCATCAGATCCATGAATACAGAGGGTGAATTAGTCAATCCAAAAGTCATTACAGTAAACTCGTAATTCCCGTACCTTGTTGGAAATGCTGTCTTCAGAATGTCTTCCTTCTTTACACATAACTGATGGTATCCAGATCGAAGGTCAATCTTTGAAAAGTATTGAGCTCCATGTAGTTGGTAAAATAAATCATCAATGTGAGGTAAGGGATTCTTGTTCTTTATTGTTATAGAATTGATCTCCCTGTAGTCGATACATAACCTCATGGATCCATCTTTCTTTTTAACAAAAAGAACAGGGGCTCCCCATGGAGAAACACTAGGGAAAATAAATCCCTTATTACTCAATTCCTCTAGTTGTTTCTTTAGTTAAACTAATTCTACAGTGGACATTCTATAAGGGGTGTTCGATATAGGACTTGATCCAAGAATTAAATCAACCGAAAACTCAACTTCTCGTTCTGGAGGATGTCTAGGTAAATCTTCCAGAAATACATATACATATTCTTTATCAACAGGTACATCCTCTATTTGAACATTCTTTTCCTCACCCAAAGTTATTTCATTCTCTTCCTCCCCAATAATTTAATTTAGTGGAGCTACTGGGGGTAGATCTAGATAAGAATTAGGCGGTGACCATTTTGCTCTAAAGATAAGGTGTTCCTTATCATCATCATCAAGAATCGTAACCTCCTTCTTCTTATAATAAATATTCGCATCATAATCCAAAAGCCGGTCCATAGTGAGGATTATATCAAACTCAATCATAGGTATGATGATGAGATCAGAAGATAAAGAGCATTTATGTGCTCTAATGGGGACAGATTCACAAAACATTGGTGTAATGATACTTCCCTTAGTAGTTTTAACTGACAACTCCCTTGTTAAATCAAATTGGAAATATCGAATTTTCTTAGAAAACTGGGAAGATATGAAACAATTCGATGATCCAGAATCAAATAATGCATTTTCTAAACTTGAGGAAACCATTAAATTACCTGCCACCATGTCTTTTGGAGCTTCTACCTCAGCAGTAGTGATAACTTAAGCTTGGCCTTGATCCCTTGGAATTTTCTGAGGTATGTTCTCCTGACGCTTAGGACATTCATTTGCATAATTCCCCATCTCCATAAAGTTGTATCACTGAACATTGGTAGCTTCCTTCTTCCACTTGAAATCACGAGCTTGGTGGCCTTTTTCACCACACTTTTAACGGACTCCCGTTCCTTTCAAGAAAGTACCGGGGTGTTTCTTTCCACATTTACCACAGGATGTATATTCAACCTTTCGCTTATTCCCCTTATTTCCATTCCCAGATTGATCATCAGGTCTCTTAATATCTTGATTTTCTTTAAAGTCATAAGACATAGAGAATTCCTTTTCGGTCTTGATAGCACATGAGACAATGTCTTCGTACGAAGAGAAGGATTGTGAGACTAATGCTCGACAGAGAAATGGTTTTAACCCATCAAAGGAATGATCAATCTTACTTCTTGGGTTACATATATAATATCCAGCATACCTTGCTAACCTTATAAAGTTATCCTCATACTTTATGACATTCTCATCCTCCTTTTGTCTCAGACTCAGAAATTGCCTTTCCATATCTTCTCGATGGTCGCGGGGAAAGTATTTTTCTAAAAATAGATCTTTGAACTCCCTCCCTTACATATTTGATACTTCATCATCTTCCTTCGTATTTTGAATCAATGACTACCATTGATCAGCATCTCCAGTGTGTCGGTAAACTGCCATGATAACTTTTTCCCTTTCACTACTCCCCAAAGCCTGAAATATTTTCTATAGGGAATTTATCCATTGCTCAGATACTAATGGATTTGTACTCCCATTGAACATTGGTGGTTGTTGCCTCATAAATCGATCTAACATTTATTCTCCATGCTGCGGATCAGGGTGCTCCATACGGGTAATGTTATTATTCATAACCTGAGTGAGTTGTCCCAGTATGGTGATTAGCTGATCGGCACCAGTTTAATCACCAGCTCTACTATAATGATCTTGAGCAGGAGGGCATTCCCTACATGGAGTGCGTGTATTGATACAGTTTCCATTTCTTCCACTAGGCGCCATTTCTAAACAATGGCATAAACTAGATCAGTTTATGAATCAAAATACATAATCCCATTCTTATAAAACACTTAACATAAATTGAACTATTAATGGATATAATCCATAATCATAAAAATGTCTTCTTTGAGTAAGTGTATACTCATAAACCCTTCATAATTATTTGTAATGAAAATGAGAGTTATCCTAAGCATATCCCCTGGGAGTGTCATAACCAAGAGTTCAGCAAGGCCCGTTGTCGTGCACCATTTCCCGTTCGAGTCTAGCTCAAAGCGGTGTTTTAAGGTTTTACCCCTAGGTACATCTGTGCCAGAGCCACCTCTACCTGCTCGTATCCAGACAGGGATATATTTCTTGGAAAAATAACAAAATCTCTATAATACCAAAATTCTAGGAAGTTCTTCTATACCAATCCTCAAAGTCCATCTTAAATCTATGTGCTCTAATCAGAGTTTATCTAAATCTAGCTTCCAAAGTTTGTACTAAACTTCCTCTGATACCAACTGTAATGCCCCGACCCCAGTTACCTAGAGTCGATGAATTATTACATAACATTGGCATGATCACAAGAAAGATCAAATCTCGAAAGACCGATTGGTTTAGTATCCTGGGAAAAACAAGATATATTCATAAAGTTTTACATTACATCATAAAGTGAAAAACTACTTCAACAACATAGTCTCCATATCCCACACTCATATCCCCACATACTATCCCTACAGGTCATTCATAAATTACTTCTTCACATCCTGGAAAAAATAAATCATAGAAAAGTGGTGAGCTAAAATGCCCAGTAAGGATAACAATATAGCAGAATCTTTCATAAATAATAATTAACATTTAAGGCAATGTATCACTTAAAACAAAAGCCTTTTAAACTTGAACTTCAACATAGTATGGAAACAATAAAATGAAATAATTCCATTTACTTATTCACATGGATATTCTACTAATCGAATAATCACATGCAATATAAATTACCACTTTCATAATGATGGAATGAATAATGCCAGCAATCATAACCACATAGCCAAGGCCTCATGCCAAGACTACAAATAAGATTTTCCAAGGCCTTGTACCAAGAAACTAGTTTGTCTCATGAGACCTACCGATGAATCAAAGAGCTATAGCAGGCTCCACCCATCACATATTAAGTCCAATGCATTCCCATATGAAAAGGTTTAAACATAACATAAACGTTCATATTAAAACTAGCATACGAAATGTCAATACTTTCACCATAAACTATGAACGGTATAAAAATAGCACATCCACAGTCAAACATATCATTAAAACTTCAATAAAATATAGATGTTTTGTATCATAATAAATCAACTTCAAATAAGCGTAAAATCCATCAAAAGATGTTGACATAGATGAAATCAAAACTCTTTTTAGAGAAATATCTCTTTCTATTTGGAAATCATTTAAGAGTCATATATTTATGAAATAAAACATTTTCTTATAAAATATTCTTATAAGTTTGTAAGGGAAGCTTTGACGATTTTATAATGGCGGAAAATAACCGCACCCACCGTATAAGTTAAAAAAACCATTCTTACCTTAATTCTGTTGAAAAAGTTAAAAAGCACATTGTTTGGAAAAGGGCAGAAAGATTCCTTTATAAACTAATTATAAAAAGTCAAACAAGGGTATAAATTACTTTAACCCATATTCTTGTAAATAGTAAAAAAATTTTGAAATACATTTTTAAGAAACATGGATGTGGATGATAAAGAGATCCCAATAGATTATTATGTATAAACAACCTCGGATAATGAAGAGATTGTGAAATAAACCCTTACATTGTACTTTTCCTTGGTTTAGGGTAGGTTAAACTCCTGTATAATGGTGAAATAATTGTTATTAAATTATACAAGAATCATATATATTAATATGATATCATATATGATATTTTAACATTGCTTTGTTAATAATATCTTAGTATTATCGTCGTTTCGGGTGTTAACTTACTCGTTTTCTTTTATATGTTTTTTTACATAAGCCATGTTTTTCATGGATAAGTTGTATCTTATTAATATCTATAATGATATCTAGTCCTTAAAAATAATTTTTAAATCATCAAATGATAATTATACTTGAATGGATACGATGGAGAACGAATCTCATCGCGTTCATGGAGACGGTAGTCCGTACGTACGCACGAGCAACAATATCATTCTTTTAATATTAAAATAATATATAATTGTATAGTATATCATATATACAGAATAATTATCATGTTATATTTATTATTTACATGAGTTACACATCATTATTATACCCATTCAAATAATAATATATTGAATAACAATTACACCACGACGTGGAGACGGTAAGCCGTACGTATGCACGTATGGTGACATGTTATTCAAAGGATGGATAGAATACTGAATGTGGTTTTAACATATTTATAATAACATCATTGTATATATATGATACTGGAGTTATTATTTTAGAATGATAACAACAAAGGAAGAAGAAGTTGAAGAAGAAAGGAACTTGGAAAAGGGTGGTGAAATCATTACCTCTTCTTCGGGTTCTTCCTTTTGATTTGATCAAAATGGCTCCTTAGGTTGTATTTCTGATCAAACTAAGGCCTATAGGTTGTAGTTAGGGAAGTTGGGAGAGTATTTGGGAAGATTTTGGCCGATCTAAAAGGCTTTTAAGGAGTGAAGTAATGAGAAGGGGGAATTCCCTTTTATGAGAGGGGTGAGGGGCACCTTTGGAAAAGCTAGAAATATTAATTTATAATATATTCATATTCAGTTTATAATGTCTCCAAAGTTGATTATTTAAAGGTTAATGTGGGTATGGGTCGAAAAACACTCAACCAATAGAATTTAGATAGGTTTGGGTTACTATATTAACCTTATCTTTAAGTATTAACTCTTAGTTAATTAGTTTCACTTTTACAATGTCTCTTTCTATTTTTATATTATATGGTTAATAAACTTACTATATACATCCAAGAGACCCCCAAGTGGTCCATTAATGATACAAATATAATGATATGAGTCTCTTGGAAGAGGTTTAGATTTCTAGGAATTTAATATCAATTAATAATATAATATTTGTTTTAAAAACTCTTTTTTGTCAGTTTTGACACTATTCAATATTTGATATTTTTGAAACTTAAAACAGAATGATTTCTTCGAAAAAGGTCAATTAAATCAATATTAATATGTCATAGTATCCTAGAAAATTAGTTTAATTCATTAAAAGTATAAAATTTTATTTATTTGGGTATTTATAATATCAATTATTTTAGTTTTTCAATATTATGGTAATTACTGCAGCATTATTATGTCATAAATAAATTAAATTATTTAACGTCTAAAATTTTTAAATAAAATATAATTATGTAGTAAATCTTTTTATATTTCTAATGAATATTTATAGTCGAAAATCCAACATATATAACTCTATGTAAAAATTGTTTTTTTAAAAGATATATGCTTGTGTCATTTTTGTATTCATTTTGAATTAATTAAAATAAAGTGTCCCTATTACTTACAAGTGGCACCATGGGGTCCCAAAATCGACCCAAAGATGACCATGGTCGAACATGTATCAACCAATAAGGTTAGGACACGTTTTAGGGCAATTTTATATTATTATAATATTATTTGTTTAACCCTTATTTACCGGATTTACCCTTAACCATGTTAAATAAAATATTTACCGCAGTAATTATTCAAAATGTCTAAATAAAAGTTACCTATTTACACAATTTGAACATCCTGATTTCAAATATGGAATCCATTTTTTCAAATTCAAAACACAGAAGTGGGAGAAATTAATTTAAAATTAATTCCCGCTGTCAAAACAAAAAGCATGTTTTTAAGATATAATAACTATCAAAAGTTTGATACTTGTTTATGTGAGGTTTAATTGTGAAATTATGTCCAATGAACAACATTTTATTAAATGGTAAAAATATATTCTAAATATAATTTAAAACCACTCAAATTCATAATTTATCAATATAAATTATTTCGATTAAAAAAGATGTTTTTAATTAAAATTTAGTAATTTTAACTATTCATCAAAATATTAAAGTTATCTGAAAAGTACCAAAATTTCACCTTAGGCTAAATACAATATTCCGAATCCAAAAATGAAGTCCATTTTGAAATATAAAATATATATAATTTTAAAAAGTAGGTATTACTATTCATAACGACTAGTTTGATTAGTTATGGTGTGTTAGAACTCGGTGTTGCGTATAACACACGCTATCACATTATTCAAAGAGAAGCGTACCGTAGAAGCATGGGGTGTTACAGATGAAGCTGGTTCCGATGAGTGGTGAAAAGTGACACTGAAACCCCGAACCAAAGGACGATGTGCAAGCGGCGTCGTTAAAAGCCTGTGGTGGGAACGGAGATCACTGATCCACCTGCATGCCCATATGTTCTCTAATGGGTTTACGAGGTAGGGGTTTTTATTCTTGTTATTTCACGTGAATTTATTGAACTGTTTATCCTCCATCCTATTACGAGCTAATGTGAAGGGGGAGGGCCTAAGAAACATGGCTCAGACCCTCCGCTAATTTGCTACAACCTTGGTTTCTCTGTGGAATATCACCTGCATGGTGACACCGACTAAATATGAATAAGGCGAGCACCGAGGCATGCCGTAAGTGGCGGCCGCGACAAAATTTCGTGGAAGTCATCTGAAAGGTCAGCACTAGCCGACCCTGGAGTAGGTGAAACACACCCTCTCATGCCGCTGGTGAGTAGGGTTTCGCGGCTCGTAAGGCGGGGCGATCGGAGGAGGTGGGGTGAATAGCGCACCTCTGGTGAGAAGAAGTCGTGGCCGAAGCCACGATAGAGGTAGAAGCTGCACCTCCAGCGGGTTCCACGTCGACCAAGCAGCACCCACGTGGTGCTGTCGCTTCACAAACCGAATGGCCTCTGGGTCGTTCAGGAGCATCGGAGACTGGGGGTCACACCCCGCCTCACTAGCTCAGGCGGATAGCAGCCATGCCACCCCCCTTACGGGCCGCACCATATATGGGTCGGGCAGCCATTGTGGGCCACCCATTGCAGGCCACCCTTTGCTGGCCTGGCCACCCTTGCGGGCCGCCCCTTGTAGGCCACCCCCATGCCGGCCAGGACAGACCTTGGCCCAGTGGGCCAAGCTTACTGTCGCCCATCCCAGATCGGGTCAGGCCAGGTCATTCTGACCGAGTCGGATAGGACCCTGTCCCAACCGGGCCTAGAAACACATAAAGGGCCATATCCTGAGAACCGGGCGTCCGTTTGACAAACCATCTATGACGTTGTGATCCTTGTATTGATATAGACATTTTTGGTATAATTTTATTGATTTTTTGAGATAGTTAGAGTACTATCTGGTTGGATCAAACCCAAATCCAACCGGGCCCCTGGAGCTAAAACACATATAACTCACAGACCGGACCTCCGATTGACCATCTTCCACGTTGGAACCCTTATGACATGGCGATTATAACATCCCATGTTTTTCAAAAAATAAATATAAATTCATGGATCTTTGTTATAAATAGGTATTTTTAACTAGCCTTTAAAACATACTTTTTCCACTTCAATGTTTTGAATTTCAAGAAACTGTCATCTACAATTGTGTTTAGTATGTTATTTAGAGTCTATTGGAACCAACTTGGTTTTTTTGATGAATAGTAACATACATTTATGAATATTAATATGAATAGTAATATGACCCTAATTAATAGTATATTTTATTATTATTTTATTCTCTTAAGGCTTTGAGATAATAACATCTGGGTTAATTTTTCATTGTGATATAGTAGATGTTATAGAATTAGTGTTGTTAATTTTTGAATTAAGTATGCTTTATTTAAAAATTAAATTAATAATATTTAGAAAATTATTTTTCAAAAATGGACTTCATTTTTGAATTCTACACAATGAAAAATTGTTAGGGTAAATTTGGGGAATTTTTCTGAAATTAAAGAATTTTTTATGAATAGTAAAATATGATAAAATACGATAAATTCAAAATACTTGATTTACTGCATCATAGGTGATGTAAGGATGATGTAAGCCTACATAGTTCAAACTCACATTCCATTATTACTATATGGGGTCATAATAATTAAGATTATTCATAGTAATGAGAAAAAATATTATAATAATGATTAAAATAATGAAAAATACCCCCTCTCCTCCACTATAAATACCACCCTCACTCCCCTCTTCCTCCCACACCTCTCAAGCATTGTTAATTATCTAATTTCTTCCAAATTCACACCCCAATATTCTTCCCCATGTCCTATAGATTTTGGTGTCACCAAAAGACCAAAACCAAAGCCCTCATGGAGGATCTCATGGAGAAGAGACCAAGAGGTAAACATCCTATTTTATTTTCTTTTGTTCCTTTCATTTTATGTTATTATCTTCCATTCCCTTTGGATTATGATGGGATATTACGTTAAATATCCCCCCTTTCTACCCATATTATTTATGAATGACGAGATATCCCCTTCCTCTCATCAAACTATTTTTAGGAAATTTTTAGAGACGCTGTTAGGCTGCCGAATTTTCGTGAGAAATTTATCAAGTTTTCTTTTATTTTAAGAATCCTTTATTTTATTGTTCTTTCCTCACCTCCTCTTAACCAAGAGGCATGAAATCTCTAGAATATTTTATATTCCGGATTCTATCTTGTTCTTGGAAAATAAAACATCATTATTTTTCTCCTCCCCCACTTATTCAAGGAATTTTAATATTGTCTATGATGTGTCGAATTACCGACATCGTGGAAGCTGTGATTTCAATTTGAATTAATTCCTTCAATAATGGTCATAAAACAATTTTTATTATTGAAACAGGTTATAATATATGTATTATGTCTCATCCATGGTTTTGTAATTCTTTTTTTACTCATGGTTCTAAATTATAATAAAAAATGAGGTTGTTCTTATCAAAGAACCACCAAAAGATCTAAACGAACATCATTAATGTTTAAATTTATGAATAATCCACAGAAAAAACATCAAAATGATAAATAGAATCATTTATGGTACTGGAAATATGTAAATACCATTTCATTCCAATTCTGGAGTTTCACTTCCAATCAACATGAATATCCATCATGAACCAATCATGGAAATTATGTAATGAACTCACCCAAAACAGTGCAAGAACAAAATACAAACAATTAAGGGGTGAAATGAGGATAGGAAATGAACATATAAGATGTTATAAACATGAAAATATTTCAATAATATATTAATAACACTATTTTAACTATAATACAGGAGGTTTAAACAAGTTTGAAGTAAGAAAAACCAGAGGTAAGGGAATTCTTAACCCGATTTCCATTCTTTGGGATAACCTTCTACTTCAATATTTATGTGCTATTTAAATTTTTTGTGTGATGGGTTATGTTTATATTATGTTTTATTATGTGTATTTACAGTATATATACATACTCCATCAACTATATTATGTCTCTCTTCAATTGTGTGATATTTATAAGGTGATTTTTTTTAAAAATCCTTTTTTTAAATTTGGTTTTATGAAATTCCAAAGTAATGTTGTTATGGAATTATTCATGTTGTATGATTATGTTTTGGATCTTGGGAATTATCTACGATGAAGGGTGGGGCCTATATCTCCCTCCAAGTCATTGGGTATTTGTAAGTTGGAGGTCGACCATATGGTTACTCCAAGTGTAACCGCGATGGTTACACAATGTAAGGTAGCCGTGATGGTTACAGATTATAAGGTAGCCATGAATTGTTACAAGATTATGTACGTAATTCCCCAAGATACCTCTATGATTATATTTATGTTCTTATGTTTTTTGTGGGTCCTGTGTAATCTCATGATACACAAAGTAAGCATATATTGGTCACAAGAATGACTTTTGAACATGTTTTCAAACATTATGAGTATTTGTGGACTAATGTGCTCTTTACTTCCTTTTTCATCCCTTATCGAGCTTTTGTGCTCATCCCATGTTTTTAAATAATTTTCACAGGTTAATGGATATGTAAGAAAAGGAAGGGAGCCGTGTTAAATGTTGAAGAATTGTCAATGAGTCTTGTTTTAAGTCTTAATTTATTATATTTAAAAAAATGGAAATTGTATTTATGGTATCCACTCGGTAATAATGTGTAATGTTATGAATGTATGGTCACAATTCACTAAATCTCTAAACATGAAAAGATCCTCAATGTATAATGATGTTTTTCTTGACTAAATTCAAGATTATGTATGTAATAAGGTCGGGTCCTTATATTTGGTATCATATGATGGTTTAGATAACCTTAGGGGTTAGGGTAATGTTAATAGAATACCATAAATGATTTTCACTCTATGTTTAATTTGAAATGTTTTAGAATTTAAAGATTAACATGTTTCTTATACTAAGACATGTTTGTCCAGAATGGTTGTTCACAGAAGGAACAAGGTTACTGAAGAGGAGAGGCACCAACAGAATGAAATCCTTCTGGAACTACATCCCAGAATGGTATGGATTGGAATCGAGTAGTTTGTGACATTAATGGCTCATCAAACACAGACAATAAATGATGGAGTAATCCATAGAAGAGAACCAATAGAGGCACCACAATGGAATATGATAGTAGTGGAACATTTTTTAAGACAACATCCTCCTGCATTCAGTAGATCTTCTGACCCAGTAGTAGCTAAAGGATGGATCAAAGCCCTTGAAAAGATATTCGATGTTATGGGATGTTCAAAAATCAAAAGGTAAGTCTTGCCATTTATCATTTTGAAGGGGAAGCTGATCAGCGGTGTTCAATGGCAAGGAATATTAGGGGTAGAGAGGATTTTGATGCCTTAGAGTGGGTTGAATTTAAATGTATTTTCCTTGAATTTTTTTTCCTAAGGTGGTGCGACTTAGAATAGAGAAGAAGTTCGTTGAATTGAAACAGAAGGAGGAAGATTTAGTGGTTGTGTATGAAGCGAAAATCACCCGACTGGTGAGGTATGCTCCAATATTATTATTGTTCTTGATAGAAAAATCAAGTGCCTTTACTCAAGATTAAAGTCAAGGTATCAAAGGGAGTTGGCCTCCCGTGAATTCAAATGTTATGAGAAGCTTGTCCAATGTGCTGAGAGGGTAGAGGTGGAGTTTTCTGATGATCACGTGCATTTTTGAAACAAAGAAAAGAAGATGTAAAGTTGTCAAGAAATGGGTAAGAATCAATCAAATAAATCTGATGCTAAGAAAATCCAATTTCCATTTTGTGAAAAGTGTGGAAAGAAACACCCTGGGGAATGTCTTAGTAAAACTGGGAAGTGTTTAAAATGTGGTAATTTTGGACGTATGGCTCAAGATTGTAACGAAAATGATCCAAAGACTAATCCAGATATGCAGAATGTAAAGTGTTTTAAATGTGGTGAGATGGGTCATTATGCAAATGCCGACCCAAAAAGAGATATGAATGATTCAAAGAAGCCAGACTATAAGCAGAAAGGTGTAGTGAGATCCTTTGAGACTACGTTAGTAGATGTCGGTCC
Source organism: Viscum album (assembly GCA_963277665.1). NCBI lineage: Eukaryota > Viridiplantae > Streptophyta > Magnoliopsida > Santalales > Viscaceae > Viscum > Viscum album. Next base: position 1,590,257,824 of record OY728131.1, read on the forward strand.
ATACAACAAAGTTATATCAGGAACATTGTTTGTTCACTCAGATTTTTCTAATGTTTTGATTGATACGGGGTCTACACATTCCTTCATCTCAGAGAAATTTTCTTGTAAATTTAAAATATCACCACAACAAATGATACTCGAACTTGTTTTCAAAACACCAGGTGGAAATATTATATCAAAGAGGAATTATAAGAATCATTCTATTGGTGTATATAGAAAGACATTACCTAAAAACCTTGTTGTTTTACCCTTACTTGAGTTTTATGTTATTCTAGGAATGGACTGGCTTTCTTATTATCATGCTAAGATTGAATGTAGAGCTAAAGAAGTTATTTTTCAGAATGATTTTCAGTTTCTATAGAAGAATGAAACCATAAAATTGATAACATATTAGGAAGATGAGAAACTATTGAAAGATGTAAATGAATTTTATCTTGCACGTATTGTTGAAAACAAGGGAACTATTCAACTTAATGATGTGCCAGTGGTAAATGAGTACCTTGATGTTTTTCCTGATGAGTTAACTGGTGTCATACCTGATCGAGAAGTCAAATTCACAATTGACTTAGTTCCTGATGCTAAGACAATTTAAAAAACCCCATATCGTGTGGCTCTAATAGAACTTCTTGAATTGAAAAATCAGTTGCATGATTTTCTTGACAAAGGCTTTATTCATCCAAGAACTTCACCATGGGGAGCCCCTGTTTTGTTTGTTGAAAAGAAAGATGGTTCTATGAGACTTTTCATTGACTATAGATCTTTGAATAACATCACTGTTAAAAACAAGTATCATTTTCCTCATATCGATGACTTGTTTGATCAGCTCCAAGGAGCTCAGTACTTTTACAAGATTTATTTGGGATTCGTATACCATCAGCTAAAGGTGAATGAGGATGACATCCCGAAAACTGCCATTCATACTAGATATGGGAATTATGAATTTCTGGTTATGCCTTTTGGATTAACTAATTCACCTGATGTATTCATGAATCTTATGAATAGTGTATTTCATGAATTCTGGGATAAGGTTATTGTTGTATTTATTGATTACATTCTGTTATTTTCTAAAAATAAATAGGATCATGATAAACATCTAAGGGTTGTTTTGCATACTTTAAAAGAAAATAAACTGTATGGAAAATTCAGAAAGTGTGATTTTTGGTTATAACGGATTTCTTTTCATGGGAACATTATAAATATGGATGGAATAATAGTTGATCCTACCAAATAAAAAGTAGTTGATGAATGTTCAAGACCCACAAATGTTACAGAGATTCGTAGTTTTCTTGGATTAGTGGGTTATTACCGACAGTTTCTTAAGAACCATGCACGGGTATCTAGACTGATAACTAAGTTAACACAGAAAGGGGTTAAATTTGTTTGGATAGAAGAATTTTATGTTTGTTTTTTTGAACTGAAGACGAGATTGGAGAATGCTCTTGTTTTGGACTTGCCTTCCCGAAATGGTGATTTCGTTACCCACAGTGATACTTCTTTGTAAGGACTTGGTTGTGTTTTGATACAGAATGTTCAGTAATTGCTTACGCTTCAAGACAACTAAAACCTCATTAGTTAAATTATCCCACCCATGATTTGTAATTGGTAGCTGTGGTTTTTTCTTTGAAAATTTGGAGGCATCATCTATACAGATCAAAATTCCAAATATATACTAACCATAAATGTCTACAGTATATATTCACTCAGAAGGAATTAAACATGAGGCAACGAATATGGATGGAACTGATAAAGGATTATGATTTCATGATCAATTACCATCCTAGAAAAGGCAACAAAGTGGCAGATTCCTTGATTTGTAAAAATCATGCATCATTAACCATGTTACATTTGGAACATGATCCCTTGATTAATGATTTGATGATTTTTGGATTAGAAGTTGTTGGTGTAGGGAATACATCTGTTTTGTTTCAGGCTTCAATGCAGTCTTCGTTGTTAGATAGAATTAAGTGAGCATAGAAGGAGGATCATGATCTACAGAAAAAAGTAGAATTGGTTAAAGTGGGTGAGTTGCCAAAATTTAACCTTGATAAAGAATGTGGTTTAATATTTGTAAAATGGATATGTGTGCCTAGTGATTCTAAGTTGACGAAAGATTTGTTGTGTAAAGCTCATAGTTCTCCCTTTTCTGTTCATCCAGGAAGTACTAAGATGTACAAAGACCTTCAGGAGTTTTATTATTGGGATGGAATGAAAAGAAATATTGCTGATTTTTCCATGAAATGTTTGACATGTCAACAGTTTAAAGTAGAGCGGATGTTATCGAAGGGGATGCATCAGCCTTTTCTAGTGCCAGAGTGGAAATGGGAGAATGTATCAATGGACTTTCTGGTGTGACTAAAAAAACTTCTCGAGGTAACAATGTGATTTGGGTTATTGTTGATCGGATAACAATGTCTATAAATTTTATTTCTATTCGAGATACAATGACTTTGGATCAGATTTTTCGATTTTACCTCAAGGAGATTGTTAGGTTACATGGAGTTCCTCTTTCAATTGTTTCTGACCAAGATCCTAGGTTCACTTCTAACTTTTCGAATGGATACCAGAAGTTGTTGTGCATAAAGTTAAATTTCAGTACATCTTTTCATCCTTAATAATATGGGTAGTTAGAACGAACAATTCATACATTGGAGGATATTATTTGAGCTTGTTCAATGGACTACCAGGGAAGTTGGGATCAACATATTTATTTAGTTGAGTTTTCTTATAATAACAATTTTTATTCCAGTATTTAGATGGAACCTTTGGAGGCCTTGTATGGGAAGCGATGTCGGACTCCAGTATTTTGGGATGATGTTGGTGAAGGAAAGTTGATGGGGCCAGAATTTGTAGAAGAAGTGGCTAAGAATGTGAGGATGATCCAGCAGCACATGAGGATAGCTCAGATTAGGCAGAAAGGTTAAGCAGATAACAGAGATAAAGACTTCTTTTTTGGGGTAGGTGTCCATGTTTTCCTTAAAATATCTCCTTGGAAAAGTGTGACGTGTTTCGGTAAGAAAGGGAAGCTCTGTCCACGATTCATCGATCCTTTTGAAATCTTGGAGAAAGTTGAAACAGTGGAATACTGCGTAGCTTTTCCTCAGATTTTGTTTCAGGTACACAATGTCTTTCATGTTTTGATGTTGAGAAAGTATGTGCCATATTCATCCCATGTTTTAAGCCCAGAAGTAGTTCAGCTAGAAGAGAACCTTTCTTATGAAGAGAAACCAGATCAGATTATTGATCAAAGGGAACATATATTGTAGAATAAGGTAATCTAATAGATAAAGGTTTTGTGGAGAAACCACATGGTTGAAGAAGCAACATGGGAGTCTGAAAATTCTATGAGGTAAAAGTACCCTCAGTTGTTTAATAAGTAAATAAAATTGCGAGTACGCAATTTCAAGAAGGTGGGAATAATGTAACACCCCATGTTTTTCTGAAAATAAATAAAAATGCATGGAACTTTGTTTTAAGTAGGTATTTTTAACTAGCCCTTAAAACACACTTTTTCCACTTTTATTTTTTGAATTTCAAGAAGCTGTCATCTACAATTCTGTTCTGTATATTATTTGGAGTTTATTGGAACCAACTTGTTTTTTATGAATAGTAACATACTCTTATGAATAGTAATATGACCCAAATGAATAGTAAATTTTATTATTATTTTATTATCTCAAGGCTTTGAGATAATAACATCTAGGTTAATTTTTCATCGTGATATAGAAGTTGTTATAGAATTAGAGTTGGTAATTTTTAAATTAAGTATTATTTTATTTAAAAATTAAATTAATAATATTTTGAAAATTATTTTTAAAAAATGGTCTTCATTTTTTAATTCTAAACATTGAAAAATGGTTAGGGTAAATATTTGGTATTTTTCTGAAATTCAAGAATTTTTTATGAGTTGTAAAATATGGTAAAATACGAGAAATGCTAAATACTTGATTTACCGTATCATAGGTGATTCAAGGATGATGTAAGCCCACTTGTTTCAAACTCACATTCTATTATTACTATTTGGGGTCACATTAATTAAGATTATTCATAGTCTTGAGCAAAAATATTATAATAATGATTAAAATAATGAAAAATAGCCCCTCTCCTCCACTATAAATACCACCCTCACTCCCCTCTTCCTCCCACACCTCTCAAGCCTTGAGCATTGTCTAATTTCTGCAAAATTTTGTCCCCAATTTTATTCCCCACATCTTAGAGCTTCTGGTCTAACCAATCTACCAAAACCAAAGCCTTTAAGGATGATCTCAAGGAGAAGAGATCAAGAGGTAAACATCCCCTTTTATTTTCTTTCTTTCCTTTCATTTTATGTTATTCTCTTCCATCATTTTTGTCTTGTGATTTGATATTACAATAAATATCCCCCCTTACTTCCCATATTATTTATGAGTGATGAGATATCCCTTTCCTCTCATCAAACTATTTCTATGAAATTTTAAGAGATGCCGTTATGCTGCCGAATTTTCGTGCGAAATTTATCATGTTTTCTTTTATTTTAAGAATATTTTATTTTCTTCTTATTTCCTCACCTCCTCTTAACCAAGAGTTATTAATTCTCTAGAATCTTGTATATTATAGATTCTCTCATGTTCACTGAAAATTCATCATCATTATTTTCCTCCTCCCCCACTTATTCAAGGAATTAAAATATTGTCTGTGATGTGTCGAATTACCCACATCGTGGACGATGTGATTTCAATTTTCTTTAATTCCTTCAAGCCTGGTCATCAATAAAATTTATGATTGAACCAGGTTATAATATATTTCTTATTTCTTAACCATGGTTCTAGAATTATTTTGTACTCATGGTTCTAAATTATATGAAAAGATGATGTTGTTGTTATCGAAGAACCACTAAAAGATCTAAACAGACATCATTAATGTTTAAACTTATGAATCATCCTCATATAAAACATCAAAATGATAAATGTTATAATTTATGGCACTAGAAATATGTAAATACCATTTCATTCCAATTCTGGAGTTTCACTTCCAATCGACAATATCATCCATCATGAACCAATCATGGAAATCTTGAAAGGAACTCAACCAAAACAGTGAAAGAACAAAATACTAACAATTAAGTGGTAAAATGAGGTTATGAAATGATTATATAGGAAGTTATAAACATGAAAATATTTATTTAATATATTAATAAAACTTATTTAACCATTATACAGTAGTTTTAAACATGTTTTCAGTAAGGCCTGCCCAAGGTAAGTGAATTCTTAACCCAATTTCCATTCTTTGGGTTAACCTTCTACTTCTTTATTTATCTGCTATTTAAATTGTTTGTGTGATGGGTTCTGTTTATATTATGTTTTATTATGTGTATTTACAGTATATATACGTACTCCATCAACTCTATTAAGTCTCTTTTCAATTGTATGATATTCATAAAGATATTTTCTTTAAAAATCCCATTTTTTAATTCTGTTTTACGAAATTCCAAAGTACTATTTTTATGGAATTATTCATATTGTATGATTATGTTCTGGTTCTTGGGAATTATTTATGACTAATGGTGGGACCTATATCTCCCTCCAATGCATTGGGTATGTGTAAGTTGGTGGTCGGCTGTATGGTTACTCCAAGTGTAACTGCGATGGTTATACAAAGTAAGGTAGCTGGGAGGGTTACAGATTATAAGGTATCCAATAATGGTTACAAGATTATGTAAGTAATGACCCAAGAACCTATAAGATTAAATTTATTTTCTCATGTTTTTGTGGATCCTATGTGATCCCATGTTACACGAATTAAGCATATATGGGTGAAAATCATGTCTTTTGAAAATGTTTTCATACGTTACGAGTATTCATGGACTAATGTTCTCTTTATTTCTTTTTTCATCCCTTACTTTGCTTTTGTGCTCAACACAATTTTTAAAATGATTTTCATAGGTTAATGGATGTCTAAGATAAGTAAGTAAGCCATGTTAAATGTAGAAGAATTGTCAAGGAGTATTGTTTTAATTTCAATGTTTTATATTTTTAGAGAAATGGAAACTATCTTTATGGTGTCCACTCTGTAATAATGTGTAATGTTATGAATGAATTTTCATAATTATATAAATCTCTAAACATGAAAATATCCTCAATGTAAGAGGAATTGTTTCTTGACTAAATTAAAGATTATGTATGTAATAAGGCCAGGTCCTTATAGTGGTCCTTTGGTTTAATCTTTTGTAGAGCTTAGTGGTGGTTGAGGCACAACTGATATCTCGAGGGGAAGATACTACGGAAATCGAGTGCACTGGGTGTCAGGAATCTAGTGGCTAGTAGTGAGGCGAAGGATGGGTACATATCATATAGATGTTAGTATCGAGAGATCATATGTGGGTGAGCACCGATCCTGTGTGGGTTAGAGCCCAACGATCCTGTGTGGGTCATTGCATACTGATATGGTGTGGGTCAGTTCTCAACGATCCTGTGTGGGTCAGCGCATATCGATTCTATGTTGGTCTGATCCTATATGGGTCATTGTAGGGGTTAGTTACGTATCAATCTTTTGTGGGTCATTTCGAGGGTTATTTACCTATCAATCCTCTGTGGTTCAGATCCTGTGTGGGTCATTGTTGGGGTTAGTTACCTATCAATCCTGTGTGGGTCCAATCCTATGTGAGTTATTGCAGGGGTTAGTTACCCTTTAATCCTGTGTGGGTCAGTGGGGGTTAGTGACCTATCAATCTTATCCAGGTCAGACTCTGTATGGTCAGAAGCAGTGCCTCTTGACAGAATAAGATGATCTAGCTTCACTACTAATCATTTGTATTTCTATAATTCACTGAAAACCAAGTTTATGTTGAGACTCTATTTGAGTTGTGTCTATTGTATTGTGCTTTTGGATTGAGATAATGCTTTGTGATTTTCTATTTTGGAATTATGAGAGACCTTCGGGGGGCTCGGGGACCCTACTGGTTATTGTTATACTCACCCATGCAAGGGCTTTTCCCACACCTTATTGTGTCTTGTGCAAACGACGAGCAGTTGGCCATAGGTTTGAGGAATCCAGGACTAGGCGGTACATAGAGGAGACGGGCAGATGTGGAGTACTAAGGAGGTGATATATACCTTGTATTCAGGTAGGATCATCATTGGATGACCCAGGAGTTGTTTCCTATTTTTTTAGTTGTATTGTACCTTTCACTTCTACTTGTACCGTTCAGTTGGGATTATATTCCACCCCCTTTACTTTCATCACTCTTTTACAATAGCATTTTACTTCATGGTTGCTTCTTGGTGCGTTATATTTTGTGTGTTTGTATAGGTTTAAAGGAAATGCCTTCCTGTTATAGGAATATGCCTTTCTGGTGCTAGTTTCCAGCCCTTGGCCTATGGAAGGCAGGCTTGGGGTAGTCACGGTACGGGCCCTGGGGGATGGGTCATGACATTAGTATTTATTTTCAGTATTTGGTTTCTCGGGGATGTAAATCAATGTTAATAGCACTCCTCTTATCAATACTATGAATAGGGGAAAAATTCTAAGCTTATTTTGAAATAATTTTCATTAAATGTATTTCAATTATGAGGAAAAGTTATAAGTTACATGAAATGGAGGTAACCATGGTAGAATATTCCACAACACACTGAATGTAATCAATAGTCCCATATTTTTAAGGGGGAATTATGTAAATTAAAAGGGATATATTAATTCTAAATTAAAGGATATAATTGAATGATGTTTACTCATATTTGTTGGATATTTTATGGATGTATTTTCCTATTATCCTTTTGAATACTCGATGAACATATTAAAGAGGAATGTGGACAATATCTCATGAATTAAGACATAAGGATTGTTGGAATTATGGATTCTTAGATAGTTAATTATCTATAAGTATTAAATACCACTACTATAAAAAGGAATAATACAAAGGGGAACATTAGAATAACCAAATATGAGAGTGAATAATTTCATAAGAGAACAAAAATAATCTTGGAACTTATTGAAGATTTATCAAAATAATTATACGATGTTTCCATGATGAATAATGGAATGGTGTTTCTTCTATTTGACATGAAATTCACATTATGCATTTGAAGGAGTACCAAAGGGATCAAGAGAACCAATCTAAACACTACTAATTTATAATAGTAAGCATTTTCAATGTTGGAATACTTACTTATGTGATTATCCCTTTATGGAGAAGTGATAAAAAGAGAGGAATTGGGGAAAGAAATCCTAGGAATTAGTGTGATATCCCTAATCCATTAGAGTGGTGTGACCTCAAAAATAGACTAATAATATCTCCAAATAGTAAGTTTATTTTGTTTCATTGAGTCAACATATTATTTATTTTCTACTCTATCATGAACCAACCCAGTTCTCCCTTATACTAGGCACACAAGAAGGTTTACAACATACTAAGGCACATTCGTGATCACCCAAGGATGAAAAAAGCACAAAAATCATGAAATATAATCACAAGGGAACTATTTAACCTAATAAAACTAATTAAATAAGTTTTATAATTCTTAGAAATGTCTATATTTACTAATATAAAAGTTGTATGTCCATTAAAAATAAATAATAAAATTAAAAATAGTGGAGAATACTAATAATGAAAAATAATAATAAACATACAACTCACATCCCTAAAATAAAATAGGATCTGTAAAAGTGAATAAGAACCCAAAAACATAGTCAAGGATGAATAGGCTGATACATTAAAGACAAAAGATAAATAAAAGAAAATTAAACATAGGAATGTAGAACATATTCATGACCAATGGACACCTACCAAAAGAAACCCCCATGAGATACCTAAACCAAAAAATCCAAATAAGGATTTCCACATGATCCTACCCTAAAGATAAAATGTAAATATAGGAATGAACATCAATAATCAGTAGTTATGAAAAAATGACATCCCACTCATAATCATTAAACATAAAATACTTTTCATGAATGTTTTAAAATAAAAAAATAGTTTTTAATTTGGTTTTAAATTCAATCATATATAGTTGACTTTGAAACCAATATCATTTTGGAAAAATATTTTCCCATTATAAACGAAAAACTAATATTCATATTTTTTATAACAAACAATAACTAAATGAAATGAAACCATTTTAAAATAAAAAATAATTTTTGGAAAAGAACATTTTTATTTGATTTAATGTAAGATAACTCAACTGAAATGTAAACATATATGAAAGTATAAATTTATGTTTTTAATGAATGAAAACAACGGATAAGATTAAATATTTTATAGATGAAATCTAAATCCATAATAAATAAACATACCCTAAAAATGAACCACATGAGAGATCTAATTCATATATGGTTATGGGAATCCTCAACCCCCATGACAACTTATGGTATAATGTCTAAAATTCCACTGCATGCATGAGCCACTAAAGAGAAAATGCCATTGGAAAAGCATTATGGTTGCACCCATACATGAAACCACATCTAACCATCCTATATGTAATCATGCATGATTCCCATCCATGAAAAAAATTAAATTTATCTAAGTCAAGATGTTTAATTAGTTCAATTGAAATCCAAAATGATAATTAATCTTCACTTTTCCTCTTATATACCCAAGTTCCAATGCTCTCTTTCTATTTCAAACATGCCAAACATCATAAATGGGACACTCACTAACCTATCACAATGAATTTCATTTATTATACTCAATAAATACCTTTGAAACCATATTTATTCACTTGTTAATGGTAAAATATTAAAATATCCATATTACATGTAATCATCCTTTAATACTACCAAACATAGATTATGATAATTGAGATCACGTTTTGTAAAACATATCCATAATATTTCTCTCATAAAACAAGATTCCAAATTTGGTCTTTATACATATTTAATAATTTATAAACATGAAATCCCTTTAGAAGTTTTAAAATGGGATGATCATACTTTTTTAGAAAAAAATATCACATAGTGGGTTGGAAGATGAATTCAAAGATCCAGTAATGAATATCATAGAACACGAGACATACAATCGCCTTCAAAATCATATTTAAATGACATATTAAAAATGAAATTATTTTTTATTCATTGAAATAATTATTAAACAGAATTATTTAATAAAAAAACTATAAAACATATATTCTAAGGTTCATAAACATAAAAACCCATGTTATAAATCTCAATCAATATTGGTTATTATGTTCAAAGTAGTACACAAGGATCCAAATACCTTTTTATATTGGTAAAACTTCCCTCTATGATGGAAATACATATAGGATTTTATGAAGGATTCTAAATGGGAAATAAGAATCCATAAATAGCAAAACCCAATCCATAAAAATAATTGAACCTTAACACAAGTATTATAATACCTTAGGGAAGAAAGAAACTCAATAAGTAAAAAAGAAGGAACTAAAAAATGAAGAGGTGATACGTCCTTGATGTTTCCATGAAACCCCTAAGTGAATTATAAACAAAATATCACCAAAATGAAAGAGGGTTGAATTATTCGGGAAATATATCGCGATGAGGGTTGAGTGGGGGAGATAAAATTTGGTCAGGACATAAGTTCACATTGGATGTAAAATGGTAAAATTGCATTTTTTTTAAAATCCAGATTGTATGGTTCATGATTTGAATACACTATTCATGTTTTAAACCCCTATTTCATTTATTGGTTCATGTAATGACCATGCGGTTCACTTAATGAACCACATAAATTGATATATAGAGCCACTGCATGAATATTTAATGTCAGGACCTCTGCTTTTCATGCTGTAAATCACTGAAACATCAGTCTTTGAGTTTCATAAAAGGAAAAAATACCCAAGAATAAGGAAGAAACATAAGAAATGGGAAAAATAAAAATAAATAAATATTTTTAGCCACAAATAAACCTTGTGGGTGTGAATATTTTCCATTCTATAATACTTCCTTCCATGAGAAATTTTCCATGTTGTAGTAGGACACAATTAAATGGAAAATGAAAAGAATGGACGTGCTCAGAACCAGAACCAATTTAGAAAACAAAACTCAACCTAAATGAGGTATGTCACACCCAAAACCTTAAAATACTATTTATTTATTTATTTACTTTAAATTATTATGATTTTTTATTATCATATTTTATATTTTTAGATTCTTTTACATATTGTAATGTTTTTCCAAACAGTAGGCCAAACCATGAAAAATCCATGTGGGTATGATATGCATTTTAACAAATCCTTTTAACTTAGTTAGAACACAATTTTATCAACAATGAGATATATTCATGTGAGTGAACTTGAGTTATCAAAAAACGATTCATGGTAGAAACATAGATGGGTAAACAATATGGAAATAGTGTGTATCAGTCAGTCATTTAAAATTTGATTTTATATACTTTAGGTATTTTAAATATCTAAAACCTCATCTACATCCATTTTACACTCGATGTAGTCCCATGCCAAGGGAGGACTAAACACAACCACCCATATTCCTCCCTTCCATTATACATCTAAAACAGGGTTTTCTTCTTCTAATTTCAATCATGATGTCTAGGTTAGGGTTCTTTTTTATCCTATCCTCCTTTCAAACTCACTTATTTTTATTTCTCCCTTTATGCACATGTGATTAGGTCAAACCCTAGGTTGGTTTTGTCCAATAATTTCTCATGTTTTGGTTTCCTAGGATGTGTGATCCTCATCTTAGATCTTCCTCATATCATACTCCATGGTTCTAAACCTAAACTATTGAATGTAATAAGTTACAGGTAGGCTTCCCCCGGTTCAGGTCCTTATAATTGGGAAATATTTTTTTCTCTTTAAAACCATGATTTATGAATTTTTTGATATTATTATTGGTATTTATAATCATTTTTGAGATAGAAATGACATATTACTTAATTTTTATCATGTTTAATGGGCTTTGTCTTTAGAAAATTTTGATTTAAAAACTATATAGAAACATCCTTTCTCTATGTATGTTTTAAAAATATCCCATATGGACTTTGTAAATAGATTAAGTGGTTTTAAAAACTCTTTTGGTTCTATAAAATGTTTTTTCAATTTTTTCGTTATGTTTTTATTTTAATTTTATGTATTACTTGAAATTACATTTATTGATAGAGCCTTTAAAATTGGCTTTCAATAAAAGTGTGATGTTTAAATATGATTTTTCTTATTTTCAGTAGTTGTGAAATTATTTATAGGATATATACATATGTATCTTTATGTGGAATAATTCACAAGATAGTGTGTGAATTAGTGAAACAAGATAAACATACACACATTGAGAGAGATATATGTGTGTGTAGGTGTATATGGGAACAACAATGAAAGAAATCATGGGGTTTTAATTGTGTTACTAAATTATGGGTTTTCCAACATGGTTCGTGTGATATTTAATGTAAATTTAAGGACCATTTGGTACATTTCAAATAAAAGTTTAATCCTTGATTGATTTTTAATGAATAGTTCTTTGGGTGTTAGTTAGAATTCTCACATTAAAGGTGGATTAGATCTGTGGTTAAAATATTTACTTTTTGTGTTTATTGATATTGAATGATTATAGTAGTGGAAGAATTTCCAAGTGATGTTGCACTCTTCTATTATGTAGTTTTGATTATTGTTCTAATATTCTTTGAAGCCCACATACATTGGTAGGTGTACATATACTAGAGAATATCTATTTCTACTAGTTATACTATTGAATTATTTTATCCATCCACTAGATAGTAAATTGTTACTAACCATTTATCTAAATTATATAAAATTACATTTTTGATTGTCTCTAACCCTTAGTGACCCTTAATGTGTTTCACATTATGATCATTTTAAATTATTTATTGTGTCAATTTATTTTGTTTCTACCTTAATTAATACTACCCATGATATAAAAACTTTTATTCCTTCTTGATCTTTATTTATCTTTATCTAAATAATTTTTTAATGTATGTTGAAAAGTCTAACATAAAAGTGGTTTAAAAATGTTTACCATGAGGTTTGTAATTAGGAAGGACTTTAACTTGTGAATTTTTTTAAAGTGGTTGTTCTCATTTAGTGAAAATAAAATGAATGTTTTTCAAATGAGTTTGTATTATAAGTGGCCATTCTTGGAAATATATTTTAAAATAATGTATCTCAAACTAAAACAAAATGTAACCTTTATTGGATGTTGATACATGGGTTTGGATTCATTTGGAATGTCTACTAAGACTATTTTTTATACATATTATATCATTTTAGATGTTGGTTCAATGTCTCTTATTACCTATCATGGATCATTGAGATTTTAGTTTTGGATATTGACTCATAGAGACACATGGAAGTATGTCATTTGTTTATTTATAATTAATTTCTTAATCACATTGATTATATAGTTCTTTTATTGGTTTTATAATTAGATGGGTTCTATATTATGGTGATTGAGGATAAGAATCTGGTGGTGATCATTTCCACATTGGAGGGTTATTAGGGTGAGTGGAAGGATTTATTTTTTTATTTCTTTTATATTATGATTGTTTTATTCCTGTTTTTGTAATTTGCTTTCGACATGGATGCTAGAATTATGATTGAGTCAAAACATAGTTTCTTTAAAAAAAATTACACTTATATAGTTTGTTTTGTTTTGTAAATATCATTCCCACTATGTTTTATCTCATAGCATGGTGCTTGATTCCACCCCGGGGAATCAGAAGGAACCTCAATGTTATATCAGGCCAGCTTGAGTATCTAACATATAGCCATATCTAGCTAGTTGATGAGAAATTATACCATAGGTATGTTTTTAAGAGTCCCTAAATTCATTAGTTAGAATCTTTAATTTGGGATGTTTGGTAATTTGATATAGGATTATTGGGGTGCATGAGGTAGGATATGGGATGATACATGACCATCACCGCTAGTGAAGAATCCTAAGTTACCATGGTATGTTAAGATTTAAATTTTTAGCTTTAAATTTTTTCTTAATTATTCCTATTTTTTTAATTTAATTTATTTTTTTATCATTATGAGTATTTTTTTGATATATTGCGTTTTTTTGTTGAAACCAAAGTTGTTCATGTGGTACATGATGTGATCATATGATATTATAACCTATGTGGATCCAGATTACATGGTTATGCATCACTATTCAAGAAATTTTTTTGACTGAAACTATGTCAACCAAGCCATTTAGTTAATTCATGTATGGTTCCTAGTATCATTTAGGATTTATTTATATTTTGGGATGTTGATTAATTAGATTTTAATGAAAGTTTGATAAATATATTTCATGATTTAAAATAGTTTTGAAGTTATTTTTTTTATGATTTTAAAATGAAAACATGCATTTCAAAATTATTTTAAAAAGAAACACTATTATAAATAGTAAAAATTAGTTTTTAATTTAGAAAGGGTATTTTTGTGAAGGGTAAATGTTTTATGAAAGTATTTTATAGTTTTTGTAATGAAAAATATGTTTCAATAATGAAATCATGGTTCTAAAATTTTAAAATGAATTTTTATAATTTTTTTAAAAAATAGGTTATTCCTAATTTTGGAAAATGAATTTTTCAATTATTGAATGATTTAAATCATATTCCTAAATAAAGTAATTTTTTTTAAAAAAAGGTTTAATGGATAATTTATAAATTTTCAACCAAGTGGTGTTTTTCCATGTAAGAATTTTTTATTTTTTGAAATATATTTTAACTCAATGTTTAGAATTTTTTTTGAAATCTAGTTTTGGGGGGTTTTTAAAGTGATATGAAATGTTTTGAAGGTATGTTTTGAAAAATGTATGTTTTTTTTCAAATTCTAAGTCATGAATTTCAAAAGGAAAATTGGTGATTTTTTATAGAGGTATTTTTATTTTGGTGAGTTTCATGTTTATATACTCACATTATTTGTTATGTTGGAAACGTGTGATTTGAAATTTAGAATCATGATCCAATGGAATCATGTTTCTTGTTTTTTAGTATTCTCTAAAAATGTTGCGGTAAACACAAGATGGTTAGTATCTAGGATGTGTTCATTAGTGTAATAGTTAAATACCAGTCTTGGGAATTAGTGATTGATATTCCTTTGAGGTTTTTCTATATTGGGTTAGTTCAATCATTTTTTGAAGGAAATTATGAACTGGTATTTTTCTAGGTATCAACATGACTATACCTTAAGTAGTATTAATTTTTTTGTGATAGCCAATTTTAATGATGTGTTTGCGTTGGTAATTGTATTACTTTATTTTGATGGGGGAGTCTTATGTGAGGGGTTTCAAGGACTAGGATGAGTCTTCAATATTTTGATCAACAAGGTTCATAGAGGGTCAGGTTTTTGAGAGTATGTCCTCTATTATCCACCATTTATCCAATACTAGTGATCACATTGATTTTGTTTAGGAATGTTTTTTGTTTTATGAATTTATTGGTTGTTTATTATCCCAATATCCTAATTATTTTTAATCTAATTATCCTCTTTTATTGGTATTTATTATGAGTTATTGGTCCTCACAAGTGTTTAAGGATGTTTGGATTATTATTTTAGAAGTATTGAATCTTTGGATATGTTTTATGGATTGTTAATTGTTGATAAATAATATATATAACCTTTTTTAAATTTTCTCCATTACTATCCTTTCTATCCATTTAGGTTTTGATTAAGATTTTATTAAGGTTAGATATACCTTATTATATTTTGGAGAGAATTTTCTCTATTCTGATGAAAATTTGGATAAGGGGTTAGGTTCCATGTTTGGTGTTGTGTCACTGATGCTGGTGAAGGGAGGTGGAATCATGCTTTTCTCGTATCACATGGAACTCTATGATAAGTGAAAAATTATATTGTGTGGGGGGGTACCCTTAGGAGCCTCTATTTGGATTCCTCAATTTTGAATCATTTCTATTAGTATTTCTCCAAGACCTTTTGTGGATGGGGATATGGTTTAGGACGTGTTTGTTTCCCCTTTGGGTGTTTTTATAATTTGGAACGATATCAAGTTGGATATTACTTTTTTTGAATTTATCTTTAAAATCTTGTGTAAGCCACACAGTTGGCCAAATCATGTGATAGCCATGCAGCTTGGATTTTTAATTTAATTGTTCCATTTCACGTGGTTGGTTTATAGTTTTACTAAACATGTATGAAAAACATGAGGGTTAATTTTTTTTACCAGAAAAGGGTGCATGGTTACCACATTGTTTGGATGAATCATTTAGAAAGTGTACATATCACCCAGTCTTTAAATTTTTGAATTTTACTTATTTTCCATTATGTTTTTTAACCCCTAAAAACATTTCCTTACCCCATATATGCTCTATCTAGTGTAAAACTCATATAGGGCCGCACATGACCCTCCACTTCATCCCTCCTTCGCACTTCAATAATTTGAATTTCTTCTTTTGATTTCAACCATCTATTATTGGTTTGAGGTCCTCCTCCTCCGCTTTTTATCCATTATTCTCAGTCCCTCATTATTCATTCTCACTTGACGCATGTGTGATTGGGATAAAAAATAGTTGGGTTCAAACATGAAATATATTTCATTTTATTTTTTCTTTGATCTTCCATTAAGGTATTCCTATCATCATTCTTTAAGGTTTTGGACCTCAGCAATCAAATGTAAAAAGATTCTGGTTGGTTTCCCCTTGTTTATGGATTTAAATGTTGGAAACCCTTACTTATTTCTATATAAAACCATGTTTTATGTATTTTTGATACTATTATTTTTTTATATAACCCTCTTTGTGAGGGAATCCCAATTTTACATGGTTTCTATCATTTAGAATGGACCTTTTATTTGGAAACATTTTATTGAAAAACTATTTATAAACTGCCTTTTTCTTTAGATGTTTTATAAATTGCATGATTTACCATTAAAAATGGATTATATGGTTTTAATAAGGATTTTGGTTATTTAATATGTTTTTTAATTTTCATTAATATAATTTATTTGGAATTTAATGTATTACTTGAAATTCCAGGAAATGATGGAGCATTTAAAATTGGTTTTTAATAAAATAGTGTGGTTTATAAATTACTCTTCCATATTTGATGGTTATGAAAATATAAATGTGTATATATGTACATATATATATATATATGTGTGTGTGTGTGTGTACCAATTCTCATGGGAGCATGAGAGTTGGTGTAATAGAAGAACCCCCCCATATATATATATCTGTGTGTGGGTGTGTGAATGTTTATATGTGTATAAAGATGAGGGAAATCATTGGGTTTTAAATTTTTAACTCAATTCTTATTTTTTTAAAATGATTTTAATTTGATAACTAATGTAAATAAAATGGCTTAGTTGAACCTTTAAAATATTTTTTTAAGCCTTGATTGATTTTCAAAGGATAGTTCCTTGTTTTTTTGGTTGGAATTATAAATTGAAAAAGGTACTAGTTATGTCATTTAAATCATCCCTATCAGTGTCTTTTTCATTTCCATGATTATGTTAGTGTAATAATTTTTTATTTATGTTGGATGATTTTGTTATGTGGTTGTTATTATTGTTAAAACTTAATGGGAATCCCATATACTTGGGTAGGTGGACATAGACATGATAGTTTTTTTTTCAAAATGTTATACTAGTGAAGTATTTTATACCTACTTTGGTCAATAATGTTTTACTATCCATTCCTCTAGATGGTATTAATGTATGTTCTAGGATTTCCCTTACCCTTAGTAACCCTTAGGCTGTTTTTACCATGACTCTCTTTTTAAATTATTGAGTGAGTAATTTTTTTTTCTACCTTAGTTTATACTACCCATGAATAATTTAATTTTTATTATTTCATGGGAACAATTTATATTTAGTTGAATGGAATTTTTAAGACTATTGTAAAACCTATCAGAAAATTGGTTTAAACTAGTCTCATTGAGTAAATTAATTGAAGCGTCCAAAGAAAAACATGTCTCAAATAGTACATAAATCATAGGATTCAAATAATAGTCATCTCAAACAGTTTTATAACACAATGAATGAAACATTTAATGTATCAGATATTATCTATTGAAAAAATAGAATTTACTACACTTGGAAATATTTATCAATAATCCTTTCCCTCTAGATCCTTTATAGACATCTCACAAGATACAATCATCTTCATATAATGATGGTTGGTAACATATGCAATGTGTGAGATCAAATGAAAAATAAGGGAAAAATATCATATATTACTATATCATAATCATGAATGATAATATGATAAAGATATAAATTATATAATAATATCCCAGAATATCATGGATAATAATAAAAAAAATTGATGAAGAAACATAAGATCATTAGATGACCATTAAAGAACTATAAATAAAATGACCTGAATTAAAATAAAACATATATAATCATAATACATACGATCATGATATAAAAGTGAAGAATACTTCTAAAATTAGTTATAATAATTAATACTTGGTTTAACATGATAAATAACTTGAAAAGCTTGTATAATCATAACCATAGTATAAAACACATATCTTTAATACGCATTATTTGATGTTTTATTACATAATGATAAACTTAATACAAAACCAGAAGATATTAAGGACTAGTGAATTTTGTTAATTAGGTACATATTATAATAACCTACAATATAAATATAAATACATAAACTAAAACTCTTTAACATTACATTATATTATCTTGATCTTCTAAAACTATATAAGATAATCTATTGATGTATATAAAAATGAAGTGCTCTATAAAGTCTGATAATAGAATAATCAAAGTATATAATGACTAAATTAGTATATGTGAGTCAATAGGAATATCCAGCCAACATAAGAGGGGTGATACTTATAAACTTGAACATTTAATCATGATGTAAGCAGATAACATAAAGAAAACATGGGAATATGTAAAAGACATAAAATATGACATAATAAAAATAAGTTAAGGCCAACCACAATGAAATCCTAACATAGTTTTATTTGGATAAGCTCATTTTAACTATATATGGAATGGAATGAGAAAAAAACATTACCCAATTAATTAAATGAAGAAATTATTTTGGGCCCACCTGTCACATTTATATCATGTTCAAGCATAAGTTCTCCACATAGATCTTTCAATATAGGATAAAATTTCATCACATTTTATCCCAGGATTAATGATTATAGGTTAAAAATTTTTATGCCCCAAATAAATAAAGGATATTTATATGTAAGATAATGGTATTGAGTTTAAATGGGGTGGGTATTCACTATACAAATTATTGACCTGGAAAAATTGTAAGATAATTTTGGCAGCACAATAGTGGTACATTAAGATTCATATAAGAGTTTAATGAGATATAAAGAAAAATATCATTACATAAAAATCATAATTACTCTATGAGGTATGTGTAAAAATATAATACAATATAAAATACTGGGAATCAAAATGCATAATATAAAGAAGGTTCTTGAATAAAGAGGAGAAAGAGATGATCCTATACCTTGAGATGGTTCTTCTCAAAGCATAGGAGGAGCTTATTAAGATATGTAGGGAATATTGGGAGGGATATTGATAGGAAATGGTATTTAACCTCATGATACATGTTTTTTTTTACTAAATATGAATGGGTTTTGTCAGTTTTTATAGAAAAAGTGAAGATAATTCTTTATTAATTTATAAACCTTGTTTTTATAATCTATTTGATTAATTAATCCAAACTAAAAACCATCATATGGTTTTTGGCCATGGTTTTGGGCAATGTGTATTGTAATTCATTATTTTATAATTATAATTACTGGAAGCCTTAAAATAATACCCATGGAGATGTGGAGGTGATTCATATTTATAAATAAATGTTTTTAGAAATTTAAAATATAATATAGTTTTTGGAGGATTCATTAAGGGTTAATATTATTAAGAAAAAAACATAAAAAACCAATTATTTTAAAGGGAAAATATATAATTGGTTGTTAATACATTTTATATAATATATTATATCACTTTTGGGTCATTATGATATCATAATACATATCATATATTTATACTGTATTTAATTTTAACCCCAAAAATTTGATGATCTCAAAAATTATGAAAAATACATGTCTATATAGTTTTATCATTTTGGTTTTAAAAATAATATTCATTTTATCAAACTAATTATATAAATATGATAATTTATACTTTTAAATAAAAAATCGATATTTGTTTAGAAATAATTGTTTTATATAATAAAAATTTCTAACCCTTATAAAAATTACATTTTACTTCATAAAACTATATAATAATTTATATATAATAAATATTATTTAATAATATTATTTTATTAAAATATAATTTATTTCTAAAAAATATTGATTTCAAAAATATAGGGTTTATATAGAAACTATATATTTCCATAAAAAAATTTGTGATTCATTAT
Organism: Viscum album; assembly: GCA_963277665.1. Lineage (NCBI taxonomy): Eukaryota > Viridiplantae > Streptophyta > Magnoliopsida > Santalales > Viscaceae > Viscum > Viscum album. The sequence continues at coordinate 1,590,278,093 of OY728131.1, forward strand.
ATAAAATCCTAAATTTTTAAACAACTTATTATCTAACCATTATAAAGTAACAAAAGATAAATATAATCATTATTTTATTGAAAAAATTCATACTATTAGGGTCATGAAACATATCCCTTTATCACACCATAAAATCCCATAAGATTAAGGAATGTGATGGTGATATTTTCTTTTGGGTGGTTTAGAAAACATGGTTTTGGTGATGATCTCAATAAGCGTGAAATTATCCATTAAATATTTTAACTATTTATTTACCTATTTAATTTCAACTTTTTCATGGTCAAAGACAAGTTCCAATGATGATATCTCCCTTGGAATCACTGATAAAGAAGATTTAAAGGGTATTATCCTACTGGTTGAGGCCATCAATTCCTCTATCTATATCAAATGGATTTTGCATAACCCTATATATATACCAATGAAATGTTCAATATATAAATGATATATTTTCAATAATTATAATTCATACCATTTTTTTTAATTTGATGGGATATAAATTATATCATCCCAAAATTACCAAATTAGTGCATGTGTTTCTATAATTTATTTTATTAATAACATATTTTCACATTTAAAAAACGAATTTGATTTATAAATGTTTGGGTTATTATATTATTCTCCCCTTGAAAAAGATTTCCCTTTCAAGTTAATTCATACATTAAGATAGAGGAGGGAATTTCTATTTAATCAGCCCTTTTGGTTCCCAAACCACTTCATCAAAACTTTTGTTTCTCCACAACACATTAACATGACAATTTGTCTCATATTGTATAAATTTTTCTATATAATCTAAATATTTTATAGTGGATACTTGTTTGATATATTGATCTATAATTATCCAACACCTGGATTTAGTACAAGTGATGGGTCTCATATTCACTTCCTCAAGAGGGATACATTTAATAGATAATGAATTTGAGATATGTTATGTTGGAATGATAGTTGAGAGGAAAAAACTCCAATGATATTAAGGATATAAAAGGGTCAACTGTATCTTGGAATAAGATTTCCCTTCACCCCAAACATCATTAAATTCTTCCAGAGTATTATATGGATGACCACTTTAGCTCTGACCTCTACCTCCATGTGTCTTAGATGATTATATTAATAGTTCTTTTGTCTAATTTTAGTGATTTTAATATGATTTTGTTTGTTTTTAAAATTCATCATCATATCATAGACAATATAATGCCCCATAATCTTCCTCTATCCAACTATATCTCTACATGAAAGAGTCTGAAACATTTTACCATATAGATCCTCATATGGTTCCATTTGAATGCTAGAATAGAAATTTTTTTATATGATATCTCCATTTAGAAAATTTTAAGATCCAAAAATCCTTGTAATTATAGTGAATAGGATATCAACATGTCATCTATAGTTTGAATGGTTCTTTAAGATTATCCGTATTTTTGAGAGTGATAAAAAGGTCTAAATCCTCTTTATAAATGAAATGCCTTCTAAAGGCTTCTTCAGAATGATTAGGTAAACCTCAGATCTTGATTAGATACAAGGGATTGTAGAAATTCATTCATTCTTACCCATTACCTAATTTATATCGTGGTTAGTTAGTCAGTGGATAAATCTTCCTTGATAGTATTGAAATGAACTGACTTGTTAAGGTGATCAACTACACCCCCAATGATGTTATATCATTTTGGGTTCTTGGCGAGTCATATGATGAAATACATGGTTCTGTTCCCCCATTTCCATATTGGTATGTTAAATGGATACATCATACCCTAATAATTCTGTCATCTAGCCATGAATTGATGTCATATGAAGCATCATGGTTAAAATTATGCCATCTCCCTCTTCTTGTTTTCCCACCAAAAGTTTTACTTCTAATATCTATTTATTTATAGATTCTTAAATGAGTAGATAAGTATTAGATATTCACATCATCCAAAATTTCCTTTTTCAGTTATTGTTTATTGGGATACATATATAGGTTCCAAACCACATAACTCAGTCATAAGAAAATTTGATCTCTAAAATATTAGCTTCCTTTTTCTGTAGCAACTCATTATCTTTCTTGGGATACTTGACCATCTCAAGAATAGATGGTTGAGTATTTTATTGATAATGGTAGGATGAATATCCTTTTATTCTTCCTATTTACATATTTTTTATGTTCAATATTATTTTATCCCTTACAGTCCTCATCGTAGATAGGGTTATAAGATATTTTCTACTCTGAGTATCTACAACTTGTTTCACCTTCCCCAGAAGGTAATGGATTGACAAACCATAATACTTGATCGATTCCATTGATATTAATTGGATTATATTTAGATACTTTTTTATGAATATATATTATGATTTTATGATCCATATATATGTCGCACTTCTCCATATAGAGATAATTTCAATATCACTTCAAAGTGAAGATTACTACATACAATTATAGATCATGTTTTGGGTAGATCTTCTCATTGATATTTAATTTTAGAGGGTAATAGGATATAAATTTTCTTCTTTTCGTGAGTACTCAACCCATGCATATTTTGGACTGGCTAATACAGATCAAAAATCCATCCCCACTATTGGGTAATGTGATCACATGTTAAGTGATTGTTCCATCCATTAGTTCATTAAATATTAATTCGCATTCATCATTATATAAAACATTAACCTTGTTATATGTAATCATGGTTAGTGGGAATGACAATCATGATAACTATCTAAAAAATCTATCATATTACCCTTCTAATCGAAGGTAATTATGAATTTCTCTCACAGATATTGGTATAGAACATCCTTGAATTTCCACTATTTTTTAAGGATATATAGATATATGGTTTCTTATGATAACATTACCAATGAATTTTACATTCCCTATCAAAAAATCTTTTAGTTTTGTTTGCATACATGTTTTCTATTTTTGTGGTCTTTAGTACAAAATCTAAATTCTCCTCATGATCCTCCATTATTTTAGAGTCGATTAGAATATCTACTATAATGAAAAACACAAATTTAAAAATATAATACCTAAAGAATATATTCATTAAGTCAATGAAGACTTATGAAGTGTCTGTGAAACCAAATGGAATCTCTATGAACTCATAGTGCAAGTAGCTTGTATGAAAAGTGGTCTTGCAGATATCTTCTTTCTTTAAATTTACTTAAAAATATACTAACTAAAGATCAACCTTAGAGTAGTACTGGATCCATGTAGCTAATAAAATAAGTAATCAATTTATGTAAGTGGATAAATTTTATTTATCATGTTATTTTTGAGCTCAGGATAATTAATACATAGGTGAATTGACTTATCCTTTTTCTGGAGAAAGAGGACAGGTTCACCCTAGGGTTAAGCAATTGGGAATATAACTCCTTTATCGAGATTCTCTTATAGTTTATTATTCATCTCATAATGTTCAATGATGGTCATTATATATATATATATTGATTTTGGATATTATCTAGGTATAATATCAATTGAGAACTCAAACTCCTAGTAAGGATAAAGACTATGAAATTCTTCCGGAAACACATCAATGAATATATTTACAATGGTAATTTTATCAAGGATAATCTTTTACATTGTCTCAATCATTTTAGCTTGATATTCCTAGTCATAAGGAAATAAAATCCATACTTGAGATGATGATAAAAAATAATATCCATCTTCCTCCGTGAACTTTTATTGAATTGGAGGATGATTAGTGATAATGAGGGTTGTTTACTTCTCTCAGAAATTTCTATTGGAAATATACAAGGAAATATATTTCATAACTAGAATAGTATTGAATTATGATACAGGTAATATGAAGAGTTATTATAGGAAAATTACCCCAGAAATTTTCATATAAATAATTATATACCTAGGATACAATAATTTACCCATTTTCCTTTTTCACAAATAGCTTGACTTCCATGTTTTTTCTATGGTTCTGAAATAATTCTACTAAACATTCATGATATAAAAGAATTAATAGTAGTATAATCAAATTTCATGTTCTCTATCCCTAAATGAATAACTTCTATACCTTTCACCACTTCATTTTCATGATCCACCTCAACGGTTGTGATAAAACAAGATCTTCCTTTCTCTCTAGTACATAGAATTTATTGTCATCATTTATCATCAAAAACCCTTTTCTTATTTATTTAATTCAAATGTATTACTTATTTATTATAGTTGATTCATTTTATAATAGTATTAGTGTTGACTGAATAATTTCTTTCTTCCATCACATTGGTGTGTTTCCCAAATAATCAATCACTATATAAGTTTCCTTCCTCACCACACTTAAATCATTTCCCATTCCCCTTTTGGTAATTTTCATGATGCTTCTTCTTACACATTAGACAAGTGGGATTTCAATATTTCTTACTGTCATGAAATTTACATTAAATAACATTAGGATTAAAATTCATTATTCAATTTATATCTATTGAACCATGAGACCTATGAGATTTAGAAATCCCTATTTTGACTTTGAAGGAATATCATATTATTTCTTCATAGATATCTAATTATCGAATTTAACAATATTTTCATGTACAAGAATTCATACCACGGGGTGGGTGCGGTTCAAGGGGTAGGTGTTGTCTAGGGAGGTGGGGGTGTCCAAGTGGTGGGTTTTGTACATAGGTGTGTGTGTGTCTAGGGGTGGGGTGTCCAGGGGTTGTGGTGGTGTCCGGGGGGGGGGGGGGGGTTGGGGGTGTCTAGTGGGTGGGGGTGTCTGGGGGGGCTTTCCAGTGTTGGGGTTGTCCAAGGAATGGGGTGGTGTCTAGGAGGGGGGTGGTAGGGGTGTTGGGGGGGGGGGGGTGGCCAGGGGGTGGGGTGGTGTCCAGGTGGGGTGGGGGTATCCAAGGGGGTAGGGGTGTCCAGAGGGTGATTTGGGAGAGGGGGTGTCTAGGGGGTGGGGGTGTCTAGGGGGCGGGCGGTCTATCCCCAGGGGTGGGGTGGGGTGTGTCCAAGGGGGTAGGGGTGTCTAGGGGGTGGGGTTGTGTCCAGTGGGTGGGGGGCTTTCCAAGGGGGTGTGGGTGTCTAAGGGGGCTGGGGGGCTATCCAGGGGGTGTCTAAGGGGAAAGGGGGTGTCCAGTGGGGGGTGGGGCTATCCATGGGGGTTGTTGATTGTCCATGTTTGGTGGGCGGGCTGTCCATGATGGTGGGGGGGGGGGGGGGGGGGCGTTCCAAGAGAGTTGAGGGGGTCCAGGGAGGTTGGGGTGGGGTTGTTGAAGGGGGTGTCTAGGGGGTGGGGCTGTCTAGGGGGTGGGTGTGTGTGTTGGGGGGGGGGGATTTCCATGGGAGTGGTGGTGTCCATATGTTGTGGGGGTGTCCCTGGGGTGGGGTGGTGTTGAGGGGGGGGGGGGGGGGGTTGTCCAATGGGGTGGGAGTGTCCATGGATAGGGGGTTGTCTAGAGAGTGGGTGGTTGTCCTTTTGGGTGGTGGTGTCCAGGGTGTGGGGGAGTCTATGGTGTGGTGTGGTGTTTATGTTGGTGGGAGGGATGTCCAAGGTTGTGGGGTGCTATCCAGGGGAGAAAGGGGTGTCTATGAGGGTGGTTATGGGCTGGGGGGGGGGGGGGTTCTGTCCAAGGTTGTGGGGTGCTATCCAAGGGGGCAGGAGGTGTATATGGGGGTGGGTATGGGCTGGGGGGGGGGGGGGGGGGGTTCTGTCCAGGGGTTGGGGGTGTTTCGGGGGGGGGGGGGGGTGTCGGGGGGGGGGGTTCTAGCGGGTGGGGTGGTGTCCATGGGGTGGGGTGTCCAAGGGGAGGGGGGTGTGTAAGGGGGGTTACCCAGTGGGTAGGGTCGGCTATCCATGGGGGTGGGTGGTGTCCGGGGGGGGGGGGGGGGGTCCAAGGGTTGTTTTGGAGGGTGGGGTATGTCCAAGGGGGTGGGGGTGTCTAAGGGGGTGGGAGTTGTCTATGGGATTGTCTATGAGTGGGTGTCCAGGGGTGGGGGGATATCCAGAGGTTTTGGGGGGATATCCTAGGGGGTAGGGGGTGTCTATGGGTGGGGGGTGTCTATGGGGTGGGGGTGTCTAGTGTGGTGGGGGTGTCTAAGGGGGTGGGGGAATATAGATGTTGCAACTCCGACCATAGGCAGTACCAAAATTCTCCCATTGTGCAATTACCTACAATAATAATGAAGCAGTACATAATTCAGAATTAATTACCTCCAATTACATGCGTAATTACATGGAATTGAAATACTCTATACATAATTCAAAACAAACCAATGAAGGAATATTTGATCTAAATTGTATTCCATCAAAATAACACCAATTAAATTGCAGTACACTATGCAGAATTCATAATAACACCAATACACCCAACAAAATACACCATTGGAAATCATCATGTCATGTTTTATTATTTATAGATAAATAAATAAAGATAATGTGACTTACCTAATCACACATACATTCATGCACAAAAAAATCGGTAAATGTCAAATGTTAGTAATAGTAGTAAAAAATTTAATGGATCAATCTGTCCCTCATCACCATCACTATCAACACTTTCATTATCAGCCTCACCCCTGTACTCATCATCATCCCCGCCCTCTTCAACGCCATCCTCCTTTCCCTTGTACTTGGGATTTCCCCCTCCCCGCCCTCCTCCTCTACCTTATCCTCATCCTCCCCATCGTATCGACCACCACTAGAACTACCACCTGGTTCACCATATATAGAACAATTCGATGACATATATTCATCACAAGCTATGCAGGACTCCAGTGTATGTATCAGATGTAAAACTTTCATCAGTTTCATAAATGTTATGTTTTCCCTAGAAGACTATTCTACCATCTTTTTCACTGTTTTCAGCCTGTTTTTCATGTGCCTTAACATGCTAGAACTAGGTGGTACTAAAACTCGTTCATGGGGAGGGCCAATACCTCGTAAAGACTATACTATTCTCAAGTCGGCAGCATACTCTTCCTGGGTGCTTATCTCCCAACACTTGTTGTAAATTATCATTTGGAAAAAATTGTCAGGTTTATTGGAATAAAGGGCCTCTAAAGCCACCTCATACAAATATAAATAGATTATTAAGTTTAAAAATAGATAATAAAATTTAAAATCATCAAATTAAAAGTTATAATATACTACTGAGTCTGTTCGTTAACCGCACTTCCATCATTCTTCCTTATACTCGAGAAAAACAGTTTTCCAACGGCACACGTCCTCCAATATTCAATGTTTGACTCTACAATGACATTGAATGTAGAAAACCATAATTAAAAATAGGTTACAAATAATTAAATTCATAACTAAAATTATACAACAACTTTATCAATTGAATAAATTATGGAGGAAACAACAGAAATTGAAGGTCGTAAATAAAAATTATAAACAACTGTCATACATGCTTCCTCTCATGATCTGGCATCATAGTACGCCCCAATATGTGGAGGTGTTTTTTAGCTTCAATGTTTATTTATTTCTTACAGAGGTTTTTTAAATAAAATTAATTAATAAATGAGATATAATTAACAGAAAACATGATATTTTTTATTTAAATAGCTCAAATGTGATTAATACCTTAAACTCAATATTCGTCCAATGAGTAATCATCTGCATATACTGTTCTATAAATATACATGCGGTAGTATGATCAATTGGCACCGCTGGATCAACAGAAATTGAAGGAACACCCCATATAAGTGGAGTGGGTCCTAATGTACGCTACACCAGGACAAACTCTAACAGATCATGAGTCGAAGAAGATGTATTATAGAAGCTCAGAGAGAAATAAGTAGAAGTAAAATAAAATGACATGGATGGCTAGCTGAGAGCTGGATGGGGAGTGGGGATCATCACCAGATATGGTAAATATGGGTGAGGAGAATCAAATGTAAAGGGCTTTGAAAATATTGGAGGCCTATATATGCCATTTGTCCCTAATGACACACCAAGATCAGAATGTGGGAAATATGGTATGTAAGTGTGAGGGGCAGGGTCTAATCAGGCAATTCGACCAGATCTTCTAACTATCGTACCACCCCCTCATACGAACACCCTAAGTACTAGGACCACCACTAAGATACTCATCAAATAATTTTCTCCTAAGAGGTGGATCATGAAAAAACGTTTAAAACAAAATTAATCACATGAAATTACATATTAATTAAATATATATTTGAAATAAAAAACTCACTATTAGAACTAGTGGTGGAATGCCCATCACAGCCATGCGATGATTGTTGTCCATCATCTTTTTCCATCGCCTCTAATCAATTGGTTGCATTTACAACATTTGAAAACAAATTTGAAAGTAATTAAAAAATGGATGACTAATGTGTAACCTAAAAAAATATATGAGATATAAAATGGGGATTCATGGACATCCCAACCCCCTTAAAACCCCCACCCACATGGACACCCCCACCCCTTGTACACCCATCCCCCTTGGACAACCCACCCCTATAGACACCCCCTGGCCACCCCCACCCCCTTGTATGACCACCAAACCTAGACACCCCATCCCCCACTAGACAACCCCCACCTCGTGGACACCCCCATCCCCTAGACGCCCCCACCCCCATGGACCGCCCCCACCCGATGGACACCTACCACCCCTAGACACCCCTACCCCGTTGGACAGCCCCCAACCTAGGGCACCCCCACCCCCTGGACACACGCACCCCCTTGGACAACCCCCACACCCCCTCGACGCCCACCCCCTTAGATAGTCCCCACCCCATAGACACCACCACCCCATGGACATCCCCCACCCTTGGACACCCCACCCCCTTGGAAAACCTCCACACCCCATGGACAACCCCACCCCCTTGGACAACCCCCACCCCCTGGACACCCCACCCCCTGGACACCCCCAACCCCTGGAAAACCCCCCCATAGAAAACCCTCGGGTCACCCGTACCCCCTAGACACACCCACCACCATGGAATCCCCCCCCAGGATAGCCCCCCTACCACCCCTTAGACCCCCACCCTCCCAGACCTCCTACCCCTATGGATAGCCCCAAACACTTAGACATCCCCACCCCCTAGACACCCCATGGACACCCCCACCCCCTAGAAACCCACCACCCCCTTGGAACCCCACCCCATGAACACCCCCACCCCTGGACACCCCCACCCCTTGGACAGTCCCCACATTTCACTAGACACCCCCTAGACACCCCCAATCCTATGGACAGCCCCCACCCCCCGGGACACCCTCACCCCCGGGACACCCCACCAACCTTAGAAACCCCACCCCCCTAGACAACCCCACCCCCTTGGACAACCCCACCCCCTGGAGAACCCCCCACACCACCCCGCCTGGATAGCCCCGTCCCACCTAGATATCCCACCCCTCCCTGGACAACCCACACCCCTTCCGAACCTGCACACCCCCTCCCCACCAACATATCTATGCCCCCCCCCCCACATGGACATCCCACACCCCCTCCCAACATGCAACCTGCACACCCCCTGCCCACCTGCACATCCCCCACCCCACCTAGACAACCCACTCCCCTCAATAAAAATCAATTCAAAATGAAATAATAAACATTTGATTTAAAATGAAATAATTACCTTGAAACAACCTCCATAAAGAGGTGTAAATTGACTTAAAACCTTTCAAAACATTTCAACTTCAAGGATGAGCACCCAACATAAAAATATTATTCATATAGCACCAAAATAAAATGAAAAAAGCCAAAATAAATTGGGTAAAAAGATATAATTAAGTTACCACTTATGAATTAGAAGTGTAAGAGGTATCTTGTTTAGGAGAAATAGATATGATTCTGGAAAAATGAGTCTTGGGTCTAGGAAAAAATGTATACAGAGGCTCACCTCTAGGGGAAAATGTAGACAGAATGCAGAAAAATATTTAGGAAGCTGGAGGGCCATCGTTATTTGGGGGTTTTCTATCCCAACTGTTTTTAAAAACTGTTGGGATAAATAAGATATACCAACAGTTTTAGAAAACCATTAGTATACACTCCACAATTTCTACCCTATACCAACAATTGTATTGAACCATTGGTGAAACCATCTATTAATAGACCTATACCAATGGTTTTATTGATCCTTTGGTATATAGAACCTATCCCAATGGTTTTTTAAAACTGTTGGGATATTTTTGTTGGTATATATGTGGTTTATAGTAGTGACGCGAAGCCATAAAGAAATAAAAAAAAGAAAATTACAATTAGATCTACATAGGTATATGTATACAACACATATTAAAAGAATATTCAGATATAATCACACCATGACACACCGTCTAGTGGTAAGTCACAACTACTATATAACAACCCTAGGAATTCAGCTCAGAGATTCCATGATGTACTCATCTAGTAGAACAAAAGCCTGAGTTTGATAGCGCTAAGGATGTATGCTAGAGAGGAACTAATCATCAGGTAACCTCATGAGAAAGATACAATAATAGATATTAAGATAATACGATACAAAAGACAAGGATCATAGCCATGGCCACGGTGTGATACTAATAACCCAATTTAGATTAACCTATTATGTAGAGGACTGATGCATTGTAGGATTGGACATGTCAATACAAATGGAACCACATAGGGCATGCAGATGAATTGAGGACCCCACACCAACCCTCTCAGGGGATTCCAACGACTCTATCCAAGATGTCCTACTAAAGGGATTATAGTTATATGATTTGAAAACTATACTATACATACCATTAGGGAACATAAAAGGGAATGAAACCCCCACAAAAATTTTCCATTAATGTGAGAAGAAGGATTATAAGTCATCTAAGAAAGAGTACATGACGTGTAGAGGGTTTTCAAACTACACCCCTTGACCTCGTGTTCTACCTGTGTAAATGATCCATGTCATAAAACCATGTCATTTTAATAAGAGATGCCAAACATGTATAATGGGTTGTATACTGTGTCCCTACATCTGGGGTCTTATAGTGTACTCCAGACATGCCCCAATCCACAGTGTCCTCCCGTGTGTGCCTGCCTATGTTCGAGTACACAGGGTAGCTCGTGTACCTGATCTATGCCAAGCTATGTGAGGGAGTACATTCCATGTGAGAAACCCATTTAGTCCCCCTCATGTCTATGTACCTCCCATGTAATTTGTTGTGTTCATCCACGATGGACCCCACACCTTGTAGTTAGGGACTACTCGTCGTGGGTATAGAATTTTTCTAGATCCCATCTTCTTCCTCCCTCTTACCTCACTGATCTCCCAGATCTTGTTTAGGTGTTCTGTTCCCCTAAAAACACCAGATCCAATGCCTTTTCCCACCATAACACTACGTCGTTGGGATTCAGGCATTCAATCGGCTTCAAAAACGTGATCGTATCAGTTTTTCATTACTACTGATGAATGTAAATTTAGCAGCCACCATTGTTTGATCTTCTATCCCACCCACCAATGTACCACTTTCTATTCATTTTGATAATGGATCTAAAATTTTAGATCAGTACACCGAGAATCAAAGTCATAATGATTGATTGTTCACAAGGGTTTCAAATATGAGGAAGAAAGAAGAAATCATAATGAAGAATGGAATAATTGGGGGAGAGAATCAAAATAAAATCAAGAGGGAAGAACCTTGATCGATATATTTTTATATCTTGGTTGGTCTCCATTATAATGGTAGATTAATCAATATACAATTCAGATAAAAATGATTTAATAATCTAGATATACCCATAGAATAATCCCATCTTACAAATGAGATCGAATTATAAGCTAATATTTTCATGGATTATTTCACATTCACTGTAGGAATCAGGGATGTGAAATAAAATCAAAACAATGCATCCTACATTGATTCTAATCATTAGATGATGAAGAATGGTCACTGGTTCATTGTCGTTAGTGAGATATTCCAAGATTGGTGTGTGTTGATCTTTGATACGAGATATTTTTGTTCCTTGGGAGGAATCTCTAGAGGTTCATTCACAACATATCCAAATAATTATAGGGTTATGAAGCTATCGATCGATCAATTACATAGGGATTCTTTTAAAAATTAAATTATTGGATTTCTGCATAAAAAAATAATAATAAATTTTCTTAATTTATTTTATTCATGTAAGTTCCCATGGCCACATTCCACAATCGACCTGCACTAACCAATGTTAAGTTTCACCTACAGTAAATACATTATTTTGAATATAACAGTTCTACCATATTTCTGATCTAAGAACCTTCTTAAATGTTATTTCATTTTTTTACGAAAACCTCCCACATGTGCTATTTAATATTTCAATAAATTTAAACCATTTGTTCTAGGCACAACAGTCCTTGGAATCAGACATCTTCCTGGTTTCTGGTATATAAATTAATCCATAAAATATTTAAAAATAATACATGAAAAAATTATAGACATTAAATTATCTCCACATTAGGGATTTACGTCCTAGAAAATACAAAAAGGGATACTCAAATAGATGAGGGTATTGAGAAGGAATATGAGCCTCTCACTACCAATTTATCTCCTGGAGATTCCCATGGTGCCACCAGACATGAACCAAAGGGGTAAATCATCCAAAATGATAATCCCTTTCCAATAATTGTTCTCCGTTGAATACTGAGAATAATTAACATCATCCTCGATGTCCATATCGACCCATTCGATGATATATGATGGGTTGTGCAATTACCTCTTTAACTGCATCATGTGGAAGATGCCATGTACTTTATCTAACTACGTGGGTATATCTATGTGGTATTCCACCTCTCCAACTCTATGAAGTATATGAAAATGGTTGATTATCCTTAGATATAACTTTCTACCCCATCCAAATCTCTATAATTCACGTCAATGTGAAACCTGTATGAACACATGGAATCCTTCCTCGAACTCCAAAGGACTCTGTCGCCTATCATCATAAGACATATGATAGATCTGTGCATCATTTTTCTTATTTGGTATAATCTACACCTTCTTTATTGTATCTCAGACCAATTCAAAGCCCATGAGTGTTGATCATCTTGGCTCAGTCCAGTAAAGTGGGGACCTATAGGGTTGACCATACAAATCCTAGAATGGTTCCATAAAAATGGTGGAATGGTAGATGTTTTTATATGAAAACATCCCCAGTGGTAGGTGATATTACCAACTACAACCAAAGTCTAACATGTAAGCTCACAACATGTCCCCTAGAACCTGAACAGTTCATTCTATCTGGTCATCAGTTTGTGGGTGAAACACTATGCTCAAGCGTAACTGGGTCCCAAATGTCTTCTTAAATCCCTTTCACAACCGGTATGTACATATATAACCATGATTACAAACAATCATCCATGTAAATCCATGGAGTCGAACTATCTCTTTCTCATAGAGGTATCCCAAGATATTTCTTGAACTCTTCTCTTGTATAGCTAGAAAGTTGGATAACTTAGTGGATCGGTCAATGATCACATAGATGGCATCATGTCCCTTGAATGTACATTGTAAAACCTTTATTAAGTCTATTAATATCCCATACCACTTCCATTATATCAAAAAAAGGGGTTGAGCTAAACCCACACGAAATTTTTGATCACCCTTAACTTGCTGACAATTATGGCATTGAGAGACAAACTCTGAAACTTATTTCTTCATCTTTGGACAACAAAAGTGTCATCGGAGGTCCGGATACATATTTTAAAACCCTAGATGTACCTCCAATGGGGATGTATGAAACCCACTAAGAACCTCCCCCAAAATACCCTTGGTACCATCATGCTTCCTTTGAAAAGAATGATGTGCTCCCCACTATTAGAAAACCCATTAGTATCATGCCCTATGGATACTTGAGCATGTGAGGTCTCACATTCGGTATCCCCAAGCTGTTTATCCCTAACTTATTGTAGGAGTGGAGGGGTCATAACCATTGACTGGATGTAACTTTCTTCATCTCCATCCATAGATGATAAGTAGAACGAGTGAAACTGCTTTAATGCCTCATTCAGAAATTGTGAGCTGGATATCCTACTGAGTGAATTTGATACCAAGTTTTCCTTCCTATGAGTTTATAAATTATCGAAGTCATCGTACTAGAGAAACTCTATCCATCGGCTCTTTGTCAAGTTAATATCCATATAAGAGAAGATATAATTGAGTCTCTTGGGATCATAGTAGATGATAAATCCCTTGCCCATCGGGTAGTGTCACCACTATTTCAAGGAGAAGACTACAAATACTATCTGATGATAATAAGTTGCATAGTTCTGCTAATGTGGTCATAGCTGGTGTATTCCAATGGCAATCATCACACACCTCTGCATCAGAGCACAACCAAGCCCAGTTTTGGATGCATCATAGAATACTTCTTCCTTGACACCTACCTCTAGTAATCTCATGACATGAGTAATCATCAAACTTTTCCTCAACAGATGATAAGACTTGTTGCACTTATTTTTCCACATGACAGGATTTCCCATTTGGGTCACTTCTATAACATGTAATGTTATCCTAGAGAAATTATTTATGAATCTCTGAAAATAGCATGCCATCATAAGCAATCTCCACATTTCTACCATTCTCTAAGGTTGATCCCATGCTAACACTGCCTCGAACATAGCCAATTCTACTACCACTCCATCCGTTGAGAAATGTGTTCTAAAGAGTGGACTGCCTGAATCCATAACAATCACTTCGAGAGCATTCAAAAAAGATTGTTCTCTTGGTTTACATCTAGAAAAATCCTTAATTATCTTATGTGCTACTCCTATGATTCTATTTACATAATTATATCATCGATGAAAACTACCACAAAAAGATCAAAGTAAGGTTGAAAGATTAGGATCATGAGTCCCATAAACACTAATGGGGTGTTTTTCATGCCACGGGGCATCAAAAATTTCTCATAATGTCCATAATGAAATCTGAAGGACATCTTCAATATATCCTCATTCCTTACTCGTAGCCGGTGATATCCCAATCCAAAGTCAATATTTGAGAACCATCGGGCCCATTTTAGAAAATAAAATAGGTTATCAATACTCGATGGTGGATAATTGTTCTTCACGATAACCCAGTTCAATCACATGTAGTTCACAAAATATCTCATTCTCTCATATGACTTATTGTCATAAAAATGGGACTGCCTTGGGTAAAAAACTGGGTCTCACAAATCCCTTCATCTTCAAGTCATCTAACTACACTGTCAGCTCGTGAAGCATTGCGAGAGATATCTGATATACTGATGAAGAAAATTATTTCATATCAAGGTGTAGATCATTGAACGACTATATCTTTTAGCAAGGAGGTAAACATATAATATCTTTATAAAATACTTCTACATACTCTAGAACAGCTGTTGGAAACTGGAAACTCATAACACCCACTACACCAATGGTTAGGCTATCCAACTGATGAGCAACCGGCTTTACCCTCCTATGAATGTATCTATCCAGTGCTACTTGGGACTAATTTTCTCTGATAAAGGAAAACCTATTTCCATCATTATGGACCCACAACACCCTTTGATTAAAGCAGCCAAGCTGGGCATGGACTATAGATAACCGATTCATAATTAGAATGATTTCATAAGGACTCAGAGATGCTACCAATATATTTCAATAGAAAAAATCACCTCCAAGAGTCATGTCACACTTACAGCACATGTGAGCGATCTCTGTGTCTTTTCTAGTAAAAGTGTGCAAGCATAAGGGTCGAGTTAACGTTTCAACTGAAATATCAAAGATTCATACTAGATTTGTGATGAGAAATGGATGAATAATATCTATGTCTAGAAATACTACAATTAAAGGTTAAAAGACCCGTATAACACCCCAAATTATTCCTAGATCCCCTCGGTTATAGGCCGCGATCGCATGCAACAATCCCTGCTCCTGTCCTCTAGCTCCCTAATCCTGGCCCAACGCACATGGGGGTGGGGGTTATAATAAATCAAAATGTTGACCTCCTCATTATTCTCTCCCAACTCCTCTTCCACATTATCCTACCTAAAGATCATCCTTATCCTGTTGTTGTCTCTCCCTCAATGGTCCATACACAGTCTCCCTATCAGCAGTATGTCAGGTTGGGCAATCTTGAGTGAGTTTTCCCCTGACATCACATGAATTGCACCACATCTCTCTAGGATGACTGGACTCACCCTGTGAGCCTTGAACTATGGATCCTATTTCTTGGTACCTTCTCTTGAAATGTCTCCCACATCCTTGTCCTTAAGTATTACCACGAATTTGTGATGACAAGTTCTCTACTCCTCCATTCCCAATACTAACTATCACCAGCTGTACTTGCTCTGCCAAAAATATTTCAGCCACAAAATCCCACTAAATCACACCATCAAAAGTAAAAATTCATTGAGGGATAATACTTTATCGAAATCCTCTACACATAACTCGCTCATATGTACATGCCCGGAAGTAATAATCTCATACCATATCCCTCGAGTTCTTTGAATGGTTGATAAACCTCGATGAATCCTTAGCCACAATTATGTTGCCCATATAGAGCTGGTGAAGCTCCTTGATATGAATATACCTTATATTAAAAGGTTATAAATACTCTTTTAAAAGGGGATAAAACTATTTCCATGAAACAATATCATATTCATTAGAATGGGTAACCAAAATTCACCATATTCCTATTGAGTTGTGATGATGGTTCACCTAAAAGACCACTATTTGAGGCATCAGTGTCCTTACTAGATGGAAAAATCTGGTCACCACCTTAAACTAGTCCCCAAACAACTGTGGGAAGGGCTATCCATGGAAACTAAGGGGTCTCCACTACTGAAACTCATGAAACATGATCCTCTTGTGCACCTCATCCACTAGTACTATTGGTATAGTGTGCTTCTCTAAAGGTACCTGTATGACTGGTGCACCACCTAGTGGTAACATATGGGGAAATTGTCCCTATATCAAATCCTCATCATTGAGGTGGTAATCATTGTTATCAAGCTGCTAAATACCTACTGAATCCTTACGTGGATGCATCAGAGATGCATTGTTTAAATAAATCATAAGTACCGCGATAAATGAGTATAACAAGTTAGATGACTTAAGAAGGAGATGAAAACCATAACCGATTACTATATTATGCATGCACAATTATTTTCCCTAAAACTAGTTATATCATTTACCGAGTCGAAAAGTAGGTGATCGGAGTCCTGATGTATGGATATGTTAGTCACCACACCAACACTAGAGTCCCGGACCTAAAATCTAAACTCGAAACACTTAAAACTGGTTCTCCAACTTAATATCATAGACTCCCAATCCTAATGTAGAATCGACCTCTTCTAATGACACTCTGTCACAACCCTTCATAGTGGGGCCTGTGCTGTAACTCCCCAACCCCTCCTCTAATAGGCCATCAGCTGGTGATTATCACATGGGTATGAATACCAATATCATGGGAGGCATTTACTATGTACCTACACGCATACACACATCTCCAAGGCCACAAAATGATGAAATGTAAAAGACACTAAGTAACAAGTGCATGTATACGAGTATATACCAAAACCAAAGTACTATATAAATAATAGTAATGTATATAGGGACAAATATAAGCCCACTATAAGATGTATGTAACATGAGTCCAATATATAAGTAAAATGTACTGGGACTAGTGTTTGAATTCCGTGGTAACACACCTTGGTCTGTCCAATCTAACCACGCACCATCTAGTTCTATTTTTCCAAATAATCCATCAAAAGTACTATCTTCTTGCACAAGACACGACATATGTGGGAAAATCCTATGAATGGGAGAGCATAACAATACTAAGTAGGACACCCCAAAACAAAAAAAAATAATTCAACGAAGGAAAGTATAGTCATCTCCACATAGGTATATGTCTACAACACATATAATAATATCTAGATATACTAAAATCAATGCACATAGTCTAGAGGTATGTCACAACCTCTGTATACCTACTCCAGGAATTCATCTTGAAGGTTTCATGAAGCACTCATCCAAGAGAACACACTCTTGAGTTTGATATCACTAATGATAACCATATGAGAGGTACTTCTCATCAGGTACCATCATGGAAAAAATACACTAATAGAACTGAAGAGAATATGATACAGTAGATGAGAATCATAGTCATGCCCATGTGGTGATAGAAAAAACTCCATCTCTATTAACTATCTAAGTAAAGGATCGACACTCAGTAGGATTGGTCACATCAATACCAAGGATTTCACGTAGGGAATGAATATGAATAGATTATTCCACACATGGGCCTCTCAGGGGATTCTAGTAACTCTATCCATGAATTCTTTCTAAAGGGATCATAGTCCTAGAAAATGATACTATACTTACCTTCAAATAATAGATACTAGGAACAAACCCTAAGGAAAAATTTCCATGACACAGATATCAATGATTCAATTCCATGTAAGAATGAGTTGGTTGCATATAGAGGGATTACTTGTTGTGTCCCTTAAACCTAGATTATGCCCAAGTAAATGGATCATGTCATGAAAATATTTCATGTAAAATAAGGATACATGGGCTGTAGAAGGGGTGATATGCCATGTCTCTATACCTGGGGTTTACCTGTGTACTACATACATGTTCTAGTACATGGAGTCAACCCGTGTGTTCATGCCCATGTACCTGATCTAGGAGAAGCCATTTGGGGGAGTACAAACCATATAGGAATCCCGTGCACTACACCCCTTGTTCGTGCACATCCCAATGTACACGTAGAGTTCATAAATGTGGGATTACACACATTGTAGTCATAGGCTACATGCCGTGTGTATAAATATTTTCCAGAACCCATTTTCTTCCTCCTACCCGTGTTTTCAACCTCCCAGATCACATTCAAGTGTTTGGTTCTCCTCGATACTCCTGATCCAATGTTTTTTCCCACCTTAACACTGAATCGATAAGATTTTGGCCTTCAATGGGCTCAGAAAACTTGATCATATCCATTTTACATTACTGCTAATGTCTATGAATTCGGCACCCAATTTCATTTTATCTCTTTCTTCACCCACCATCACACCTCCATCGAGTCTTCCTGATGCAAGATCTATGCTGTCAGATCATTATGATGATAATAAAATTCACAAATATACATTTTCCACAATAGTTTCTAATACTAGTAATAATGAAGAACACATAATTAAGAATTCCATAATTGAGGGAGAAAAGCACAATCAAATCAAGAGGGATGACCCAAGATCGATATACATAGCTATCTTGGTTCACCATCATTATAACATTAATCAAATACATCTATAATTTTAATCACAATGATTTAATACTTCCTATAATCCTAAATAATAATCACATCCTGTAAATATGATCGAACTAAAGGCTAATGATTTTTTGATTAGTCTGTGGTCACTGTAGGAATTATGAATGAAAATGAAAAAAAAAATCATACATCAATTTGGATCATTCACTGATTAAGAATGGTCGCTGCATTGTTTCCATTGCTGAGATCATCCATGATTGGTGTGTGATAATATTTGGTCTATGATCTCATTGTTTTCTTGTATGAATCTCTAGAGGCTCCTTCCAAAAATCTTCATAGAATTCCAAGGTTATGAGGCAAACCCTAGAACTATTACATAGGGATACATTTAAAGTGAAAATATCTATGTATCTGATTCAAAAAAAATTATTTTATTTTATTCCCTTAAGTGTCTGTGATGACATTCCATAATCGACCACTTTTGACCAATGTTAGTTCGTGGTTAGGGTAAAGCCACTATTTTGAATGCAATAGTGCCAGTAGATTTCTGATCTAGGCATTCACAAAGTTGTTATTTTACTTATTCTGGATAACTGCATGCATAAGCTATTTAGTATTATAATATTTTCAATCATTTATTTTTGGAACATTAGTCCTCGAAATCATACTTTGTCTCAGGGATTGGTCTCAAAATTAATCCATATTATATTTAAAAATAATATATAAAAAATCAGGGAAATTACTTTTATTGATATTATTTAATTATTCATAGAAAATATAATTAAAAGAAGAAATAAACACTGTCATGAAATGATTTTGAAACTATAATTTAAATTCAAGACATAAAATTTTTTTAAAAATATTTTAAACATTAATTTATTAATTGAATTAAATTAAATTAAAATAAATGATATTAAACAATACTAGAGAAATATATAATTCTAAACTGAAACTAAATTAAAGTAATTATAGTGGTACCAACAAAAAAACCCACATCAAGGTAATCTGAATGAATTGCAAACATATATTATTGTATATATATATTACCCACCACTACTTTATATTAAAAATATATTATCATAATTGGAATATTTGAGTCATCCAATACAATATTTTGGTCAACACTAATTGGGTTTCAATGGTGTCAATTTTTTCCTCACCATCATGGAAAATATATATTGGGATTACCATAATAATGACACCCCAAACCATTCTCAGATTATATTTCACATGCAAATTTTTTTTCCGTTGATTAAAAATTAATGGCTTATCAGCAGTGAGGAAGAATGTCTTGTCAATAAATCTGAATCCATAGTCATTAATAAATATACCATGTCAGGTTATTGAATCATACCATTTACATTTCATCATAGTGACACAACCACAAGATTAATAATTCAATAAAACTATTTTATCAACAAGTCCATAATATAATATATTTTCATATTGAGGCCATATATAAGATACAATGTCATAGTAGTATGTAATTTCAATTAATATAACTCCATTATAATGTTTCCTTATTTTCACTCCTTGATCTGTTGTAACAAATTTAGCCCCATTGATTATTAATGATATTCATTCATGAACAAAAGAATTGGAGCCAAATCCCAAATCTATTAACACTTGATAGATGGAGTAAATAGGTAAAATCAATACCTGAAATATATATAAATAATAAAATTAAATAATTATTTAGATTTTAGTTTTATTAATTTAATTTTCATACCATTGATTTCAACCAAGAAGGAAAATATTTTCCCGGAAAATAATCTCTCCTTGTCAAAGGAAAAGAACAATGAACCATAAAAACAATTTATATATGTTCTCTATAAAATGATAATAAAATTTAATGGTATAATTTAAGTGACATAGTATAATAAAACATATAAATATTCAAATTATATACATGACAAAGCCATTAAACAAACCACAGTTAAAGAAGACTCTTTGATGTTGCATATCTTGTTATTCAAGGGTCAATTTAGCCAATGTGTCTGACATAGGAATTCATCTAGTTTGGGGATGTGATGAAAATGAGGGATAAATTTCCTCATACTACACATCTTTATTTCTCATTGGCCGGTTATGTCTTGTACTCAAATCAAACATATAAATCTAACAATGATTTATATATTCTTGAGCCAGATAACCCCTCACAATTGAACGTTCAAGATGATTATTATTTAAGACATAAGATTTCATTGTGAACATAATTCTTTCAGTAGGATTCGTCCACTGAAAATGAATGGGCCACCGAAAAAGTGATTCAATTATAAAATGAAATATTAAATGCTACATGAAATTGAAAAATGATGGGGTAATTTTTTCCAAGTCACAAAAAATTAATGGTGCCTCTTTCTTAATTTTTAACACAAAGACTTGGATAAAAAATAATGATAATGGTCTCTAAAAATTGAAGAAGAAAATCATTCTCACTCTTACATTATTTGATTGTAAACGTTCGATTTAAATTGAAATCAATTCACGAAGAAGGATGTGATAATCATATGTTTTTAGGGATTCTAGTTTCAACTCACTTTTCCAAAATCATTTAGATATCTCATTGGGATAACAATTAAAAAACATGATATTGTTCAATACTTCCAGAAATTTATTTTTCTCTAAATGTTTCATCACATAATAATCAAAAGAAACATTCCATATGTTTTAACTAATACACAAAAGATGCATTTGTAGCCGAATAACCTAATCCAACAAGTCCTGGTCAGATCAGATGTCAAATTTTAACTGACACATAATATTTTGAAGAATAGATAAAAAATTAACAGATTTTTTTTTGAATTTTCATTATATCAAATCAATGACATAAAAAATTAGAGGGAAAATATTAAAACTCAAGAAAGATAATTTTTATTTTCCATCAATAATTTGATTCAGTGTTAATAGACTTCATCTTTATAATTTCATTTGACCATTCGCTAAAGATAAATTGAAATATTTTAATTCATTAATCAAATAAGTTTGTAAAATACAATGAAGAAACTGTTCGATGTTTGTTGTATTATCAAGACTCTATATATTCTTCCTATATTGATGATCCTTTGGAAAGAACTATTAATTCCCTATAAAACAGAAACTATGATGTAATTTAAGTCTTATTTATCATTTATTATTTATAAAAATAGGACACAATAACTTTATCTTTATGTTACATCAAGATATCATTGAATAATCACAGAAATCAATTTTCGTACATTGAATGGAATCAATGATCTAAAATATATTTTTTAAGAAGAATTAAATTTGAGAATACCAATATCCCAAAAGTTGTTTTAACTACTTTATTAATGGTTCAAGTCGATGTCTATATCAATACTAGGATGAGAAGGAATATATATTAATATAATCAATAAATGGATATTTTTATCATAAACAACCATAGAGGAATATTACAAATGCGAATAAAAATTGTCCACGTGTTGTGAGCGGTAAGCATATGAAAAAATAGTTTAACAACATAATAGGATAAACCCAATCTGGCATTACACACTTTAGCTAAAAAATTGGGATTTCTTGCATCACATTTTCACCATACTGATCCATCTACAGCATAAATTATATTTTCATAATCTTTAATCCTCTCAATATCATTTCATCATATATTGGTTGATATTTTTGTAGACATGAATATGTTTTGATGCCTAAGAATCAAGGGAAAGTTTCACATGTCTTTCTAAAAAATATTAGATGGTAATCCATATGCATTTTCCTTCTATTGAGATATACCACATTCTTTATAGACATTAAGGCATACTATTTACTCCCAAAATAAACTACAATATTTCATACAAGAATATATTTTATTAGTTGAAAATATGAGCTACTTAATTAAATTACTTTCCCAATGTTGATTTGGGTGCATATTTACACCATCCGGATAAAATTCCTTGAAAAGGTAATATTATAATCAATATAAGTATTATAAATTCCATTCCATTTATTTCTATGATATAGACAAAATTAAAATTCTAATTTTTTCATTTTAGTACACTCTTGATATACATGAGTTCTAGAATCATACATTAATTTTTTCACTCTCTCATCATCATCATCATCATTATTTTCCTCATGTGTATTGATATCATTGTTTTCTTCCACTAGAATACTATCTATCTCATGGTGATGCAAAAATGGAAATCAATCAAACATCAAATTTTTTGCACCACTCTTTTTTTTTCATTCATGAACAAAATTTGATTCTCTTATATCTCCATTGAGATGCCAAATATTGTAACATCACAAGTAAGTAATTATTAATAGATATTTTTATCTATGTCTATTAATGATTAAGATAGTGTTATAGAGGCTTAAAATGAAAATAAATACAATCTTATGCATGGAATACACTAATATTCTTAAAAGATTGTTTTACTGCCTTTTGATGGCAAACCATTTTTGAATATATATTTTGACAATTTTATAAACTATGTTTGTCAAAATAAACTTATCCTTTATGATTGGGACATCAAAATTTACCTTGTGTGAATTTTTGGTATTTTTCTGACAATGTTCATTTTTAATGAATAGTGAAAAATACTGCATTTTACATCAAAACTGTTTTTTTAATATAATTTATTTATATGATTAGATTATGTTTTGAATTGGTTTTGAAGTAAAATTAGAATATATTTTTACCATTTTATCCAATGGTGGTCATTGGAATCAATTTCACTTTGAAATTAGACTTAAACTGGTGTCAATCTTTTGATACATATTGTTTTGTAAAAACACGCTATTTGCTCTGGCAGCGGGAATTAATTATTAAATTAATTAATGTGACTTATATTATTTGAATTTTTTAAAATAGACTTCATTTTTGAATTCTGAATATCAAATATATCTTAGGGTGAATTTTTGGTAATTTTCTGAAAAACTTCAATTTTTGATGAATAGTGAAACCACTAAGTGGTAATCAAGCAAACTGATTTTTCAGTTAAATGAAAGTTTACCACTAATGTGTATTGAATTTTGAAAATCCGACATAAATGGTTGTCATTAAGAAGTAAAATGTGGTTCAATGAGATTAAATTTTTTTGGTGAATAGTAACTTATTAAGTTTTTAATCGCGATTAGTGGTAATTAGTGTAGTTTAAGGTATAAATAATGCTTTAATAATATGAAATGACCTAGACACATGTACCAACCTTATTGGTTGTGTCATTTCCGACCCAGACAAGCCATGGGTCAACTTGGGGACCCCATGGAGACACTTTGGTTTGGAAATGACATAAATAACGTTTTATTAAATGTTAAAGTAAAAATGACACAAACAAGAGACGTTTTACGAAAACAATTTTTACATGGGGTTATAAAGATCATATTTTTTATTATAAATAGTCTTTGTAAATCTAAAAAGATTTCCTACATCATAGTATTTTTTTTATGATTTTTAGACATTAAATAAATTAAATTATTTATGACATAATAATGATGCAGCGATGACATCATTATTTGACGATTTAAATAAAATGGAAAGATAATGTAAAATCTATGAACTACACATGTCCAAAACCAATTGGATGAGTGGATTACGAACCCTTCTCACCTTATCAACTAATTATATCAATGTGGGACCTTTTAAAACCGAAAAACATTTTCAAATAAAGTAATATTTCTTTACTTTCCAAAAGTGCCCCTCCTCTCCTCTTATAAAAGGCCCCCACCTCTACCTCATTTCACACACTCATCAATCCTTTGGCTCGGCCAACCCCTGCCCATTTAATCTCTCCAAATCCCTATCCTCATCCTAGAGGACTCCCTTTGGGCAGAATTCTTTCAAAGGAAGCCTTTAGGATCAACTCAAAAGGAGTTACACTTTTAATGGTAATTCATTCTCTCATGTTCATTTGTTTTATTTTGCTTCTCCAACCCCCTAAACTCTTTTTATTTACTCCTTTTGTAACCACAACAGTATATTCAATATACTAGGATGATGTTATAAGATTTATTTGAGCTACACTCTCACACAACTACATCAAATGGTTAAAGAAAATACAGTTTCCGTGGATGGCGAAATTCTGCCTCCCGAAACGATGATTGTTCAAAACTCATTTAACACCTTCAAAGGTGGCCATTATGATGTCAATATTTTTATATATGATATATAATATGTTTATGTTTTCCTTAATCTTCTGTTTTTTCATTTTGGGCGTACCTTTATGGTTTCCATTATGGGTAAACACGATATCTTCATTTTAGGAAGTGCGGACTACCGCCCCCTCAAAGTGATTTGATTCATTAAATACCATATGTGGGTCATATAAAGGATGGAACTATGATATTATATATTATATTATACTGGAATTATAATATACCTTTATATCATTATGATTCCATTCTATAAAATATGAAATAGAAATGAAAGTAGCGTTCATGCGTACGTACGGCTTACCGTCTCCATGAACGGTGCATTTCATTTATTACCTCTAAATGATTATGTAATATTATAAATGCATGTATGTACTGGATATATATGACATATATGATATCTACATCATGAATACCATTCTGGATAAAATGAACCTTTGACCAAATTAACAACATGTAAGTGTAATAAGTCTATTTTTGACTTAAGAACCAAATACCGACAAAATGAACATTATTAACTTAACTGATTACATGATGTTCATAACATGGTATAAAAGGAATAATGAACTTGAAAAAGATTCATAAGAAAGTAGAGATTAACTCAAGTTTATTATTCAGGAGATTAAAGAACGGTCGGGTCAAGTCGGATACGAGGTATGGGACTTCGTCTCAATCTCCTTTCGTTGAGGCATATTTTATTTTATACACAACTTTCTTTTATACGGTGTATAAGCCCCTTTGACTTTTACGTTTATTCAAAAGGAATCTTTTTTATACGAAGCGTTTACTAAACGACAAAAGGGAATATTTTTGTCGTACGTATGCGGCGACAACGACTTCTCCGCCGTCGTGACCGTTATTTGAGTTTCGGCTTCCTCTACAAGCCATACCTTCTTTTTAAAAGAAAAATAAATACCATGTTTTAATTTTCTTTTATTTTAGTATTGAAAATGGTTTTCATAATGTTTTTATATCAATGTGTTGTATTGATATCTCGTGATTGAAATGTGGAAATTTTATGTTTCCTTTATGCATGTTTTATGTGATATGATTATGTTATGGTTCTTGGGCATTATTATGAAGACGGGTGGTTCCGTGATAAACTAAGGGCGGGTGAGCCCGTTATAGCTCTCCAATGCATTTGGTAACGCGAAGGAGTGAAACGTTAAGGTTTCTCCGAAGAGATTTTAGGGAATATACTGTGATGGGTATTCCAAATGTAACCAAGAGGGTTACTCCCTACGTAAGGATGTTATGAATGCCTCAAGTTACCTTTATGTCTTATGATTTCTATGATTTATTCATGATTTTATGAGGTATATTAAAGTGCCTATGTTTTATGGGTAAAGTATGATTTCATTCTTATGTATATATGAACTCATGTTTCCTTTCCATGTTTTTATAACCCATACTGAGCTTTTTATGCTCATCCCAAGTTTTTTTTGAAATGTTTTTCATAGGTGAAGGGAAAGGTACATGATATGATGATAGTGTCAAGGAAGTGTCAAGAAATAATCCATGTTTTATTTGAAATGTGTTTCCATTGATGGGAATGAAGAATACTATCTTTATGTAACCACTTTGTTTATATGTGGAATGTAATGCAAGTTTTATGATCTAATTCTCTAAAACTCTAAACCCGAAAAGATCCTCAATGTGTAATCTTGTAATAATTCAAGATTAAGTAAGGTTTAAGGCTGGGGACTTATAGTTGGTATCAAAGGTCGGTTTAGATAACTTTATGAGTTAGAATTCTATTAAATGATTATCCAAAAATATTTTTTTTCGAAATGATATAGCATTTAAAGATTACCATGTTGCTTCATCTAAGACATGTTTGTTCAGAATGGTTTTCCCCAGAGGAAACAGGGAAGCTGTTCTAGGAAGGCATACAGAAGGAAATAACCTTCTGAATCAGCATCCAGAAATGGTTGGAATTGGAACTGAACAGTTTGTTGTAGTAATGGCGCAGTTGACTCAAGCGATAAATGGCGGTGGTATCCATGCACGAGATCAGCCAGAACAACCGCAGAGGAACATGTCAGTGGTGGAACATTTCATGAGGCAACATCCACCATCATTCAGAGGATTATCTGACCTTGTGCTAGCTGGAGGGTGGATTAAAGCACTGGAGAAGATTTTTGATGTCATGGGGTGTTCAGACAATCAAAAGGTTAGTCTTGCTATTT
This sequence comes from Viscum album, assembly GCA_963277665.1. Taxonomy (NCBI): domain Eukaryota; kingdom Viridiplantae; phylum Streptophyta; class Magnoliopsida; order Santalales; family Viscaceae; genus Viscum; species Viscum album. The sequence continues at coordinate 1,590,305,487 of OY728131.1, forward strand.
ACCGTTTGGAGGGTGAAGCAGATCAGTGGTGGTCTATGGTTAAAAATATCAGGGACGCCGATGAGATTGATGCTCTTGACTGGGATGAATTCAAAGGTATGTTTCTTGAGAAGTATTTACCTAAGACTGTTCGACTTAGGATGGAAAAGAAATTCTTGGAATTGAGGCAAGACGAAGACTCAGTGGCTGCCTATGAAGAAAGGTTCACTCGATTGGCAAGGTATGCTCCAAATTTTATCCGGGACCTTGATAGTAAAATCAATCGTTTTTACTCAGGATTAAAGCCAAAATATCGAAGGGCATTAGCTTCTCGCGAGTTTAAAAGTTATGTAAATCTTGTTCGATGTGCTGAGAAGGTGGAAATGGAGTTTGCCGATGACCAAGTTTTCTATAACAACCAGTAGAAGAAGAGACTGAGGTGGCAGGAGAAAGGTAAGAATTATTCAAAAAAGTCTGATGGTAAGAGAACTAAGTTTCCAGTTTGTGATAAATGTGGCAAAAGGCATGCTGGGGAATGCCTTCTGAATTCTGGGAAGTGCTACCGATGTGGTAATATGGGACATAAGGCTCGTGATTGCACTGAAAAGGATCAAGGTGAAGGTAAGAACAAATTTCATTTACAGTTAGTGAAATGTTATAAGTGCAATGAGATGGGTCACTATGCAAACGAGTGTCCGACAAAGAGCTTGAGTGATGGGAAGCAGTTAGACTACAAGCAGAAAGGGGTGGTGAAATCCTTTGCAACTACTTCAGCAGATGTCGGGCCATCAAATGAAGTTGTATCAGGTACTTTGTTTGTTTTTTCAGATTATGCCAGTGTGTTGTTTGATTCGGGGTCTACACATTCTTTCATCTCTGAAACCTTTTCTAGTAAAATGGGAATACCATCTCAAGAAATGACTCCTGAACTTTTGGTAAAAGCACCTGGGGGAAGTGTCGAGGCAAAAAGAATTTATAAGAATCTTCCTATCCTTATCTGTGGAAAGAACCTACTTGAAAACCTTATTATTCTACCTCTAGTAGAGTTTGATGTTATCCTGGGTATGGATTGGCTCTCTATTTACCATGCTAAGATTGACTGTAGAGCTAAAGAAGTTTCTTTTCAGAAAGACTTTCAGTTTGTTTACAAGAATGAGCCCTTACTTTTGATAACATATCAAGAGGCTGGGAAACTTGTAAAATATGGAAATGAATGTTACCTTGCACACGTCGTTGAAAATAAAGGAACTATTCAGATTAATGATGTGCCAGTGGTAAATGAGTATCCTGATGTTTTTCCTGATGAGTTGCCTGGAATAATACCAGATCGAGAAGTTGAGTTTACTGTTGACTTAGTTCCTGATGCTAAGCCAATTTACAAACCCCCTTATCGAATGACACAAATTGAACTTTTAGAGTTGAAGGAGCCATTGCAAGATTTATTAGAGAAAGGTTTCATTAGACCTAGCACATCACCATGGGGTGCTCCTGTTTTATTTGTTAAAAAGAAAGATGGTTCTATGAGACTTTGCATTGATTATAGAGCCTTGAATAATATCACTGTTAAGAAGAAATATCCTTTGCCTCATATCGATGATTTGTTTGATCAGCTCCAAGGAGCTCAGTTTTTTTTCAAAGATTGACTTGAGATCGTGGTACCATCAGCTGAAGGTAAAGGAGGCAGATATTCTGAAGACCGCGTTCCGTACGAGATATGGCCATTATGAATTTGTAGTAATTCCTTTTGGGATAACCAATGCACCTGCTATATTCATGGACTTAATGAATAGAATTTTCCATTAGTTCTTGGATAAGTTTGTGGTGGTTTTCAATGATGATATTTTGGTGTTTTCTAAAAGTAAAGAGGAGCATGAAAAACATTTAAGGGTTATCTTGAAAACCTTAAAAGAAAAGAAAATGTATGGGAAATTCAGCAAGTGTGAGTTTTGGTTGCAACAAATTTCTTTCCTTGGTCACATTGTTTCTAAAGATGGAATAAATGTTGATCCTGCAAAAACAAAAGTTGTGGAAGAATGGCCAAGACCCACAAATGTAACTGAGATTAGTAGCTTCCTTGGTTTGGCGGGCTATTACCGAAGGTTTGTTAGAAATTTTTCACGGTTATCTAGTCCAATGACTAAGCTAACTCGGAAGGGTGTTAAGTTTATCTGGACAAAAGAATGTGATGATTGTTTTCTGGAATTGAAAAGAAGATTGGTGAATGCTCCAGTTTTGGCACTACCTTACAGGAATGGTGAGTTTGTTATATACAGTGATGCTTCCTTGAAAGGACTTGGTTGCGTCCTAATGCAGAATGATCAGGTAATTGCTCATGCTTCACGACAGTTGAAAACTCATGAGGGAAATTACCCTACACATGATTTGGAATTAGCTGCTGTTGTTTTTGATTTAAAAATTTGGAGGCATCATTTGTATGGAGTAAAGTGTGAAATATATACCGATCACAAAAGTTTAAAGTATATATTCACTCAAAAAGAGTTAAACATGAGACAGAGGAGATGGCTGGAATTAATCAAGGATTATGATTGTACAATTCATTACCATCCGGGAAAAGCAAATAAAGTGGCTGATGCTTTGAGTCGAAAAAGTAATGATTCATTAACAATGTTGCGGTTGGAACGTGATCCGTTGGTTAAGGATTTGATGAACTTTGGCATAGAAGTTGTTTTTGCAGGAAGTCCTTTTGTTTTGTTTTAGGTATCAGTGAGATCTTCTCTATCCGATAGAATCAAGCAAGCACAGAAGCAAGACAGTGAGTTGCAGAAAAAGGTAGAGCTGGTTCAGAAAGGTAAGTTGCCTGAATTCAACATTGATAGTGATTGTGTTTTGAGATTTGGGAAGAGATTGTGTGTGCCTTGTGATTCATAGTTGAAGAGAGAGCTGTTATGTGAAGCTCATAGTTCTCCGTTTTCAGTTCATCCGGGCAGTACTAAGATGTATAGAGATCTGCGGGAGTATTACTGGTGGGATGGAATGAAAAGAGATATTGCTGATTTTACTGTGTAGTGTTTGACTTGTCAGCAGGTTAAAGTAGAGCAGCAGTTACCGAAAGGGATGCTTCAGCCTTTACCAGTGCCAGAGTGGAAATGGGAGAATATATCCATGGACTTTGTTGTTGGATTACCGAAGACATCTCTAGGTAATAATGCAATCTGGGTTATTGTTGATTGCTTGACCAAATCTGCTCATTTCATTGCTATACGAGATACTTTCTCTCCTGATAAACTTTCCCGTTTATATCTTAAAGAGATAGTCAGGTTACATGGAGTTCCTCTCTCCATTGTATCAGATCGTGATCCCAGGTTTACTTATAACTTTTGGAAAGGCCTTCAGAAGTCGTTGGGTACTGAATTAAATTTTAGTACAGCTTTTCATCCTCAATCAGATGGGCAGTCAGAACGAACAATTCAGACCTTGGAGGATATGCTACGAGCTTGTTCTATGGATTATCAGGGAAGTTGGGACCAACATCTTTCTTTGGTTGAGTTTTCATATAATAACAGTTTTCATTCCAGTATACAGATGGCACCATTTTAGGCATTATATGGGAAGCGGTGTCGAACTCCAGCTTTCTAGGATGAAGTGGGTGAAAGGAAGTTGATGGGACCAGAATTGGTAGAAGAGATGGAAGAAAAAGTTCAGTTGATTCAGAAATACATGAGAACAGCTCAGAGTAGGCAAAAGAGTTATGCGGATAACCGGAGGAAGGATCTATCTTTCGAGGTAGGTGATCATGTTTTTCTCAAGGTTTCTCCTTGGAAAAGTGTGATGAGATTTAGTAATAAAGGAAAGTTGAGTACAAGGTTTGTTGGACCATACGAAATTCTGGAGAGAGTTGGATCAGTTGCATACCGAGTGGCTTTAACTCCGAGTTTATCTCAGGTACACAATGTTTTTCACGTTTCGATATTGAGAAAGTATATGCCAGATCCATCTCATGTTTTGAGTCCAGAGGTAGTTCAACTGGAAGAGAACCTATCTTATGAGGAACAACCGGTCCAGATTCTTGACCATAGGGAGAAAGTGTTACGGAATAAGGTGATTAAGCAGGTAACGGTTTTGTGGAAAAACCACATGATTGAAGAGGCAACATGGGAATATGAAAATGCAATGAGGGATAAGTACCCCCATTTATTCGATAAGTAAATAAATTGCGGGGACGCAATTTTCTAAAGGGGGGAAGGATGTAACATCCCAAGTAAGTAATGAATAATAGATATTTTTATCTATGTCTATTAATGATTAATATAGTGTTATAGAGTCTTAAAATGAAAATAAATACAATCTTATGCATGGAATACACTAATATTCTTAAAAGATTGTTTTACTGCCTTTTGATGGAAAACCATTTTTGAATCTATATTTTGACAATTTTATAAACTATTTTTGTCAAAATAAACTTATCCTTTATGATTGGGACATAAAAATTTACCTTGTGTGAATTTTTGGTATTTTACTGACAATGTTCATTTTTTAATGAATAGTGAAAAATACTGCATTTTACATCAAAACTGTTTTTTTAATATAATTTATTTATATGATTAGATTATGTTTTGAATTGGGTTTGAAGTAAAATTAGAATATATTATTACCATTTTATCCAATGGCGGTCATTGGAATCAATTTCACTTTGAAATTAGACTTAAACTGGTGTCAATCTTTTGATACTTATTGTTTTGTAAAAACAGGCTATTTGCTCTGGCAGCGGGAATTAATTATTAAATTAATTAATGTGACTTATATGATTTTAATTTTGTAAAATAGACTTCATTTTTTAATTCTGAATATCAAATATAGCTTAGGGTGAATTTTTGGTAATTTTCTGAAAAACTTCAATTTTTGATGAATAGTGAAACCACTAAGTGGTAATCAAGCAAACTGATTTTTCAGTTAAATGAAAGCTTACCACTAATGTGTATTGAATTATGAAAATCCGACATACATGGTTGTCATTAAGAAGTAAAATGTGGTTCAATGAGATTAAAATAATTTTTTGGTGAATAGTAACTTATTAAGTTTTTAATCGCGATTAGTGGTAATTAGTGTAGTTTAAGGTATAAATAATTCTTTAATAATATGAAATGACCTAGAAACATGTCCCAACCTTATTGGTTGTGTCATGGCCGACCAAGACAAGCCATGGGTCAACTTGGGGACCCCATGGAGACACTTTGGTTTGGAAAGGACATAAATAACTTTTTATTAAATGTTAACGTAAAAATGACACAAACAAGAGACGTTTTACGAAAACAATTTTTACATGGGGTTATAAAGATCATATTTTTGATTATAAATAGTATTTGGAAATATAAAAATATTTCCTACATCATAGTATTTTTTTTTATGATTTTTAGACATTAAATAAATTAAATTATTTATGATATAATAATGATGCAGCGATGACTTCATTATTTGACGATTTAAATAAAATGGAAAGATAATGTAAAATCTATGAACTACACATGTCCAAAACCAATTGTATGAGTGGATTTAGAACCCTTATCACCTTATCAACGAATTATATCAATGTGGGACATTTTAAAACCGAAAAACATTTTCAAATAAAGTAATATTTCTTTACTTTCCAAAAGTGCCCCTCCTCTCCTCTTATAAAAGGCCCCCACCTCTACCTCATTTCACACACTCCTAAAGCCTTTGGCTCGGCCAACCCCTGCCCATTTACTCTCTCCACATCCCTCTCCTCATCCTAGAGGATTCACTTTGGGCATAATCCTTTCAAAGGAAGCCTTTAGGCTCAACTCAAAAGGAGTTACACTTTTAAAGGTAATTCATTCTCTCAAGTTCATTTGTTTTATTTTGCTTCTACAACCCCCTAAACTCTTTTTATTTACTCCTTTTGTAACATAAACAGTATATTCAATATACTAGGATGTTTTTATAAGATTTATTTGAGCTACACTCTCACACAACTACATCAAATGGTTAAAGAACATACAGTTTCCGTTGATGGCGAAATTCTGCCTCCCGAAAAGATGATTGTTCAAAACTCATTTAACACCTTCAAAGGTGGCCATTATGATGTCACTATTTTTATATATGATATATAATATGTTTATGTTTTCCTTAAGCTTCTGTTTTTTTCATTTTGGGCATACCTTTATGGTTTCCATTATGGGTAAACACGATATCATCATTTTAGGAAGTGCGGACTACCGCCCCCTCAAAGTGATTTGATTCGTTAAATACCATATGTGGGACATATAAAGGATGGAACTATGATATTATATATGATATTATACTGGAATTATAATATACCTTTATATCATTATGATTCCATTCTATAAAATATGAAATAGAAATGAAAGTAGCGTTCATGCGTACGTACGGCTTACCGTCTCCATGAACGGTGCATTTCATTTCTTACCTCTAAATGATTATGTAATATTATAAATGCATGTATGTACTGGATATATATGACATATATGATATCTACATCATGAATACCATTATGGATAAAATTAAACTTTGACCAAATTAACAACATGTAAGTGTAATAAGTCTATTTTTGACTTAAGAACCAAATACCGACAAAATGAACATTATTAACTTAACTGATTACATGATGTTCATAACATGGTATAAAAGGAATAATGAACATGAAAAAGATTCATAAGCAAGTAGAGATTAACTCATGTTTATTATTCAGGAGATTAAAGAACGGTCAGGTCAAGTCGGATACGAGGTATGGGACTTCGTCTCAATCTCCTTTCGTTGAGGCATATTTTATTTTATACACAACTTTCTTTTATACGGTGTATAAACCCCTTTGACTTTTACGTTTATTAAAAAGGAATCTTTTTTATACGAAGCGTTTAATAAACGACAAAAGGGAATGTTTTTGTCGTACGTATGCGGCGACAACGACTTCTCCGCCGTCGTGACCGTTATTTGAGTTTCGGCTTCCTCTACAAGACATACCTTCTTTTTAAAAGAAAAATAAATACCATGTTTTACTTTTCTTTTATTTTAGTATTGAAAATGGTTTTCAAAATGTTTTTATATCAATGTGTTGTATTGATATCTCGTGATTGAAATGTGGAAATTTTATGTTTCCTTTATGCATGTTTTATGTGATATGATTATGTTATGGTTCTTGGGCATTATTATGAAGACGGGTGGTTCCTTGATAAACTAAGGGCAGGTGAGCCTGTTATAGCTCTCCAATGCATTGGGTAACGCGAAGGAGTGAAACGTTAAGGTTTCTCCGAAGAGATTTTAGGGAATATACTGTGATGGGTATTCCAAATGTAACCAAGAGGGTTACTCCCTACGTAAGGATGTTATGAATGCCTCAAGTTACCTTTATGTCTTATGATTTCTATGATTTATTCATGATTTTATGAGGTATGTTAAAGTGCCTATGTTTTATGGGTAAAGTATGATTTCATTCTTATGTATATATGAACTCATGTTTCCTTTCCATGTTTTTATAACCCATACTGAGCTTTTTATGCTCATCCCAAGTTTTTTTTTTGAAATGTTTTTCACAGGTCAAGGGAAAGGTACATGATATGATGATAGTGTCAGGGAAGTGTCAAGAAATAATCCATGTTTTATTTTAAATGTGTTTCCATTGATGGGAATGAAGAATACTATCTTTATGTAACCACTTTGTTTATATGTGGAATGTAATGCAAGTTTTTTGATCTAATTCTCTAAAACTCTAAACCCGAAAAGATCCTCAATGTGTAATCTTGTAATAACTCAAGATTAAGTAAGGTTTAAGGCTGGGGCCTTAGAAATATAATAGTTTTTTTTAAATACAAAATTTTTATATGATAGATAACTTCTTCCGATCAAAACCATGGTCTTAAAAAATAGTTATAACATGGAAATTATATACGACCTCTATCAAAACAATTATTAAATTAAAAATATAAAAAATTATCCAAATGCTTTTGAAATTCCTTTGTACTACAATTGGTATGATATATACCTATTATATCAATTATATTATAGAGAAATGAAGTTATATTCAAATCAACAATGTAAAACATAATTTAAAAATTCATTAAAACCAATTTAAATATTTATTTCATCAAAGCATGCTAGTAGTTGGAAAAACAAAAAAAATAGAAACAATACATTTTATAAGTAATTCCTACAAATAACGAACCCAAAAAGTATAAGACATGGAATGAGAAACAACGATTTCACAATCTAATTAAATGAAAATATCATTATGAAAGTGTTTTTTTATCTTACATGTTTTTAATATGAAATTAATCCAGTTAAATACACTTGTATTTATGATGGAAAACATTTATAGAAGAATAAAAACAATGTTTCACCCAACATCAAAACCAAAAAACATGGTATAATAATATTATCTAAATTATACCATAATCGATATAAACATAAATAAAAAACGATTCCTAATATCATATAATCAATGATTCATAAAATAAAAATATATATATCAAAAAATAGATAAAGTATATGGGAGCCTGAAGATGAATGATATATGAAATGGAAAGGTGTATATGGAATTAAGTCACTTTAATATAATCATATTCAGAAAGGGTAAATTGGGCTGTGTCAAAGAAACATAATCTTATCTAATAGGGTGTTAACATATCTAAATACCAATCACTAGATTTAGAACCTATTCTTCACTAGCATTGATACTATATTAGGGTGTCTTTGTCAATATTATACCCCCTTTTATATTGTTAATAATACGGTAATAAACATAAATATTTCTACTACACTGACTATAATGCTATAATGATATCCAAATTCAACGAAATTAAAATTATATTGTAGAGGAAATTAAATAACATCAAAAGGATGAAAAATTGTATACTATTCATGATGAAAGTGACTATTATAGAATACTTCTATCTATATGATCAAAGAACAATTCATATCAAAATAAAAAACAAAGACATAATCATATAAATCCAAAAAGGTGTACGTATTGGAATAAATAACAACTAAGGAATACTAGAAAAAAAATTATTTCTTATTTAGAGAAGTATTATAATTTTAGAACATAATTAAGGATAACATTTATTTTTTAAATGTTTTTATTTAAGTTTATAATTACTTATATTGTTCTAATACGAGGAAAATATATTTTACATGATGTTTTATTTCAACATAATAAGTATTTAATTTATGGAATATATGTCAAGAAGAATTATTTAAACCATTCTATAACACTTTATGAAACCCATCCATTACATCACCACTAATAAAACCTATTAATTGAGGAAAAGTGTTGTTATGTGTTTTTTAATTCAATCAACATGTATTGAAAATAAATGGATAACTAATCAATAAATACAAAATTAACTAATGAATAATTCATAACAAATTAATATTATTTACTAAATAGTTAATAAAAATATGTGAAACTAAGGGTTATGGAATTAAATTTTGCTTAAATACCTAAATCCTTATTTAAACATTATCAAAGGAAACCAAGTTTCATAAAAATAATATGTTCAAACATGGTTTCCATTCTTACTTATATAGTTGTTTCATGAAATTTACTAGATATTTCTCTAAAAAAATTACATAATAATGGTTTTAAAATTCTTAGTCCTTTGAAATATAAATAGTTATTTATTTAATATAAAATTTTATAATTCATTCATGTATAAATCATAATAATGAAATCTATGAAACAAGATTGATAGTTGCTAAAAATAAAATAGTTAACTCATGAAGAACCAACCATCATAGATAAAAAAATATTCCATTTTTACTTATAATAATATAATCATTTACATTGTAACATAATTATTTGTTTTTTGGGTCAAAATAATCTAATAAATTGTTTAACCATGGTTCATCATATAAAAAAATCAATTAAAATTATTAAATGTCATAAATCAAGGTTAATAAACACCAACATTAACCCATGTAGTTAAGATAACCATGTTTCCCCACACTAAAATATCAAAATCCCTAAAATATTCCACAAAAAATATCAAATTTATGTTAAATTAATAATAATCCCAAGGATAGTTTTCAAAATGAAGAAATTATAATTAAAAAAATACTTATAGAAATTTAATATGCTATATTTTATCTCTATTAACCAATAAATTGTAAAACATAGTGATATAAGTTATTCCAATATTCTTTAGTAGATTCACATGCATCAATAAAAATGAAAATAACATCTAGCAGAAGAGAAGAAGGATTTATAAGTCAATAATATCATTAGAATAGAATTTTAATAAAAAAATCCTTGAATTAGGGGATAAATATAGAGAAGAAAAATAGTTGTCACTTGGGTGAGGGGAGAATAAAGAAGAATATGGAATGAAATATTACCTCTCAAAGATCCCAAAAATAAAATTCAAGAAATAGAGGATGTAGAGCTAGCTGGTGGGGACAAGGTTGCCTGAGGATAAGAAGGGTGCTAGCTCATATGAGGGGAGGAGAGATTAGGGCTCATCAATAAGGATGGGGGGATGATACGATAAACCCCTCTACCCACATTGTTTTAAAAAATCATTGGTATATCTCAACATATTCAATTTTTTTTAAAAAATATTGGTTTATATTTTTTCAGGAACTCCATTCCCATGGTTTCTATAAACTATTAGTATAAATTCATGAGGATAGATCTATTTTCTAGTACTGAGATATAAATCTTGTTAATGTAATAATCAAATAATAACATGATTAAAGTATTACATTTGAGTAAATAAGAATATCATTATAACATAAGAGGGGTGAGAATCATAAACTTGATCATCAAAGCGTGATATAAAATGATAACATAAAGAAAACATGAGAATGTGGGAAAAACATAAAAATTGACACTGTAATAATTAGTTATGTTTAACCATCAAAACAACCTTACACAGTGTGCTTATGATACCTTAATTTAACCATAAATTAAGTTTCAAGATATATAAATAATTCCCACCGCATTGGATTTCTTTATAACTCTAGGTCTCCCGTCACATTTATATCACGTACATGCATAAAAGTATTACATAAATCATTCTACATAAGATCTCATTTCATCACATTTAATCCCATAATTAGGGAATGTGGGTTAGATGCATTTAAAATCCTAAACAATGGAGGATAATTAAATCTTGGTAAAAAACATTAATTAGAAATGGATATGGGTATTCACTACATAAATGTTTGGCGTGAAAAAATTGTAGGATAAATTTTACAATATATCTGGTATACATAAATATTCAAATAAGGATTTAAGCCGAAATGGCCCGAAGGCCTTCTTTTTTATTGATTTTTGATAACCACTCTTTCAGGGGATGAGGGGGAACCCTTACAAGGCCCGCAGGCTCAGAGATTACATGGCCCGTAGGCTTAATGGATTACATGAACTGAAGGTCTTATGGAATTCAACCAGACTATCTACAAGGAACTGCCCTCCCCAGCATCTGCATCTTGATAGTAGCTCTCTACCTTTGCATTAACGTCTATCTAGGCTTCCTGTGCAAGCATAGGCTAGTACCGATGGCATAGCCATACCCTCTCATTCTGACAATCTATTTTTCTCTTCTTTGGTAAGTGCACCTCCTCTAAATCCTCTTCTGAGGCTGCTCCTTTTATGTAGTGTGTCTGGGGCCTGCATTCATGTGGCCTGAAGGCCTTGGGGTGGCCCTAAGGCCTTAATGTGGCTCGATGTCCTTGAGAATCAACTGGCCCGAAGGCCTTGGGTGGCCTGAAATCCTTGTAGGACCCAAGGACCAAACCGGTGGCCCGAAGGCCCAGATGGATGAATAGTTCCACATGCTACAGTACCGAACAGTACCTGCTACAGTACTGCTACAGTACCCCAGAAATATGCCTCCACCTGGATTTGATCTCGGGTCTCTTGGATGCACCTAGCGAGTCCCCACCAACTGGGTTGTGGCTCTTGTGCACATAAGGATCTAATAAGAGTGAAATGGGTCTACAATAACACTGAAATATTAAAGATATCAAGAGGATTTGTAAAAAAATATCCAAGCATGAATATTTAGGCATCATAAGGTAATATATAATTAATGTTCTTTACTAAATAAGAGAATGAGAGGATCCCATTCAAAAGAGGGTTCTTATTAAATATCAGGGAGATATTATTAAGATGTTGGGGGAACCATGGAAGGGCTCTAGATAGATAAGGTCAGATTTACTTTATGATAAAAGTGTTTTACATGAGGATAAATGAGTGGAAGGGTATATTTTTATAAAAAAAGTGAGGATAATTCTTTATTAAATTTTAAACATTTGTTTTGGACATCATATGATAAATTAATCCAAACAAAAAACAATCCCATATTTTTTCTCATGTTATCTGCAAAATAGATGATTATTTATGTATTTTATACATTTAAGAACCAAACTCTTCAAAAAATACACCCCCGATGATGTAGATATGAGTCATGTTTATAAAAAACTATTTTAAGCCCTTTAAATAATACTATATATTTTGGATATTTCATTGAAGGTTCAAAAAATTAATAAAAGTAATTGAAAAATATAATTTTAAAGGAAAAATAAATATTTGTTTATGGATAAATCTTATGGAATATGTTACATCCTTTTTAGTTCATTGTGATGTAATAATTCATAATGTATTTAATTTTTACCCAAAAATTTTTCTATCTCAAAAAATTATAAAAATTTCACTATTATATAAAATTTATATTCTAATTAAAAATGCATTTATTTTATCAAAATAATTCTCTAAAAATTATAATTTAAAAATTGAATTAACAAATGTCTATTTATTTTAAAATAATGTTTTTTTTCAATAACATTTTCTTAACACTTGTAAAAATTACATTTTATTTTATCAAATTGTATTGTCATTTATATTTTAAAAATATAATTTAATAATAATATTCTATTCAAAGATAATTTTTTTTCTATGAAATATTTAATTAATCAAATAAATTGTCCTAATTGAAACTATATTTTTAAAAAAATATAAAACATGTTTTATAAAATCAAAATATTAAATGAATCAAACTTATTAACTAATCCTTATAAATTAATAAAAATTAATTTTAATAATTACTTTATTAATACTAAAAATACAAAAAATAATAAAATTAGGATAGGAATATATATCCCTATATCACACCAGTGAATTCCCTAAGAGTAAGGCAATTGATGGTATGATTTTCTTAGGGTGGGGTTGTGAACATAGTTTTGTCCATGACATCGATGTGCTCAAAATTCTACCCTAAATTGTTTCACTTATGCATTAGTTGTTAGGTCTCAACTTGGGATTGGTCAAAGGAATAATCTAGTGATTATATCTCACTCATAATCTCTAAAAAATGTGATTAATAGTGTATGATCCTACTGGTTGAGATCATCCATTAGTTTGTCACTGTCAGATGAATTCATCATAACCATACATATAAAAATGATACTATCACTGTATAAAGGGTATATTAAAAATGATTATAATGTTTAAATATCATTTAAATATTAAAAGAAATAACATACAAATAATAAATAACCACTGTTTTAGAGACCCCAACCATTGTAGCCCATATCTAGTGCCTTACTTTTTTGCATTAGCATAGATAAAAGACATGAATCCCAAAGTAATGATCAATTTAGCAATTTTTGAATATAGAACACATACATGAACATAAAATTTCAAACATAAATTAAATAGAACATAATAACTCCATTGGAAATTCCCATATACTCATATTTTATCGCTACAGTTCATTTATAATATACATTTTCTTATCTTATAAAAAAATAAAACATAATAAAGGGGTGAGCTCATATTCTCAACAAGAGTAATTAATACAGATGAAGTATAAATAAAAAGGCATGGTGAATATCACACAAATTAAATTTTTTAAAGGTATTTTTAATTTAATTTCCACAATTTCTATGTTTTGGGGGTTTCCCATGCTTTTATGGAGGAATGGGTGAGTTTTCATGAATTGGTCCAAATTGTGAGCCCAATTCTAGATTTAAAAATAAATATTGTTTCTTTCATAACTCATTCAGTTTTCAATAATTTTCATCCATTCTAATTCCTAATTGGCCTCCCTTGACCTATTAACACCACCATGTTAATTTGGTGCCTTTATAAATCCATAACCAAGGTGTATTTGGGTTTTTATTTAAGTGATTGGGCCTATCCAGAATCCTAATCCCAATTTTAAAAATAAATATTATTTGTTTAATAAAATATTCAATTTAATGTATTTTTCGGTGATTCCAAGTCTCACCCTAGACCATTGAACCAATCCATGTGAAAAATATCCTCCCACCCTTTTGGAGCCCGTATTAATCAAGATTAAATGAAAAACATCATAGGGTTTCTAAAATTGACCAGATTTGAAGAGGTAATGTCATTGCTTCTTAAATCTCTCAATTCTTACTCGTTTTCCTCCATTCCATTTCCTAATTTTACCCTTCCTCCTCCTCTTCGAACCTGAAATCTTTTTCCGCACTTCTAATTGATCAAAACCTCCTTGGAACACCATTTTAAGTGGAATTTGGTAAAGGAACTTCAAATAATCCCAAGTAAGTGTCTCTCCGCTTCAGTTCCTCCCATTTCCATGGTGGTTCCTTCAATTTAATTGATGTCCAAATGTCCATGGGGTAGGATTTGGAACCTGGGGTATATCCTTGGGTTTTCATGGTAAATTATTGTGTTTTTGGAAGTACTTTATAGTATCTAAATGATCCTCTTGCTTCCTTTTCTATTGTCTTTATTTTTATTTTGACCAAATTTATTGTCTTTAAACAATTTTATTCAGTTATGGTTTTTTCTTAAGACATATTTGGCTCCAAAATTTCAGATTTATATTCTAGATTGTTTTAAATGTTTTATGCTTTCATACTCAGGTAAATCATTCCCTAACCAAAATTATTGATACTAGGGCACTTGTGCCACCCCATGGGGATAGGGAATTCCCTTTGGGGCTAGCCACGGGCCAGGTTTGGTTCCAGTAATAGTGGTCATAAGATACAGTTCGTGAAAAAATGGTATCAAAGGAGGTTAATGTTTTTGAATTATGTTACAATTTTGGTATATGTTGAGATAGACAGGGGATAGTGTTGTCGGATCTTGGGTTTTTGGTAGTGAGTAGTGTTCCTGTCATACACCTCTCATGGGAGACCTTGAGTCACTAGGGGATGCTAGAATTGTCTGATTGACTTCACTTCCAAGTGAGGCATGTGGGCTGTAGACCACACGTGGACACCGGGCGGGGGTGGAGTAGTTGTTTCTTTTTTTTTTATTGAAATGCGTTTAGTTTATTTATATTTTACATATTTGAATAAAATTTTACCAATTGTGGTATTGATTATTATTTTGGGAATGTTTCATTTTGTAGCAACATGCCTCCCTTGAAAGCTCCCACGTGCCAGCAGAAGGAAGCTGGAGAGAGTTCTCCCACACCGATTGATTAGAGGCTTGTCGAGGCTATGGTCCAGTCTATCCATGATTTGGTACATGGGCTAGCTTCTACTTCTATTCCTGTTAGGGAATAAGAGATGGGTCACAGAAAAGATAAAGAACATGATTTTCTGAAACACAATCCTCTTACCTTCTGAGGCAGCTCAGAACCCCAAGAAGCAGAGGAATGGCTCGAGATGATTGAGGGTATGTTTGAGATCCTGGAATCACCCTAGGAGATAATGGTAAAGTTTTCCCCCTTTCAGTTGGAGGGTCTCAGCCGTAAGTGGTGGGAGTCAGTGCTTTAGACTGGGAAGAGTGAGCAGATGCGCTGTGGATATTTCAAGGTCATCTTCAATGAATAGTACTGCCCTGAATTGTGGGATTATTCTATGTCTAGAGAGTTCGTGGACCCTGTTTAGGGGAATATATCTGTGATGGAGTATAAAAACAATTTCTTTGAGTTGGTTTGGTATGCTCTAGAAAGCATCTCCAATTATCAATAGAAGGCCCAGAGGTTTGAGAAAGGATTGGGACTAGGGATATACTCTCAGGGGTTATTGCTTAAGACGAGGACCTCTGTTGGGGTCATTGTTTGGGCATGCATGGTGGATATTGATAGGAATGGTAGGGATAGATTCTCTGGTTCAGTATTAGAAGTGGGAAGTGGCAGCTCCTTAGAGAAGAAAAGGAAGCAGGAGGATCATGTGAATAAAGGAGGTGGCAGTTCAGGCCACTCTTCCTTAGAGTTTTTATCTGCAACTTTTGATGCAAGATCGTTTATGTTCCACCTGTGTGGGACGCCCGGTCACACTTTAATAGAATGTACACCTATTACAAATCCTTGTTACCAGTGTGGAGGTATGAGGAATTTACAATTCATCTACAGTGTGGCACATCCACTTCTGAGTGGGGCAGGGTCAGTGGCTTCAAGAGGAGTGCCAGCACAGTCTGATCCATCGAGGATTGGGGGACCCCGATTTGGCAGCCCTGGTGGTAGGTCTAGGTCTTCTTCTAGGCATATCTAGTTTAGGGCTATCCATAGACTACCGGTCATCCTCAGGTAGAGATCAGAAATCTCCATGCGGTGGATCAGGCACCAACTGGATCAGAGGAGGGACCGTAGATAGTTCGAGGTACTGTTTTGATCGAATCTTATATAGATTCTTATCTTTTTGATACCTTCACCTCATTTTTATCTTTTACCTATTTAGTGGACATGTTTAATTTTACAACTGAGTTGATTTCTTTCAGGATGTAGTTGTTTATGCCACTGGGAAAGAAGAAGAAGCAGGGTCTCAGGTGCCCGTCGTGTGAAATTTCAATGTCAATGGTCGAGATGGAGTGGTACCTCATGGTCATAGACATAGATCCCCTTGATATCATACTCAGCATGGACTGGCTATTACTCTTCCAGGAACACATCGATTTCTATAGGCGGCATGTGAGTTTCATGGCTCCTGATGGGAGTTGTCAGGGTTTTCATAGAGAATGGGATCCTCAGTCAGGTCGTACAGGACCTCCACTCCCAGAGTTGGGAATTATTATCTTTTAGTTGTTATTTCTTTCACTAGAGGCTACTAGTCTTGCCATTGAGGGTTCACTATAACATTTAGTGAATGAGTTTCCAGAGTTATTCCAAGATGATTTCTCAGGTTTTCCCCCAGAGCGGGATGTGGAGTTTTTGATTGATCTGGCACTGATAACATAGCCTATATCTCTTCCCTCATATCATGTGGATCCCACTGAGTTGATGTAATTAAACATATAGCTGGATGAATTAGGACCCAAAGGATTCATTTTCCAGAAAATCACTCCTTAATCCACTACTATGTTGTTCATGAAAAAGGCTGATGAATCCCTCCGGTTGTACATTGAGTACTGGAAGATGAATAAGGTATCAATTAAGAGCAAATAACATTTTTTCATAATAGTTTATTTTTTTGATCAGTTGAAAGGGGAAATATGGTTCTCAAAAATAGACTTGTGTTTGGGATATCATCAGTTTAGGGTGAAGGAGTCATATATCCCAAATAAAGCCTTCTGAAGTAGGTACAACCACTTTTTGTATTTGGTCATGCTCTTTGGATTGACCAATGCTCCAATGGCCTTTGTGGAACTCATGAACAGGGTGTTCCATCATAATTTCAATTTCTTTATTGTGGTGTTCGAGGATGAAATTCATTTATACTATGGATCTGAGGAGGAAAGTGAACATCACTAGAGTATAGTCTTGGAAACATTTCCGGATCACCCACTCTATTAAAAGTTATCAAAGTGCACTTTTTGGATCAGAGAGGAAAAATTTATGGGTCATGTGATCTCTGAGTAGGTGTTATCAGTGGACCCTGAGAAGATCAATGCAGTCATGTTAGGGGAGCACCTGAATAATGTCCTCAAGATCAAGTGTTTCTTTGCCCTGGCTGGTAATTAGAGGTGATTCATTTAAGATTTCTCTTGGCATGCTTCACTGATGAACGTGCTCACCTGAAAGGGGGTGACGTTTGTATGGGCCCCAGAATGCTGGTCATTGTATGAGGAGCTAAAGTGGGTGTTGACTACCGCCCACATGATGATTTTTCTAGAGGCTGGAAAGGGGTATGTGGTCTATTGTGATGCTTCAGGAATGGGTCTTAGATGCATGCTTATACAGGATGATCACATGGTAGTGCATGGCTCTCGCCAACACCGACCACATGAAAAGAACTAACAGATCCATGACATAGAGTTGGCAATGGTGATCCATGATTTGAAGACTTGGAGTCACTAAAACTTTGGGAAGAAGTTTTTTGTATACTTTTATCACAAAATCTAGGGCTATATCTTATCACAAAAGGACCTCAACTTGAGGTAGCATCACTGGATTGAGTACATGCATGGGTTCGACTTTGAAATTTTCTATACCCTATGAATGGGTAATGTGGTGGTTGAAGATTTGTGCAGAAGAGTTCCGGAGTAGGCTTTCAAGAAGTCCAGTGATGATTGGAGTTTTATGGGGCTCTTTTCTCAGAAGATTATGGAGTATAGGGAACACAGTTGAGGTGTGTTCTTGGTAATAATCCAGTTGAATCCTTCTTTATTGGAATTGATTTGGTGGGAACAACCCAGTGATGAGCTTTGTCAGCGGTCAAAGTAGGTTTTTTTCATGGTGGGGAGACATCCTTTAATTAGGCATCGTCTCCTCAAGGAATCTTGTGCTTCAAGAGACGTTCAGTAGTTCCATTATCTCTACAAAAGGTGGTGATGGAGGACATCCACCAGTCTCAGTGGGATGTCCATCTAGGTTCCACCAAGATGTATTATGATGTGAGACAATAGTTCTGGTGGCCAGGTATGTGATGAGACATAGAAGACATTATATCAAGATGCTATACAACACAGAAGGTGAAATAATAGCATCAAAGTCCCTCCTGTTGGCTCCATCCATTACACATTCTTACCTGGAAGTAGGAAAAGGTCGCTATGGACTTCATTGTTGGATTACCTTGTAGACCACAGGGTAATATTGTCATTTGGGTGGTGATTGATCATCTGACCAAATCATCCCACATCATTCTGAGTATAGATACAACTAAAGTGGATGAGTTGGGGAATGTGTATCTTTTGGAGGTGGTGAGACTCCATGGTGTGACATCATCTGTTGCCTCAGATAGAGACCCATGTTTCACTTCTTAGTTCTGGGAAGGCATTTTGAAGGCCTTGGGGTCCCAGATTAAGATCAGCATGACATACCATCCACAGACAGATGGTCAGACAGAGCAGGTGAATCAGATTTTGGAGGACATGCTCCATGCATGGGTCCTAGTATTTGGAGGTCTCATGGATACCCATTTGGGGATGGTTGAGTTTTATTATAAAAATAGTTACTAATACTCAATTTGAATGGATCTTTTTGAGGTTCTTGGTGGTCAGCCTTGTTGGTCCCCCCTCTGTTGGGATGAGGTAGGTGAGACCTCACTGTTGGGGCTGAGTCTGGTGCAAGATATTTCTGAGAAGGTCAAGTTGATCATGAATTATTTATTGACAGCTCAGACTCACCATAAATCTGTTGTTTACTAGAGGCATTGAGACCAAGAGTTTTCGGTGGGTGACATGGTATTATGGAATGTAGCCCATAGTCAGGGCCATCATTGATTGGGGAATCCTGGGAAGCGGACACTGAAATACGTCATGCCATTTAAAATCTCTGAGCATATTGGAATGGTGTCATACATGTTGGATTTACCTTATCAATTGATATCCGTCCCTGATGTCTTTCATGTTTCCATGTTAATGAAACACAACCTGGATCCATCCCATGTGTGGTGTTGGGAAGAACTAAGGATAGATCCTTACTTGTCTATTTTTGACAGGATGGTGAAAATATTGGACTCCCAAGAGAATTTTCTTTGAGGTAAGTCCATTCCATTGGTCTGTGTACATTGGAATCATGTGAATGATGCACATGAGACAAGGGCGAAAAAGTCATGGTTCGAGGAAAAGAACCTGTTCTTGTTTTCCGATTTAGTTTCATGTTGACTTTCCGTGGTGAAAAGTATTTCCCGGTGGAGATAATTATCAAATCCATTACATATTTTAAAGATATTTTTAACTTAATTTCCATTATTTCTTTTTTAGGGGGTTTCCCATGGTTTTATGGAGAATGTGTGAGTTTTCATGAATTGGTCCAAACCATGAGCCCAATTCCTGATTGAAAAATATAGTTCGTTTCCCTTATAAATGATTAATTTTTCAACATTTTTCAACATTTTTCATCCATTCCAATTATTAATTGGCCTCCCCTGACCTATTAACACCAACATTTCAATTTGGAGCCTTTATAAATCCATAACCAAGGTGTATTTGGGTTTTAATTAATGGGATTGGTCCCGCCTGGAAACCCATTTCTAGTTTTAAAAATAAATTTTATTTATTTAATAACTTATTCCATCTTAAGGATTTTTGGTGATTCCTAGTCTCACCCAAGACACTAAACCAATCCACGAACCCAGTATCCTACCACCCTCTTTGGAGCTCATATTCATCACAATTTAGTGCAGAGCATCACAAGATTTCTCAAATCGACCAGATTTGAAGAGGTAACTTCATTCCTTCTAAACTCTTTCAATTACAACCCTTTTTCCTCCGTTATAGTTCATAATATGACCCTTTTACAACTTATTCTAACCTAATATCCATGTAATCCCTCCCAGTTTCTCAAAACCTCTTTGGAAACTCTTTTGAAGGGGGATTTGGTGGAGTAACTTCAATGAATCTAATGTAAGTGTCTCTCCTCCTTAGTTCCTCCGCATTCCATGAAGATTTGTTCAATTAAATTGATGTTTCAAATGACTTGGGGGTATGGTTTCGATCATAGGTTTTGATCTTGGTGTTTATTGGTCAATTCTTGTAGTTTTGGGTTCAATCTAAGTCCCTCTTGGTGCGGCGGTGGTGTGACATGATTTTCGTACGGTGATTCAAGGGATTCCTTTGATTTGGTATGTGATTACTTTTGGTATTAAAATATTTGTGTCATAAAAACTGTTTTTATGGTATAATCATGGATATTTAATTTTAATGTTTCTATAAATGTTGTTTTTAGTGGAAATTATAAAGAAAATAAATTTGTAGTACCAATTTTTGGCAAAATTGGGGGGGTTTTCATATAATGATTTTATTGGTTCATTCCGGGATGCCCTATAATTATTTAGTTTATATTATTGAAATGTATTAAGGATTAAAATAATGATTTTAATGTTTACCACATTTTTTTGTTACTGCAAAAATTGTTTTTAAGGGTGTTTTTATAGAAAGTGAAGTTTTGGTGCCACTTTTGTGTGAAAATGGATGTTTTACAACGTTATCACGTCTTTTTAACATGGGGAAGCCCTAAAATTGATTTTTTATTTTCATTGAAATCTATTGGGATGAGTTTACTATGTTGGTAACTTAATAGTGTGCACTTGGGGTACAAGTAGGGTTCTTAAGGGGTTTTGTGTGCAAAACAGTACAGTATTTTGAGAAATTATTTCATTAAAAATTAAAGTGTTTGTTGTGTGTTTTAAGTGGTATAAAATTTGATAGCTAGTGTACTAGGTGTATGTGACTAGTAGTGATGTTTTAAACAATAATAGATATGTGTTTCATGCTGAAATTGTTTGACCACAAAGGGGGAAGCCCAGGTACCCTGGTGGGGTGGATTTGTACGATTACGGCTAGTGGACCAGATGGGGTTTGTCCCTATTCCACCTAGAAATTGGGTAAATAATACACTAAATAAACTATGTGGACGATTATTAGGGACCACTAGGTTATTGGTATGTTCTCTACTAGTGGCTCGGGCATGATAATGGATTTTACTTTGGTTACCATACATCGAGGTACATGGTGCATGGGGCCCGAGACTATCTAGTGCCTATGGGTGTTCCATATTTTATTACACATTATATATGTGTTATTTGACCATGTATTGGGGTGTTTTTGGAATTAATTTAAAGCTTATAACATGTCTATTTAAATGTGTGAATGTTCTGAAAATTTTTATCTTGAAAACTGTTTTCAAATGAAAGATGTGTTTCTTGGAATTTATTGCTTCTTTTCTATGTGTATTAAAACTGCTTGCTTTTTCACATTGTTTTTCATGCTATTTGGAAACATTGAGTTGTATACTATTGGGTTTAGACTCACACCCTACTTACAACCCATGGTTTTAAGTATACTTTATTATGCTTGACTTAGGTAAAGGGAATGCTATGGGTGATGGCGGTTTAGGGTGTTAGTTCCCATCCTTGGCGCAGAGTTGTGGAGACGGCTTGTGTGTGATGGCCCCTTGTCATGTGGATTCCTTGAGGATGTATTGATGTTATCTTTATTTGTATTTAGAGATCATTTAGTATCTTTAATCCAATGTATTCAGTTCTGGTTTGTACTTATGTCTTGTTTGGCTTGAAAATGTCAGATTTATATTTTGGATTTTTAATGTTCTATGCTTTCATACTCGGGTAAATCGTTCCCAAACCTAAAATAATGATACCCGGGAACTTGTGCAATACAGTGGGTATATGGAATTACCTTTAGTCCTTGTCACATTCCGGGTTTGGTTCTGGTAATAGTGTGACCAGATTCGGTTTGAGACCTTGAATAACTAAAAGAACTCATGTCATTAAAAGATAACCATTAGCATAATATGGAATACATAAAATTGGAATGACTAATGTCACATAAATAATAACATGACACTTAACCATGGATATTATACTATTAAAACAATAACATGGATAATTAATTACTGAAAACATAACGAGGGAATGAATAATTTCATACATCTAAAGTATATCGTCAAGACCTCAGCCAATAAATTTGAAAATAAATGGTTAAGGCCTCTGCTAAAATCCATTATTGTTTTGTCTCATGAAACCTACTAGTGTATTTAGGGGATATATATGGCCCCACCAAATAATTTAGAGGTCCAAATAATTCCAAATATGAATGTGGTTAAACACAAACATCATATACATATGAAATGTAAATAACATTCCCCAATCTATTGACATATATTATGAGTATTCTTGTGAATGATATCAAGATAACACATCAAAAGTCAAAATGATCATGAATTACCTAATAAATATGGTAAATTAAAATAATAATATATAAATCTAAACAATTCATATATTCAACAAAGTTGTTGAAATATAGTAAAATAATCTAATTAAATCATTGAGAAATTTTTGATAGAAATACCCCTTTTACATTTCAAAGAAGTTTTATTTTGGAAAAATAATTTGATTTTTTCAATATTGTTTGTATAAAACCAAAAATGAAAAAATATAGTTTTTTTTAATTTTTATTTGATTTTATAAAAATAACCATGTCTTAAAATAGATTATGAATTGTACTTATAACTGGGTAAGAAATCGAGAAGTTCCATTTAATAGGGATTTCGTATTGGGATGAATTGAGAAGAGAACCTTGTAAAACATATAATTCCCATAAAAAGTTAAAATGATTAGGATTATGAGTCTAGAATGTATAAATAGAATTTATAATAAGTATATAAAAAATAAATAAGAATTACATTGGTTTATAGAGGATGAAATCATACCCTGAATGAAAATGGAGGTTTGGGAAGAAAACCGTTTCCATCTGCTCGAAACTGTTCTGCACTTGACCTTAACATCCTAGATAATCAAATTAAATATGTTAATTAATTAATTAAAAATATTTTATACATGAATATAATTTATTATGATTTTAATAAGTTCATTTATGTCCTTTTTATGAGTTATAAAATATAATTTCATCGTCCAATAGCTTTAATTTTCTTGGTTTTCATGACTAGTTTGCTTGTTTATAAGTAATGAAGTTCTTGTAAAATTGTTATAATTCTCCAAAATAGGAAATATATTTTATTAATGAATAGATATAATATTTACTGGAAATAAAAATTATTTATTTACAAAATATGATGACTCTTAATTGGATATACCTTTAATGATAATAGTTTAGATCATTTTGGTAGTTTTTCAATTGTCACAAACTAATTTTTTCTTATTAATTAATATAATTTATATGTATACTGGTTACAAAATAATAAATAAATTATAATATTTATAATACAATATTTTTCTACCATAATTATAGTTTTATTACTAGCCTTGAATGTGTTAATGGAAAATTAAAATGCAAGGTCCCTAATGTCAGTAAATTGACACATAATGGGAAATGTTTTCATTTATGGAATAAAAGATAGAGAGAGAGAGGAGTTTGATGATGGATTTTCAATTAAACTTATAAAATTACAGTATATAAATGATAGTGCTGTTATCATGTATCTTTGGATAGGGGTGGTCATGGAAGGATAATAAAATAAAAAAAAATTCAATGAAAATAAAAGATATGAAATATGATTTTAACCTCTTGAATTAACATCCTTGAGAAAAACCTTAATGTGATTTTTTTCTTTTTATGAGACCAATGGTTCATAAAGACAGGGTAGAGTCTTGGGAAGAGCATGGGGACGAATTTATACAAGTATAAAATCTTAAAAGATGTTATGAGAAAAGTTGTGGAGGATGGTATTTATGGTCGAGGAGAGGGGGGTTTCTTGAATATTCAAATCAATTATTTATTATTATGGATAAAGACTATTAATAGTTCGAGAATTATCAAAAAAATATATTAAAATATTAAAGTATAGATTGAAATTATCATCTTATATCATCCACACATCACTGATGACTTAATAATGTATGTATTTAACATTTTTCATAAATTATCATATTTTACTATTAACTAAAAATCCATGTATTTTAGAAAAATCCAAAAAATATACATCAAAAATTTTAAGAAATGTAGAATTCGAAAATGAAATCCATTTTTGAAAATAATTTTCAAAATATGTTAATTTAAATGTTTAATTAAAATTTTTATTTTTCTTAAAAAAATAGAAATTATAACTTATTTTATAACACTATGAAAAATTAACTAAGGTTTTATAAAAGTATATTAAAATCATAATAATTTTTTTAATATATGAATATATTTTAGGAAAATGAATTTTACTTTAAATAATTATATTAATTATAAAATAGTAATTAAATGTTTATGACTTACCAAAATAAAAAATCGTAATTAATAATTATTAAAATATTTATTTACTTATACTTTGATATAATAATATCTTACATTCATTTATAGGATGCAGAAATATTTTTTATACTTACATGGGTGATGTTACTATTCATTTGGTAGATTTACTCTTCATAATGTTTAAATTACTTTTCCTAAAGTGAAGTTAATATTTCATGGATACAAGTTTCTTAACATCTAGAAATATATATAATTTAATTCATTATTTATTTAAAAAGTTTTTATTGTGTTCTGTAGGTGATTATTTATAGTGAGTTATACTATATAGAATAATCATAAAAAAGAGAATTTTATTAATCTAATTACAAGTCATTAAATTATCGCATCCTAAAAAAATCATCCAAACAATTTGTAGAATGTCACCTCATAAAAAGATTTGGGTAGTTTTTCATCATAAGCTCCTCAGGATCCCATATCACCACTAATGTTTTTTGATTTTTTCAAAGTATCTTTATGAGATGTGTCATCTGATTCCTCAACACCTATTTTTAGAGTATAGAACCCAGATTCTCTCTTCATTGTAGGATAAGTCAGGTTCCAAATCTATTCCTTTAGAACTAAGGACATGCGTAGGGTTTGTCATGTACATGCTTAAGAAAGTGACATGGAAGACAATATGTACTTTAAAAAGGCAAGGAGACATTTACCAAAGATAATCCACTATTATAATTATCTCTAGAAATTTAAAAGATACAATTCACTCAGTTTCCATTTCATCCCAAATCATATTACACACTTCAATGTAGATACTTTCAAGAATACATGATCTCCCACTTGAAATTAAAAATTCTTCCCTCAATTATCAGAATACATCCTTTTACTACTTGGAGATACTTTGAGGGTGAAAATCATTACTCAAATGATGCTCCATATCCAAATATTTCTGAATAATTTTCCAGAATTTTGATGTAAATAATGAATAAAAATCATATAAAATTAAAATATATGCTTCATGAAGTCTTACGACATAATTAATACTATGTCTTAAAAGGTGCTCCAGTTAAAAATCTTCCCTTATAGTGAGAAATTGTGTAGATTTGTTATGTCGATAAAAAATTACTCATATTGAATCTTTTTTTGGTTTCCTTGGAAATCTAGTTACAAAATCCATAGTAATGTAATCTCATTTATAGGTATGAATAGTAATATGGTGCATGACTTATCTAGGATATTTTCTTTTATCCTTCACCAGTTGAAAGACAAAAATTATTAAAACATAATCAGGAATTTCAAACTTCACATTATCCAACCAGAAATGTTCCTTCAAATCTCTGTACATATTAGTACTACCAGAGTGTATATAGAAATTCAAGATATGGTAATAATCCATTAACTACCTTTTTAGACTAGGTATATAGGGAACACATAGACTCCTCTCAAATTTCATAATTCCATCTCCAATCACGAAATCTTCCAACTTCCCATCATTCAAAACATTTATTTTATTTTGAATATTCTCATCATAAAACTGAGAACTTTTATTCCTTTATAATAAATATGGTTTGAAACTAATTGAATAAGTAATGATCTTCACCATCCCGGATAATTCCAATATCCATATTTCATAGATCCATGTACATTGGATCCTTGTCAACCCTTATTTTTTTAGAGTTCCATTATCCTTCCCACTCAATACATCTACAACCTTATTCATCTTCCCTAGGTAGTAGTGTATTGGGAAATCATAATCCTTGAGTAGCTCAAGAAATCCCCTTTTCTTCATGTTGAGTTATTATATGATATGATATATTTGAAGCTCTTTTGATGTATATATATATATATGACATCTTTCACCAAAGAGATAGTGTCTCCATATTTTTATAGAAATGATTACTACTCCTAACTGAAGATCATGAGTTGGATATTTCTGGTCATGAGTTTTTAACTACCTTGATTCATAACTACAAACTCTTCCATTATGTATTAGTACACACTCATGCCCTTTCATTGATTTATAACTAGAAATATCAAATCCATCTTTTCTTGGGGGTAAAGTCAATATCGTAGAATTCAATTATCTCATCTTCAATTATTGAAAACATTATTTTTTTTTCATATGAACATAAACCCTTTATGAGTAAGCTTGATTAATGGGTTAGAAAATTTGGAAAAGTCCAGAAAGATAAAACGATAATAACCTTCTAAAAAAACTATGTACCTCATTTATGTTTGTGGTTTTATGAAATTGATGAACTAACTTTTACTTTTTTTGATCAACTAAGATTCCATCCTTAGAGATAATATGTCCAAGAAAAGAAACTTTTTCAAGACAAAATTCATACTTCATAAACTTCCCATATAACTATTTTCTTTTAAGAGTCTCCAAAAAAAACATGAAATTAGTAGTTATAATCCTCATCGATTTTGGAATATTTCAAGATGTCATCAATAAATACTACAAATAATTATTCAGGATATTCCTTGAGCACCTGGTTCATTAGACCCATACAAAAAGAGGGTTCATTAGTCAGTCCAAATGGAATTACTGTAAATTAACATTTTCCATATATGGTTTGGAATGATGTATTTGGATTATCTTCCTTACTCACATGCATCTGATGATATGTAGGTTGATGGTCAATCAAAATAAATTACTGAGATCTAATGATTTGATCAAATACAACATCAATATGAGGAATTGGATAATTTTCATTATTGTAATAGCATTAATTTCTCTAAAGTCAATACACAACCTCAGGGATCCATATTTATTACAAAAAAGTGAATGGGGCTCCCCATGGAGAAACACTAGGGTGAATAAATTTCTGGTTAATAAATTACAATAGTTGTTTATTTTGCTCCACTAATTCCACAATGGTTATTCTCTATAGAGTCTTGGATATAGTCCTTTCATTAGGAATTAAACTAATAGAAAACTCAAATTCTCTCAATGGAGGATGTCTAGGTAAATTCTCTAAATATATATCAATTTATTCTTTCAGAATAGATATAATTTCAATTTTAGGAAATATAGATGTTGTTTTCTCTTTATCACCAATAATTTCATTTAGAGGAGTTATTGAAGTTGGATCTGAATAAGAACTAGATGATGATGTTTCTACTCTAATGACAAGGGACTCTACATTTTCTTCAAAAATTGTGACTTCCTTCATCTAGTAAAATATTTTCACACCATATTTTAAATTAATTATATAGAAATGATTATATCAAAATAAAACAAAGGTATGATGATATGTTTTTCAACAAAATCATTTTCATGTATAAAAAAGTGGAATGAATGACACATATTTTTTGCAATGATACTTCCATGAGATGTTTTAACTAACAACACCTTTATTAAATCAAAAGATAAAATTCTAATTTCCTTCCAAAACCGGGAATATATAAAATATTGTAATGATCTAAAATCAAATAAATCAGTTTCTATGTTTGGGGGAATAATTAATTTACTTACCACCACATCATTAGAACTTCAACCTTGGCTGTTTTGATTACACAACCTTAGCCCTACTCCCTTGGCCTTTTATGGGGAATGTTTCTTTGATGATTAGGAAATTCAATTTAATAATGTCCCATATCATTAAAATTGTATAATTTAACTTTGGTATCTTCTTTATTTCCCTTGAAATCATGAGATTGGTTTCCTTTTTCTACACACCTATAAAAGAATCCATTCCCTTAAGGAAATTAACATGGTGTTTGTTCCCAAAATTATCATTGGATGGAAGGAATACATTTTTGTTCTTCCCTTTATCAATTCTTTACTCTTCGACCTTATTTTTATTTTTCCCCTTAAATTCATAAGACTTAGAGAAATCATTATATATCTTGATATCACATGATACAATATCTTTGTATGATGAGAAATTCTTGGAGACCAGTGCCCTTATCAGAAATGGTTTTAAACCATCAATAATCTATCAATATTTTTTATTGTATTACATATTTAGTATATTACATTACTTGATAACTTTTTAATGTTGGATTAATTCTTTTCCATGTTTTCATCATATTTCTCTTTCAGAACCATGAATTTTCATCTACACACCTGCTCGTTATTCATGAATAAAATATTTTTATGGGAAAATTTCAATAAAATTCATCCATTATATATTTTTAATATATTCCTCATCCTTTTTGTTTTGAGTTTTTGACCACCATTGATATGAATCTCCCAATAGATGTTAAAAATTCAAGAAAACATTCTCACTTTCATTACATACCAAAGTAAGAAATATATTATCCAAGGAACTTATCTACTACTCAACTACAAATAGGTTTGTAGTCCCATTGAATTATGGAGGATGTTAACAGTTAAAGTTGTATAACATTACACCTCCATGTTGTGGATTAGGATGCTCTATATGGGTAAGGTTATTATTCATATCATGAGTCAGATATCCCATTATTGTTAAATGTTTCTCAGCACTAGTTCTCTAGTATAAGAATATTTATCATGTATTGGAGAGAAATCCCTACATGGGATACATATATTGATATAGTTTCAATTTCTTACACTACTCACCACTTCTAAATAATGGAAGAAACTAAATTAGATTACGAATCATAATGTATAATCTTGAACTAGAAAAACACATAACATAAACTGAAACATAAGTCATAACCAATCTCATAATCATAAACATGGTTTCATTAGGAAAAAATTATCTTTTAAATCCTTTGTAATGGTTTCTAATGAAAATTTAAATTATCCTAAGAATATCCCATAATAGTTTCAAACAAGGTGCGTAGAAAGGCCTATTTTCACATACCAGGATACCCCGATTCTATCATAGAACAGATGTTGAAGTTTTTACCCCTAGTTACATTTGTGAAAGAACCATGTCCACTTGTAGTGTCCAGTTAGGGAGGTATTTATAAGAATACCGTAATAATTATACCTTACCAAAATTCTTTAATGATATCATATAATTATTCTCAAAGTTTATCTTAGGGTTATATTCTGTAGTATATGGTTTCTAAATACAGTTTCAATGGTTTCTACTAAACTTGATATTATACAAACTATAGAGACCCTAACCGCAATATCTTAGAGCTGATGCCTTACTTTATAAAATTAACACATATAAAAGACATGAATCTCAAATGAATGATTAATTTTTAATTTTTAGAATCTACAATACATATATGAATTTTACATTTTAGATTTAAATGAAAGAAAACAAAGTAAATCCTTTGGAAACACACATAAAATTATAGTTTATCCATACAGTTCATTCATAATATACATCATCACATCCTGGGAAAAAATAATACATAAGAAATGGGTGATATTAGATGCTAAATAAGGGTATTTAATACAAAGGAAGAATAAATAATAATCCATGATGAAAAAATAAAGGAAATAATTATATTAAAACATAATATTTAACATAATGTGGAATAAATAAATGGTGACTAAATAATGACATATAAATAATCACATGAAACATAACCATGGATATTCTACTAGTGGAATAATTACAATGATAATCAATTAATGATATCATAATGAGGTAATTCATAATTTCATAAATCTAAAAAATATTTTCAAGGCCTTTAATAAGACAATTGAAAATAAATTCTTAAGGCCTTGACTAAAATCCATTTCTATTTTGTCTCATGAGACCTACCAATACATTGAAGGGATATAGTTATCCCCACCAATCACTTTATAAGCGCAATTCATTCCTCCTATGAATTGGATTGAACATAAAAACATATACATATGAAATATATATAACATTCTTTAATCTATAAACATAATCACTAACCATTTTGAGTAATGTTGTGAATAATATCATTATAAAACATCCACAATCACACAGATAATAAAACATTTAATAAAATATTTTAGATTTTAATCATAAGAGATCAATATCAATAAAGAATAAATTTAACATAGGTATTAAAATAGGCAAAAAATACATTAACTAATTAACTGCATAACTCTTGAGTGAAATACCCATTTTACATTAGAAAGAAGAGTTCTTTTGAAAAAATCATTTTAATTTGTCAAAATTGTTTGTAAAAACAAAA